>CM076574.1:859340681-859940681 GCA_034641835.2 Pinus albicaulis
TATTGGTGATGCTTTATACTGTCGAGGGGTTGATTCAATCCTGAGACGTTGCTTAACTCTCGAAGAAGCTGAGGCTGTGCTGAATGATTGCCACAGTGGAGCTTGTGGTGGTCATTTATCTGGGCTTGCTACAGCCCAAAAAATCTTGCGTGCTGGGTACTTTTGGCCTTTGATTTTCAAAGATTGTGTGGAGTCGGTCAAAAAGTGTCATCCGTGTCAAGTTTATACTCGAAAAATGCGCGCTCATCCAGCTCCGCTTTTTCCAGTCATTACTGTTGGTCCCTTTACAAAGTGGGGTATTGATTATACTACTTGTAACCCGCCTTCGGCTAAAGGTCACAAGTACATTATTGTAGCAGTAGACTACTTTACGAAGTGGGTCGAGGCTATGCCTACTTTGGGAATGATGGTGAGACTGCAGCTCTTTTTCTTTTCAACCAGGTTATTGCTCGTTTTGGTATTCCTAGAGAGATTGTCACTGATCATGGCAATCATTTTCAGAATAGCATGATGGCTGAGTTGGCTCTCAAATTGGGTTTCCGGTAGGAGCATTCATCTCCGTATTATCCTCAAGCCAATGGGCAAGTGGAAGCCGTGAATAAATCCTTGAAGACAATTCTTCAAAGGATAATTGATAAAGCTAGATCCAACTGGCATATTATGCTATATCCTGCACTTTGGGCATACAGGACGTCAGTGAAAACTGCAACTGGCTTTACTCCGTTTCAGCTAGTGCACGGGTTGGAATCCATATTTCCCATTGAATGCGAGATTCCTTCTCTTAAATTAGCTGTTGAACTTCTTCCTGACACTTCTAGTCTTGAAGAACGGCTCCTTCATCTGGAACATCTCGATGAGCAGCGTCGGGATGCCGCCACGATGAATGAAGTGCATAAAAACCGAGTTAAAGCTCAGTACGATAAGGCGGTCAAAACCAGGGTTTTTTCAGAAGGTGACCTTGTTTTGGTCTATGCCCAAGAAAAAGATGCCCTGGGGGCAGGAAAGTTTAAGTCTATGTGGTATGGCCCCTTCATCGTTAAAAAAGTCCTTAAGAAAGGAGCATATACCTTGGTTGATTTCGAAGGAAACGAGTTGCCGGAGCCCCAAAATGGGCTCTATTTGAAGAAGTATTATGCCTAGGCTTCGGCCTGGCATGTTGCTTTTGTATATAGTAGTTTTTGCTTTGTACATATCTGGTTGATTTTCGATCTTTGATGAGTTGGTGATGTTTTTGATCTGCTTTGGCAGGTTGTGTCGGATGTCATGAGTCATTTTGGTTTCGCCGATGGTGCTAGTAGACACACCTGGAACTTGGCTTCCGCGGCTTGGGTGCTTCATCATCCATCCGGTCAGCTGTTAGTATCAAGAGGAGTCTGCATTGGTCCTGCTTCCAATAATATAGCAGAATACACTACAGTTATTTATCTACTCTCAGAGGCAATATCTTTGGGTGTTGATTCATTGGTAGTTTTCTTGGACTCCCAGCTGGTGGTGTCACAGTTGAACAATACTTATCGGGTTCGAGATCCATTTTTACTCCGGTTGTTCTTGAGGGTATGTTTGTTACAAAGATCATTTCAATTTTTAACTTTCATTCATATTCCTCGAGCTGACAATTGGATGGCAGACTCATTAGCTAATCAAGCACTGGATTGGCATATTAATCATTCCATACAATAAAATTTAATCATCAAAAACATCATATATTTTGATACATTTATCACATCACATCAAACATCGTTGTATATATATCATCAGAGTGTTCAAAAAATTTACAAAATTTGGATCCATAAAGTCATACAAAAATTGGGCTTATGCCCGATCATGTTCAGTCTAAAAAATATACAGTCTTTTGATACATCATATCTATCTACTCCTGAGGTCCCTGCCCAGAAGTCGTGTTCCTATAGAACATGATCGCGGTGGCAACTCGGCGGAATAACCGTACCCAGTCTCGGGGCACTCCTACCACCCGTCTCTGGATGGCTTCCGGCAGATCTTCCACTGCAGCCATAGGTACTTGGCGGGTTAATCCCTCCAAGTTCCTCTGTACAACCTAGAGGGTCCTATCTGAATCCACTGTATCCGCTTCGCCTCGGCGACGTTTGTGTCGCGGGAGACCCTCAGGTCGAGCTGGTCCAATATCTGTATCATGATCATTTTTAAATTGTAAGTCATTATGAATCCAATCAAAAACATGTTGGCTTTTCATTTTTTTACATATTTGAAAAAATCCAAAAAATTATATAAGTCAAAAAATTGCAAACTTACCGACTGCGCCCCATGCCGTGCCTGGTGGAAGGACAAGATCTGGATCTCCACGAAAGTCCATCCCGGCATAGGGATAGTCGTCCACAGCGATGATTTGTTCTCCCCACCAAAGGAAGAACTCATCATCCCAAGTGGTCCGGGGAACTTCACTTCCCCCTAATCTCTTCATCATGTCTGCCCAGCGGGCAATTCTTGGGTCTCTCGGGCTGCTGATGGTAGAGATCACTCTGGGTCTCAATGCTGGTATCTTCTCGAAGAAGAATGTCATCAAAATTGTACCGTATCCAAAATGTTTTGTCTTTGCCTTTCGGATAGAAGTCAATTGTTGCTTCATGTTCATCAGTAGAGCTGTACACCAATCATATAAATGAGTTAAGCATTCCACTGCTATACTCATTTGCGTCCTGGATGCCTGGTGAAGAGAAGTTGATCCTGCTACTCTCCCAATGGTAAAAAGGAGGATTTTTATGTGTAAGTCTCTTAAATCTTTGATTGCAATTTGAGTTCCCACTTTCTTGGAACCCTCTACGCAGTACACGTGGACGTAATCTTCCACGGTTAGCCCTCCCAAGGGCTTCTCGTGCAAGTCTACGGGTTCCCCTCTCCGGGAGAGTCCAGTAATAAAATATATATCTTCCACTTTGATGCGTATGGGCATCTGATCTATGATGAAGCAGTCTTCTTCCGGTTCCCAATAGTTCACAAGCATTTCGAGCAACCAGACATTACTCTTCATATTTGGCATTTTGAAAAACTTGAGCAATCCGCAATTCCGAAGAATATTTAGTGATGCTCGATCTCGCATGACTTCTTGATCAATTGCACTGTGTTCACGCTCTCTCCATGATATGGTCATCCTGCAAAATTTCAATAATTCCTTCATTAGCTACGCATTTTTCATTTGGGCCTGCGCATACGCGACTTTATTTGTGCACAGTCGCGTGTATACGCGACTTTATCGTTACCAACCCGCGTATGCGCAAACCCGTGATTTTTTGCAAGAGATTCTATGGTGAAAATTACTAAATTTTAATTTATGAACGGACAAAATGAATAGCAAGGATGATTGATGAGCTTACCTGACAAATTCGGTGCGATTTGACGGTCGGTTGCTCCTGATTTGACGAAAGAAGTTTTTTGCTCCAGAGCACTTTTTTCCAAATCAGCAATGTAACAATGAACCAAATATGAGGTAATTTGTCTATTTATGTCCAAAAAGTTGAAAATTTTCGCAAAAAATTGTTATGCTTATTTTTTCAATCTATCTTAAGCTGCATAACCCAGATGCTTGGAAGTGCCCAGTTTGGTATGTTTTCAGGTACATTTTGACGAATTTGAGATTTTTCCCAGTTTTTGATCCATGACTGCTGACTCGTCATGGCAGGTATATGATCTTCACTGGCATATAGGTTAGGGAAATCACTTTCCATTGCATCTTGCATACTAGCCTCCATACTGATCACTTGCCATAGGGTCGATCCCATCAGGTCATGACTATTACACCCATTTCACTCGCCGATTATTTAATCATGACTTGGTGGTAGAGCCTTCCTTTACATGGGCTTCCTAGTTAGTTCCTCGCTATCACTTGTTGCCCATGCTGCGTTTTATGTAGGCTCAGGAGTCCTCTTTAGTCCCGCCATGACTTACGTGTTGAAGCTTCATTCTTCTTCTTCCTCACTATCATTTTTTCTGGCTATTACCCTGGAGGCTCCCTGGTGTCGTTAAGTTGTATTACTGCATTGCATATTGGCTACTTGTTTATCCTGGCCTTTAGCCGGCTTCATTTGGACTCGATGTTTAAGCCAACTTTTGACCTTGACTTTCTGTACAAGTTATCCATTGCATGCACTTAGCTATCACGACTTGACACCTTTGTACCCATGGATGGAACGTTCCTCTGAGTATCACTGACCAGTTTTCGCCACCTTGCATTGAGCATAGGATTGTTCCAATCCCAGGAACTAGTGCATCTGTTTTCTTGATACTCGTTCTATCCATTGTACCATAGCATTCTTTTATTCTTTTTCAGGCTTATTATATGAAAAAGACAAAAAATCAAATATAACAAAAAGAGCGGGAACGGGATGTATCTTCGTTGTTTTGATGGCAGTACAGAGTCAGTTTGTCGCCCTTGAACAAAGCACATATACTTATATATATTTCCTACATTTGGGATGGTTTTAGTTTTGACCTAGGTTCAACCTTTACCTTGTTTCACTTGTCAGTCCTCCCCCGGTTGGTTATCTCTTCCAATCATATGGAGAGTTTGTTCTGCCTCCTGCATAACAGACTTATACAGTGTCACTTTTACTACCATGGTCATCACAAGTCGTGCTTTTTTTCAAGGGAAGTCTAACCAGAGTCGGCCATTCTGTGGTGTCTCTTGACTCATTATTCAGTCGTCCTTCCTGGTCTTGTCAGTATCTTGTTCTATCACATCAGATGTTTTGGCCTTCTTCTCGTGCTGGTTTGAGAAGGTCCCCATTGACTTCTTGCTGGCGGGTTTGTCTCGTATCGACTACGACACATTGCTCTGAGAGCAAACCTAGAGCCGCACCCTGGCCCTATTTCCATCATTGATAGGTGACCTTGTGCTCAGCATTTGATCATCATTATGGGTCTTTGACTGAGTGGTTTCCCCTGTGTTCGACGTCCGCACACATTATCACACTTGGGATTCGTGCAGTACCTTGATTTCCATTTGACCCTATCGGTGGATTTCTCGCCTCTGTGTCAGCTTTCATTATTGGTTGGTTCAGAGGGTTTCTTCCATGCGCTAGCTTCATCTTGTGCATGTCGAAAACGTACTTCGGTTTTGGTTCCGTCACTCTACTTCGTCCGATTCCTTCCAAATCTTGGCCTGCGGGTTACACTCGCGCTGGAGTGATGTGGGATGCCTTAATGTCTTCCTTCCAGCAGATCTTTTCCCATCGACTCCGACTCATTGCTCTGGGAATAAGGTCTAGAGTCTTTTTGTCAGTACCTTAGGGTTTGCAGTCATCAGTGGCAGACTCTTCGCTATCGACAGTGGGGATTCATCATTGCCTCCCGATTGGTAGATTCTTTCAAGTGTTCGACTTCAACTCATTCATTCGCACTTGTTAGATTGTACTGGGGCACCTTGACACTCATTTTCATTATTGGTGGGTTGTCTTGCGTTGGTTAACGGTATACATCATTGACTGGTAATCCAACGATTTCTCACGTGGTCGACTTCAGCTCATTTATTCCCATTGTGTAGAATTGTGCCATAGTGATCGGTGAAGACCTCGGGTTGCATCAGCATTTCTCGGTTCACTTTTGACAGTCCATCCAGTTTCTGCCAGTGATGCCGTTCACCCTTATATGTTCCAGTTCAGTACAACAACAACTTATATGTTGGCTCCCGAGTTGCGTGATTGTACCGTTTATTCCACCTCTTATGATTTGGTACTTGGAGATTCAATTACTTATATGATCAGACATCCAGTTTCAGCATCATTGATCAGCTTTCTATATGTGATACTTAGACATTGATTCTGACTTGTACTTCCAAGCCATGCTTAGATGATTCATTGTGTATTTTCAGTTCAGCTATACTTGTATACATGTTGGATCTATTCAGTACTTTCGATATGATGTATTTTTGACTGAGCATGGGTATGCCCGCCTCAGCATGAGTTGACTCTCTATTTTCTTTCATTGGTTTTTGGCAGGCTGAACTCTGGTGAAGTCCTCTCTTGTCCTTGCGAAGTTCTTTCTATGTGCATAATACATTTCAGCCATCATGTACCCCTTCTGACCTCATATATTAGGGGGCATCTGTTATAGCATCATTTTTCACCCTCAGGTGATTCATGATTGTCTTTATGGCTTTGGGCACCCATTCCAACAGACTTGAACAAATTCACTAAAAAAACAATGTCAAAATTCCCATACGCGGGTATGCCCAGACGTTTCCGCGTGTATACGCGAGTCCACATGTAATTTTCCGCGTATGCCATTAAAACCATTAAAAAATATATAAATTCCCTATTTTCGGACTGGGTTGATGGTTACTCCAGTAGTTCAACCACCCCAGCACGTGGCCAACTGTTTCCAACTGATTGAAACTACTTTGAGGGAGTATAAAAGCCCCTCATGTGCATGGCCTAAGGGAGAGAGAAATTCTATAGACATTATACTCTGTTGGAATCCCAGTTCAAGTCTTATTCCCCGTGCCTCCTGCACTTTCCCAGATTTATATCAGGAAACCCTTGTTTCCTGGAGATGTTCATCCATTTATATGCCATCTCGAGTGCACAAGTCTTGGAAGAATCTTAGCGAGGCAAGGGCGGGACGAATCCGGATGACGGTCTGCTCAAAGATCGTGGAAGGATTCAGGTGATCTCTCCACTTTTACTACTGTACATGCTATTCATAATAATGAAGAACCGTCTTGTTCCTGAACTTCTGTGTTAGTATCTATTTTTATATGTGGAAAGATTGATTATTAAGCAGTTATTATCATTTATATCATATTTCACATTGATTACACTAACGTTTAGGAGAATTATATGCTGTACAACTAGGTTTCCGTGCACGTTATTTCTTGTTTTGCAGGTTGAAGGAGGAAGGAAGGTTGCTAGGGGTTTGAACCCTACGGGATCTACATCAAACGTAGGACTACGGGTGAGTCCTGCTATCGTTGATTTCTAGTTTTTTGCATTCAAGTATGGTTGTGTGTGAGTCCTTCTGAATGGCATGCCCTGCTCTGTGGAGGTTTTGACCCAACAAACTCCTAGGGTGATTTTCCCGAAACACATCATGCATAAAATCTAGCAATTGGAGGAGTGGAAATATGCAAGTATCTTCACTAAAATTTTTGATTTCAAATGTAATTTATGTTTTTATATGTAATAATTTTTCTAAGGTTTCAAAATTGAAAAAAGGTCCTAAAGTTAAAAAGGGCTAAAAGAAAAGGTAAATTTCTGAGGTGGGCCATCCTACCTCATTAATTACTAAGACATCAAAAGTAACTCATAAAGGCCTATGGAGGAGCTCAATTAAATTCAATTTTGCTCTATTTGTCTTTGGATCTCCTTGACATCACTATGCAAATAAAGAGAAGGTGAAATTTGTGAGAAAGGGAGGGTCTTTTCTTCAGTTTCAAAGAGACGCGACCCTTGTGCAACCTTTTCTATCATGCACAACCTTTATGCTGGGTGTGACCCTTTCATGACCTTTTTTCTGGGTGTCACCCTTTCGCAACCCTTCTGTGACCTTTTCGCGACCTTTCTATAGAATTTACAGGGTTTTGAAATGTGGAGTATATTCATGGTTTCAGGGAAAAATTCATAGTTATGCTAGCCTCCAAATATTGTTCAAATATCCATAAAGCTTCTATAAACAGTAAGTGATCATCTACACCATCTTTTCTAGTAATATCATCAAGGATAAACTGGTTTATTCTTAGGTTTTTCTCCAGCAAAATTTTGAGCAGTTTTTGTTCTCCATTGTTTTAGTAAAGGAAATCCTATCTTTAGCTCACCTAAATTATCATTTATCCTCCATGAAAACCCTAACCTACACACTTCTTATCACTCACTACCTATTTACCATTGAACACATTAAACCCTTTCCTTCTGCTAAGTTTCCACTGCACATTTCACAAACTCCTTACCACACCATTTTATCTCACAAAGTAAATTTCACCATACCATTCCATCTCATACTCCCCTTTTTCTCCTCAAAAACCTCGAGGAAACTTCCATACCATTACTAAATTTCCTCTGTTTTCAAAACCAATGTGACCAATTATCCAAACCCTAAAATTGGCTAAATTCTATCCTTTAAAAACAATTCATGGAGAGTGAAATAGAGAGTAAACAGAAAGCGAAAAAGCGAGGACACCATTCAATATTTGAGCCAATCAGTGTGAGTGAAATCAATGCTTCTCCATTTGTTAAAAGATGTTTTATAAATTCTTTTTGTATGAAATTTTGTGATATGATCATAGAGGTTGGATCTTATGTTCCTTTGACCAACCTCTTTTCCCATAATTTTCACATAGAAAAAGCTTTCATAATAGGTGTTGAGTTCAGTGTTTCAGCAGACAAAATTTCTTCAGCCATAGGTATTCCAAATCAGGGTGAAAACTGGTTCAAGGGCATGGAATTACAGCTTAATGATTATAGAATGTTCCTAAAACCTAACCTCAGAGATGTTCCTGAGCATGTTTTTCCTTTCATATTTCTCCATGACAAGTATTCCCCTTTCATGAAAATAATTATGAAATATTTTTCTTGTGAAGGGAGGTTTTCCAGATTATACAGGTATCATGTTAGGTTGCGTATTCACTTCACCTCTATAAAGGCACTTAATTTGTCCAAATTTCTATTTAGAAGTGTGGTGAAGATGACTGAAAAGGTTAAGACTAGGGGGAAACCTAATATCACTAATCTATTTCATCATAGCCTAATAAAGATTTTGGTTATGCATCAGCTTCCAGCTAAGAAAATCACTTCACAGAAATTCATGGATAAACCAAACACTACTCCTGGTATTAGTCCCACAGTTTCTCCTAGTAAAACAACACCATCAGGGTCAATATCTACACAGCCAATGGAGCTTGGCTCATCAAGCAAACAGGCTGAGATTTCAAAGAGGCCTAGGCCTAAGGTTACTCTCACCTATAATAGAGGAAGGAGGCTTTTTTGTTCTCCCCAGAAAGAGGAAGGGGCCAAGCCTATTCCACTGTAGGGATCACCATCAGCATTCAATGAGACATACATGCATGGTGAGGAGGAACATGATTTTGATTTGTTTTACCTAGATGACCATGATGACCATGAAAACTTGCAGAGAAAAATCAAAGGCAAGGAGGCTCAGATCAAAGAGCTCCAAGATAACCTAGCAAGGGCTCAATTTGTCATCTCATTCTTTAAGCAGGAAAACAGTCAATTGAAGACAAATCAATTAATTTAGGAGAAGGTGTTGTTTGAGGAAAATAAATAGGAAAGGGGAATAATAGTGGCTAAACCTTATTAACATGAACACCAAGTGAAGAGGAAGAGACCAAGAACTATGGGTCTCAAGAAAGCACTGCACAAAAACAAAGAAAAAAACCCTACGGATGAGAAGATAAGTTTTAAGGAGAGGATGGCTAAAGAAATCAATGAAGACAAGGAGTTTTGGCTAGACAAGGTCAAAATTCACCTGGAAAATCCCTTGGAGACTACAATAGGGATAATAAGATTCACAAAAACATGGTTTCCCGATATCAAACCATAAATCGGATTACACAAGTAAAAATTAAGAAATTGGAAAGAAAAATTCAAGAGGCCCAAGACAAGAAAAAAAGTACAAGGAGTTAAATTGATGGCTAAAACATCCTTGGATGTTTAGCTTATCATCCAGAGAAGTTAAGGAACAAATTCTAAAAAATTTGGAGTTTGAATTTTTTTGAAATTTTGCAGAAAATTACACATAGTCCCTGGGCATCCAAATGAGATCTTCTCTACATTGATGGATAGATAATGATGTGTACATGCTAAATATGAAGTGGGTTTTCCATGAAAACTTCTAATTTTGATAAAATAAAACTAAAAAAACCTCACTTTTTTCATGATTCTACCACTCAATCTAAATTGGTGTGACGCTTCGGTGTGAGGTTGGAAAAATCAGGTTTTGGAGGCCTTCCCGTGGGTATTTGTTGGTGTTTTATGGCTCATTGGAAAGTAGAAACATGGGGATACTTGACCTAACTTTTAGAATTCAATTAGGATTCCTAAAATTTAGCCAAAAGCAATTGTCAACAGGCACGATGATTTCACGACTTTTTCACTAAATTCATGTTTTGATGCATTCTAGTGCGACTTTTCTGCATACTAGCACGACCCTTTTGCTCCTGATGCAAACTATCTGATATAGACAAATTTTCATAAACTGAATTATAGAAATTTGATGTCTTGTAATTAATTCAGTTTATTTTAAGCTTCTTAGTTAGTTTTTTCCTCACTATATGAAGAAATTTGTAATTAATGAGGAGATAAGCTCTCCTAAACTTTGTCTAAAGTCTTGGAAATTGTTTCAACTATCCTAGTCTTTAGGTGAGGACTCATAAAAGGCATTTATTATGAGCCTTGAATAGGATTTTAAACCTGATGAATGGCCCTATGATTTATTTTCCTATATGAGGCCCATTGTAATCAGTTTCAAAGGTTGGATGCTCTGAAATTTGGCTTGGAACACTAGTGTATTTTGTGATTTTGGCAGGAACTAATAAACAGAGTTTGCAAATATTGTGGTGGGATTCATGTGGTATGTGTTTTAGCAATGTTTCTTCTTCTGTTATCATATGTTTGAAATTATTGTAGCTTCATATTCATTTTCATGTCTTATGTGATTGATTACTAAGTTTGATAAACATAATTCATTCATTTTGATGCTCTGTTTTGGAGAATCTTTCACATTTATGTTCATTTTATTTTTATATAAAAAAATTCATGATGTCCATTATTGTCTTGAAACCCTATCAATCTACCATATTCACCGAGATACCTTTAAAGTGATAAAGTGTGTGCCTACCTTGCCCCATTACATCTCTGCAAATATGATTTTCAGAGCCATGACCTAGTTTTTCCTAGAACTAATTCACCATCCAGCACAAAATCCAAATCAATAAAACCCTACAACCTACTATACCTTGCCTAAAATCTCTACTATCTAGTTAATTTGGTTGTTATTTCATTGAGAGATCCCTGTCAGCCTAGTAGGGCTAGCTACTAGGTCAAAGCGATTTGTGGTTACCTTTGCTGGTCTCCTTCTCAGCCTTCAGAGATCTGGTGGAGTGATAACATCTTGGCGACCATATTGGGGAAAAAAGTGACAGATCTTCCCTGGGTGTACCATAATTTCATCAAATTCTAGGCCTATGGGTGATATGCCTTAGCCTTCTTGAAGGTTGATTTGAAAGTTTCAAAGAACCGAGTTGCGGACATAGAGAACATTCTAGCTTCGAGAAGATACAATAGATCAAATCCAGATCCTCATCCATCTTCTCTAGTTGAAGATCCAAAGAACATGTTCAGAAGCATAGAACCCAGCTCTCAGAGTTTCAGTCGAATCCTTCTACATTGGTAAGATCTTCCTCATTACCTTATAAATTTTTATCTCTTGAATACATCCCTTTTGATTTTAAGTTTGAGTTGTCTCTATTTCAATCAAAGTCTGAAACTTCACTGTCTGAGCTAGTATTTACCCATTAAGAATATTTGAAGTAAAATCATTGTCGTAGGTAGTTTTGATTCCTTGAAACTTGAAGATAGTTTACTTTCCAAAGAATCTAAATCCAAATCAAATTTTTATAGAAAAGTCTGGAGTCAATTTGACAGGCTTAAAAAATTAGCTAATCAAATTCAATACATATATGAAAAAGCCATCATCCAATACAAGCAAGATTCATTGTTCATTCTGACACAATCACAATCAATTCTTTCTTCCTCCTCCATCCCTTCTACTTCATTACCTTCTCAGTCTACCCCTTCCATTGTTACTCCTGCACCACATTCAGCAGGAAGCATGGCCATATTTATGCCCCTACTCCTACCTGCTCAACTTGCACTTTTTCCACAAGGCTATGGCCAAAGACTCCCTCTCTTTGATGAGAATTTTGAAATTAGTGCAAAACAACACTTAGCCAAAGTCACTGATTTCATTGACCTAGAAGAGGTAGATGCCGATGATGCCAAAATGAGAATCATTGCCCAAAGCTTTTCCGGAGATGTTAAAACTTGGTTCTTATCTTTGAATTCCCATTCTATGGGGAACCCAGAGCAACTGAATGATGCATTCATGGCCCAATGGGAAGTAAAGAATAATCTACTACAAATTCTTTCTAAGTATGACAACCTGAAGAGGAATCCAAATGAATCAGTTCAAGATTTCACTACTTGTTTCAACCGAGTGTACAACTCAATTCCAAATGAGATAAAACCTCCTCTAGGTTTGGCTCTCTTGCACTACTCGGATGCCTTTGGTTTGGACATGGCATACAAACTATGAGAGAGAAGTCCTGCAACACTATAAGATATGCAAATAAATTCAGTCAATGTGGAAGAAAACTTGTCAATTAAAAAGTCAAAGACAAAGGGTGAGATAAAGGTAACAAACAAAGAAGAAACATCCTCATCCTCTGAGGTAACATTGGATACTTTGATCAGGACATTCGAAATAATGGTTGACAGAATGTCCATCACAGAAAGACAACTGGAAGCATAGGTTAGAAATCCTAATTTTAGAGGCTAGCAACATCAGCCTCAGTTTAGGATCAAGAAAAGAGAACAAAGGACTCCTGAGCAGCGAACACAACAACAGATTCAGAAACCTTTGCAGCAAAATTATTCTCAAGGGGTTGAAGAAGAAGATGATATTGTGGAGGAAAAACACTTCTTTACAGCAGATGGCCAACCTATATTTTTGACAGAGGATGAAGAATATGTTGAGAAAACAAATTTTCCTAAAGATGAAGATTACATACATAAAATTATCATGATTTGGAGGTTGAGTCTAATGGTTATTAGTGGGGTTATTTAAATTCAATAATCTCACAACAAAGGCAATATTCATTGAGAAGTAGAGATTTTCATGTCACTCCTATTCAGAAAAGGGCATCCCAGCAAAAAATACTCAACCTAAGAAAAATTATCAAGGTAATCAGAAAAAAGGAAAGGAGCCTACAGTTGCAAATCAGAGCAAGATCAATCAGCCATCTACAAGCACACCAAGCAAAGAAAAATAAAGTCGGAAGAAGGAAACTACAACAAAGGATCAGCCTGACAAGAGAGACATCACCATTAAAGAGGTAGATAAGCAGTCCAATATTTTTAGCTTAGAAAATGAAATCTCTAAGTTAAAAGTCTTTATCCCTTTAACTAAGCTTGTCAAAAATAATCAATATAAACCTCACATAGCCAAAATGTTGAAAGTAGATCCTTTATCTCATATGGTAAATGTTGAATATGACCAACCTGAGCTCATTTTTGATCCAACCATAGATGGTTAGTTAGAGGATAGTGAAGTTCCCCCATTATATTTGAGTTTGAGATTTCATCAATGTATCCTTCACAATGCCATGCTATACTTCAGAGCTTCCCATAATCTGATGTCGAAGGCCATTATGGAAAAATTGGGCCTCGATATAACCCATCCTTACCATGATTTGTATTCCTTTGATTCTGGTAGAGTTCATTGTCTTGGTCTCATAAAGGATTTGGTGGTTTCCCTTGAACAAATCCCAACAAGGAATGTCTTGATGGATGTGGTGGTAGCTGATATACCACCACAGTTTGGTATGTTATTGTCAAGATGTTGGGGAGATAAGTTAAGACGTAATTTGCAATTAGATTTGTCTTATGCCACCATCCCGGTTTTCAGACAATTGAGGAAGTTGTACAGGGAAAAAAATATGAAATACATGATTACCAGCAAAGAGAAACCCAAAAAATCATCTTATTAATGATGTACATACAGATATTGAATAAATTATTTTGTTTAACCATAGTGGTTTGAATGATGTACATAGTTAGCTTGTAGAAGTAGAAGAAATTCCAAAAATTTCCAATAATGTCAGAGCAGTTTTAGATGAGAAAAAAGGCAATCAGCCTAGTTATTCAAAGTAGTCATCAGATAAGTTAGAAAATGGTTCAAAATAGATTGAATATGTGGCTCGAAAATATGAGACAAAAAAAAATGGAGAATTCCATCATATGGATGATGAGAATGGTCTTTGGACCATGGATTTAGATGGTGCCTTACGAAAAGATGGGGTAGGCATCAGAATTTGGATCCATAGTCCTCTTCATCAGCTGGGTAAAGTTCCAAAAAGTGTAAGATTATGTTCATATAAGTTGGCTTTTGATTGTTCTAATAATGAGGTTGAGTACGAGGCATTGATCACTGGCCTCAAAATTCTAAAAAATTTGGGCACAAAAACAATTTATGTTTATGGTGACTCCAAGCTTGTGATTAAACAGGTAAAAGGGGAATACCAAGCCAAACATCCACAAATGAAAGAATATTTAAATGTTGTACTGGATATCCTAAATATGTTTCCTGAATATACATTGTCAGTAGTACCAAGAAGTTAGAATCTTATGGAAGATTCACTTGCTACATCAGCAAGTAATTTCAAGATTTCCATATATTCTAATAAGAAATTTTAAATTCATGTCAAACATCGACCAACTATCCCTAACAACTTGCGGTATTGGCAAGTGTTTTGGGATGAAAAACAGGTAAACAATTTTCTGCAAAATGAAGGTGAATTTGAGAATTCCTTTATTGATGAAGTTTATGACAAAGATGATCGAGTCATCGATTCCACTCAGGTCGATGTATTACAACTAAAGGATAACAACATTCAAAGGGGTCTTTTACCATTGGAAGAATTGTTTGATTAGGACGATGTTTCTAGGAAGTCGACCATGGTTCCTACTAAGAAAGGTGTCGAGGATGAAAACATCGGAACAACAGACAAGCCCAATATGGTCAAGTTTTCCAAGTCCTTATCTCCAAAGGTAAAATAAAAATACATTTCTTTATTTTCTGAATTTTCTGATGTATTTTCTTGGGACTATGTAGACTTGAAATTTTATGATAAGGATATCATTCAACATACAATTCCGGTCAAGCCTGACCAAAATCCCTTCAGAAAAAAGCTGAGAAGAATCAACCCAAGGTTGTTTCCGTCATTGGAAAAAGAGGTAAACAATGTTTTCAAATCTGGTTTCATTGTTCCCATTAGATTTTCCAATTGGATTTCAAATTTGGTTCCAGTAAGGAAGAAAATGGAGAAATTCGGCTTCGCATTGATTTTAGAAACTTAAATAAGGTGTCTCTAAAGGATAATTATCCCCTTCCAAAGATGGATCATATCCTATAGAGAGTGGTTGGGGCTTCCCAAATGTCGCTTCTTGATGGATATTCAGGATACAATTAGATTTTAGTGCACAAGGATGATCAAGACAAGACCACTTTCATGAAACCTTGGGGCACATTCAAGTATGCTAAAATTCCATTCGGGCTCAAGAATGCAGGGGCCACCTTTCAACGGCCAATGGACATAGCCTTCCCAAATGAAAAGGATTTTTTCTTAGTTTTGTATCTTGATTATTTGACATTTGATGATGAATATTTGTATCATTTGAGAATTTTATTTCAGAAATGCAGGAAATTTGGGATTTCGCTTAATCCCAAAAAGAGTCATTTTTCCATGGAGGAGGGAAATCTTCTTGGTCATATCATCTTCAAATATGGTATCCATATTGATCCTTGTCAGATTGAATTTATTCAACAAATTCATTTTCCATGCAGCAAGAAAGAGATTCAAGCTTTCAATGGTAAGATGAACTTTTTGAGAAGATTTATTCCAAATCTCGCCAAGCATCTTTGAGAGATGACCAAAATGCTAAAAAAGGACAGTGAGGTAAAGTGGTCCAAGGATGCTAGAAATTATTTTCATTCAGTAAATTTTCCCTTAAATACAACTCCTATTTTGATCAGCCCCGACTACTCCATTGATTTCATCATATTTTCATTTGCCTCTAAACATACATTGGATGCAGTTTTGATGCAAAAGAAGGAGAAGGCCGAGCAACCCATTGCATTCTTCAGCCATACCATCAGGGATGAAACCCCTAGATATAACATAATTGAGAAGCAAGCCTTGGCCCTAGTAAAGGAATTGAAGGATTTCCGAGTATATATACTTCATTCACATATTCTAGCCTATGTCCCCCATGTAGCAATGAAGGATGTCCTAATGCAAACTGATCCGGAAGGTAGAAGAGGGAAGTGAATAGCAGCGATGTTAGAGTATGACCTTGATATAAAGCCCACAAAGCTTATCAAAGGTCAGGGATTAGCCAAGATCATGGTTGAATCAAACTTACATGCTCTTGATATCAACCTCATTTCATTTTTTTCCGATGAAGAAGATGATGGCACACTCATACATGTATCTGATATTTTTCTTGGATATCCTTGGTATTCTGACATTATATATGTTATTCAGCATATTAATCCCCCTCCGGGCATGTCTAAAATTAAGGGTAGGTCATTAAAGTTTAAGGCTTCCAAATACTGCATTTTGGACAACACTCTTTATTAGAAAGACTTGGGAGGTCTCTTACTGAACTGTTTAGTAGAAGATGAAGCCAAAGAGGTAATGAATGATTTCCATAAGGGAGATTGTGGAGGTCACCTATTTTGGAAAACCACAGAAAATAAGGTGTTGAGGGCTGGATATTATTTGCCTACTCTTTTTTCAGATTTATATAAAACAGTGATGAGTTTCCACCAATCTCATATATTTCAAGGTAAAAGGAAGCTTCTCCCATTACCTTTCTAGCTTATTTCCGTGCAAGCACCATTTCAGCAGTGGGGCCTTGAATTTATTGGATAAATCCACCCTGCATCATCTGCAAAACAAAAATGGATCTTAACAGTCAACGACTACTTCACCAAATGGATCAAAGCGATCCCAACAAGGCAAGATACAGATTTAGTTATAATTCAGTTTTTGGAGACTAACATTTTGTCTCATTTTGGTTGTCCTCATAATATAATTACAGATAATGCAGTTGCATGCAAGTTAAAGAAAATGGTTGATTTTTGTGACAGTTACAACATCAAATAGGGGCACTCAACCACATATTATCCGCAAGGTAATGGATTGGAAAAATCTTCTTATAAATCTTTGATTAATATAATAAAGAAGATGTTTGAGGCAAACAAGAATAACTAGCATAAAAATCTTGTTAATGCTTTATGGACTAATGGGGTGAGTAGTAAGAAATCAATACGGATGTCTCCTTTTCAATCGGTATATGGAGTAGATATTGTTTTTCCTACATCACTTGAAGTCTCGGTTATGAAATTGTTACAAGAAGCAGGTAGTGAAGAGAATGATGTGCAGTGCCAGATCAATCAGATGATCCATCTTTAGCAAACAAGAGATGAGGTCTTTCAGAACACCTCAAAGCTTCATGAAAATATAAAGAAGGTATATGACCACAAGAAAAAGGAAAATGATTTCAATATTGGAGATGTGGTCCTCCATTGGGATGCTAGAAATGAGGGAAAAGGGAAGCACGATAAATTTGAGAACCTGTGGAAAGGAATATACAAGATTTCAGCCTCTCGTGGAAAACATGATTTTTCCTATTGGAAGAAATGAATGAGAATATTTCTTAGGAGGACCAGTTAATGGTAGGCTCCTTAAGAATTACCTATTTTGATGAAGATTTCTGAAAATTTCCCAATTCCATTGTACATATCAATTTAATTTTTCTGTAAAGTGTGAAGCGGAGAATCATCGGAGCTTGGAGCCTGAGGTCAAGGCAATAAAGTTTCATTGATTTGCTATTGTTTTAAAATTTTATTCAAATTCAAGTCAGTCCAGTTTGGAGTCAACTTATTATGTCAAGTTTTCAGTATTCAGACTAGTTTTTAGCTTTTGACTCCATGCCCAATGGTTAGGCTACTTGGTCTATGGTGTTCTTGACACCTCCAAGGACCTTCCATCCAGCTAGAGCCAATGTAAGTGTCAGTCTTTGCATCCTATCACCAGTGATCAAATGGAAACTTATCATGTTTTCATAGGGTCCCTAAATCAATTCTTTTTCATTTCAATAAGTCTTCAAGAAAAAATTTGGTCACTTGGCATTAAGTCTAGGATTGTTTCCACTCTTTCCCAAATTTTAAATTCTTGGTTCATGTCATTAAATAACTTTAGTGTATCATCATTATGAGGTTATCATCATCATTTCATTCATTTCCATCATGATTCCATTCAGTTAAGAGTACCCATTAGGTCATTAGGGTTTCAATGTCACCAAACTGCCATTTCATTCATAAAATCCAACAATTGGAGGAGTGGAAATAGGCAAGTATCTTCAATAAAAAAAATTGATTTCAAATGTAATTTATGTTTTTATATATAATAATGTTTCTAAGGTTTCAAAATTAAATAAATTTCATAAAGTTCAAAAGGGCTAAAAGAGAATGTAAATTGGTGAGGTGGGCCATCCTACCTCATTAATTACTAAGACATCAAAAGTAACTCATAAAGGCCTATGGAGGAGCTCAATTAAATTCATTTTTACTCTATATGTCTTTGGATCTCCTTGACATCACTGTTCAAATCAAGAGAAGGAGAAATTTTTGAAGAAGGGAGGGTTTCTTCTGCAGTTTGAAATAGGCGCGACCCTTTTGCAACCTTTTCTGTCAGGCGCGACCTTTTCGCGACCTTTCTGCTGGGCGTGACCCTTTCGTGACCTTTATGCTGGGTGCGACCCTTTTGCGACCTTTTCATGACCTTTCTGCAGAATTGTCAGGGTTTTTAAATGTGGATTTTCTTCATGGTTTCAAAGCCAAATTCAAAGTTTTCTAGCCTCTAAAGATTTATTCTCAGGGTTTTCTCCAACAATTTTTTTCAGTAGTTGTTGTTCTCCATTTTCTTAGTAAAGGATATCCTAGCTTTCACTCACCTACAGTATCATTTATCCTCCATGAAAACCCTAACCTACACACTTCCTATCACTCACTACATATTTACCATTGACCTCATTAAAACCTAGCCTTCTTCTAAATTTCCACTACATAGTTCACAAACTCCTTACCACACCCTTTCATCGCATAAAATAAATTTCACCATACCATTCCATCTCATACTCCCCTTTGTCTCGTCAAAAATCTTGAGGAAACTTCCATACCATTACTACATTTCCTCTATTTCAAAACCACTGTGACCAATTATCCAAACCCTAAAATTGGCTAAAGTCTATCCTTTAAAAGGAATTCATGGAGATTGAAACATAGAGTAAACATAAATTGAAAAAGGGAGGACACCATTCAAGATTTGGGTCAATCAGTCTGAGTGAAATCAATTCTTCTCCATTTGTTAAAAGATGTTTTGTAAATGCTGATTGCATGAATTTTTGTGAGATGATCACAGAGATTGGCTCTTATGTTCCTTTGACCAACCTCTTTGCCCATAATTTTCACATAGAAAAAGTTTTCATAGTAGATGTTGAGTTTAGTGTTTCAGCAAACATCATTTCTTCAACCACAGGTATTCCAAAGTAGGGTGAAAATTGATTCAAGGGCATGGAATTACATCTTGATAATTATAGAATGTTCCTAAAACCTAACCTCAGAGATGTTCCTAAGCATGTTTTTCCTTTCATATTTCTCTGTGACAAGTATGTCCCTTTAATGAAAATCATTATGAAATATTTTACTTGTGAAGGGAGGTTTTCTAGATTATACAGGTATCGTGTTAGGTTGCTTATGCACTTCACCTCTACAAAGGCACTTAATTTGTCCAAATTTCTATTTAGAAGTGTGGTGAAGATGACCAAAAATATTAAGACTAGGGGACAACCTCATATCACCAATATATTTCATCATAGCCTAAGAAATATTTTGGTTATGCATCAACTTTCAACCAAGCAAATCACCTGGCAGATATTCATGGATAAACTAAACACTACTCCTGGTATTAGTCCCACTATTTCTCCTAGAAAAACAACACCATTGAGGTCAATATCTACACAGCCAATGGAGCTTGTCTCATAAAGAAAATAGGTTGAGATTTCAAAGAGGCCTAGGCCTGAGGTTACTCTCACCTATAAGAGAGGAAGGAGGCTTATTTTTTATCCTCGGAAAGAGGAAGGGGACAAGCCTATTCCACTGCAGCGATCATCATCAACATTGCATGAGACATCCATGCATGATGAGGAGGAACGTGATTTTGATTTGGTTGACCTAGAGAACCATGATGGCCATGAAAAATTGCAGATAAAAATCAAAGACAATGAGGCTCAGATCAAAGAGCTCCAAGATAACCTAGAAAGGGCTCAATTTGTCATCTCATTTCTTGAGCACAAATATAGTCAATTGAAGACAAATAAATTGATTTTGGAGAAGAGGTTGTTTGAGGAAAATGAAAAGGAAAGGGGGAAAAATGGCTAAACCTGATGAACATGAACACCAAGTGAAGAGGAAGAGGCCAAGAACTATGGGTCTCAAGAAAGCACTGCAGAAAAACAAATAACAAAACCCTACAGATGAGCAACTAACTTTTGAGGAGAGAATGGCTAAAGAAATCAATGAATATCAAGGATTTTTGGCTTGACAAGGTCCAAATTCACCTGGAAAATCTCTTGGAGACTACAAATAGGGATAATAAGATTCACATAAACATGGTTTCCCAATATTAGACCAGAAATCAGATTGCACAAGTAAAAATTAAGCAATTGAAAAGAAAACTTCAAGAGGTCCAAACAAGAAAAAGAGGTCAATGAGTTAAATTGATGGCTAAAAAATCCTGGGATGTTTATCCTATCATCCAGAGTAGTTAAGGAATAAATTATGAAAATTTTGTAGGAGTTTGAATTTTTTTTGAAATTTTGCAGAAAATGACACACAGAAAGGTCGCGCCGAGGTGCGACCCTTTTTCTCTGGGCATACAAATGAGCTCTTATCTACATCGATGGATAGATAATGATGTGTACATGCTAAATATGAAGTGGTTTTTCCATGAAAACTTCTAATTTCGATAAAAATAAAACTCAAAAAAGCTCACCTTTTTCATGCTTCTGCCACTAAATCTGGAATGGCGCAACGCTTCTGAGTGAGGTTGGAAAAATCAAGTTTTGGAGGCCTTCCCATTGGTATTTTTTGGAATTTGATGGCTCATTAGAAAGTAGACACGTGGGGCTACTTGACCCGACTTTTAGAATTCAATTTGGACTCCTAAAAATCATCCAAAATCATCTCTCAATTGGCGTGACACTTTCGCGACCTTTCTGTTAAATTCATGTTTTAATGCATTCTGGTATGTACTTTCTTCATACTGGCATGACCTTTTTGCTCCTGGTGCGACCCATCTGATCTAGAAATATTTGAATGAAATGAATGATAGAAATCCGTTGTCTTGTAATCAATTTAGTTTATTTTAAGCTTCTAGTTATTTTTTGCCTCACTATATGAGGAAATTTGTAATTAATGAGGAGATAAGCTCTCCTAAACTTTGTCTAAAATCTTGGAAACTGTTTCAACTATCCTAGTCTTTAGGTGAGGACTCATCAAAGGAATCTTTAGGTGAGGACTCATCTAAGGAATTTATGATGAGACTTGAATATGATTTTTGACCTGATGAGTTGTACTATGATGTATTTTCCCATATGAGGCCCATTGTAATCAGTTTCAAAGGTTGGATGTTGTGGAATTTAGCTTGGAACACTAGTGTATTTTGTGATTTTGGCATGAACTAATAGATAGATTTTGCATTTATTGTGGTGGGATTCATGTGGTATATGTTTTAGCTGTGTTTATTCTTCTGTTATCATATGTTTGAAAGTATTGTACCTTCATCTTCATTTCCATGTCTTATGTGATTCATTTCTAAGTTTCATAAATGGAATTCATTCATTTTGATGCTTTGTTTTGGAGTAGATTTCACATCTATGTTCATTTTATTCTGATATAAATGAATTCATGCTGTCCATGCTCATTTGTAAACCCTATCAATCTAACATATTCACCAAGGTACCTTTAAAGTGCTAAAGTGTGTGCCTACATTGCCCCACTACATATCTGCAAATATGATTTTCAGAGCCCTGACTTAGCTTTTCCTATACCTAATTCACCATCCAACACAAAATAAAAATCAATCAAAACCTAGAGCCTACTATACCTAGCCTAAAATATCCATTATCCAGTCAATTTGGTTGTGATTTCATTGAGAGATCGCTCTCAATCTAGTAGGGCTAGCTACGAGGTCAAAGCGGTTTGTGGTTACCTTTGCTGGTCTCCTTCTCATCCTTCCAAGATCTAGTGGAGTGCTAACAGGTTCCACTTCCTTAAGGTGACCTGGGAAGTTGAATCATATCATATTAATTCTTCATCACATGTTTCCCATGGTTAGCTAGTTTCTTAGGTAGATGTGGGAGGAGTGTAATATCCCAAAATGGGATCTCCTAGCAAGGCATGACTGGAAAATGTATTTTCTAGTAATGGATGCTACAAGATTTGAACCTAGGACCTGGATCCCTTAGATCAATGTATCTAAGACTGAAATCCAAGAGATGGCTCAAAATAAATCCCTCTAGGTGGGTTAAATAGATCTCCCACACCTAGTTGTCTTCAGAAAATGCCCGATGAAGGGACTGCAGCAATACATGAACACATAAAGGAGAAACAGTGTTATTATTATGAATTGTGAAAAAATAAGATGTATATAGCCAAAAAATATGTCAAATATAAGCAATGATATACAAATCCTTGAGGAATAAATCACTCAAGCTAGGCAATGAGAGCCTCAATAGAACATGTACATGAGAAATTGAAAATACTGCTACATGATGGGAGCCATGGCTATGACTGTGCAATATATAAAGAGTGAATACTTCAAAAAGGTGTCAATAAAAAAATATGACAATATACAACTCAAATAGAATGGGGTATCAATATCTCAACCCCTGGAAACAACAATACACAATCCTTAGAAGGATTGGCTAAAATATACACAAAATGGAAAATATGCAGAAATGCCAGAGTAGTAGGGTAGCAGCTGCAACTCAAAAACTGGAAATGGATGAAGATAGCTGAAGATTTTGCATATGATGGCTGAATCTCATCGAATGGATCTCTCAGATGAAAGGTTGATCCAATCCCTGAAGATCTCACCCTCCAAAATAGTGGAGCAAGTACCCACTGCAATTGCACTCAGAAATAACGCAGTCTAGAGAAGGGACTGCACTGTTGGTGATGGGAAGTGGTTGGCCTAATGCCAAATATCTGCAATAAGATCATAAATCTCCCTCACTAACCTCCTAGAGTAATAGAAGCTCCCTCCTCTTAAATATGAGCCAAGGAAATGGTGTTGTGGAACACTCCACTGCAACACCCTGCAACACAAAGTTATCCTACTTCAGGAATAACGATGTGACTGAAGGAGGTGGATTTGGCATTGAGACAAGAAGTTTCAAGAATGAAGAAAAATCCCTCAAGAGAACTCTCAAGAAGGGAGAAGGAATCCTAAATAGGAATTCTCCGACAACTCTGCTAAACAATGGGAGAATGCACCAGGAGTCTAAGCAGACAAATTCAATATTCAATAACATGAGAAAAAATGGTTGCCTTGCCCTCCTTTTAAACAAGTGATATCCCTCTCACCATGGGTTCCACCCCTTAGGGTTTCTCTCACCGAATAAACCTCTTCCCATTCATATTGCGTTGTTTCTCTAAGTTCTCTCCACCTCCTTTCTCTGCGCAGTTTGACTAGGTCAACTAGTCCTTGTCCATTTGCAAAAGCCCCTTTTCACACTAGAAGGTGAAAAATAAAGCTACTCAAGTGATCCCTTTCACACTATGAGGGATTTTATTCCTTCTCATGGGTCTCCTTACCCATTTTATTCATCTCCTAGCAAAATTAATATTCCAATTTTCTGCATGCAAATTTTGGAATATTATAGTCCCCCCCTCCCTAATGTTGCTTGTCTTCAAGAAACTGCAAACATGGATATGAGGGGCCTTCTTGAGACATGATGCTGAAAATAAATTGGGATATTCCATCCCCATATGAATCTCCCATCCCCAAGCAATCATCCATACAAAGTGAGTTACCTCCCAACATGGCAACTCATTGCAACCTCCTTCCACCTCAAGCTCTAGAAATGAAGGTGGGCTGAAAATTTGAATATGGTAAGCATCATAGCCTACCCCATGTCATCCTTCTCTCCAATTATGATAAGTGTAGAGAAAATTCTGATCCTGGGCTGCAAAATAATTTCCCTCAAGTGGCAGAATGAAGTTTAGATCCCCAAGGATCTCTCCTCCAATGTTGTGAATCAAGCTGGCCCAAATCAACTGATATATGATGGATAGGAAAACATCACCATATGGCATCCCAACAATCATATGGTCCACCTCAACAAAAGGAAACAAGTTTTTGGAAGCGATGGCCATATCTCCTCTCATGCTTCCATTAGAACATGTAATACAAAAAGTGTGGGAATCCTCTTCCCCAAGGGACACATCCAACTCTTGTGTCTATCTCCCAATCATGCTTCCAATACAAATCAGATCCATATCAGCAAATTAAATCATGATCAACAACATAATGAGGAAAATGCTTAAGGTTTCATGTGTTGCAATAAGGTACCAATAGCTTTCCCAATAATGATAGCGCAATTTTCCAAACTGCTGCTTTATAAAGTTACATGGAAAGTTGTTCTTTGTTACATGGATAGTTATGTATGTCACGACATATACTGATAAATAGAAAATGGCTGAGTACATCAACTGATCATACATGAAATAAAATACTTTTCCAAGTCCATACAAGTGATGGCTATCTCCATCATACAATTTGGCCCAATGTTGACCATGGAGCTCAATGAAAAGCTTGCGCAATGCACTGAAAATGAATGGTAGGAGTATCCAAATGTCGTGTCAGATAATCCATGGATGAAGAAAAAATATTCTTACCATGTGTTAAGAGTAAGATGATGCATATGTGTATGAATGACTCCTCTAAAATGGTATGACACATTCCCATGAAGAGGAATGAACTATATGTTGCATGAAGATCACCCTCCCTATACTTGGAAATCCAAGTCAAGAAGATCATGTCAATGTAATATATGTTTCCATCCACCACTTCATCATGCTCACCTCCTCCTTGTCCACCAAGTGCATCAAGTGTGAAGTGATCCTGGGGACATTTCAACAATAACCCTAAGCTCCCAAGTGACAACATTGTTGGCCTATGCAAATAAGATCCTGCCAACTCATAGCTCCATTCTTTGACATGCTCCTTGTCAAAGATATATCCCATAATGATTCTACACATAAGAAGTTATCCCCAAGGAGGAAGTACCTCTCGATAATCTAAGGCCAAGAAGATAATGTCATCTCCCCCTCCTGCAACATCATGTAAAGTGTGAGAGAAAATTTGCTCTTTCTCTCCCAAGAATAAGCAAAGCAACAAAATATTTTGCTGCCTCCTCATACTTCCATCATACAAGCCATGTGATGAAAACATAATGATTGATATGAAGATCATATCAACATCATGCACCCATTCTCCTTGCTTCTCACCGATGCAATTATCCTGCCACATGCCCTTAGAAAGAGGATGATGACCAAACTCTTTCAAGAGCAACCAGCGCAACCAAGCCTCCTGCTGCCCAGTATCATAAATTTTCAAGTAGCTCACCAGCTTCTTGCTCCTCATCCACATCCACTCAATCAACTATAGATGTCTCCTTCCATCCTCTATCTTGGTACTCCTCCCATCCTCTATCTTGGTACCCCTCCCATGAGAGCTACCATCATCCCAAATCAGATTTCTACACATCATGTGATTTCAAAATGCAGTCTTCCCAAGGATCAATTTGATCCCATAAGGACCCAAATAGGTGGTAGGAAAAAACCTCCCATCATGATGTGTATGGCTCAATAGGTGTCCAATACAATCATGAGAGATGTTATCCATCCGAAGATGTCCTCCATCATCTATCTGCTCCTGTGAGAAGGGAAGAACCTCCTCAAACTGTTGAAGCATCTTGCACTCCATGGTGTGTGGGAGTGCACCTCTGCTAAAATCTCCCCGGGAGATCTCCTCCTCATGCATGGCCTTCCAAAACCAAAGAGGCCTTGGATCTTCTACAAGTAGAAGTCTCTCTTTGAGTTGTGGCATGCTCATTGAGAGAGCATCATCTCGAAAGGAGAAAGTGTTTCTCACTTCAATATGTCTACGATCTATCTCTTATTCCTCCATTGCTTCATGAATGAAGATGCCATGTGAATGCTCCCATGAGGAAAGATTCCTCTTCTCTTCATCACTGCTCTTGTACACCACAC
This sequence comes from Pinus albicaulis, assembly GCA_034641835.2. Taxonomy (NCBI): domain Eukaryota; kingdom Viridiplantae; phylum Streptophyta; class Pinopsida; order Pinales; family Pinaceae; genus Pinus; species Pinus albicaulis. Next base: position 859,366,848 of record CM076574.1, read on the forward strand.
TACAATTCTGCTGCTCTAAGTCAATAGTATGCAGTGATGTGGACCCATCCATAATTTTTGCTGAAATGACAAGAGTTGGACATTCAAACATACCTTGGTGAAATTTGGAAGCTCCTTACAGGGCTGCAAGAGTTTCCTCCTCATATGTATTGGCTTCCCAAAATTTTGAAGATGAAGGCTGCTCCTCCATGGTCTCAATAGCGCTGGTACATGCCTCTTCAACTAGTGGTGAGGGATCCTCCCTCCTTTGGCCAAATATTCTGATCATCTCTTGAGAAAACTATGCAAGAGTGGATACCCTTGCATGGATCCAATGTCTAAACCACCAAGTACTTGCTTCACCTTCAAGGTGTAGCACTACAACTTCTATAGCCTCTCTATCTACTACAGGATGTAGCAGAAAGAAAGCCTCTATTTTCATCACCCAAGCCTCTGTTGCACATGTGAGTGATCCATAAAAAGTGGACAATAGAAATCTATTACCTCTCATCATCCCATAGCTGTGGGGTCTTCTCTCTTCTTTCTACTGAATAAATTGTGGTAAAGCTAGAGTCTTTTTGAAGGCTCTAGGTTTAGCTCAGTATTCAGCAAGGTACTCACTTATTATTTCGAATTCCAATTGTTCTTCATGCTTCATGCCTTCTTCTCTTTGAGAATAGGAAGTGCATGGTCCTTCCTCTTCTCCTTATTCCATCTTCTTGACCTCTGTTGAGCCCCAAAGATGTCCTTCTTTTCCACCACATTTCACTTCATTTCCTTTTGTCCCTCGTAATTCTGGGGCTTGAATGATCCAATAGGATTGATTGGGATTGGCACTTTTTAAGAATGTATATAATGACTAACTTGCTATGTTTTCATGATTTTGTTGTTGTAGTAATTTTTGACTAGACTCGGCTACAGAACGCAATCATTCTGTAGCCAGTCACCTATTCCGCAGCTATCTTCATGTTCACGCAGGTTCCAGGTGTCACCTCAAGGAAAAATGCATATGGTCATATTCCACATCACTCCCCCATCATTTCTTGCTCTCCACGAAGTCTGAGCTCGAGTCTACAGGTGGTTATGCATGTGGGAAACCAAAACTAGGATATAGACTTCTAATAGGACAAGGACCGTAGCGTATGTACTTAATCATAGTACGAGACCACTCACTCGCAGTCCTAGTTTGATTTTAGTTGGGAAAGACATTTATTCCTATTTTATCTCAAATATAGTTATGTAATTTTGTTATAAGTATGGTTCCTGAGACCGAGAAACACAAATACAGATTTATGTTTTGTTGCCAGATCTTCGTAAAATCGTGATACTCGTTTTTGGAAATACTTTTCCTTTAATGAAAGAAGCATCACTTTATTGCAAGATCCGAGGCAATATTTGAGCAGATCCGCGTGTCGATCCGGTGGTAGAGGGCCCCTACCGCCCGAGAAGCTTGTGGCACATTACTTAGATAAGTAACTTTAGCCTTGTTGTATCTTTTGTATCTAGTTTAAACAATTTTCCTAACTTTGTGTTTTATCTTCACTTGCATTGGATGCTACATTTTAGTCTTGTTCTTACGAATTATTCCAAAATATCACTAATATTGAATGAGGTATAACTATAGTATTTTAGGAGTTAGTTGCATTTCTTTGAAATTTATGTTTTTGTGCTCAATTACATCAGTTGTTACAGCTAGTCTTGTTCTTATTAATCTCTTCCAAAATATCACTAACTCTGGATGAGACATAGCTGTGATGTTTCAGAGCTTACTGCATTTTGTTGAACTCTATGTTTTTATGCTCATTTACATCACATGTTATAGCCAGTCCTATTCTATGAATTATTCCAAAATACCACTAACCTCGAATGAGACAGAGCTGGAAAATTTCAGTGATTAGTTGCATTATAAGTGTAGTTGTAGTACTCCAGAGATTAATGGTGCACTAGTTCAGTTTCTATTCACTGTGTTTCAAGTTAAGTTAATTGCATTCTAGTTCATTATAGTCACTGTATTTCAAGTTTGATTAGCTAGTTGAATTAGACTTCACGACCTTCATTATTTACAAACTACTCTTGTTATTAATCTCTTCCAATACATCATCATATCGACAGGAATTAGTGATATCAGTTTAAGGCCTTGATTGTTCTGCAATCTTTTGAAATTTCACAAATAATCCTTTTCCCAAAAACTATTCTAGAAAATATCTAACTTTCGAATGAGGCTTAGTAGTGATAATTTGAGCTGCAAGTTGAGCTGCAAAATGGATTAATCTTAGCATTACAAGTTAATTTAGAGTAGAAATATTATTGTGTTACAAATAATCTTTTCCAATTGTGTTCCAATAAACTTTTAGCCATGGATGAGATTCTTTGTAATATTGTAAGATGATTGTTTACGTAGGATAACCTCATTTTCACTAAACTTGTCCTTTTCTCAAGCTATTCCGACATATTTCTAATGAATGAATTGGATGAGTTCATGTTATGAGTTATTGAGTTCATGTTGTGATTTATTTCCTTGCTATGAGTCATTATCAAGCTTTGCATTTTCTGTTCTTTAGTGCCACACATAATTTAGAATAGGTTTTGCTCTGTTTTTAGTGTGACCAACAACTGTTCTTTTTCAACATTTAGTTCTTTTCCTTCTTAACATAAAACCACAAAACCAAAAACATCATAAAAACATTAAACACAACGTAGTGAGAAACAGATACCTAGGCACATATAGTGCACCTCACTTCAGCAGTTTACTAACCCTGGTTGACAATTTATGACCTCAATTTAGGAACACTAAGTTGAGCACACATTTTGGCGCCATTTCCGGGGAAGTGTAACTAGGTAGTCTTGTTTCTTACCTCCAAAAAATAGTGATATGCATAGAGAAAGAGACTCAAGGGATAGATTCATAAGAAGTAGAAGTTTGATTCCTAGAACACCACTTGTTTCACCAAGACCAAAAGCCAGCACATCTTCAACTCAAACCCACATATATCCTTTACTGATCCTAGACTCTTAGAGGACTTAAGATGAGATATTCCATTAGAAATACCTTCCACTTCATCCAATGAACCTGTCTTAGAAGAAGATTCAAGGATCCCTGCTAGAGGCACAAACTCTTCCCACTTCCACAGAAGAATCAACTATGGCAGAAGAAGGGGCAGGAGGAGTCTTTAATAGAGAACACAAACTATTTGGAGGGGGTAGAGGTAGAGGTAGAGGAGAAGGAGGTAAAGGTGTAGAAGGATAAGGGGGCAGAGGAAGATGTAGAAGAGAAATGGGAAGCTCTTTTCGGTTTCCTATAGTAGATGAAGAAACAAATACAACTATGAAAAACATTTCACCCTCTGTCCTTCCAAACTTTTATGGACTTAAAACTGAAGATCCTGAAACCTTCCTATTTGAATTTGAAGTCCTATGTAGAACCTATGACTACTTACAAGATGCCCAAAAACTTAAATTGTTCCCTTCAACATTGAAAGGAGCAGCATTAAAATGGTTTATGAGTTTGATCAACAATTCTATTAGGACATGGGAAGACATGAAACAAGCATTTCTAGAGAGGTATTTGGATTACTATATGCCAGTCAACCATAAGGAGGAAGTGTTTAAAATGCTACAAAAAGAGGATGAAAATTTGGAAGATTTGTTGGAGAGATTTAACTACAACATCAAAAGAGCAAAAATGGAAAACCTAGACCAAGATACCTTGAAGCTCTCTTGCTGAAGACAATTAGGGATGAATGGTTAGATATCCTTAACATGATGGGAAAAGGGGATATATCTCAGCTTACATTACCTGAAATAGCTGAATTATGTATCAACCTTTCAAGAGGGAAATCTAAAACTATAAAAGGACCAAGAGACCCCACTATTGCAAGGGCAAGTAAGTCTGCTTCTGGGACAGTAAGTAGGGCAGAAATAGGACATATGCTTGATGAATTCAAATCTGATATCTTAGGGAGTCTTAGTGAACAAATAGACACCCTTAAGTTACAAAACAAGAAAAAAGCTGAATCTGATGCCTTAGCAATCTTTTGTCCCAAATGTAGAAAGAAACATGCCTTGAGAGAGTGCCCTTTGGATGCCAAAGTTGTGGTGACTTGTGTAATTTGTTTAGAAAAACATGATACCAAGAGTTGTCCTTCACTTCCTGGTCTTAAAGCTGTATTTCAAGAAGAAACTCCTACAAGTTCCACAGAATCTCTCAATTTTGTCTCCAGGAGGCCTTGGCAAGGACCTCAAACACAAGGATTTCATGATCAGTTGTATAATCAACCCCCACCAAATTGGAATTCTTGGCAGCAACCTTGGTCCCAATTTCAAAATCAATCACAAACTTGGGCGCAAAATCCCTATGGAAGATACTCTCAGTATTACCAATATCCACCATCCTATCCACCATATCCACATTTCCCTCCTCAACAAAATTTTCAACAAAATCCTCAAAATCCACAACATCAAAATCAACCACTTCCATTACCATTTCCTCAGAAAACAAATCAGTTTCCTGCCCAACACATACCAAACCCAAACAATAAAAATCCTCAGAACACATACATGATAGAAGACCAACAGTTTCCCACTTATTTGATCACTCCTTTAGACCTTAATGATGTGCAACTAAGGTCTGGAAGAATACTTGAAAAGAGGAAACCTTCTGTAATCATATAAGAGCAAGACAATTCTGAGGAAGATTCTCTACGGGTAAATAAAAGTCTTGAAGAGAACACAACTTTCCAAGACTCAAACATTGAAAAATCAAAACAAAAAGAACCAATAATTTCAACTCCTATATTAGAGCAGCCATCAACATCCACTTCTACACCTCCCTTTCCAGAAAGATTGATAGGGGTGTAGAAAAACAAATTATGATGCCTAATTATGATTTCCTAGATGAGCTGAGAAATGTTTGTATTAAGACCCCATTATTACAAGCCATCAAGGAAATTCTAATCTTGGCAAAGACAATAAAGGAGTTGAGCATGAAGAAAATGGGAAAAAGAATAAGAGAGATAAAGAGAATTCAACTGGCAGGAAAAATAGCAGATATCATGATGGGTACGATTGCTATTCCAAAGTATCTAGACCCAGGAAATCCAGTTGTTAAAATTCACATCAATGGAATTGAGATCCAAAACATACTTATTGATTTAGGAGCAGCAATCAATATTATGAGTAGACAAATCATGGATAAACTGAAACTTCCTAATCTTCTTTTTACACCCACATTATTACAATTAGCAGACAGATCTGTGATCAAACCTGATGGGGTAATAGAAGACATTCCAGTGTCCCTAGATTCTTGGGAATATCTTGTGGATTTTATGATCCTAACTCCTAAGAATAATCTAGGAGGGCATCCTATTATATTAGGAAGACCTTGGTTAGCTACAGCTGATGCTTTCATTAGTTGTAGATTCGGTGATATGTACATCTCTGATGGTAGTTCAACCAAGAAATTTACCTTGTATCCTCCAGCAAGAACAATTACAGAATTAGATGATACTCAATGGATAGAGGATGAGGAAGACTTACAACCTCTCTTCACAATTTCAGAAATTAGTGAAGATAGCCAAATTTTGAATACCTTAGAAAATTTTGAATCCTCTTCGGAATATAAGCATGAACAATTTCAAGAAGAATCCAACATTGAGTTTTTATCATCAAGGCAGATGTCTCTTTATTCCATGGATAAATTTGGCAGCTCTACAATTGAGATATTTCCAGGCAAAACCTTAAACATAAACAAGAACCTAGAGAAATCTCAACAAGAAGAGCTAGTCAAGATATTACAGAGACATTCTTCTACATATGCATGGGAGTACACTGATATGAAAGGGATAAGCCCTAAGACTTGCACTCATCACATCTACATAGAGGAAAATTGTAAACCAATCAGACAACCTCAAAGACGGATGAATCCAAATCTTAGGGAGATTGTTAAGGAAGAATTGCAGAAATTGTTGAATGTTAACTTCATCTATCCCATTTCAGATAGTCAATGGGTTTCTCCTTTGGTAATTGTGCCAAAGAAAAATGGTAAATGGAGGGCATGTATTGACTACTGGGAATTAAACAAAGCTACTCTTAAAGATCATTTTCCCTTACCTTTCATAGATCAGGTGTTAGATACATTAGCTGGAAAAAAGTACTTTTCATTTCTAGATGGGTTTAGTGGTTATAACCAAATTCAAGTAGCACTTGAAGATCAAGACAAAACCACATTTACCTGTCCTTGGGGTACTTATGCTTACCGAGTATTGCCATTTGGACTATGCAATGCACCCGCAACATTTCAAAGGGTAGTACTAGGAATCTTTTCAGATCTAATACATGATTGTGTAGAGGTATATATGGATGATTTCACAGTTTATGGAAACACATTTGAAGAAGCCTTAACAAACTTGGAATTTTTTTTAAAGAGATGTAAAGAAGCAAATCTTTCACTTAGTCATGAGAAGTGTTTTATGATTTTTACTGAAGGAATTGTTTTAGGACATCACATTTCGGGGGATGGGATTAGAGTTGATGAGTCAAAAGTTGAAGTCATATCTTACTTATCTATTCCAAGTTTTCAAAAATATGTTAGGATTTTTCTAGGATTTACAGGATATTATCGAAGGTTTATAGAAAACTTCACCAAGATAGCATCTCCACTTTTCAAATTACTTACCAAAGACTATGAATTCAAGTGGAATCCTAATTGCCAGTTAGCCTTTGAGACCCTGAAAACAAAAATCTCTGAAGCACCTATTTTAAGAGGACCTAACTGGAAGTTACCTTTTCATATTTCAACAGATGCCTCAGATACAGCTCTAGGAGCAGTATTGGGACAAAAAGACCTGATTCCTTATGCCATCTACTATACCATTAAAAATTTGACTCCTTCAGATTTAAACTATACTGTAACTAAAGAAGAGTTTTTAGTTGTTGTTCATTCCATAAACAAATTTAGACACTATATAACAGGCTATGAAACTTTTGTTCACACAGATCACTCTGCAATTAGATATCTAATGAAAAAATCAATTACTAATGGCAGAGTCATAAGATGGTTATTGCTTTTATAGGAATTCAAAATTACCATTCTAGATAGGCCTGGAAAACAAAACACAGTAGCTGATTTCCTATCTAGACTCCAAAACATCAAAGACAATACTCCAGTTGAAGATCAATTCCCTGATGAATATCTTTTTGCAATTTCTACTCAAACTCCTTGGTTTGTTGACATTGCTAATTATTTAGTTTCAGGGAAATTTCCTTCAATAATGAATGCAAGAGACAAAAGAAAGATCATTTATGACAGTGAAAAATATTCATGGGTTGCTAATGAGTTATACAAAACGGGTCCAGATTTTATCATTAGGAGATGTGTTTGGGAAGATGAGATGCCTGAGATCCTCAAGGCATGTCATGATGAACCTTGTGGCGGACACTTTGCTGATAAAAGAACAGCTTATAAGATCCTTCATTTAGGATATTATTGGCCATCCCTTTTAAAGATGCTAAAGTGTATGTCAAAAGGTGTGACAGTTGCCAAAGGGTAGGGAAACCTTCTCCTTCAGGTGAGATGCCATTGCAGCCTCAGGTACATATTGAACCTTTTGAAAAATGGGCTTTGGATTTTGTAGGACCTATTAGTCCTCCATAAAGACAAAAGAGATATATATTAGTTTGCACTGATTATGTTACCAAATGGGTAGAGGCCAAGCCATTACTTTTTGCTACTGAAGCATCTGTAGTTAATTTTCTTTTTGAGGATATTTTTACTCGTTTTGGTGTCCCAAGGGAAATTGTTACAGATCAAGGAGCTCAATTCACATCAAGGCTAGTGGAACAAATGATGGAGAGATACAAAATCAGACACAGAAAATCTACTCCCTATCATCCACAAGCAAATGGTCAAGTGGAATCTACTAATAAGGTCATTGAAGGGATCCTAACAAAGACTGTTCATTTACATAGAAGAGATTGGGCAGACAGGCTTCCTGAAGCTTTGTGGGCCTATAGAACTACATGGAGAAGCACAACAAGTCATACTCCATATGAACTTGTTTATGGAAAACAAGTTTTGTTTCCCATAGATTTTCAGATTCAAACTTTTAAAATGGCAGTTCAGCTAGGACTTGATCTAACAGAGGCACAAAAGCACATATTGGAGCAGATTAATGAATTGGATGAGATCAGACAAGATGCAGTTCAGAAAACAAGTATAGTCCAGCAGCAAAGGACTAGATGGCATGATAAGTATATCAAGGAAAATAAGTTCAAAGAAGGTGACTGGGCTCTCTTGTTTGATTCAAAGTTCAAAGATTTTCAAGGTAAATTCCAAACACATTGGCTTGGACCATATGAAATTGTGAAATTTTTTGAAAATGGAGCAATAAAAATCAAGACAATAGATGAAGAAGAGGTCACTTTTCTTGTAAATGGTCATAGATTGAAGCTGTATCATAAGCCACTTTCAAGAGAAGAATTTGTCAAGAGATTTCAGGAAAACAGTGATGTGAAGTTAATGAAGAAGAATTTTTCTTCTTCATCAACTTAGTTGAATTTTCTGAATTCAAAAGCATAAAATAAAATAAAATAAAATATAAAAATATAAAAAAATATAAAAAAAATAAAATAAAATAAAGTATAAACATGAAAACTAATCACTGATTAGCATGTTTATATAGAAAAGATAGAGTGAAAATCAGAATCTTTCTGACACTTTAGCTTTTCAAATTTGTTCTTTTTCTGCAAGAAGCTATTACAAAATCATAAGTGCAAACCCATATTTCACTTATGATTCATTTCATTCCATTCATCCATACTCCATTTCATTCCATTCATCCATACTCCACTTCATTCCATACTTCATTTCATTTCATTCCATGGTCCACCTCATTTCCATCTCAAAGTTTTAAGATTGATTTCTTTCTGCAATTGAATAATACAAATCATAAGTTGCAGGTCACCTTCCATACTTCACTTCACTTCATAATTGTGATTCATTTCATTCCATTATTCACTTCACTCATACTCCATTACACCATATTTTATTATCCATTTTTAACTCAATTCATACAACATTCCATTCATGCTTCAAACCATTCCATTCCATGTTTCAAGACTTCTACAGGTACATTCTGCAATCAGTCAGACATTCTGCAGCCAGAGATCCTGAAGGCACTATCCAGTAATCACTTGATTTAGTAGCAAATTGATCCTGCATATCCAAGACAACAAGAAAAATCAAAGGAGTTATGAGGACTGAAGATCAATGATTTTCAAAGGAGGACAAGGCATATCAAAACCACAAAAAAATCAAAGGAAAGGCAAAGGTAAAAGTTATGAAATTATTATAGTGACAGATCATGAAAGTTTTAGCATAGTTAAGTCATGTATGATTCAAAAAGTTATTTTAATTAGTCGTATTGATCATGCTTATCAAACCTATCATAAAAACTTTGGACAAAATCCCTTTCACTCTGCCATTCCAAATCATCATTTAAAACTTAACGGTTAAGTACTGAAGTGACCTGAGCAGTCACGTCACTAGCCCGAAGCATTTAGTGATGATTTTGAAATTACATGAGAATTTTTCCGCGGTCTTTTCTTCCGTGATAGCTCTCAACTCATTAATCCATGTGAATCATCCTCACCGCATTATACTCATTTCATAACTACTCCATATCATTTCTTTCTGTAGCCAATTCTTAGCCATTCTGGTCTGTAAAACAGAGGAAACATCTGTGGAGTAAAAACATCTCTTTAACAACCATTTTCACCGTGAGCAGAGGAGCAGTAATTTGAAGGTTGAAAAGATAAGTTATGGGTCTCATAGTAAGAACTGAACCAGTTGGAACCAAGTACTTGGAAGGCTATCCACAAATCAGAGAAATACTACAACAGGCTGGGTGGTTACAATTCTTGGAAAAATTTAATGGTTTTCATAAAGAAGTAACCAAAACATTTGCACGGTCCTTCAATGGAGCAGAGGTCGAAATAGGAGATATTAAATTCACTATTACAGAGGCTTTCATTGCAGAAGCAACAGAATTACCCAGACAAGGAGAACGCTGGTTCAAAAATAGGGAATTTCATAATGAGGCATGGAGGCAAATACTCAAAACACCAGGTATGGATGTTTCCATTTTTAAGAAAGGTATTCCTAGCTCGGCACTGAAGAATAAATGGAGGAATATGTTGCTCATTTTGCAAAAAATTGTCACTTGTGAAGGAAGATTTGGTACCCTCTATGTTTATCATATTCGGTTAATGAGGCATTTCTTAGATGAAGAAATCAATTTTCCCTTTTTCCTACTTCATAGTCTGAAAAGAATGGCCTCTAATGTTCAAAAGAGAGTTCAATTTCTAGAAACCATTTTGTATCACCATGGTTTAGTCAAAATCCTAATTGAACATCATTTGAGAAAAATGGGAGATAATTGGGATGAGTTTCTAGTGAGGAATAACTTTGAGGAACCCAAGGAATCTCCACCTGAAGGCAAACCCACAAGAAGAAGCAGGAGAAGGGAAATTTCCAAAGCTGTTGAAACTAAAACTGGTAAATCAATACAAGAGGACAGTGAAGAGATGATTTCTGAAAAATTGGCTAAAATTAAGAAACAACTTAAGAAGGAGAGGATAATGAGAAAATATGCCAAAGAGAGAGGTGAAGGACCATCTCAACCAAGACGGAGCCACAGACTCAGAGGTATATTAAAGAAAACAGAGGTTAGACAAACGGGAATCATAAACATTGAGGATGAAGAAACACCTACTGCTAGATCACCTGAGTACCAGTATGAGGAGGATCTTGATGAAGGAGCTCTAGAGATAGACCCAACACAACAACAAATTTATAATTATGTTGAGACATTAGAGAAGAAAGCCTCGGAAAGTAGAGACAGAACTCCTAGCCCACCAAAATCTGCAATTGATGTACTAAGAAGAGACAAATATGAGTTAGAAGTGCTCAATAGGCATATCAAGAATGAGAATGAAATTTTAAGGGAGCAGGTTAAGTTGAAAGGTGATATGAATACAACTCTGTCTCTACAAATGAAGAAGTTGCACAAGGCCAATGAAAAATTGAAGAAGAAAAACAAAAAATTAAGCAGGGCACTTACAAATTTGAGATTCAAGTTGATCATAAGGAAGCCCAAGAGGCCATTGACTATCAGGAAAAGCAGAAGAAGGGGCCTAGATGTCCTAGCAGAGGTCTTAGAGTACATGGATTAGTTGCATGAGGACATGCAAAAGCCTTGTAGTGGGGGTATGTTGAGCCCCAAAGATGTCCTTATTTTCCACCACATTTCACTTCATTTCCTTTGTCCCTCATCAATTATAGGCTTGAATGATCAATAGGATTGATTAGGATTACTTTAAGAATGTATATAATGACTAACTTGCTATGTTTTCATGATTTTGTTGTTGTAGTAATTTTTTACTAGACTCGGCTACAGAACGCAGTCATTCTGTAGCCAGTCGCCTATTCCGCAGCTATCTTCATGTTCACGTAGGTTCCAAGTGTCACCTCAAGGAAAAATGCATATGGTCGTATTCCACATCACTCCCCCATCATTTCTTGCTCTCCACAAAGTTTGAGCTCCATTCTACAGGTGGTTATGCACGTGGGAAACCAAAACTAGGAGATAGACTTCTAATAGGACAAGGACTGTACAGATGTCCTTAATCATAGTACGAGACCACCACTAGAGTCCTAGTTTGATTTTAGTTGGGAAATAAATTTATTCCTATTTTATCTCAAAGAAATTTATGTAATTTTGTTATAAGTATGGCTCGGGAGACCGAGAAACAACTAGCTAGATTTATGTTTTGTTGCTAGATCTCAGAAAACCGTGATACTCTGTTTTTGGAAATACTTTTCCTTTAATGAAAGAAGCATCGCTTTATTGCAAGATCTGAGGAAATATTGAGGATATTTGTATGCTGATCCGGTGGTAGAGGGCCCCTACTGCCCGAGAAGATTTGTGCACATTACTTAGATAAGTAACTTTAGCCTTGTTGCATTCCTATTTTAAACAATTTTCTGAACTTTGTGTTTTATCTTCACTTGCATTGGATGCTACAGTTTAATCTTGTTCTTACGAATTATTCCAAAATATCACTAATATTGAATGAGGTATAACTGTAGCATTTTAGGAGTTAGTTGCATTTCTTTGAACTTTATGTTTTTGTGCTCAATTACATCAGTTGTTACAGCTAGTCTTGTTCTTATTAATCTCTTCCAAAATATCACTAACTCTGGATGAGACATAGCTATGGTGTTTCAGAGCTTACCGCGTTTTGTTGAACTCTATGTTTTTATGCTCATTTACATCACATGTTACAGCCAGTCCTGTTCTATGAATTATTCCAAAATACCACTAACCTCGAATGAGACAGAGCTGGATTATAAGTGTAGTTGTAGTACTCCGGAGATTAATGGTGCACTAGTTCAGTTTCTGTTCATTGTGTTTCAAGTTAAGTTAATTGCATTCTAGTTCATTATAGTCACTGTATTTCAAGTTTGGTTAGCTAGTTGAATTAGACTTCACGGCCTTCATTATTTACAAACTACTCTTGTTATTAATCTCTTCCAATACATCATCATATGGACAGGAATTAGTGATATCAATTTAAGGCCTTGATTGTTCTGCAATATTTTGCAATTTCACAAATAAGCCTTTTCCCAAAAACTATTCTAGAAAATCTCTAACTTTCGAATGAGGCTTAGTAGTGATAAGTTGAGCTGCAAGTTGAGCTGCAGAATGGATTAATCTTAGCATTACAAGTTAATTCAAAGTAGAAATCTTATTGTGTTACAAATAATCTTTTCCAATTGTGTTCCAAGAAACTTTTAGCCATGGATGAGATTCTTTGTAATATTGTAAGATGATTGTTTACGTAGGAGAACCTCATTTGCACTAAACTTGTCATTTTCTCAAGCTATTCCAACATATTTCTAATGAATGAATTGGATGAGTTCATGTTATGAGTTATTGAGTTCATGTTGTGATTTATTTCCTTGCTATGAGTCATTATCAAGCTTTGCATTTTCTGTTCTTTAGTGCCATACATAATTTAGAATAGGTTTTGCTCTGTTTTTAGTGTGACCAACAACTATTCTTTTTCAACATTTAGTTCTTTTCCTTCTTAACATAAAACAACCGTAAAACCAAAAACATCATAAAAACACTAAACACAACGTAGTGAGAAACATATACCTAGGCACATATAGTGCATCTCACTTCAGCAGTTTACTAACCCTGGTTGACAATTTATGACCTCAATTTAGGAACACTAAGTTGAGCACACAACCTCCTTGGAGAGGCCCTCTATGGATCTGAAAACTGATGAGAGAAAACTCATCTTCTTCATCATATTGATCTCCTCTATATTCTTGGGCTGAGACTCACAGGCTGAGCCAAGAAAGCTACTTTGATACCACTGTAATATCCCAAAATGGGATCTGCTAGCAAGGCATGACTGGAAAACGCATTTTCCAGTAATGGATGCTACAATATTTGAAACCAGAACCTGGATCCCTTAGATCAATGTATCTAAGACTGAAATCCAAGATATGGGTCAAAATAAATCCCTCTAGGTGGGTTAAACAGATATTAGACACCTAGTTGTCTTCAGAAAATGCGCGATGAAGGGACTGCAGCAATACATGAACACATAAAGGAGAAACAACGTTATTATTATGAGCTGTGAAACAAGAAGATGTAGATAGCCAACAAATATTTCAAATAGCAGCAATGATATACAAATCCTTGATGAATCAATCACTCAAGCTAGGCAATGAGAGCCTCAATAGAACATGTACATGAGAAATGGAAAATATTGCTACATGATGGGAGCCATGGCTATGGCTGCACAGTCTATAAAGAGTGACTGCTACAAAATGGTGTCAATACACAAATATTACAATATATAGCTCAAATAGAATGGGGGAGAAATATCTCAACCCCTGGAAACAACAATACACAATCCTTAGAAGGATTGGCTAAAATACACACAAAATGGAAAATCTGTAGAAATGCTGGAGTAGCAGGGTAGCAGCTGCAACTCAGAAACTAGAAATGGATGAAGATAGCTGAAGATGCTACATATGATGGCTGAATATCATCCAATGGATCTCTCAGATGAAAGGCTGATCCAATCCCTAAAGATCTCACCCTCCAAAATAGTGGAGCAAGTCCCCATTGTAATTACACTTAGAAATAACGTAGTCTAGAGAAGGGACTACGCTGTTGGTGATGGGAAGTGGTTGGCTTGATGCCAAATATCTGCAATAAGCTCATAAATTTCCCTCACTAACCGCCCAAAGGAATAGAAGCTCCCTCCTCTGAAAGATGAGCCAAGGAAATGGTGTTGTGAAACCCTCCACTCAAACACCCTACAACACAACGTTATCCTACTTCAGGAATAATGTTGTGACTGAAGGAGGTGTCTTTGGCCTTGAGACAAGAAGTGTGGAGAATGAATAACAATCCCTCAAGAGAACTCTCAATAAGGGAAAAGGAATCCTAAACAGGAATTCCCCGGCAACTCTACTAAACAGCAGGAGAGTTCACCAAGAGTCTAAGCAGACAAATTTGATATTCAATAACATGAGAAACAATGGCTACCTTGCCCTCCTTTTAAAAAAATTAGATCCCTCTCACCATGGGTCCCACCCATTAGGATTTGTCTCACGAAAGAAACCTCTTCCCATTCATACTGCATTGTTTCTCTAAGTGCTCTCCACCTCCTTCCTCTGCGCAGTTTGACTAGGTCAACTAGTCCTTGTCCATTTGCAAAAGCCCCTTTTCACACTGGAAGGTGAAAAATCAAGCTACTCTAGTGATCCCTTTCACACTATGAGGGATTTTATTCCTACTCATGGGTATCCTTACCCATTTCATTCATCTCCTAGAAAAATTAATTTCCAATTTGCTGCATGAAAATTTTTGAATATTACAAGGAGGGTGTTACAGAATGGTATCAGAGAATGGTTCACCCCTTGGACTGGATGGGCGATATCTTGGTCATGCATTCATGTCACCTGCATATGTGTTTCTTATGCTTGCGGTCTATGTGCTTGTTGCATCTGCATAGTGTTGGTCATGGTGGCAGTGATGTTGCCATGTGAAGACTGATGATGTTGTTGTGAAATGTGTTGTCATGAGTGTATGACTAGTTATGTGTTGTTTATACATGTCAAGTGCTCATGTATTGTCGGTATACCTTGGTATGGTTCATGTGTGAGGTCATGGTATGTGGTTAATATGTTCATGCATTGATGACCAGTCTCTAGCTAGAATGATGTTTATGTGTTGGTATACCTATGTGTTATAAGTCTACATGTTGTTATGATTATTTCTATACATGTATTACATTGATTGGTTGATCTTGCAGATGAGATATCCTCCCCAAATTATGCTAAGGTACGTTTGTTTATTTTTATTTGGTTTAGCTGACATGAGTTTCCTTGAAGGAATAAATCAAAGATGACTAGAAATATGGTAGACTGCAGAGATTATCCTTATGAATTAGAAGAGAAAAATGGTTTCTTAGTATGAGGAAGTTCTTCAAGTTGCACGATTACCCAGAAAACATGAAAGACAAAATAGCTACATTCAGCCTCAAAGGTAAAGAAGATATTTGGTGGGAAGATGTGAAGAATTTCAGGGATATTTATGAGAAGGAACTGACTTGGAGTGAATATGAGAGGTTATTCCAGAAGAATTATTTATCGAAGAGATACTATGATAACAAGGAAAAAGAGTTTTATGAACAAAAGATAGGATCTATGACCTATGTGGAGTACACCAGTAAATTTTTTGAGTTGTTGAGGTATGTTCCTTACCTCAAGGATGAGAAGGCCAAGATTCAATGATTCATCATTGGGTTGTCAATAGTGATTAAAGACAAGATAGAGTTTGATGAGCCTAGATCACTGGAGGAGTCCATCCAGAAACTAAAGCATTGTTATGAGAAATCAAAGTGCAGATATAAGGAAAAGCCGGATTGGAAAGGTAATGATAAGAATAAAGGAAAAAGGGACAAGAAGCGAGAAACACCTCAAGATACAGGTAAACAAGAGAACGTTGCACCACCTAAGAAGTTTAATACATCTGGAAAAGGATAGGTACTTTGATATGAGGAGAAGAATAAGGATGAAGGATAGATGCCTATACAATGTTGGACTTGTGGCAAAGATATGATCGTAGGAGATAGTATCCACAATATTAGGGTGGTATATCACATATCTATAGTGCACAAGAGGCACAACAAGTGGGAGATGTTGGACAGAGTATTCATAGGATATATGAAGCATTGGATAACAGGAAGGTGGATCACTAGACATCTATTATTGAGATGTATTGTAAGCTTTGTGATAAAGTTTTTTCTATTTTGGTTGACCCTGGATCTAATTATAGTTATTTTAATCCTGACCTCATGGATAACTGTGGTTTGAATAAGGAAGTTCATGCAAAGTCTGGGTTAGTGCAGTTGGCTATAGGTACCAAGAAGTAAGTTCATCATTGGGTAAGAGAATGTGAATTTTACTTGAATGGTATGCCTACATCAGCACACTTCAATGTTTTGTTGTTGGGATCATATAGTATGATTTTGGGTATGTACTAGTTATATCTTCATAGGCCCAAGGTGGACAAGGCTATTAAGTGTTTGGATGAAAATGGGGAACAGAGAGTCTTAAAGGGTAAGAAGAAAGAAACATTAGTGATGATGGTTACAACTATGAAGGCCAAGCATAGTTGCAGGAAATGGTGTCTATTATTTATAGTGCATAATTCCAATGAAAAATATAAGGAAGTTGAGGATGCAGATGTTTTGAGGATGTACCCAATTATACAACAGTTTCAAGATGTATTTCCCGCAGAGATTTCATATTTGTCACTTCACATGGAAGTATACTTTTCTATTGAGTCTGTGAGTAGGTGTTGAGATTTCTAAGAGAGCATCAGTTGTATGCTAATATGAGCAAGTGTAGTTTATTTCAGACATAGGTACATTACTTAGGACATGTTGTTTCCAAGGAAGGCATAGTAGTGGATCCAGAAAATATAAGATCTATCATGGAGTAGGAAGCTCCAAGGAATGTGAATGAGGTAAGCTCCTTCATGGGGTTAGCAGGTTATTATAGAAGGTTCTTCATGAACTTCTCACATATTTGTTATCCTATCACATCATTGCAAAGGAATGGTAAGAAGTTTGAATGGACAAATGAATGTGTGGCCAGTTTTGAGAAACTGAAGTAGATGTTGACACATGCTCCAGTGTTAAATATCATAGATCTAGACAAAGATTTTATGGTATGTACAGATGATTGCAAGAGAGGGCTTGGTGGATTCCTTATTCAGGATGGACAGGTAGTATGCTATGAGTCACAAAAACTAAATGAGCACAAACATAACTATCTGACACATTATCTTGAGTTGGCAATGATCATCCATGCATTGAATATGTGGAGGCACTATCTTATGGGAAGACAATTTTTACTAATGAGTGATTATAGTGGTTTGAGGTATCTATTTGAATAACCAAATTTGAATGGAAGGAAAGCTATATGGTTGGCCATGATCAATGAGTCTGACTTTGAGATCAAGTATATTAAAGGTAAAGAGAATGGAGTTGAAGATGTTATTAGCAGGTGGATATAGTTGAATCATATAGCAGTTATGAGTTGCTATGGGATCGATCTACAAGATAGGATATTGTAGGCATATCAACAGGATGTCAAGTATATGGAGCTTAGGCAAATATTGTAGCATATTACAGGCATAGGTACAGGTACAGGTGTAGGTGTAGGAGCACAGGATGTGGAATATGGTCTCATAGCAGATCACTTGATCAAGTTTATAGATAGGATATATGTGTCAGACAGTAGTGAGCTCAAGAAGGTGACCTTGGGGGAGTTTCATGTGAAACCATATTTAGATCACCCAGGATATCAAAATATGCTGACAATATTAAATAAGTTTTACAATTGGCCTAATATGAAGGGAGACGTAACAACTTTTGTGTCTAGGTGTCTGGATTTTCAATGAGTAAAATCAGAGTGTAGGCATCCATGTGGACTACTACAATTGATTTTGATTCTAGAGTGGACATTGGAAATAATTTCCATGGACTTTATCACAGGCTTACCGAGGACATATAGACAACATGATTCCATCATGGTTGTGGTGTATAGGTTGATGAAGGTAGGCACTTCATTCTAGTGAAGTATACATACTCGAGGAATGATGTAGCATAGGTATTTATCAGGGATGGGATTTGGTCAGATTGCATGGTGTTCTACAGAATATTGTATCAAACAAGGATGCGAAGTTCAATTCCAAGTTTTGGAAGGAATTATTTGCAGGTTTGGGCACAGAGTTTTCCTTCCATACAACTTATCATTCACAGACAGATGGACATAAAGAGAGTTTAACCAAGATATTGGAGGATATTTTGAGGATGTATGTGATGTCTCATCAGCGAAAGTGGGAAGAGTATCTTCCACTAGTAGATTTCGCTTACAACAATGGTATCATGAATCATTAAAGATGAGTTTGTTTGAGGCATTGTATGGGAAAATTTGTAATACTCCCATCAGTTGGAGTGATCCATTTAACAAGATATTGATTGGATCGGATATGTTGTAAGAGATGGAATAGAAAATGCGGGTAATTAAGAAGAATATGAAAGAAACACATGATAGGCAGAAAATTTATGTAGATCGAAACATGTTGTTTAAGGATTTCCAGGTTGGGGAAGAGATGTACTTGTGCATAAATCCCAAGAAGAGATCCTTGCGTATTGGATCATGTGAAAATTTGGCACCTTAGTTTTGTGAACCTTTCAATATTCTTGAGAGGATTGGTCTAGTCACCTATCGACTTGCACTGCCTCTGGCAGTGAAAGCCCATAATGTTTTTCCATGTGTCATTTATTAATATGTATGTCAAATATGTTGATCATGTGAACCTCAGCGCATTTTCCAGAGAAATACACTCATGCTCTGGAATCGAGAAAGCGAGTAGGTTAAAGTGCAATGGAAGCACTTTGGGCCCGATGAAGCTACATGGGAGATGGTGGATCAGATGCGGGCCATGTATCCTTCCTTATTCGCTGGTTGAGCGAATGTTTTCGTATATGTTTTAGTATATGTTGGTATGATGTTTTGGTATATGTACATATGTATATGTAAATACCACCATGATCTATGTTATAAATATCCAATAAGCAATATGGGTGTCATGCCATTATGATGTTATATTTGTCATGTTGTCATGTTGGTTTTCTTCTGAGCAGGTTGATCATTGTAAATAATGCAACGAGCTAAGCTATAAATATCCATGGGAAATATGTTTTTCTTACGTCAATATTGCTGACAGTAGGTGTCATTGAACACCAAGGATGATATTCCCCCAAGGGGGAGGGTTTTGTAACTCCCCTGGTGAAAATTACATGTAATAAAAGTTAATAAAGGAAAAATGATAACCAAGGTCATGGGACATGTATTCCAAGCTGAATGTTGGAAAAAACATCCTAGTGTGGGTGTTAATATGGTTTATTATGGCTATGTAAATTGGAAAAGGCAATCGTTAAGGCTTTGGAAGGAAAAGTGGCATTTATTGGCATTTATTTATGAAAATAATGGAAAATAGGAGAAAATGGAGGTGAAAGGTCACATGTTACATGTGAGGAGGAAAGTGAAGGAAAATAATGGAAATGAATAAAATATAGGCATCATTAATAAAAATTCTTATGAGGATTAGTTCATGGCTTTTGTTCAATGCAGTTTTGGAGCTCTCATTTGTTTTCTCTCTCTCTCTGTCTCTCGTACTCTTGGATACTTATATTTCTCTTGGAGCACTCTTGGAGAGTGTGGCATACTTGGAGATTTAGAGAAAGAAGGAAAAGGAAGAGAATGAAAGTGCAATAGGACATCGGGATCAACAACTACAATGGATTATGTTTGCAGGTACTAAGTTGCATTTATCTTTTCCCCACTAGTTTTGGCATGCATGGCATGCAGCATGTGGTTTCTTGGTCATGATATCTCATTGACATGGATGATTTCCTGGATTGACAATGGATTTTCCTAGCCTTTCCATTTCCTAGATAGCCATGGTTTTTTGGGTTCATTTTCATTTGTTTTGTTTTTGGTTGGTTCTCATGTTCTTTTGGATATGGGTTGAGATTTTAGTTCCTAGAAGCCTTGGTTGGAAATATGCTCTGGAAGCCCTGTAACAACTTGGGTTGAGTTACTAGTCCTGGAAGCCCTGGTTGGACAAACACTCTAGAAGCCCTTGGTGGGTTGAGTTAGTAGTCATAGAATCCTTGGTTGGAAAAATTCTTTGGAAGCCCAGTGGTAGATGTGGGTTGAGTTGCTAGTCCTAGAAGCCTTGGTTGGAAAAAACGCTCTAGAGCCCTAGAAAGCTTGGGTGGAGACCAATCTGTTCATTTTTGTGATGTTCGACAGTGAGGTGGAATCACTAGTTGAGGGTTGAGTTGGTTTGGCCTCTAGAAGCCCTGGTTTGGTTTTGATTAATGATTTTAATGAGATCCCACATTCATGCTTCAAATATGGAATGAGGGTGACTGGATGAAGAGATATTTGGTGCAACCATGTTTATGGTCAAGTGGAATGTGGAATTCCCAGACTTGGTTGAATTTTGGTTATGGCAATAAGAGCTATTTTCCTCTAGTAGTGATGGCTAAATATGCTTGTTATTATGTGGCTTATATGGTTGTTATGTTCTTGTCATTTCTGTTGTTTAGATGCTGATTATGAATGTGTTTTCTGATGGTGATAATGTATGTCTCTCATCATGTTTTGATTTGTAAATGAACGAAAAAATGTATCTATGCTCAAATAGATGATAATGCGATTAATGTGACGAGGAAACAATGCTTCTTATAAATTCTCAGATAAGTATGAGATCCCTATGCTCATATATGTTATTTAAACTTGTTAATTACATTTTTATAACATGTTTGAAGAAATGCTTGTCATGGCTAGTAGGGGCCCTGTCAATTCCTTGTTAAGTGTTTTTATTACATTATTATTCTGCTATTATATTTCAATTGTGAAAGTTTCCTAGTGTTCTAGGCAGTAACCTAGGCTCTGAGCCTGAAAAAGTGGCACATAAATTAGGTTCATGGGCTCATAACTATTGGGGAAAGTCCCCAGTCACATGCATTCCATGTTGTGGGTGCGACTGGACGATTGATCACACTCTTTCCCATGTCAAGGGAGAAAATGGGGGATTGATGCATGAAAATGACAGTTTGATGTAGGGGCTAGCCTTATGCAAAGGTTTTCATGGCTCCTGAGTGTCTTGTAGCATGTGTTGAAGGTTTGTGTTGTTATGTGGTGTTAGTTCCACTTCCTTAATGTGACTTGGGAGGTTGAATCAGATCATAGTAACTCTTTTTCAGATGCTTACCCCAGTTGTCCAGTTACTTGGGTAGATGCGGGAGGAGGGTGTTACAGTTTTGGTGTAACCCACAAAGACTCCCAAATCTATTGTCTATTCAAGCTTCTTCCTCTAATATTTGGAGACATGGTAGTAAACATAGGCTCCAAAAATACTGAAGTGAGACACATCTAGCTTTCTCCCCACAAAAGCCTCATCCGATGTAATCATAACAAGAATCCAATGAGGAATCCAATTCTACAAGTAGATTATTGTGTTACACATGCCTTTTCCCAGAAATGTAGTTGTAGGCCTTGGCAATGTAGCATAGCTCTAGCATCTCCAACAATGCTCTGATTATTTCTCTTAGCTACCCCATTCTGTTGTGTTTTTCGGAGTGTTGTCAGCTCTCTTTGAATTCCTCATTTCACACAAAAATCATTGAACTCATTTGAAAAATAATCACCTCCTTTTTTTCTCCTGAGAGAACCTTCACCTTCTTATCGGTACATTTCTCAAATAGTGCCTTGAATTATACAAACTTTGAGAATGTGTCATCCTTCAAAAACAGGAATAAGATCCAACACTTCCTTGAGAAATCATCAACAAAGATAACAAAATATTTTTGTCTGGAAGTGGAGGCTATCGAGAAAGGTCCACAAACATCAGAGTAGACTCTTTCCAATATTGCATGTTCCTTTTTGTCTCGCTCATGGAATTTTTATTTCATATACTTTCCTAAGGTACAACCTTTGCAAACATCTTGCTACTCAAGTGCTCCTTTATAGAGGCCTGTAATATTCCTAATTATCTTTTAGCTAATTAGAATATTATTTTTTTTCTTTTTCAACAAGATAGATGAATAAGAGGGTAGAGGGACCCATAAATCCCTTTAGTAGGAATAAAACCACTTCTTAATGTGAATGTGGATCAACGCATCTAGATAGGATCAAGATGAATAAACCACTTCTTGGTGTGAATGTGGGTTAGTGCATGGGGATGGGAACAATTTGACCAAATCAATAGCGTAGACATGGAGGTAGTGGAGATAATGGAGGACAACGCAGTCATAATGGAAGTTAGTGGCCATGTGTGTAGCATCAATATTGTGTGGGGCCAAGAGGGTGAGGGCTCAAAAGCATATAAGGAAGGGGATGGCAGCCATAGAAAGAATTCTGAATATTGTTTATGAATTTTCTTTCATGACTTTTTGAATGCTTCAATTGTTTAGCTAAGTCTGTTGTGCTGCTTAGCACATAGGTGTTTTCGAGCGTAAATCCCACCCTTATCCTCGGGGGACTTCAAGTGCCCACTCAAGAAAGGTTCTTGAGCTACATTTCATCATCATGCATTAAGCCAATATTTATCCCCTATCATCAGCGTAGTCTCCTTCAGAAATTGCGCAATCTAGGAGGGCAGATCTATTGGAGGAGCAATAACCCAAGTTTATTAGCTTGGCATCCAGTGAGTGGAGCAGACCTTCATCTAGGAAGTTGATTGGGAGGAGTAAAAACATATTTCTCGCTAGTTCAGCCACCTCCCAATAGTCTCCCAGCTGCAATGCGTAAATCATCCCTAGGGCTACATTTTCAGTTATTGTTATTTCCGGAAACCCTTTCTAGGTTAACTTGGAAAAGTTCTAGAAAGCTCAGATCTCTGATCTCGGATATTTTTGAGCACTAAATCAGTAGATATATACATTAATAGTTTCCATCAACTATATTTTCTAGTAGGATTGTGCACTGGCAACATTCCAGCAGTTGTTGCAGTGGCAGCATATCATGTGCTGAGGTTTAGGGCCATTTCAGGATTTTTTGTCTAGATTGAGTGTATTTTCTTCAAGCACTTTGTACTTCATCTCTGCTATTGAATGTAATAAAATGAATCAGTTGATCTTCTCATATGTTTTATGTAATGATGTTTACTGCAATTTCCAGTTTATTATTTAATATTTCTATTTATTCTATTTTGAGATATTACAGTGGTATTAAAGCATAATATTGGCTCAGCTTGTGGGGCATTTACATCTATGACATCTCAAAATAACCTCTTATATACTGAAAGAAGAGGTGTATTAATAGAGGTTGCAAATTTTATTATACAACAGACAAAGAACACCATATCTCGGAAGAAATAGAAGACACAGGTAAGTATCCAATGTCGGGAGAAATGGATGAGAAAGAGTTTCCAAAACTTCGTCTCCAATATATGCAGGATATCTCCAGAGAGATCAAGGAGATGAGAGTGGAGAGACAAATGGAAACCCCAAGAGGGTTGCAAAATGGATAAAGTTCTGGTACTTCACATCATTGGTGTGAGCAACCAGCAGTGCAACAAGATTCACAATGCTCCACTATGCCTACTTTCCTAGCAGTAGGAAATAGGTCTAGAGGACCACAAGAGCAGGAGGCTCTCAGTGATTATTTTATGGAATATGAATCTCAGTCTCAAAGATTTAAAGAACATCTAAACTTCCAAGATTTTTTCCAAATCAAATAGAATAGAAGACCTCGTAACAACAATTGAGGTGGAGGGTACATGCAGAACAATGATCTGCAATGTACTATGGGTAGATTTTTTTGCCTACTTTTGATGGGTCATCCAAGTGCACGACAAATTATTGGGTGGAAAAGTTAGACATTTATTTTTGGGTGAACCAAGTATCAGAGGTTCAAGCTATTAAGATAGTAGCACTGCACCTTGAAGGTGAAGCACATGAATGTTGTTTTCACAGACTGTCTACATTGGGATATGCAGGTGTGACTGCATATGCAGAGTTCACCCAGAGATTGGTAGAGAGATTTGACCAAAGAGATCCAGAGGCGCACTTTGTTGAGCTAGCTAAGCTCAAGCATTCGAGAAACCCAAAGACTTATATCTTTGAGTTCTTGAAACTTTCCTTCATGGTGCTAGATCTATCCGTAGCTAGGAGGGTATACATGTTCATTGATGGACTAGCAAAACCTTTGCATGCATTAGTAAAGTCCACTAGACCAATTATGCTCCAAGATGCCATTGAGGAGGCTAGGGACTTATAAGACGTTTTTCAAAGGGCAAGAGATACATTCTAGCAAAAATCCACATTCCAGTCAAAGGGGAAAGATATGAAGGTTCCACCCCCAAAAGGGAACCAAGGAAAAGGACCTCTTAGTGATGATATCCAGAGAGATTTGAGGAGGAGGAATCTTTGCTTCACTTTCCAAGAACCATGGGCACTAGGGCATCGATGTGATGCTGGAAAGGCATAATATATTGAAGTGTTCTTTGATAGTGAAGAGGAAGGAGAGGAGGAGATGGAAGGGGAAACCAACGTTGTGGTACCAAGAGAGGATCCACCACCACCAGGAGGTGGAAATGGAGCATTTGCTCCAATTGGAGGGGCCCTTGCATCTTTGTGAGGAGTTCCCAAGTATCTGACATTGAGAGTCCGAGGCACAGTTTGGGGGCAGCAGGTCTCAATATTGATATACGGGGTTACCCACAATTTTATTGATGCCCAACTAGTGCAGAGGAGAGGCATACCCACAGATGATTTTGAAGGATTCTTAGTTTTGGTTCCAGGAGCTAGAACGATACAGTGTGTGAATTACGTTCTGACATTGACAGTAACTTTGGGGACATACACATTGATAAATCACTTCTTTGTGGTAGATATTCATGACACCAATGTGATATTGGGTGTAAAGTGGTTGATCACACTGGGAAAGGTCACCATGGATTGGGAGACCTTGGAGATGGAATGGACAGATAAGAAGAGCAGTAAGCACCAAATGATCAAGGGCATGCACACCTATCCACCTAAGGTAGTCTCAACACATAGGATGGAGGCTGATTTGTGCAGAGGAGACATATAATGGTTAGTAGAACTGTGTATGTTGGAGGCAGGAGGCAAGGAAAAATCAGTCCACTCTGATGTGCAGTCTATTCTAGACTGCTATTCTACAGTATTTTGGGACATTCCACCGGGGAGGCCACCAAATCGGGGGTTTGAACATAATATTGAGTTGGAGCAGCGGATCCAATTAGTAATCACGACACCCTATAGGCACCCCAAAGCTTACAGGGATGAGATTGAGAGAGCTATTCAGGAGCTCTTGGCTTTAGGACATATCCGATCGAGCACCAGTCCTTTTTTCTTATTTTTTGGTCTTGGTGAAGAAGAAGGATGGTACCTTAAGTATGTGCATTGACTATAGAGACTTGAATAAGAAGACAATTAATAATAGGTACCTGATCCCCAGGATCGATGATCTGATGGATGAGTTGAGGGGATCGAAGTTATTTTCAAATATTGATTTGAGGTCGGGGTACCATCAGATCGAGGTAAGGGATCAGGATATCCCCAAGACTACATTTAGACGTCATTATGGCCACTTTGAGTTCTTGGTGATGCCCTTTGGGCTGACCAATGCTCCGACTACTTTTCAGTCTTGTATGAACCACATCTTTCGTGGTCAGTTGAGGAAATTTGTATTGGTTTTCTTTGACAACATTCTCATCTACAAATGCACATGAGAAGAGCATCTGCAACATATTGAGGCAGTATTACACATTCTAGAAGAGAAACATTTCTATGCCAAGCTCCCCAAATGTGAGTTTGGGCTCACAAAAATGCTTTATTTAGGCCACATCATTGGAGTGGATGGATTAAGGTTCCATGAGGAGAAGATCTGTGCTATTCGGGATTGGCCAGAGCCAAAGAATGTAACAGAACTTCAAGGGTTTGTAGGCATCTTCACATTTTACCAAAAAATTTCAAAGGGTTCTCCCAATTAGTAGCACCACTCATAGATCTAACCAAGAAGGGAGCCTTCGGTTGGAAAAAAACTACACAAAGGGCCTTTGATAGGCTCAAGGAGGTGATGAGAATCTGTTCGATGTTGGCATTGCCATATTTCACCTAGCCCTTTGTGTTGGGATGTGATGCTTCAGGGGAGGGTATTGGCATAGTCTTGATGCAGGGGGGGCATCCCAGAGCCTTTGAGAGTCGAAAGTTGTTGCCACATGAGAGGTTGTATCCCATATATGACAAGGAGACAGTGGCCATTATGCATGCATTAGCTAAATTCAGGCAGTATCTAGTAGGCAACATTTTTCCGAGTAAAGACTGATCACAATAGTTTTTGATATTTTCTTGAGAAGAAGCAACTACAAGAGAAACAACAAAAATGGGCTAGAAAAATTTGGGCATATGACTTTAACATTGAATATGTCAAAGAGAAGAGCAATCTGGTAGTTGATGCCTTATCACGGAGACCAGCAACGCTATCCTTGATGAGTGTGAATTCAGATTGAAAGGCTGAACTATTGATTGAGTATTCCAAAGACTGCCTCACATGTGAGATATTAGATGCTCAGGTGACCGATGAGATATATAGATTAATGGATTAGGTCATTTACTATCGGGACAGAATATTCTTGACTAGAGATTCTAAGCTCAAGGAGAATATTTTGCATGCAGCACATGATTCAATGCTCTCAGGTCATCAAGGTTTCACAAAGACATACTGGGCCATCAGAGAGAGATTCTCATGGAAGGGTATCAAGGAGGATGTGCTCCAACATATCAAGGAGCGTGTATTTTCCATAGGAATAAAGGAGATAACAACCATCCCGCAGGGTTGTTACAACCACTTCCTGTTCTGGAGGGGAAATGGGAGATAATTTCTATGGACTTCATTATCGGTATGCCAGCACTGCAGGGAAAGGATTGTATCTTTTTGGTTGTTGATCGACTAAAAAAGTATTCACATTTCTTTTCCATCTCCTCATGGTACACTGCTTCACAAGTATTCGAGCTTTTCTTTAGAGATGTTTTCAGACTTCATGGTCTTCCTAAGACCATAGTCAGTGATAGAGATAGTTGCTTCATGGGTGGCTTTTGGCAGGAGCTTTTTGGTTTGGTGGGTACCGAATTGACACCGAGTACCAGTTATCACCCCCAGACAGATGGGCAGAAAGAGATAGTAAAAAATTGGTTGGAAGGCTACTTGCGAAACTATGTTTTGAGGCAGAAAAGAGCATGGCTACTCTGGCTCCACTTGGGATAATATTTCTACAGTACAATATTTCATATGTCAATAGGTATGTCTCCATTTTGGGCTCTATATGGTTATGATGCTTTATCATTTGTTGATGTGATGTTTGGAGCAAGAAATGCTCCTAGAGCCAAAGATTGGATCCAAGAGAGCCAGGATATACTCCGTGCTCTTAAGGACAACATTTATACAACCCAAAATGAGCAGAAGTTATATGCAGATCGAGGTCAGGTGGAGAGACAATTTGAGGTGGATGATTTGGTCTATTTCCATCTTCAGCCTTAAAAGCAGACTACACTGAAGGAGAAGGGGGTTGAGAAGCTTAAGCCCCATTTTTTTGTGTTGGGGAAGTAGCATATGAGTTGGAGCTCCCCATTGGGAGTAAGATCCATAATATTTTTCATGTCTCATGCCTCAAGAATGCCATTGGACAGCATGTAGTTGCCACTATGGAGCTCCCGCCTATTTATGACGAGGGCCATCTGGTTTTACAACTGGAAGCTATCTTGGATACTCAGATTAGGTAGCTAAGAAACAAGGTGATCAAATAATATCTGTTTCGATGGATGAACCTTCTGGATGAGGATGCTACTTGGGAAGGAGAGAATATTTTGCAGCATCCATCCTTGTAGTTTCTTGAGGACAAGAAAAATTTGAGAGGGGAGGACTGTAATATTCCTAATTAGCTTTTAGCTAATTAGAATATTATTTTTTGTTTTTGTCAACAAGATAAATGAATAAGAGGGTAGAGGGACCCATATATCCCTTTAGTAGGAATAAAACCACTTCTTAATGTGAATGTGGATCAATGCATCGAGATAGGGTCAATATGAATGAACCACTTCTTGGTGTGAATGTGGGTTTTTTCATGTGGATGGGGTCAATTTGAGCAAATCAACAACGTAGTCATGGAGGTAGTGGAGACAATGGAGGACAACACATTCATAATGGAGATAGTGGCCATGTGTGTATCATTATTATTGTGTGGGGCCAAGAGGGTGAGGGCTCACAAGTATATAAGGAAGGGAGTGGAAGCCATATAAAGCATTATGAACATTGTTTATGAATTGTTTTTTATGACTTTCTGCACGCTTCAACTGTTTAGCTAAGTCTGTTGTGTTGTTTAGCACACGGGTGTTTTCGAGTGGAAATCCCACCCTTTTCCTCGGGGGACTTCAAGTGCCTGCTCAGGAAAGATTCTTGAGCTGCATTTCATCATCAGGTATCAAGCCAATCTTCATCCCCTATCAGCAGTGCAGTCTCCTTCAGGAATTGCGCAGTGCATGAGGGCAGATCTATTGGAGGAGAAATAATCCAAGTTTCTTATCTTGGCATCCAGTGAGGGGAGCCGCCCTTCATACGAGAAGTTGATTGGGAGGAGTAAAAACATATTTCTCATAAGTTCAGCCACCTCCCAGTAGTCTCCCAACTGCAGTGTGTAAATCAGCCTTAGGGCTGAATTTTCAGTTATTTTCATTTCTGGAAACCCTTTCTGGTTCATCTTGGAAAAGTGCTAGAAAGCTCAGATCTCTGATCCCGACTATTTCTGAGCACCCGATCAGTAGATCTATGCATTCCTAGTTTCCAGCAGCTTTATTTTCCAGCAGGACCATGTAGTGGCAACATTCCAATAGTTGTTTCAGCAGGAGCATATCATGTGATGAGGTTTAGGGCCATTTTAGGATTTTATGTCTAGCTTGAGTGTCTTTTCTTCAAGAACTTTGTACCTAACCTATGCTATTGAATGTAATAAAATGACTCAACCGATCTTCTCATATGTTTGATGTAATGATGTTTACTGCAATTTCAATTTTATTGTTCAATGTTCCTGTTTATTCTATTTTGGGATATTACAAGGCCTCTGGTTATTTGCTACATAATTTTTATGGCATAATTATGCAAATGTACCAATGTCTTGTGCCAAATTTCATTGGCATCGCGACTTTGTAATTTATCTTCCCTAATACTTAATTCAACACAATCTTCCACATCCAACTTGTACATGTTCTTCATGTGAACCATGATCTGCTTCACCTGTCCATTGGCTATGTGTCTCTAGAATAATTTCCATTTTCTGAAGATCACTTCATAATCACAATATTCCAAAACTACTACAAATATGAGATTCTTCTTTAGGCCTTGAATAAGTATGACATCTTTGAGGTGAAGAAGAGATCCCAACTCCCTCTGAAAGGTTACCGTACCAATCTCGGTATCACTGTACCTTCCGTTGTCCCCAAGATCAATATGCATCTAGAGATATTTCTCCTCTAGGTCATTGAAAAATTCTCTACACCCTATCATGTGGAGAGAGACACTAAATTCCAAGTACCACACACTTCCCATCATAGTGTTGGCCATGCATGTGACAAGGTTGAAGTCTAGCTCAAACTATGAATCCAATGCCTCACCTATTGCTCCTCCTGAGTTATTCTTTCCAGAAATTTTGTGTGGACAATTTGTATCATAATATAATGAATTCATGACGATTGAATAATTTTATTTTGGACAAGCCTTTATTCTTGAACCCTTGGTTGGATTCTGGTTTAGTTTGAGATTTCTTCCCTTTCCCCTTATTTCCCTTTCCAACCAATGAAATTTTTTCTTCATCCTCGCCCTTGGATGGGATTCCATCTCTAATATTCCACCTGATATCTTCTTGTACCAAATCAGACCACAAGAGTTCCCAATTTGATAATTTCTCCCTCCTGTTCATCGGGTCCTGGTAGCTATGCCAACTTTTAGGAAGGTATACAAGAGATAAGATCACCAAGTCATCTTCTGCAACATTCATGCCAACCCCTCCAAGCTCATCACCAACTTGGGTAAATTTGTTGAGATACTGGAATAGTATCATTCTTCTGCATCTTGATGTTTATAAGTTTGTGTTTGAGGGCAATTTTTCGATGATCACTACTATTCTCAAACAAATTTTTCAGTGACTTCCACATTGCGAAAGGAATTTATTTCCCATAGATATTTGAGATAATGTGGTATTTCACTCCCTCCAAGATTATTCTCCTCGCCTTGGCTACATATTTCTTCCATTGGACTATAAAATGTGCATAAGATGTCTATGGTTTTGAAATATCAGTCTTGACATATTTTAGAAATCCATTTTTATCCAACACCGCCTCCATGTGATCCTTCAATAAAATTAAATTTAAGTTTCCTTCCAAGGCATACTCTAATCTCAACCCATTGAATGTTAGTTTCCCAACTCTAAAGAGATCATGTTATTGCAAATTCGAACCTCCTGAGAAACAACTTTGAAATTATTGCTCTAATGTGAATCATACTCTGATACCATGTAGAAATATGATGTAGAATTGAAACTTCTCAATAAATTTTAATCTAAATCAAGAGACAAAATTCTCCTCTACTGCTCTACAAAATTCAATTCACAATTTCGAACAAGAATCTCAGACATGCAATAAGAAATAATACACATGCACAATATTTTTATAGGGGAAAGCACGTACTAAAAAAACTTTAAGCCTTTTTTCATTAATCAAATTAATAGAGATCTATTATGATTTATTACTCACACTAAGCACAACCTGTAAGTGAATAACCTATCTCCCTTCTCAATGACAATTTTTGACCTAGACTTAGTCAATTTTTGCCTCAGCTTGAGCCCCTATTTCCTTGTGCAATTTATGAGGAATTAGACTCCTATTATTCAAGAATTTTCCTCCAATTGATTTCGCAATTACCAAGGTTGATCATTTGACTGCATGCAACACATGTACATTCAATACTAGTATACAACTGATGTCACAATGCTTTGGAATCTACACCACAACTGGGAAATTGAATTCTCTGCATACACTAGTTATTTTAGGCTAATTGATCAGTTAACTGGATGATCACTAAGTTATAATTTTGTCCCAATGCACAATTGACCTTCCACTAGTTCCTCCAACTATTAGAACTAGTTTAAATGAACTCAACTAGATATTATTGAGCTGAATTACTCAAATTTAGCAATCACACATGCTTAACTGAACTTCAATCCCTCTAACTCGAATCTACTGAGCTAACTGAGTGACAAGAGACATGCCACACAATTTAATTGCATCCAAGTTGTCTGTTGATGTGGAAATTCTAATTTTCTCAATTTGACCAAGGCAAAGTCAAATTGAGACTTTCTTGCTACACTTATCAATAGAGCTACCAATTTTATCAAAAAAAAAAATTGGCTTATCTATAATGTAAAGTTAACATACTATGTTTCTTTAACTTGTTATTTATTTAAGCATTATTATTGGTATAATAATCAATGATATTGATTATTATTATCCCAATATATTATAGAAATAATAATCTCCATTATAAGTATTATTATATTAGACCTTACTGATATTTTTTATTACACAAAGTGACAATTTTCGATCACATGGATGAAGGGGGTACATAGAGGGAAAAAGAGAGTTACAAAGAGAGGGGTAGAGGTAGAGAGATGGGGGGAGAGAAGGATATAGTGACAAATATGGAGGGTACACACACACACACAAAGTTGGGGAGTAGAGAGAGAGTGTTGATTTATGGTAGAATCGGATGTGCTCTAGCCTTGTAACTTTTTATATTGGCTAAGACACATGTATTCCATAAAACCCAGAAATGGTTTTGGAAAATTCCACTTAGAGATGGTTTAATTAAAATAATTAATCATTTTTTAATGTTTTCCTAAGTCTAAACTTAGGGAAACTGATTAATTAAAGGGTATTAATTAAACTAAGTGTGAATCTTCTAGATAAATTCATGGATCACCTCCAAGTTAATCTAAGCCCTTGATTATGTTTTAATCTTGGTCATTGAAGGTTCAGCAGAAGAATATAAGAAGGAGGGTGAGGGACCTATGGAAAACAGATACATTTGAGACACTTGAGGCATTGAGCATTTTTGAATTTGTGTGAGGAGACACAACTTTTGATCAGAATTGAATCACTAGGGTAGGGTTTTCTAAGTAATTTTGATTTAGTGATCAGATTTAGAGAGGGGCAGAAGCAGATACTGGTCAGGAGGACCAGGAGTGCATTTCAGAGAGAGGTACCAGTGACGCAGAGAGATACATCACAGTTTTCTAAAGAGGTGACATAGTCCCTGCAAGAAATCACGCAGAAGCAGTGCAATGTCTCTTGGAGTTAGTCTGCAGATAGCTAGAGGCTGGGGTTTCTGAGCCAGGAGGGTGAAAATCCAGTCTTAGATCAACTATATCAGTTGCAGAGGAAGGTGAAGTAGTTCCTCAAGCTTTCCCACGTAGGCTTACGCATTTCCAATGTAGGAAATCATGCAGAGGTAGTGAGGGCTTCACTAACACTGTCAGATCAGCCATAGACTTGTTGAGTGAGGTATATCTCACAATTTTCACGAAATGGTCTAGATTTCTCTAAAGGGTCTGCCGGATGTTGGCACCCTAGTTGTACTCTAGATTATTCTGCTTAATAATACAAACCCTCAGATATGCTGCACCAGTTTTCTCGAGTTTGGTTTTTCCGGGGACTTAGTCAAAAAATAACTGTGTCAAATGTGGATGTTTTTCATTGTATTTTGTTCAGATTGTTTCAACACTTAGATTTATTCCATAGCATTATTTTGTGTAGACTGCTTCATAAATTACTTTGATATTTCACTGTAATGAAATAATTATGAAACATAATAGAAGAAGGAATTCAGATTTGTTGCAGTAGGAATCCAGATCTAGGATTTTTCACAAAGAGGGGGAGGTGGGAGAGAGAGGGATAGAGAGGAAGGAGGAGAGAGAGGAGAGGAGAGAGAAGGAGAGAGGGAGGGGGGAGATAAGGTCCGAAAAAAAAATACATAGAGAGATAGAGGTGGAGAGAGGGAGGGAGTGAGAAGGGAGATATGGAGAGAAAATGAGGGAGAGAGGAGAGAAGAATGGAAGAGAGAGAGAAGAAGAGGAGAGAGAGAGGGAGATAAGGGGAAGAGAGATAGAGAGGTATACATAGAGATTTAGGGGGGAAAGAGGGGGGGAGAGATAAGGAGGGGGGAGAGAGATAGTGACATAATTGAAGGGTAGAGAGAGAGACAATGATGTGTGGGGGAGATAGGGAGGTGGGAGTGAGAGAAATATAGAGGACGGGAGAGAGAGAGAGAGGATGGGAGAGAATGAAGGAGAGAGGTAGGAGAGAGATATGGATTTGGAGGGGAAGATAGTGATGGAATTAGAGGGTGGAGAGAGAGAGATAGAGATAGAGAGAGAGAGAGAGAGTGTGTGTGTGTGTGTGTGTGTGTGTGTTGGGGGGAGAGACATAGGGAGGTGGGAGAGAAAGGGAGATAGATAGGACTTGAGAGAGAGAGGGAGGGGGAGAGAGATGGAGCTATAGGGGAAGAGAGAGCTAGGGAATAATAAAGATATTAAAAAATAAATATGGAGAGAGAGAGGGAGTGACAAGGGAGAGATGGAAAGAGAGCAAGAGAGAGAGAGAGAGAGAGAGAGAGAGAGAAATGGAGAGGGAGAGAGGGAAGATGCAGGGAGGGAGAGATAGAGAGAAAAAGAAGGAGATATGGAGGGATATATATATATATATATATATATATATATATATGGTGAGGAGAGAGAGAGAGAGAGCCATAAATATTTTGGTTAATTAATGAAATAGATGCATTGATTTCAATGTATATGTTGATTCCTAATCCTATTTGATTTATTGCACGAGATGCATTGATTTCAATGTAGTTGTTGTTTTTTAATCTTATTTGATTTCTTGCAATAGATGCATTGATTTCAATGTATGCATTGATTCCTAATACTATTTGATTGCTTGCATTAGATACACTGATTTCAGTGTAGATGTTGGTTTCTAATCCTATTTTATTGCTTGCTGTAGATGCAATGATTTCAGTGCATATGTTGATTTCTAATTCTATTTGAATGCTTGCACTAGATGCATTTATTTCACTGTAGATGTTGATTTCTAATTTCATGTAACCAGATTTATGATGTACAATAATTTCCAAGTAATTAGATTAATAGTGTGCATTGATTTTAGTGTAAGCACAAAAAAATGTTAACAACATGCATTGATTTATGTGTTACAATAATTAAACCATACATAAAATACTTGCATTTTCATCTTAAATAAAATTTTTACGTACCTAAAATGTTTGCTTCTTGAAACTGTAAATTATTTTTAATTTACTACATTCTTATTATTCCCATTTTCCATCTTTCAAAATTGCTAATCACTTTTCATTCAATCAAGGTAACAGAAAACAACTACCTTGAAACTTACTTAAGGGTTAACACTCTATCAGTCACAATGGTTGACTTTGGAGAAAGCTAATTATATTAATATTTAAGAGTAAGAGATACAAGGTATGATGTTTACTACAATAGCTTGAGTTAAAGATTTGAATTGTCTATAATTTCAACTGCCCTGTTCATATGATCAGTATGGAAAAATGGCATAACTAATAGGTGTGACAATAAGAAAAATAGAAGAAAATAGTTTGAGATTGATCATAATGAAGACTTTTTGTAATTTACTACATTCTTATTAGTCACATTTTCTATCATTCAATACTATTACATTGTCACTTTGCATTCAAATATATTTTTTCATCAATTCTCATCATTCAGTTATTAGGAGTCTCTATTATCTCAACAAACTGAGGTAACTGAGAAAATTTAAAATTAAGTTGACCATATTAGTAATAGACATATTTGGTGTTATAAAATGATCATAATAATGAGATGTTCAACCATTTTTCCATGGCCAAACATAGCTGAAACCAACCTAGATTCATCTTAACCCCGAATCTATCAAGCACCAAGAGGGACCAAATCTCTTGAGGTGAATAAATTTCCTCAATTTTTTCTCTCAAAAAAGAGGTTTTCACCTCAACAAATTTGATCCTTCTCGACACTTAATAGATACAATATTAATATAGATCTATTTTGGTGATTATTAATCGTATATTAGTAAAATTACACTTTCATTTATTTTAATGAAAAATTATTTAGAAAATGAATTATATATATATATATATATATAATAATGACCATTTAATTAAATTTAAATTAATAAATAAAAATGTAAACTAATTCTTTTTACGAAGGAGATGGACTATGCTAGGTTTTCCGTAGGCCTGGCCGCCGATGCCATCTTAACATCTGCCTTGTTCGGCTCAGCCGCCACCACCGACACCACAGCATGGTGAGCAGGCTTTGCGAGCTTCAGTGCTGCAGCTTCATGTGGCCTCTCATGCCCGAAATTGCTCTGGACGCAGATGCGGCCCATCCATTCGGCCACCAACTTTTCTCAGGTTGCAGGTCTTGGGGTTACTCCCGCAAACGTCTTTGAAGATCTTGCAGCAAGGATATACTTACCTGCTACCTCCTTCTGCCGATGAATAGGTACAGGAGCTGTCTTTAGTGCCAACCAGCACAAGGTTGCAGGCTCAAGCATTATGGCAGCCTTGACTATAGCCGAATCCCTACAGAGGCCTAGTCTCAACCTCATGGATAGACAGGGTAAATGGGAACGGAGAATACTTCAGGAGGGCTTTAATCTTCATCTAGCTGTTTTCAATGCCAAAAGCCTTCTGGATTTGAGGATACAAGGAGTATGCACAGTTCAAAACCAGGTTTGAAGCGGAGAGCAAAGGTTTTCAGATCATTCACCCTATGCTTATCAGATCCAGATCTCTCTTCTATCTGGTGGAACAAAGCTGCTCTGGGTGCGAGCCACGGATCTAGTGCAGGACCTACTGCTAGATCTCGAACTCAGATTGGGGATCCCCTTAGATCTCCTGAGATTTCTTTACGGAGGTAAACAACTCGAGGACCCTCTGCCCCTATCTTATTACAATATTAAAAAATATGCTTCAGTTGTGCTCTCCCTATGCTTGAGAGGAGGAGCATTTGGGAAAAAATCCTCGGCTCCTTTCTTCTCCTATAAGGATGTGGTTCATTCGCAGCCCTCTAAGAGAGCCGCTCAACTAGCTGAGGCTCCCAAGCCTTTCCTGGTGGACAAAATGGAGGAAACCTCCTCCATTGAAATCTCTCATCCATCATTGGATGATCAATTTCAGACGTTTATGGAAAAATCCATCATTTGTAGGTTTAATGGAATATGGCCTCGATCTGCATATCTCTACCAGTGGATCCATTCCAACTCGACCAACAACTGCAAGGTATTATTTTGCTCGAAAGGCTTCTTCATTGTGGCCTTTGCCTTCAATGAAGATTATCAGAAAGCCTTAATGGAAGGCCCCTGGTTCTGGGGATCAGCGGGACTCTTCCTTACTCCATGGTTTCCAAACTTCGACCCTTCCACAACTATCATCACCAAGCTTCCCATTTGGGTTAGACTTCCAAACCTCCCTGCGCATCTCTGGCACTTCGCAGTCTTCCAAGGGATTGGGAATACCTTAGGCCGCTTCTTGGCCACGGATACCTCAAGGGGGGAGAAAGGCATATACACCTTTGGCAGAATATGCGTAGAGATAGACATCAGCAAAGGGCTACCTGATCAGATCAATCTCAAAATTGGGGATTTCCATTGGACTCAAACCTTGGACTATGAGAACACTTCCTTCCGATGTCGCCACTGCCATTAGACAGGGCATCTCCAAAACTCATGTGCCACGTTCCTCGACAAAGAGAAGAATAAAAATGTAAATCCAAATCAAAGAGCTGGAAACCATGTGATCCACCCCCCATGGATGACATAGACTCCTTCAACTCGAATGAGGAGGAAAAAGAAGCAGATGAAGAAAATGTTGAGCACGCGAAGGACTCCACCTTGGCCTACCCTGAGGATCCTTTGGCTCTTTTGATCTCGCAAAAAACGCACGCATGCACCCTCCTCCTCTGATTCAGATAAGGAGACTCCTCCTTCAGCGCAGAATATTCAAAAATTGGTTCCTGTCCAGCCAAGTCACAATGGCTGGGTTAAAGTCAGCAAGAAGAAAGTGAAAAAATGTTGTTTGGAAGTTTCTGCCCACTCTGGGTAGATCCCTCTGTATTGGTCTCTGTTTTTCAGCTATCCTTGTTACCTTCTGCTTTTTCCAAGGTTGCTTTTTGGGACTGAGATTGATAATCTATCATTTTCGTCTCCCTTGCTTCTTTACTTTGCTTATTTGCAAAGCTCTGATTGTACCATATGATCTTTCTTAATAGAATTAGTCTTACTTAGAAAAAAAAAAACAATGTAAACTAATTTAGTGTAAATTTTATTTCTAAAATTTAAATATAAGTGTTTTTAACATTTCAAATTGTATTCTAAAAGTATGAATTGTAATTATCAAAAGTGTGAATTTCATTTTGAAAGATTTTATATCCATGCGGATATAAATAAGTGGAATATTTAAATATATGTGTTTTTAATAGTCAAAATTGTGTTTTAAAAGTGTGAATTTCAATTCAAAAGAGTCTGTCTCCATGTGGATATAAATAAGTGGAATATTTAAATATAAGTGTTTTTGATATTCAAAATTGTGTTCTAAAAGTGTGAATTTTAATTATCAAAAGTGTCTATCCAATATCAAGTGGATGTAAATAAGTGGAATATTTAAATGTAAGTATTTTTAATATTCAAAAGTGGGTTCTACAAGTGTGAATTTTAATTATCAAAAGTGTGAATTTCAATTCAAAACCGTCTGTATCCATGTGGATGTAAATAAGTGGAATATATCTTGAAAGGTTAATGATAAATTTGTTTATGGATTAAAAAATAATTATAAATGTTATTTTTAATGGATGAAGACATTGTTAAAAATAATGTATCTATTTTCAAAGTTGTTGGTGGTGATAAGCCCAAGGTTGAATCATACTATTGTATATTTCATTTCAAAGGTTGTTGGTGGTGATAAGCCCAAGGTTGAATCATACCACTGTTTATCTCATTTCAAAGGTTGTTGTTGGTGATAAGCCCAAGGTTGAATCATACCACTGTCTATCTCATTAGGTACTAATCATAATAATTATATATAAAATGAACTATATTAAATTGGACATTCCATAAATGATGTGACATATAAATAGTTTGTTTTTATTCTAGATTTGGGTCAAATTTGACCATTTTCATAGAGGTTTCTTTTCTGTTTGAAAAAACAATGTTTATTGAAAAAAGAAGTGCATTAAGATAAAGACAACATCAAAAATATGTGTATGCTTTAAAAAAAAATATCTAGGAAGAGACGATATAATTGACATAAATGTGTTGTATGATTCAAAAGGATCAACATATAGTTAGTGCATTTGATGATATTGTTGATTGGTATATATGATGCTTTTATTTTAGTTTCTTATTTTAGTTTGGATTCTTTTCCACTATGATGTGTATGCGCATTTTTTTATAAATAAATTGGGTATGGAGAAATGAGAGTGATATAAGGGTGGTGGGAGCCATATAAGCTTTCGTCTTCTTATGGTTTTTCTTGATAGTAAAAAATAAAGCATTTTCAAAGTCAAGAAAAGCTCAAAATTGTAATAGACTACCACATCATGAACTAATTAGAGAGTGCAACTCTTACATAATTTAAAATTAGGGTTCTATTAATTCTTTATATTTTCTTATTTTTTATCATATGCATATCAAATCAAATAATAATAGATATTTGTTTCTTGTGTTACAATTGAATCCTAATGAAACTATGTAGTATGAGATGAGTTAGAACTATTATAAAGTCACCCCACATGATGTATTCAACAAACACAACACCAATATTAAATTGACATTGGTTATCAAATTTTAAAATTGTAAGTGTTGTTGCAATCATTACTTTAAGCAATGAATCCAAATTCTACTAGGTATTGAACCATTTTGCTTCACTTGTGAAAAAGATTGGTTTTAGTAGTATATTTATAAATTATTATCCTGGAGAAAGTAATGGATAGAATAAGGTTACATAGGCCCTTATATACAAAAATATGTTATCATGCACATGATCTCCAAAAGGCCAAGAGTAAAGTTATATAAGTTTGTGTTGCTAGATAGGAGTTATATATATATATATTAACATTAGCGAACCAACTAGTTTCTAAGCCCTTGAACTTCTCATATTATACATATTCTACAATTTGACCATTAATTCAAACAATAAAAAAATTCATTAACTTCAATAAGTATAATGACCTAAATTACATATCATCATTAATATCTCATGTAAACAAAATTTTCTTGATTCCTTATTGTCAATGGTTGCAACCCCACAATCCAATTCATATATAGTATTTACCATAAACGTCTTAATGCAAATTGACAACACAAATGTCATCTCTAAGAGTCCAAAGAAGATGCTATACATAAACAATGATGTGGTTCCTCATTTAAAAAGAAATTATCAAAGGATTTGATTCCAAATGGAGAGTTGAAATGATGCAAATATGTTAGTATTCCTTATGGTAAGAAAACATTTTAAATGAATCCTAAGGCTTTTCCCCAAAAAAATATCCCCAAAACCATTTCCATTTCCCTTGATACCTTTTCAAAAGAACATGATTTTTACAAAGGGATATAATTCATCTTCCATTGTCTGAACTTTTCTTCCTCTTCCAATGACTTCTCTACAACGTTGTCAACTTAAAATTTTATTTTAGTGAGATACCTATTAAGTCCTTGAAATGAATCATGGTCCTTTCCTAAACCATTATTCGGTTCCATCCTATTATCTGTGTTACATTAGGATCATTCCAACTACTATAAAATATGTTAATTTATATTTTGAAGGTCCTTGCAATTAATTCATATTAGTTTTGTATTTCCATAAACTAAGATTCAAGTATAATGGAAGATTTGTGGGCCATATGTCTTACAAATTTAAAATTTTAGGTTTTTTTCACTCTTGATATTTTAATAATTTATTATTCTATTTATTTTTATTTACAATATGCTAAACATCATTACTTTCAGTTCCTATAAAACCTTCTTTCCAAAGTGTTTTTAACATGTTGTGGATCCCTATTTTCAATAGCCACAAAACCAATTTTTTTTTTTAGAATCCTATTTAGTGGCTATAAAACCCTATCTTTTGAAGTATTTTCATAATGCTAGTGACCCTTGTTCTTACCAGTTATAAAAAAGAATTACTTTTTAATTTACTTATGAAGGTTGTGGAACACTATATCAATATAATGAAAAATATTGATATTTTCATATTTACATAAACTTTTAAATGCAAATATTTTGGAAAATCAACCAACAAAAATAATTAAAAAATACATTTAAAAAAAATTTAAGATAATTAAAGAACCATCATCAAGACATCTATGTTTTTCCTAAATGAATATGAATATAACTGTAACCACTTGAATATGAATTTTATATTTTCTGAAGAACTTCCCGAATTATCCACAATATGAATTTTATAGTATTTATGACTTTTTTTTTTAAATTTAAAAACACTCTCAAACTAAAAATATGTTATCATTCCATAAAGATATTGAATTATTTATTTTCTTAC
This sequence comes from Pinus albicaulis, assembly GCA_034641835.2. Taxonomy (NCBI): domain Eukaryota; kingdom Viridiplantae; phylum Streptophyta; class Pinopsida; order Pinales; family Pinaceae; genus Pinus; species Pinus albicaulis. The sequence continues at coordinate 859,407,712 of CM076574.1, forward strand.
CTAAAATGTTATGATACAATATATTTATTTTCTTACATAACGTTTAGAATTCTCCTAATGAATGAGCCAATATATCTCAATCCTTGTTGATCGATATTAGCTAAATTTCTTTTGATTGATGAAATTAGACACCTTTCACTTCACATTGATGTCCAAATGTCTCTCCTTTTATCAAACTTGCTTTCTGACATCTTCTTAGATTAGTATTAGGGGTATATAAATTAAGTCTTTTAAAAAAACCAGATTTACAATATTCAAAGAAGATGACCATGTTATGAATATTTTTTTTAATCCAAAAAAGAGCAACGTCATTTATTAGTCCCTGCCGCCTGAAATTGATTTCATGTTTAGTGTAATTACACATTGTTTTTTATGATGTTTTATTATTCATGTTGTCTACACGTCAAATATTCAACGTATAAAGCTTCTTCAATGCTCTTGAAAACATGGAATTCCATGGGCATGTGAAATGTCAATCTAATGTCAAACAAGTGCCAGTTAACCAATGAATAATAAATAATGAGCATGAAATGAAAATATTTTCATTTGGTTATGATTGATTTTTCAACATGTATTTGGTTTTCCAAATTTCCATTTGATGTTGAATAATGATGGCTAACCAACAAATAATTGACATGAAATAAAATAAAACAAAACAACTTTTGAAATGGTTATTGCTTTTCTTTTATCAAAGATGTGACACCATAAGCTCAACATTAGTTCAACATTAAAGATTGTTATGTTTGGAATTTGAGCATGAAATGAAAATATTTTCATTTGGTTATGATTGATTTTTCAACATGTATTTGGTATTCCAAATTTCCATCTGATGCTGAATAATGATGGCTAACCAACAAATAATTGACATGAAATAAAATCAAACAAAACAACTTTTGATATGGTTATTGCTTTTCTTCTATCAAAGATGTGACACCATAAGCTCAACATTAGTTCAACATTAAAGATTGTTATGTTTGGAATTTGTTCAACGTTTTGAACATTGATTTCATGTCAAGATATTATCCCAAATGTAATAGTGAGCATCATCAGCAGTGCAAGTCATGGAGAAAAGAAGAAAATATGTAAATAAAACTTATTGAAGGCATCAATTTTTAGGTATTATTATGCATTGTCTTATTCCTATAAATTTGATAATGATTATGTGATGCTTTAAAATCAAAATCCATTATCACCTTTGCACTTCATCCAATTCTAATGAGTTGAGGCATGCATTCTATTATATATATTTAATTTTTTTAACAAGGATGAGTAGGGTTTTCATTAATTCTGCGCTTGGAACACAATAAGAAACACATGGATTTTTACATGCAATGAAAAGATGCTATCACTTCAAAAAACATCTTTGATGGAGATTCAAAAGTAATTCTACTTGCCTACCTTGTTCATACATAAGAAAAAAATTGCAATTATTGTAAATTCTACAAAATTGACCACAAACCAGGACACATTTGCATTGTGTAGTTATGGATTAACTTGGCAAACCAGTAGACATTTTATCTAAGGGTCCATCTGGAGCACTTCTTGTGGTACTAAAATCCACATCCACATTTCTCTTTATATGAAAATCAATGTAATAGTGACAGGACCAATCCATTTCTTCTTCTAATTGACTTATTTTTTCTTCATGCTTCTATAGTTCTTCATGGAGGAAGAGAATATGATCATACTGTTGGTGCACTTGACTCTTGAGTTCTCTATTTTCCTCATTGCCTCCAATTGGGTGTGAGGGAATAAATGACACTGAAACAGACCCTTAGAGCCAAAGGAAGGTGCATCCTAGCTCACCATTTTTCTCAATTGATTAAGAGGTTGTCACCTTAACATAGTGCTTTCTAACAAGTGAAATAGAGTTAAGAGAGTGAATGCAAAGGAAGGTTGAATTTCACACTAATAGGAAGAATTTTTTTCTTCTTTGAGGTGGCTTCAAGCTCGGCCAAGAAGCCCATAGACACACAATCAAACTTTTTGAATGAATGGAGGACTGGAGCTTCCAAGGTGTCAGGGAGAGAAGGATGCTAATGAAATCTATAATAGTTTCTAGAGGTGTAAATGATTTTTTTTGTTGCTGAAGGAAGAAAGCTAGCCACAAATTCAAGAATTTGACTGTGTGACACCGAATAGATGCAAAGAATTGTGATCTCAGGAATTGAGCCATTTATCGTGGAGGGGTTAAGGTTAATTCGCCCCGGAAAGCAACCCGACCTTGAAGCCTTGGGGTATTGGACTACCAAATATCGTAGAAACTATGTTTGTTTCTCTCCAGACTATTTGATTTACCCTTAGTGTTCTTCTTCATGAAAATTTGATCCACCTGAAGCTAGGACCAACTGAGGTCAAATCGCCCATGAGATATAAACCACACTTGACCCCGTAGGATACCAAATTCCCCAAAACCCTTGATATTCTATCTAATGCTCTCAAAACCATCTAATTTATCACTGTTGTTCTCCTTCTTGATAATTTGATCCATCAAAGTGTTGAGATTGCAACAAGATGATGAGCTTAGTGAAAAGAGTCGCCTTCACTAAGTGGGCCCGTAGGCTATTTTTGGTGCAAGTCTATTTTTAGACTATGTCTATTTTTAGACATGTCGATCATATTCTATGAGTTGCAGGATGCTATTTGTGGATGGTTGGTCAAGTTGGAAAGATAGATGGACTTCTATTTTTAGACATATTGGGCGGAATCTATTTTTAGATTGCCAGTCTAAAAATAGATATGTCGAATATTATTAGCTCTTAATAATATTTGGACTATAAACATTATCTTATTCTCTTGGAGCACTTCACTTAAGTGCACAGATGTGGCACAGGAGCTGACAGAAGGAATTACGCTATTCCTGAGGGTTAAGTGGAGCTATTGCATGGATACTTCAGTTAGAACTCATGTGACAGAGTTTGGTGGAGCTGCAGAAGTAGTTGTGGAGTTTGAACGCTTTAACTCGCTAGGACAGCTTGAGCTAGTTGTATCTAGTCTAACCGATTGATACACTAGTGAGAGTGGTGTGAATTAATTAATAATTAATTCACTAAATATTAACTCTCATTAATCAACCGAATAATACACGATATAGGCTACATAATTCCCCAAGGAGACCATTGGAGAGATAGGTGAAAGGGCAAGTTGACTATCAGTTGTGACTATAGTGATGCATTGATTACATCCAACACTGAGTAGAGATGCCAATGAGGATTTCATGAGCAAGGCTGGACCAATTTGAGTTCATTTAGAGCCATTCTTCAGCAGGGATTGCGCAGTAGAGGCAAGCTAGCAGGTGGCAGAGATCGGTGCATGGATTTGCTAGATCAGGGCCTGATTAGTGTGTAGCGATTGTATTGTACTGAGAGCTTGTGAGAAGCTTTGTATGAGGATTGTTACATGATCTCTATGATATATATTATATATAGATAGTTGGGGTTTTTAGCTTCAGGCTTTCTCATTAAAACACTGTGTTCATATGTGTAATTTTTTATGGTTTCAATGTGTGCATGCAATTGATTTAATTTCCACATATGATGATCAATAGTAGAAGAGATTATGTATTGTGCATGAATTCAAATAGTGTGTGATCAGGAGAATCTTGGATGTATAACTCATTAGTTATATAATTTCTACATGGTATCAGAGCAATATTGATCATTGGAGCAATTTCAAATCATTGAAGCGGTTGAGTTTTGTGCTGGTGGAATTCGAATTTGCAGTAGTGTTTTCTTGGTGTCGAAGTTGAGATGTCTTTCAACGGATTACGATTGGAGTATGCCCTTGAGAGAAACTCAAATTATATTGCATGGAAGGACAAGATGGAGGCGGTGCTGTAGGATAATGGGTTGAAGGAGTTCATAGATGCAAAAATTCCAAAACCTGCTTCTAGCGATGCTGCCGCACTTGACGCATGGCAAAAGAAGACAACAAAATGTCGAAGGATTCTATTGGAAGGTGTGAAGGATCACATAGTGTCTAGCCTTCATGGTAAATCTTCTCCATTCTTGATGTGGAAAGATTTGACAGACTTGTTCCAAAGCAAGAGCGACCAGAGGAAGTTGACGCTCAAAGATAAACTCAGGAAAATAAAAATGGAGAAAGGAGATAGTATACCCAAGTACCTCACGAAGTTTTTCCAGTGCAGGGATGAACTGAGAAGTGTGGGAGTTACAGTATAATAAGAGGACTTGATGAGCTGGCTCTCCTTGGGCTTCCAAAGAGTTGGAATTCCTATGAGGACTCTGTCAATGGTCGGGAAAAACTGCCGAGATGGGAGCGACTTTGGTCAGTTCTTGTGTAGGAGGAGATAAGGCAGAGTACCGGGGATGGATCTTCATCGAAGAATGAAGATGAAGAAAATTGTGTTTTAGCTGCCAAAGTAAGGAAGGGGAAGGGAAAGAAAAATCCTTCTCACTCTGGTGCAAAAGGCAAGAAGCAGGACATGTCCAAGGTGAAGTGCTTTCACTGTCACCAACACGGACATTACGCCACTAATTGTCCACAGAAGAAGAAAAATAAGCAGGTTGTTGGATCTGCAGCTGGAGAGGCCTTAACCTCATAGTTTGAGCTGGATTTTTCATTGATCGCATGCTTGTTTTCAAGTGTGATGAGATCAATCTGGTTTCTTGACAGTGGTGCATCTTTCCATATGACCGGAGACAAAGATTTGTTTATTGATCTGGATGAGAAGGATCTTGGAGTGCACATCGAGATGGGCGATGATGGTAGATATAGTGTGACTGGTATCGGGACCATTTCCTTTAAGAGGAAGTCTGGCAAACCTTTCATCTTGAAGGATGTCATGCATGTTCCAGGATTGAAGAAGAATCTTCTCTCTGTGGCGATGTTGGAAGACAAGGGATATGATGTTGTATTTAGCGAGGGAAAGGCTTTCCTACGCAGTAAGGAAACTAGTGAAACCCAGAGGATAGGGGTTCGAGTTAAGAACCTTTATCAATTGCAGGTAGATGGTTGTGCAACAATGGCAGGCAAAGCAGAAGGAGTGGTGAGTTGGGATGAGGGCGAACTATGGCACAGGAGATTGGGCCATCTTCACCATGGCGCTTTGAAAATTATGCAGCAGATTTCTACCGGGCTTCCTAAGGGTACACTTGCGCAGTCAGATCAGTGCAAGGGATGTACTTTGGGAAAATTTGTGAAAGCCACCTTTCATGAGAAGTATAGTCGTGCCACAACGATCCTTGAGAGAATTCACACAGACGTCTGTGGACCTTTCTCAGTAGCTTTGAAATCAAATCATAGCTATTATGTGATATTTGTTGATGAATTTTCTCGTAAGTGTTGGATCTTCGTCATGAAGAAGAAGAGCGAGACATTCTCTAAGTTCTATGAGTTCAAGGCACTGGTGGAGAAAGAGTTGGGGAAGCAAGTGAAGGCTCTTAGGAGTGATAATGGTGGTAAATTCATCTCTGGCGAATTCAAAGACTTTTGCAATGCAAAAGGAATTCGAAGAGAGCTCATAGCGCCTCATAACCCACAACAGAATGGGGCCGCGGAGTGAAAGAACAGAACGATAGTGGGTGCTGCACGGGCGATGTTGCATGATCAGGGCTTCCCATACACTTTTGGGCTGAAGCTTGCAATACTGCGGTTTATGTGCAAAACCGTTGTCCTCATAGAGTACTTGGCATAAGTACACCCGAAGAGGTGTTTTCTGGTAAGAAGCCTGATATTTCTCATTTGAAGATTTTTGGCTCACCTGTTTACATTCATGTGAAGAAGGATGCCAGGAAGAAGCTGGAGCCGACCGCAGAGGTTGGGATATTTGTGGGGTACATAGAAACACCCCACAACTATCATGTGTATTTTCCAGATAGTCGGAAGACTGTTGTGCGATGGGATATCAAATTTCATGAGGAGAAAGCCATGAAGTGTTCGCTTGAGAGGGAGACACACTTGCATGAAGATGAGGAGCTATTAGTTCCTAAGGATGAGCCTACGGATGTGGATCAGCCACAAGAGGAGGTTCATGGAGTGGAAGAAACAACTCATGCAGCGCCAACCATCAGAGGGTGAAAGCGCACTACAGAATCTGAGCGACTAAATCTTGATGCAGAGAATATTGTAGGAGCACCTACATCACAACGCAGACAGAGACAATCACATGACCGATATACTGGATACATGGCTCTGATGAGCAAGTGTATCATGACAGAACCATGTTATTTCGAGGAAGCTGTGGAGGACCCTGCATGGGTAGATGCCATGGTGGAAGAGTATGATTCGATTGTCAGAAACAGTGCATGGGAGATTGTCCCAAGGCCGGAAGGGAAATCAGTGGTAGGTTCGAGATGGATCTACAAAGTGAAGCAAGTTGCTGACGGGAGAGTCGAGAAGTACAAGGCAAGATTTGTTGCTCGGGGCTTCTCACAGATTAAGGGGATCGACTATGAAGAAACCTTTGCACCTATCGCAAGGTATTCTTCCATACAGAGCATCCTAGCTCTCTCAGCGCAGATGGGATGGCACATTCATCATATGGATGTGAAGACTACGTTCCTCAATGGATTCATTGAGGAGGAGGTGTACATAGAGCAGCCCGAAGGTTTTGAGATCTTCAGCAGTGATTCGCATGTGTGCAGGTTCAAAAGAGCACTATATGGGTTGAAATAAGCACCTCGTGCTTGGTACACACAGATAGACAATTATTTCACCGGTCTTGGATTCACCAAGAGTGAGGCGGATCCAAACCTATACCAGATTGTGGTGGAGGGTAAGTTGTTGATCGTTGTACTTTATGTAGATGATTTGATTTTGACAGGTGATGAACAATTGATACTCTCATGCAAGGCTGATCTTGCAAAAGAGTTTGAGATGAAGGACTTGGGCCTCCTTCATTATTTCCTGGGATTGGAAATTTGGTAGCGCAGTGATGGACTGTTTGTGTCTCAAGGCAAGTATGCCCGGGAGATACTGGAGAAGTTCAAAATGCAAGGCTGGAAGCCTATCAACACTCCTCTTCCTTGGTCGGCAGAGGTAGTGGATGCCACTGTTTATTGACAGTTGGTTGGTTCGCTCATATATCTAGTCAATACACGACCAGACATATGCTATGCTGTTAACCAACTTTCACAAGCTATGGTTAAGCCTACCACGCTCTTTTGGAAGGCGGGGAAGCATGTATTGAGATATCTCAGAGGCACATCGGGATATGGATTATGGTACAGACAGTCGGATGAGGTGAAGCTGCATGGCTTCACGGATGCAGATTGGGCAAGGAGCCCAATGGACAGAAAGAGCACATCTGGACAGATTTTCAGTATTAGGTCTACAGTATTTTCTTGGTATAGTAGGAAACAGAGATCCGTGGCACTCAGTTTAGCGGAGGCCGAGTACATGGTAGCAAGTTTGGCTGCATGTGAGGCTATATGGATGAGGAAGATCCTGGTCGGGTTGTGTTTCGGGAAATAACTCCCTAGAGGTCATTGGGTCAAAACCTCCACATATCAGGGCATGCTATTCAAGAAGGATTCACACAACCACACTTGTATACTAAAAACTAGATAACATCGATTGTAGAACTCACCCATAGATCCTACGTTTGATGTAGATCCTGCGGGGTCCAGACCCCTAGCAACCCTTCTTCCTCTTCAACCTGGAAATTAGGAAGAGACATGCACGGAAATCTAGTTGTACAGCATATATCTTTCCTAAATGTCAGTGTAATCCATGTGAAACATCATATAAACAATAATAAATGCTTAATTAACAATCTTTTCACATATGCAAGCAGATATTAACACGTGAATTCGGGAACAAGATGGTTCTTCTTCATTACGAACAGCATGTACATTAATAGAAAGGTGGAGAGATCACTTGAATCCTTCCACGATCTTCGAACAGACCGTTGTCCGGATCCGTCCCGCCCTTGCCTCACTAGGATACTTTCAAGACTTGTGCACACGAGATGACATATAAGCTGATGAACATCTCCAGGAAACAAGGGTTTCCTGTAAAAATCTGGGAAGTGCAGGAGGCATGGTAAATCAAACTTGAATTGGGCTCCAACAGAGTATAATGTCTATAATTTTCTCTCTCCCTTAGGCCATGCATATGAGGGGCTTTTATACTCCCTCAAAGTAGTTTCAATCAGTTGGAAACAGTTGGCCACGGGCTGGGGTGGTTGAATTACTGGAATAACCATCAACCCAGCCTCGAAAATAGGGATTTTTATATATATTTTTAATGATTTTAATGGCATACACGGAAAAGTATCTCTGGACTCGCATATACACGTGGAAAAGTCTGGGCATACCCGCGTATGGGATTTTAAACACTGTTTTTTATTAACTTTATTCAAGTCTGTGGGAATGGGTGCCCAAGGCCAAAGAGACAATCATGAATCACATGAGGGTGAAAAATGATGCTATAACAGATTCCCCCTAATATATGAGGTCAGAAGGGGTACATGATGGCCGAAATGTATTATGTTCATAGAAAGAACTTCGCGAGGACAAGAGAGGACTTCACCAGATTTCAGCCTGCCAAAAACCAATGAAAGAAAACAGAGAGTCATCTCATGTCTGAGGAGGGCATACCCATGCTCATTCAAAAAATATATCCATATAGAAAGTACAAAAATAGATCCAGAATGTATACAAGTATAGCTGAACTGAAAGTACACAATGAATCAACTGAGCACGGCCCGGAAGTACAAATCGGAATCAATGTCCAAGTATCACATATATCAAACTGATCAATAGTGCTGAAAATGGATGTCTGATCACAAAAGTAACTGAAACTCCAGGTACCAAATAATAAGGGGTGGAACACATGGTACAATCACGCAACTCGAGAGCCAACATATAAGATGCTGTTGTACTGAACTGCAACATATAAGGGTGGACGACATCACTGGCAGGAACTGAATGGACTGTCAAAAGTGAACCGAAAGATGTTGATGCAACCCGAGGTCTTCACCGATCTCAATGGAACAATTCTACACAATGGGAATAAATGAGCTGAAGTCGACCATGTGAGAAATCGTTGGATTACCGGTCAATAATGTATACCGTTAACCAACGCGAGACAACCCACCAATAATGAAAATGAGTGTCAAGGTGCCCCAGTACAATCTAACAAGTGCGAATAAATGAGTTGAAGTTGAACACTTGGAAGAATCTACCAATCAGGAGGCAATGATGAATCCCCACTGTCGATAGCAAAGAGTCTGCCACTGATGACTGCAAACCCTAAGGTACTGACAAAAAGACTCTAGACCTTATTCCCAGAGCAATGAGTCAGAGTCGATGGGAAAAGATCTACTGGAAGGAAGGCATTAAGGCATCCCACATCAGTCCAGCGTGAGTGTAACCCGCAGGCCAAGATTTGGAAGGAATCGGACGAAGTAGAGTGACGGAACCAAACCGAAGTACGTTTCCGACATGCACAAGATGAAGCTAGTGCATGGAAGAAACCCTCTGAACCAACCAATAATGAAAGCTGACACAGAGGCGAGATATCCACCGATAGGGTCAAATGGAAATCAAGGTACTGCATGAATCCCAAGTGTGATAATGTATGCTGACGTCGAACACAAGGAAAACCACTCATTCAAAGACCCATAATGATGATCAAATGCTGAGCACAAGGTCACCTATCAATGATGGAAATAGGGCTAGGGTGCGGCTCTAGGTTTACTCTCAGAGCAATATGTCGTAGTCGATGAGAGACAAACCCGCCAACAAGAAGTCAATGGAGACCTCAAACCAGCACGAGCAGAAGACCAAAACATCTGATGTGATAGAACAAGATACTGACAAGACCGGGAAGGCCGACTAAATAATGAGTCAAGAGACACCGCAGAATGGCCGACTCTGGTTAAACTTCCCTTGAACAAAAGCATGACTCGTGATGACCATGGCAGTAAAAAATGACACTGTATAAGTCTGTTATGCAGGAGGAAAAAACAAACTCTCCATATGATTGGAAGAGATAACCAATCGGGGGAGGACTGACCAGTGAAACAAGGCAAAAGCTGAACCTAGGTCAAAACTAAAACCATCCCAAATGAAGGAAATATATAAGTGTATGTGCTTTGTTCAAGGGCGACAAACTGATACTGTACTGCCATCAAATTATGAAGTAACATCCCGTTCCCGCTCTTTTTGTTATATTTGATTTTTTTGTCTTTTTCATATAATAAGCCTGAAAAAGAATAAAAGAATGCTATGGTACAATGGATAGAACAAGTATCAAGAAACAAATGCACTAGTTCCTGGGATAGGAACGATCCTATGCTCAATGCAAGGTGGTGGAAACTGGTAAGCGATACTCAAAGGAATGTTCCATCCATGGGTAAAAAGGGTGTCAAGTCGTGATAGCTAAGTGCATGCAATGGTTAACTTGTAAAAACATTCAAGGTCAAAATATGGCTTAAACATCGAGTCCAAATGAAGCCGGATAAAGGCCAGGATAAACAAGTAGCCAATATGCAATGCAGGTTTACAACTCAACAACACTAGGGAGCCTCTAGGTTAATAGCCAGAAAAAATGATAGTGAAGAAGAAGAAGAATGAAGCTCCAACACATAAGTCATGGCGGGACTAAAGAGGACTCCCGAGCCTACATAAAACGCATCATGGGCAACAAGTGCTAGTGAGGAACTAACTAGGAAGCCCATGTAAAAGAAGGCTCTACCACCAAGTCATGATTAAATAATCGGTGACTGAAATGGGTAAAATACTCATGACCTGATGGGATCGACCCTATGGCAAGTGATCAGAATGGAGGCTAGTATGAAAAATGAAACGGAAAGTGGATTTCCTAACCTATATGCCAGTGAAGATCATATACCTGCCATGACAGGTCAGCAATCATGGATCAAAAACCGGAAAAATCCCAACTTCATCAAAATGTACCTGAAAATATACCGATCTGGGCACTTACAAGCATCAGGGTTATGCAGCTTAAGATAGATTGAAAAAATAAGCATAACAAATTTTTGCAAAATTTTTCAATTTCTGGGCATAAATACACATATTACCTCACATTTGGTTCATTGTTACTTGCTGATTTGGGAAAAAGAGCTCTGGAGAAAAAGCCTCTTTCGTCAAAACAGGAGAAATCGGTGATCAAACTTCGCCGAATCAGTCAGGTAAGCTCCTAATCCATCATTATTATCAATTTTGTCCATTAATAGAGTTAAAATTCGGAAATTTCACCGTAGAAATATTTGTTTTAATTTAGGGCGCTGCGCATACGTGGGTTCATATGGACCAAGCCGCGTATATACGCGACTGTGTACAGAGTAAGTCACGTATGCGCAACTCCAAATGAAAAAAAGCGGTTCTAATGGACAAATGAATGAACTTTTTCAGGATGACTATCACCTGGAGGGAACGTGAGCACAGTGCAATCGATAATGAAGTAATGCAAGATCAATTATCGCTCAATATCCTCCGAAATTGTGGATTGCTCAAATTTTTCAAAATGCCAAATATGAAGAGTAATGTCCGGTTGCTCGAAATGCTAGTAAATTATTGGGAACCGGAGGAAGATTGTTTCAGGATAGATCAAATGCCCATCCACATAGAAGTAGAAGACATCTACTTCATCACTGGACTCTCATGGAGGGGAGACCCAGTAGATTTACACAACAAGCCTTTGGGAGGGCTTACCGTGGATGACTATGTCCACGTCTATTGTGTAGAGGGGGCCAAGAAAGTAGGAACTCAGATTGCTATAAAAGATGTGAGAGATCTACACATAAATATTCTCCTATTCACCATTGGTAGGGTAGCAGGATCTGCTTCCTTGCATCAGGCGTCCAGGACTCAGATGAGCATAGCTATGGAATGCTTAGCTCATCTATATGATTGGTGTACAGCTCTACTAATGAACATGAAGCAACAACTGAATTCCATTCGGAAAGAAAAAAAAAAAACATTTCGGATATGGAACCATCTTGATGACATTCTTCTTTGAGAAGATTCCTGGGCTTTGACCCAAAGTGATCTCTTCAATCAGTAGCCCAAGAGACCCAAGAATTGCCCAATGGGCAGATCTGATGAAGAGACTAGGGGGAAGTGAAGTTCCCCGAACCACTTGGGATGACAAGTTCTTCCAATGGTAGGGAGAACAAATCATCGCCGTGGAGGACTACCCCTATGCCGGGATGGATTTCCGCAGTGATCCAGACCTTGTCCTTCCACCTGGCGCGGCATGGGGCACAATCAGTAAGATTGTAATTTTTGAATTATATGAATTTTTTGGATTTTTTCAATATATGTGAAAAAAATGTGAAAAAAAAGCATGTTTTTGATTGGATTCAAAATGACTTACAATATTATGATGATCATGATATAGATATTGGACCAGTCCATCCTGAGGGCTACCCATGGCATAAGCGCCGCAGAGGCGAGGCAGATACTGTAGACTCAGACAGGACCCTTCATGCTGTACAGAGGAACTTGGAGGGTTTAAATCGCCAAGTGCCTATGGATGCAGTGGAAGATCTACCTGAGGCCATCCAGAGACGGGTAGTGGGAGTACCACGTGACTGGGTGCGGTTATTCCGCCGTGTCGCTACTGCGATCATGTTCTATAGGAACACGAATTTTGGGCAGGGACCACAGGAGTAGATAGATATGATTACCGGATGATTGTATATTTTTTGATGATTTTAATGGCATACACGGAAAAGTATCTCTGGACTCGCGTATACACGCGGAAAAGTCTAGGCATACCCGCGTATGGGATTTTAAACACTATTTTTTATGAACTTTATTCAAGTCTGTGGGAATGGGTGCCCAAGGCCAAAGAGATAATCATGAATCACATGAGGGTGAAAAATGATGCTATAACAGGTTGTTCGGTTCACACTTAGATCCTACTGTGATATATTGTGATAATTAGAGTTGCATCAAACTCTCGGTTAATCCAATATTTCATGATAGATCTAAACACATTGACATCCGATATCATCATATCAGAGATTGTGTGCAGTGGAAGATCATGGTACTTTCTTACATTCCTACGAAGGATCAAGATGCTGATATCTTGACGAAGGCGCTCACCAGGAGAAAATTCGAATACCATAGAGGCAAGATCGGGGTGGTAGATAATCCCTATCTTGTTGAGAGGGAGTGTTGAGATTGCAACAAGATGATGAGCTTAGTGAAAAGAGTCGCCTTCACTAAGTGGGCCCTTGAGAGGCTATTTTGAGCGCAAGTCTATTTTTAGACATGTTGATCATATTCTATGAGTTGCGGGATGCTATTTGTGGATGGTTGGTCAAGTTGGAAAAATAGATGGACTTCTATTTTTGCAGACATATTAGAGCGAATCCATTTTTAGATTGCAGATTAAAATAGATATGTCAAATATTATTAGCTCTTAATAATATTTGGACTATAAACATTAACTTATTCTCTTGGAGCACTTCAGTTAAGTGCACAGATGTGGCACAGGTGCTGACAGAAGGAATTACGCTATTCTTGAGGGTTAAGTGGAGCTATTGCATGGAGACTTCAGTTAGAACTCATGTGACAGAGTTTGGTGGAGTTGTAGAAGTAGTTGGCGGAGTTGTGTTTAGTTTAACTCAGTTAGACACAGTTGAGCTAGTTGTATCTAGTCTAACTGATTGATACACTAGTGAGAGTGGTGTGAATTAATTAATAATTAATTCACTAAATATTAACTCATTAGTCAACTGAAGAATACATCAGTTAACTACAGTGCATGGACAGTTTTAGTGGAGACCAGTGGAGAGATAGGTGAAAGGGTAAGATGACTATCAGTTGTGACTATAGTGATGCATTGATTGCATCCAACACTGAGTAGAGATGCCAATGAGGATTGCATGAGCAAGGCTGGACCAATTCGATTTCATTCAGAGCCATTCTTCAGCAGGGATTACGCAGTAGAGGCAGGCTAGCAGGTGGCAGAGATCGGTGCATGGATTTGCTAGATCATGGCCTGATTAGTGTGTAGTGATTGTATTATACTGAGAGCTTGTGAGAAGCTTTGTATGAGGATTTTTACATGATCTCTATGACATATATTATATACAGATAGTTGGTGTTTTTAGCTTCAGGCTTTGCTATTAAAACACTATGTTCATATGTGCGAATTTTTATGGTTTCAATGTGTGCATGCAATTGATTTAATTTCCGCATATGATGATCAATAGTAGAAGAGATTCTGTATTGTGCATGAAGTCAAATAGTGTGTGATGAGGAGAATATTGGATGTATAACACATTAGTTATATAATTTCTACACAAAGGCCAATTCCAAACATATTTTTTGGCTATGAATGCATTTTCTGTCCATGGGTATTCCCACACTTTAGGATTTTTATCATTCTTGATACTCTTCGATCCAATTTGTTCGGCCATGAATGGAATAAAAGTCATGATGTGGGAGAAGGACCATAATTGTATGGGATCTTTCTTTCCATCCTTCATTACCTCACCTGGTGTGTGTACATGATGTCACCATTCTTCCATCTCTCGGAGCATGATGCCATTTCGACGTCGACTTCTGAGCATACTATTGATTATGAGAGAGGTGTGCGGGACTATATGAAGCGCCTGAGTAGGATTACGGTGTCTACCTACTTGTGCCTTATTCAAATTTCTTATCAACCCTTTAGGGAGGGAGACTCTAATGTATTTACCAACTCGCTTCATGGGATAAATCTCCATTCTTAGATGTCATTCAAATTTCCTCTCCTCTAGGTGACATGACCTATTTGCTTGAATTTTTGCCTCCTTGTTCTACCCTCAGAGGATGTGGAAACAAGATCTAGAAGAGAAGGTCTGCAACATGGCTCTTATTCTATCAAGGAGAAGAGAAGATTGATTATTTTTCATATTAGACCCTTTCAGGAGGTACTGGATGGTAATAAGTGAGTCCCTAATAGTTATTATTAAGGATACTTTCAGGTTCTTGGTTATCTAGATGCCACCATACAACCCATACATCTCTGCGAAGTTATTATATTGGTGCCCAAGCCCCCAAACAGACTTAATTTCCATTTTTCCTTCGAGATTTAGAAGAATCCCTCTCCCTCCTTCCACCCCAGAATCTCTTATATATATTAAAATGGCATTTGGAGTGAATATATAAAATTTGTATCAACGTTTGTGTAATAAATATGAAAATAAAGAGTTATTTTGTAAAATTTCACCACATACTCAAAATTTTCAAATTATTACTACATCATTTTATTTGAAAATCATATTCTTAAAAGAGCTAATCTTGTAAAAAATACATCATTGCAAAGAATGCAAAATTAAATTTGATTATGGAATATCCTAAAAACTTCATCCTTCTCTACCAACCTTTATTTTCTTGACCAAAGTTCTTGATTTCGTTAATAAGCTAAACAATTTTATTCAAAAAGTTTTTTTCTACTTTATAAACATCATTATTGTTTTTTATCACTCTTATTATTATTATTGATTTTGACTACTACTTTATATTTAATAAAGTAAATTACATCCCATCCACATAATTAATTTTTAATTTTTGTCATTGAATCATGCAATCCCATTAACTCAATGGGAGTCGTAGACCTACCCTTGTCATCGTAGACATTTTGAGAACCATGATTAACTCTGGTAGTCATAGACCTACCCTTCTCATCATAATCTCAATGAAGCGTTGGAGGCATAAGCTTAACCTACACATCATGGTCACACAATCACGTTAGGAAACCCTCACATTTGGGGTTGGAAAGAAAGCGGATAAAAATATGACACATGGAATTTTGTGGAGCCCTTAACGCTAACATTTTTTTGCCTTAAGCGGACGTCATAGGTAGTGTTAGTTGAGTCTCCAAATCAATTTTAATGGAATAATTAAAGATATATTATCTTTATTTTTTGCGTTTCCGATTTTAGATGTAATATTCATTTAAAACATAAATTACTTAAAACAATTTATATTATTAAACTAATATTATTTAAAAAAATAAAAATAATCTTTTAATTTAATTTTTCTAAAAAATAATAATATGATATATAATAAATATAATATCATTTAAAAGAGAAAAAATAATATTAAAAACTTTATTAAACAATTTATAAGTATTTTAATCGTCCAAAATTATTATAGTTTTAAATTTGAAAATAAAGGAAAATATAAATTATATATATATAATATTTTATGTTTATTTAATATATATATATTTAAGAAATAGCGTAAAATATTATTAACTATTTAAATTATTGAATTTATATATATTATATTATTTTTAAATTATTTTTTTGTTTTTAAGTAACATTAAAGAATCAATCCTAATGCCAAACGTAGGAATTCCTCAAAGTAGATATTAAAAGTGTCATGTGGAGAATGGTTTGGGCCAAGGGGTGTCATTGGAACTATAAAGCTACAAATATATTATTGTAACTCATGACATTGGTAAGGTTATTCATGTAACATCCTCGTTGTAATTCTCCTTCTCACTCGCTTAGAGTAACCCAGGCTAAATGAGAGGTGCTACTTTTAACTAACCCAACTTGCATGGTCTCATTATGGAAATGGGGTTTCAAACTTTCTTCTTTCCCAAATTTAGCGAAATTCACTTTACACCAATGCGTTCAACTCGTCAAGAGTTTTCTAGCGATATAAATTTCATCTCGATCCAACTTCTGGATTGAGAGTTATGCTCTCTTGAAGATCTACCAATTAGGCAGTGCCACATGGAACCCACGCAACCAATCATTAAACACCTTGCAACTCAAGGCCACGACATGACCATTTAGATTTGATCAGTAGACTATATTCAATGTGGCCTCCTTGTCCTTCTGGAAATTAACAAGGGACGGTTAACAATGTGGGTGGGGGGTATACTATTTGTCACATATGTGACTAAACCTCTCACAAGTTCCCCCTTCTCTATTTTCTCCACATTGCCACCTCGTTAGGTGGGAGGCCTCTATCAATTCCAAGACCCCTATACCCTCCCAATAGATAACAAGGGGCGGGTAGGGTGCTTCCTAGTCTATTATTTTTTCAACATTCACTAACAAACATTTCTCTATTAAGCCCTCTTTGTTAGTTCATGCCAATATCCTCTAGTTATCACAATGCAACTTAGTGCTAGATAGAAGGTGCAACAGAAACTTTCTCGTCCTTTGATGTTAGTTTCTAACATCACACCCTATGTTAGTTTGCACCCGAACACAAAAGTTATGGCTTATGGGTCCTCCGATAAGTGTGATTCCAAGATGAGGTGGTGTAACTCGTGGTGCCACCTAGACACCCACAAGCCACATAGAGTGCACATCACTCATCTCCACTATGACTTATTTTTCCATTGTGACATCACCTTACCACATGGAATCCTCTAAAGGTTCCATGCATAATCTAAAACCCTGCCCTTTGGCCATCCAAAAGGGTCATTTCTTCCTACCACATGTCATGTTGACGATGTTCCATGTCAACATTTTTGCCACATCACAGATCCATGTCATTCGACATTCTTTGTGACATCAGCATAGCCATGCTCGATCTATGTTGCATCTGTCACCTCAACTTAAGCTAGGGGTACAACCAAGTCCTAGTCCTCTATGCAAACAAAAAATTCCACGTTATACCAATTTTGGGTCAAGGAAGGGTTTCTCAGTTATAAGCTAAATCATTTATCCATCTCCTTAGATAGAGATTTTCTTGTCACACCACTACGCCACAATGCTTTGATATAATACTTGGCCTTATGGAAGGCATGGTGCAATGTTGATCTAGGTGGATATTGGTGGGCACCCACCTATTTCACCTAGACCTCCGGTAGGTTTCATCAGTTTCCTTGATTATAGCAGTATTTACTATTTTTAGCATTTTTTTGGGTCATGAACTTCCAGAGCTGTTTTGGCCCCCTAAATGGTGTTTTTATGTCTGCCACAGGCTCATATACATATTAAAGGCCCTATCATAAATATTGTAGTAATCAGAAATATCTTTCTAATGAGGTATAATATGTGCCAAATGAAGATTATATGACCAAGTTATGACCCTGGGAAGTTGGATGCCCAACTAACCCCAACGGGGCCCACAAAATCTTGGAGTTCCATCTCCTAGGGTTAGGTTTTCATTTTTTTTAGGGTTTTCCTTTTTTGTTCAATAATAAAAAGGCCCTTCAGCCTCATTATAACATAGTTCATAGGCATATAGCTACCACATCTCTTCTCATAGATAAGCTACCATCACCCAAGATGGTTTATTTATATTCTGTATGTAAGCATATTTCAGTTATTTTATGCTAATGAAATGAATTTGTATGTCTGTTGCATCTCTGTGTTTATGTTTATATTTGTGTTCTGTTGCATTCTTACATAAGTCTAGATCAATGGTATCAAAGAAGTCTACTCTTTCTATGTTTTTATTTGCATGCCCCCAACGAGGTCAGGGTATAAGGAGTTAGGGCTCGAACTGGTTGAACCTTTGCAAGACTAGCCTTGCAAACCCCAATGACCTCCCATGGAAAAAGAAAAGAAAGACGAGGGAGTAGGAGATCCTTTCAAAATATTGTTCGAAGAAGCCCTCGAGCGACAAAGTAATGCGATGATGGAAAAATTTTCCCAAATCCTTATGCGTTTACCCACATGTGACACATCTTCATCCATTAGCCACTCTAGAAGCGCCATTCCATTTAATGTACAAGTCAACTTTGACATTCTCATATTTGAAGGCTAGATAGATGCAGACACCGTAGATATATGGTTGAATCTGTTGGAAAGATATTTTTCATGTCATGACTTTTCCAATCAAAAAAATATTAATTTTGAATCCTTAAAGTCGCTCCCCATGTCAAGGAATGGTGGGAAACCTACTATGAACAAAAGGACGAGATAAAACCCTCACTATTTTAAGATGCACCCACCTTGAATTCTTTCTGATATGTCCTCAAGGAACAATATTACGCTATCCAGAGCTATGAAGATAAATACATGAAGTGGACCACACTACGACAAGTAAGGGACCAAGACGTGTTGGAGTTCACAAATATTTTTCATACCCTTCGCACGAAGTTGGGTATCAAGGATTCTAAGCGGAATTTGATACTCAAGTGTCACAATTGTCTACACAAGTACATCCAAGGTGAGATGGAGTTCCTAAACATCTCCTCACTTGGTGTCACCTATCGATGCACTACTAAGATCGAACATAAATTTAAATAAAATAAGTGATACTTTAGTTCTATGAATCCGAAGCAAGGGAAAGGCGCCCCCAAACCAAAAAATAAAGGACAAATCCAAGGTGGGGCACCCAGGACAACCCTCTGAAACCACAAGAAAATAAAAAAACCAGGAATATAAATAAGGACACAAGAAAATGGTGTGAGTTCCATAAGAGTGCCACTTGCAACAAAAGTGAGTGTCGAGATAAGCAGTCACTAGTGGTCGAGCTGAAGGCTTTCAAATCATATGAATGTTCCAACTCCGTGTTAAAACTAGACAAGGGGAATGAAAAAGGGAAGTAGATTATTGATGCAGAGCTCAGTGCCACCGTTGTCACCAATAAGATCTGGAAGGTTGAGCCTGAAGATCCAGAGGAGGGGGAGTGTCTCTTCCACTCACAGATGTGGTTGAAGGGTTCTCCGCTCCAATTCATTGTCAATAGTGAGAGCCAAAAGAATCTTATTTCTGCAGAGGTATTGAAGCAATTGGGATTACCAACCACACCACACCCACAACCGTACACCATTGGGTGGTTTCACCAAGGATGAGATCTCCGCGTCAGCTAACAATGTCGCCTTCCCTATAGCAAGAAGCCTTTCAAAGATGAGGTATTGTGTGATGTTTCTCCTCTTGAAGTTTGTGATGTATTATTAGTCCAACCATACTTGTGGAAGCGTCATGTTGCATATGATTCTAAGCCTCAAACTATTATTATTACTTTGGGAAATAAGTTATACATGATACCAGAAGGTAGCACCACCTACTGCTATCTCTTTGATCTCTAAGAAGCAATGCATTAAGATCATTTCCCATACCGGAAATTTTTTTTTTTCCTTATGATTTTCCCTCAGGGAAAGAAGAAGTTTTTGGCCACATCCATGGCCTCTAGACAGGGCTCCTCTGAATGCTAGCAACAGATGGACAAAGTCATGGAGGAGTACAAGGATATCCTCACCTCACCCACAGGGGTACCCCTACACTCTCAGATCAAGCACTCTATCGATATGACCTCAGGCGTGCCACTACCCAACAGAATGATCTAGTGACACTCTCTTCTCGAGAATGACGAAATTAAGAGGCAGATTTAGGAGTTGTTATATAAAGGGAACATCAGGCCAAGTTCATCACCATGTGGGAGCTCGATCATGTTGGTACAAAAGAAGGACAATACTTGGAGACTTTGTATTGACTATTGGGATTAATGACCTTCTGGACTATCTCAAGGGGGCCAAATATTTAGAAAGATTAACTTGAAGTCAGGTTATCACTAGGTACCAATTGAACCCTCCGATGTGTGTAAGACTACGTTCAAATCCATGGAGGGCCTTTTTGAATGGTTGGTCATTCCTTTCAGGTTGGCAAATTCCCACACAAACTTCATAAAGTTAATGGATGACATCTTGCGACCCTTAACCAACTCATTCATGGTAGTGGATTTGGAAGACATCCTGATCTTTAGCCAGAGTTAGGAAGAGCACCTTCAACATATTCGACAAGGTCCTCCAAACCCTGCATCAACACAAATTGTGTGCAAATTTGGAGAAACACACTTTTTTTTATGACCCAAGTTCAATATTTTGAGTACATAATTGATGATCGGGGTGTGTATGTGGACCAAACCTAGATACAATTTATTCAAGATTGGCTAGCCCCAACCACTCTAACAGAGCTCTACAACTTTCTGGGCCTTCCCAGTTTATATCACAAGTTCGTGTTGGATTTCTCTCATATCACTTGGCCTTTGAGAAGTCACCAAGGGCGGAGCGAAAGCAAAGTTATTTTGGTTTGAATCCCAACATAAGTTGTTTTTCAAGTTGAAGCATCACCTTTTCTCTACACCAGTGCCTCAGATTACTAGACCTGCAGCAACCATTTGAGAATGAGACAGATGCTTCAGACTATGTTATTGGTGTATCTCTTACTAAGCAGGGGCATCTGGTGCCATATCATAGTGATACACTTTCAAACAAAGTCCAAAAGTATCCCATCTATGACAAAGATATGTATTCTATTGTGTAGTTCTGTCGACAATGGAAGTATTAAATTTTGGGGAAGAAAACGGTCATCCACACAGAACACCGACCCCTGCAGTTCATATAGACACAAGGAAATTTGAAGAACCATTGACATTATAAATTGTCCACATACCTACAACAGTTCCATTTGAAAATTAAGGACAAGAAGGGAAGCACCAATAATGTTGCAGACTAACTTAGCCAACCGCCAGTCATGGCGTTGACCATTGTGGTCGACTCTTGTGGACATGAGACTTCAAAATGGAAACATATTTACAAGAGTGATCTAGAGTTCGGAACCACATACCAGATGCTCCTTGAAACTAAAGAGGTTCCATACTTTCACCTTTAGGACATGCTATTATACCACCTCAGACACATTTGTGTACCTTCAAGCGAGTGTGCCAAGATGATTTGGGAGGTGCACTACAGTCGAGTTGCTAGACCTTTTTGGGTAGAAAAGACAATGGCACAGCTGTAGAAATATTTTTATTAGAGAAACCTTCGATGGGATGTTGGTAAGTACATCATATCATGCACTTCTTGCGCCATTTACAAACATACAATAAAGAAGCAAGGCATGTATACTCCTCTTTCTACTCCTAGATGGGCATGGGAATCCATCTCCATAGATGACATGCCAGACCTTCCCTCTACCAAGCATGGCAATGACTGTATTTTCACGGTCATCTATATATTCTATAATATGGCTATTGCGGCGGCATGCAATAAGATTATCTCGACAGAAGCCACTTCCAAACTCTTCTTTGAATGAGTATGGGTACAATTTGGGATCCCACAGTCCATTATCTTAGATTAAGACAATTGGTTCCTAATTGTATTCTAGTCAAGCCTCTGGTCATTGTTGGATACCAAGCTCACTAAGTCAACAACCTTTCACCCCCAAACTGATGGCCAAATAGAGGTCATCAACATGATGATCATGAAAATCCTATGCATGTACAGCTCGAAGCACCCACACACACGGGATGAGATACTCCCCTATGTCCAACAAAACTACAACAGGGCTCTCCACAACTCAATTGGCCACAACCCCTTTCAGGTGGGACTTGGATTCCGACTACTATGCCCCATTGATGTTGACATACCATTTGAAAACAATCAGGTAGATTTGGCTCATGTCTAGTCCGAAGCTGACAGGGCTAAAATATTCATTAAGCGCAATCATCACATTTGATGGTAGGTCGATGAAATATTGGACAAATAAAATGAAAAGTACAAGCAGTGTCATAGTCATCATCGGGTATTGCACAAGTTCCAGGTGGGCAAAAAAGTTTGGTTACATTTGTAGAAGGAGCGCCTCGCTAGGCCCCACAAAAAGCTTCGCCCACTCCGATATGGGCCTTACATTGTAGGGGACTATGATTTCAAGATAAACATTCCACCATTCCTTAGCCTACACCCAATATTCAATGTGGACTGGTTGTGGCCATAGTTCCCTCCATTGTTGGACATGTTCGATGTTGTTGAGTAGTTGACACCAAAAAATCTCAACGCAAGTTGTATCGAACATGAAAAAACTGATAGGATCATGGAAACACATATCAAGAACACTCGCCGATAGAGGATCCAACTATATCAAGTTGTCAAAGCAGACCAACTCCTTCACAAGGGCAAGTGGCTCTCCAGGGACAAGGTTCAACAGAAATGTCCTCACCTCATTGAGGCTCTACATGCAATGGGGACCATTGATTCCTAAGGGGGAAGGATTGATCCAGCTTTTATTGGTCTCCACCTACCTATTCCACCTATAACTCTAGTCAATTTCATCAATTTCCTTGATTATAGCTGCATTTACTATTTTTAGTAGTTTTTCAGGTTTGAACTTTCATAGCTATTTTTACACCCTAAATGACCTTTTTTTGAGGTTCGTCGTAGTCCCGAATCCATATGTAGGGGCCTATCACAAATATTATATTACTTTGGGGATATTTATAATGATTTATCATATGCGCCAAACAGAGATCATATGACCAAGTTACAACCCTGGGAAGTTGGTTGCCCAACTAACCCCAAAGGGTCCCACAAACTCTTGGTGTTCCATTTCCTAGGCTTATTTTTTTGGTTGTTTAGGGTTTCCATTTATTGTTAAATAATAAAAATTACCTTGAGCCTCATTGTAACATAGTTCAGAAGCATGTAGCTGCCACATCTCTTCACATAGATAAGTTACCATCGCCCGAGATAGTTTATTTCCACTATGTATGTAAGCATATTTCAATTCTTTGATGTTAATGAAATTAAGTTTTATGTTTGTTTCATCTCTGTGTTTATGTTTATATTTGTGTTCTGTTGCATTCCTACATAATTCCAAATCAAATGTGACATGAAATTTCATGTTTGGTAATAATAATATTCCCATCTAGTTCTCACTATCAACTTCACGCTTTTGGTCAATAGTTATTGTTCCCATATAGGGCTCACATAGAATTTGGCGCATGATACATGTCAAAAATTAGTGTGTAAGTAAGGTCATTAAGTAGCCAATAAATTGAGAGATTAATAGTAATTCCTAAGGGCTAATAAAACCCTTGACTCCTTGTAATTATCTGACTTCTCTTTATAGAATTAACAAGGCTTATATGGCCTGACTTCAAAATTATTCCACTATGACACTCAAGCTTGAAGTTTGAAGACCAAGCTAAAATTTTCTCATGGCCAAGTTTTCCTCAGACATCAAAACTCTTACAGGGATGAAACCCATGCCCCAACACAAATCATTTGAGGTAATATGCACATTTAGTTACACAAAATGGACTCATCAAATAATTCGTTAAGCAACAAAGGATCCATGATATTTACAACATATCAAACAAAGAAAATCACCTAAAGTTATAGTCAACTAAACATTTTAATCCATCATATGTAACTGTGTAAATAGCTCTGGAAAATAGGAAATATATCAACAATACTTATCATTCTTATTACACAGGTATACATAGTGGTACAAGTAACCACTTATATGTTTAACTTAGATGACTGGAAACTGAGAGAGAAAATTTAGCTCTCCACCCAACCATAGGCTAGCTACACTGCAATATTTCTTGCAGCTGACTACCCCTGAGCTAGATTCAGAGTCTGAGTAAATTTCTCAGGAGTATTCACACTAATACTAGTCAACCAAATAGTCAAGTAGATGAATCTAGGAATCCACTATCTAGGTGGTTTATCAACTGCCTCCAACAACAAGCACCATAGTGACCTCTACCCCCACATAAATATATCACATGGATTCACCTGAGGCTTTGTGAGATGAAATTCAGTTCCAGGAGGATGAATACACTACATAGGTGGTTTATCAACTGATTTTGTAAGCTAGCACTGCACGAGTCAAGAGCCCATTATCCAAGTGGTTTATTTACTTACTGAAGGATCGCATAAGTGGTTTATCAGCCCAAATGTGAGAAATTATTGGTTTATCGATTCCTTTCAGCTATCACCTAGGTGTCTCAACATGTTAAGTGATTTATGAGCTTACAGGACAAAAGCATAAGTGGTTTACTAGCCCTAAGGCTATCACATAGTGTTTTATCAGTTCCTTTAAGCTATCACCTTAGTTTTTTATCAACTTAGTGAATGAGAACATAAGTGGTTTATTAGCCATTAGGCGAGCACTTAGAGGTTTAAAAGTTTCAAAGGCTACCACTAAATGATTCAACACCACTAAACTCTCACTTTCCAACTGACTCACATGAATACATACTAGCCTTTGAAAAACATAGGGAATATTATCCCAAAAACATAACACTTTCTAGGAAAGGTTATTTATCCCTCATCAATCGACATACACTACCAAGTTCTACGCTCTACACTCTTACACTTCCATGTTTTCTACTATTTCTTCTGCAAGCTATCTCTTTCTCTCATACCACAATATATCCCCTTAATTCTTGTATGTGAATTCTCTCTCAAATGCTTCCTTTTCTTTTTAAAATTTTTATTGTGTGTTGACCATACCCAACTCGCTCCACAAGGATAAGATTAGATCATCCTTTTATTTAGGAATCCATGCATCATTTTTTATTCCTTTGCAATTTTTTTTAAATTCAACATGGATATGGGTGGTAATTAAATGAAAAATTCTGAGCATGACTATTTCCCCAAGAAATTCCCAAGAAACTTCTCTTCCACAGGATTTGAATCTGTGTCCTCCTCTCATTCCAGTCATCATTTATAATTTAGGTCAATTTACATGAATAGTTCATATAATAATATTTACATGAGGGTTAAAAAAAATGGTTGTTTCATTCCCCATCCCCTTAGAGGAATATCACCCTTAGTGTTCTATGCTTGGACACAAAATTTACAACAAGATTTATATACACAACTATTTTTACATTTACATGTTCATACCCAAAAACAAAATTGGTTATGATACCCTCATTTTATTAACCATATCCCAAGTGGCTTCATCTAGTCAAAATTGATTTCACTGCATTGTCGTATGCTTAATTAAACAATTCAAGAACATGATCTTCATCTGATCTTGAATGTATAGTGGATCTTGATGTAATTCTCCCTTGGATTTCACCTATATCACGAACTAATAAACAACATGATTCACATCATGTACATAATTTTTAAGAAAATAAATATGGAAAACATAATGTGCCTTCACTATGGGTGGCAAGGCTAATATGTAGTCCATTGGACCCACTCTTTTGATAATATGAAATGGTCCAGGAAAAATTGGTTTCTAGCATTGCAAAAGACTCAATGTCCAGTGAAATTTTCCTTGGTATGATGTAGAGATAAAAATGTCCCCCCACTTATAAATCTTTGTGTATTATTTTTTATATTCATATATTATTTTCCTATCTTGAGTCGTTTTTAAATTATGCCTGATAGAAACTATTTCTTGTTCCATTTCCTTGAACTTATCAAGTCCAAGAAATTTCCCATTCATTGGATAATTCCAGCTGATGGATGTGTTATATTTCCTATCATACAAAGCCACTAAAGGACTCATTTTCAATGATTCTTGGTAACCATTGTTGTAGGAAAAAACTACCAAAGGAAGAAATAATTCCCACCTTTTAGGCTGATACATAACATATATTCTGAGCATGTTAACTCTTTTAGTATGTCCATCTTTTTAATGATGGTATGTTGTCATCAAAACTCACTATATATAGGCTACATAATTGATGAGTAACACATGCATGTGGATCCAAATAAGATCCAATTCATTCAAGATTGGCTAGCCCCAACGACTCTAACACAGATTCACAGCTTCTTTGGCCTTGCTAATTTCTATCAGAGATTTATGTTGGGGTTCTCTCATATCCCTTAAGTCAAGTTACCAAGGGCGAAGAAAAAAAAAATTTGGTCTGAGACACAACAAAAGGCATTCATTGAACTAAAACACCACTTTGTATTATTCCTCACATTTCCAAACCTGCAACAACCATTTTATATTGAGATAGATGCATTTGATTATGTTATTAGTGCAATCCTTGCTTAGCAAGGGCATATAGTTGTTTATCACACTGAGACGCTCTTTGATACCATTTGAAGGTACCCCACCTATGATAAGGAAATTTATTCTATCGTGTAGGCCTATTAGAAATGGAAACATTATATTAAAAGGAAGGAGTTGATCATCCACACAGATCATCGAAATATTCAATTTATGCAAGAACAGAGGAAGTTGCAGAATGATTAACATTGGAAATGGTCCACATACTTGCAACAATTCCATTTGAACATTAAATACAAGAAGGGTAGCACAAATCATGTCACAAACTGCCTCATTTGACCCTTGATTGTGGCACTGAGCACAGTTATCAATTTTTGTGGGCATGTTACCTCTAAATGGTCACACCTATATGAAAATGACTTGGAATTCACTGTCACCTACAAGATGTTTATGGTCGGAAATTCATTTCCAAACTTCCACCTTTAGGATGGACTATTGTGCTATCTGGGACATCTTTGTGTTCCTTTAAGCTAGCATGCTAAGCTAATTTTGGGAGGTGAATTACAACCGAGTTGTAGAACACTTTGGTGTGGAGAATACAATGGAAATACAACAGAAGTATCTTTATTAGCCAAAACTTTGATATGATGTTGAAAAATATATCAAATTATGCATTATCTATCCCATCGCTAAACTAACCGTTTAAGAAGCAAGGCATGCACACTCCTTTGCCTACTCCTAGACGACCTAGGGAATCCATCTCCATGGACTATATGTTTGGACTTCCTTCTACCAAGCATGATAATGATTGTGTGTTTGTGGTCATTGGTAGATTTTATAATAAGTCCAAATTACTTGCATGCAAGAAGAGTATCATAGAAGAAGCCAATACCAAGCTCTTCTTTGAACAAGTGTGGGTACATTTTTGGATCCCATAAACAATTATATCAGATCGATATAGGAGGTTCCTAAGTAAATTTTGGTTAAGCCTCTGGTCATTTTTGGACATCAATCTCACCAAGTTGACTACATTCCTCCCTCATACTGATGGCTAGAAAGAGGTTGTCAATAGGATGATAGTGGAAATACTACACATGTAAAACTAAGCATACAAAATCATGGGATGTGATTCTCCCCTATTTGCAAATATCTTTACATAGTTCAAATAGCCACAACCCCTTTCAGCTGGCCCTGAGATTTCAACCATTGTGTCCCACTGATGTTGCAATGCCTCTTGCAACTACCAGATAGAATCTACACATGTTCAATCTAAAATAGATAAGGCCATCAGTTTTATTGAATGTTTTTAGCATATCCACCAACATGTTCATGATATCTTGGATAAATCCAATACTATGTACACACAACATCAAGATCAACATTGGATTCCACATAAGTTTCAAGTGGGTGAAAATATTTGGTTGCATTTTAGATGGAATGCCTTGCTAGAGCACATCAGAAGCTTCAACCAATCTAATATGGGCTTTACACTATCACCAATTCTATGGGTGACAATAATTATCCTGAATTCCTTGGTTTCCACCCAGTATTCAATGTGGACCTCCTTCGGACATACTTTCCACCATTGTTGGACACATGAGTCATTGCTAACAAACTGACACCAATAGAGATCAACCCAAATTGCATTGAGTAGGACACAACTAATTGGATAATGGACACATAAATTAAGAAAACTCGCCAATAGGGAATCCAATTGTATTGGGTTGTCAAAGTCAACCAACTCCTGCACTAAGGCAAGCAGCTCACATAGACTAAGTTCAACAGAAGTTTCCTCACCTCATGGAGGAATTCAATGCAATGGGGAACATTTCTTCCTAAGGGGGGAGGACTGATCCAGGTGGATATTGGTGGCCACCCGCCTATTTCTCTTGGACCCCCAACATTTAATTCTATCATTTTCCTATTTTTCAACACAATTTACTATTTTAGTAGTTTTTATTTTTGGCAGTTTTCAGCTCCTGAACTTCCAGAGTCGTTTTGAGGCCCTAAAGGATGTTTTCTGGGGAAATGGGAAAACACGGATCATTGATTAATGATTTTTGTCTAATTATTTTGTCCTCAGATAAAAAAATTTAACAGGATATCATGTGTTCCAAAAAAATATCGTATGCCAAATTTATGACCCTGAGAATTTGATGTTCCAACTAACCCCATTGAGGCCCATACTTTTTGGCACTTCATCTCCTAGGGTTAGGTTTTTGGATGTTTAGGGTTTCTCATTGTTTCTTCATGATAAAAAGGCCTTCAGGCCTCATTGTAACATAGTTTATAAGGCATGTGTCCATCACATCTCTTCTCAAAGATAAGCTACCATTGTCTGATCTATTTTTCTTTGATTATGCATGTAAACAATTTCCAATGTTTGCTATTTATTTATTGAAGTTCAGTTTCACCATATATTTGTGTTCCTATTTTAAATCTATAATTCATTTCACTCCATAAGTTTGGATCACTTTACTAATATTGTGAGATAAATGTAGGATATGATCAAGAAAGATCATATATTTAAATGGCACATTGTAGAGAAATAATCTTTCAAAATTACAAAGAAAGAAATTGTTTTTGCATCTGGTTTAATTAGTCCAAATCTTGAAAAATAATTTATTTTATATACTTTTGCCTCTATCTTGTCTTATGAAACTGTTCAGACTTAGAAAAATCCAATAGATATAGAAATACCAATATCCTTCATGAGTTTTGGATTCCAAGGAGTACAACTAAATTAACTTGACATTGATAAGAAATAGTATGTTGTCATTAAATCTATTGAACATTTTCGTCCTTTTCTATTAAAATCCCGTACCAAAGTAATTGTTTCTCATATGACTATCCACAATATTCTTGTGCAATAATATTTAGGAGAAAAGTGAACAAATTGGATGATTACACTCCAAGAATATGATCTTGAAATCAAACCATCAAAAACCATAAGAGGACAAGGTTTGTGCAAAATTTCAGAAAAAATCTAAAGCATCACAATATGGTCATGATCAAGGTTAGTATAACACATTTGAGGTAAGTTGAGAAGAATTTTTTTATATTCCTTTACCAACTAACACATGGTACTATGAAATTAGATATTTTCTACTAAATGGTACCACTCTTGAATATTTAGAACCAAATAAAATATTATTTGTTAGATTAAAATGTGTTAGATATCAATTAATTGATGGATTTTTTTTTATAACAAATTATGAATTTTTTTTCTTATATGCTTGGAGAATTTTGTTGTAGAGAAGGTATTGAATCGACTACATGATGGACTAGTTGGAGGAAATTTTGGTGGAGGAACAAATACCCACAAAATCCTTCATTTTGGTTACTATTGGCCTACTTTTTTCAAAGATTTATAATCTTATACAAGAAAGTGAAAACTTTTTCAAATAGCTTCACGAAGAGAGAAAAGACTCACTTTGCATTTGTAACCTGTGGAAGCATAAGGCCCATTTGAACAATGTGGTCTGAATATAATTGGTGATTTCAATCCCAGTTCCTCATTGATTCATAAATACATTCTAACTACTACAAACTACTTTTGTAGATGGACATAGAAAATTCTACCTAATAAAAACAATGATGATTAGGTGATCTCTTTCCTTGAATAAAATATAATTTTTAGATTCATTGTTCCTTCAACTTCCATTTTTTAGAATGCACCATATTTTTCATCATTGAAATTAAATGAGTATTGTATGGATAACATAATCAAAATTAATTATTCTACCAATTATATCCCTAGGTAAATAGAATCAACCAACAAAAACCCTATTCAAATTATTAAGAAAACCATGCAAGATCATTAAATAAATTGGCATAATAAACTTCCTAATGAATTATGGATTTATAAGGTCACACCTAAAAAAGAATTAGGAAATTCTCCATACTTTCTTATTAATGGAGAGGAAGCTATTACTCCTCTAAATAATTTTCTGCCTTCCATGCAATTAGCTCCAATTCTCAATAAAATTAAATTAAAGACATGTAAGTTTGAATTTATACATTATTAAAATTGAAGTAATAAATACATAAAACTATAGCTAAATTTCATGAACATCAATAAATAACCAAGCACTAGTTTGATACACATTAAGATACTGACAAATATTTTTCCACAGATATTTAGTCTTAAAATAGGATAAAAGCCATGAAGAAAAAGTGAGACATTCCAAATTTAAACACCTTTGGTTGGGACCATTTCATAGTTTTGAAAAACTTGGCCCTTCAACTTATATTCTATAATCATTAGAGGGGAGGTTGAAAACCTTCCCCTGAATAACCAAATTTTGAAGAAATATTTTTCCTGAAATTTCATAAAAGCATTTGTAAATAATTCCACCATTGACTAAAGAAAGTTGGTTTCCTTAATATTTTCTTTTCTTTTGTAATTTTTTTTATATTATTTCATTGTATAATTTCAACTATGATTACTCTTTCGAAGAAATGTGTCTTTATCATAATAAATTTTTCATATTAAATAAATCCTATTATTATGAAAAAAGTAAATTTTAGTCATATGAAATCTTTTCTACTTGATATTACTTTTTTTTCTAAAAGTTTTCATCAGTCTTGGAAAATACCTAACTTTTATTTTTATAAGAGCTCCATCCATTTCACTTAAAAAAGAAAACCTTGGTATCATTGGTTATGAATGATAAAACTATTAGATTAAAATCATTAATGCACCAAAGTATTTTCTCATCATAATAACTCTCATATCACTCCACTTCTTAAATATCCAAAATTGCAAAGAAATACAAAAGTAAAAATCCAAAGGATATCAAATATATAAGGATTTGAAAGAATTTCAAAAAGAAACATGGTAAGTATAAGGAGACACATTAGGACTATGGACACTTTCTCGCAACAACTTAATTCTTATATGATACTAAGGCACCTTTGTCGGGGCTATGGACTCTCGCAAGTAGTGAAGAAATGTCGTGTATAAGAGAAATGAGGAAATATGTATGCAAATTGTTTTGGTAGTATTAATATTTGGACTTAATGATAAAAAGTTCAAAACCAATTGAACCAATTGTCTTGAATTAATAAATGAACTCCACCATTTTTTTATTTGAAAAATATTGGACAAGGCTATTAGTATTCCTAGTGATTACTTATCTTTATTTTATAAATATCAAGTATGCTTAGGTTTATTATAATTATTTGTGGATTTTTTAACTTTATATTTATTTGAATGTTAAATATTTGTTGACATAGATAATTTTTTCTCCCATCGTGTCAACCAAGTCAATTATGTCTCCTTATTATGATATGGCAAGTTAGATCATATCTCATGCTCATATTAAATCATGTTCAATAATAAATAGCTAAAACAAATTTATAGCTTCATGGAAGCTTGAATTTTTACAGTCAATGTACAAATTGAGTCTTTTGAAGTTTATCTTGATGAGGAGCACATGATTGATTTTGAAAAAAAGGTATTAAAGAATAGAAAATTGATGTGGTTGGCTGCATAAAGGAATAGATAAATGATTCTATGACTTTTAATACAAAGCCAAACAAACTCTACCCAATTGGACAATTTAAGAAACCTTATACATTTTTGGTAAAAATGTTAGCTAGACTTTATGGAGAGTCAGATTTAGAACATTTCAAGATAGAATGGGTTCCCCTAATATATGGTATTATAATTCATTCTAAGAGGTTCAATTGGGAAGATATATTGTCAAAAAATATATCAATTTCCATCAAGTTGTCACAATCATATCCACTAGGATTTGGTAAAACTTTTTATATGTCATATTTTACAATGGATAATGTAGTATCTTCAGTTTCCTTTCCATTGATAAATTGGAACTGGTATTTTAGCGACCAACCCATTCATTATTTTTTATCTATACTATTTCTATGATATTTGTGAAAATATCAAATTATTTTTAAGAGGTCCCCTCCTCGAATCAATAAAGAAATACAAACAATATTACAGGGTATTGGAGTCTGGTTTATGGAAGATAAATTCTTTTATTTTAGAATATGTGGACGTGAATCTATTCCTCATGTACTTCCCAAATTTATTCTTGAAAGACGTGCAGTAAGAGGAACAAATTATAAAATGGAACTTAATGGAATCACAAATTTATTGTATAAAAATTCTAAGAAACTTTTTGGCCAATTTTTCATATTGAAGTTGGTAATCTAACTCTTAAGGATAGAGGACATGTACTGGTTGAAGAAAATGGACTTCACAAAGTTTGGTTACATTCTCTCCCTTTTTATAGGTATGGTCCACATGATATTGTTAATTTTCATTTGAAAATTGTTATGTGTTCAAAAAAATATATTCATCAAGAACCATTGTTTGATTTTGTCTTGAGGAAAGTTGATTCTTTTGATCAGGTGGTTTTTAAAGTGTTTTGTAGGATGAACCTGGAGCAAAGAAAAAATCTAAAAAGTTTTAGAAAAAACATTTATCTGCATTATCTTTAGCAAAGAAGTAAAATATATGGTATTCCTATAGATAGGTTTCAAATGAAAGAAGGTATCAGCATCTCTTTTACATATAGTAGTTATGAACCTAAAGGGATTAAGGATGTTCAAGCTCAACAATGAAGCCAATAAGAGGACATTCAACAACCAAATCAAAAAAAATATATTCAATCAAAACCTAATGAAGAAAAATAAGATGTAGAAGGATATATAGACATACAATAGTCAAGGCTTAAAGAACAACCAGAAAAACAGGTTTACTCTTGTTTTCCAAAAGAATAACTAGAAGAACATGGCATTAATCTCAAAGATAAAATAACAAAGGAAATCGAATAATCAATAAGTCAAACTCATAATCATTTTGATCAAAAAAATATTGATAAAACACAAATAGTACCAGAAAAAAATGGATCAACCAAATATTCATCAAATGGAACAAGGCCCTGAAATTTCCCAAGCCTAGTTCCCTATATACAAATGATTAAGGTAATTTCTCCAGGAGTTGTTATGACTGCTTTGAAGACAAATATTAATTTTTTTTTCTCTTTTCAGACACATTGATGAAGTAGAACAAATGAAAGAGACAGTAGTTTCTCTTGGGGATTACTTTTCATTTCACAATCTAAATCAATTGTTAAAATATCAAGGAAAAGAAAACTTGATCCATCCATAATTGAAACTTCATCAGCAATTCCTTGTAAAGAAAAAGGTGAACCTAAATACAAAGTCATGGAAACAACCTCAACCCTTGGAGATTTTGCTTCAACTAATCAATGGTTAGTGCAACCACCACCTAAGGAATTTGATAAGAGATAGAGTAAAACCAAATAATTGTATACTAAATTGAAAAATAAGATAATTCCCCATGAGAAAGAGTGCCACTACATTACGAGAATGTTTTTCCATGGCCATGAAAGAGATAGAAGAAAACCATCAAAATAAAAAAATTGAAGCAGAAGAATAGTACAGGAAACAAATTGTTGGAATTGAACACATACATGCTAAACAATGGAAGATTTGAGATAGGTTCAAGCCAAAGAAATCAAGATATCAAAAGAAAAAAATGAGATCAATTCTCAAACAGTTTCTATAGGTTTTCAAGCTTGTGTACTTATTTATAAGAACAAATAAACCAATTCAAGAAAGAACATGTAAAAGTAAAAGCATTCAAAGATCAGGCTATTATTATTAATGATCAACTCAAACAAGTTCACTTGAAACCCTTCAACCAATTGAATAAAATTTATAATATTTATTATGATTTGATAACCTTTGTAGGTCAAGTTGATATTCAGACGCAACATGACAGTGATCTACTAGATGAATTTGACAAAATTGTCACGTGGAAAACAAGGAAAAATATAAAGTTTTGGGTAAATTACTTGAGGAAGATAAGAGAATGATGAAAATATCACTAGATCAAAGTAAATTGAACTGCCTCATCATTAAATAATGGATCAAGGAATATTTTGACTGGTTTGATACCAGATGGGATAACACATTAGATATCATTGAATATTTCATTATGCTTCATCGAGGAGGAATCGAGGGATTATTACCTTTGACTATTTGCACTTATATGATTAGTGATAATAGAGAAACAAATAATAGTAAAAACCATGAAATTACTAATTGAAATAATAGTGATATTCATAAATTCTTCTAATTTCCATATGAATTTATGGAGTCAATTTCTAAATTATCTTCTAAATACAAACATAAGAAAATATATATAGTGAAACGTATTGGTTAGTGCCAAATTATTATGAAAAATGGCATTCCTCTATATATACCTAAGATATATGATCAATACAACCAATGGTCCATATACATCAAGGAGAAAGAAATCGAAACATATCCATCACAATCATCAGAAGATACAAGAGAATTATCACATTAGATGGAAGAATATTAGTGATAGTTACAACATTAAAATCATCCACATTCATATCAATGAAATAGATTGTTTTCCTTTTATTTACAAGAAAGTACTCTCACAATATTCAAGCTTTTATTTTTATTTTTAGGAAACAAATATTATCTCTTATTTTATTGTTATTTATACAACTCTCTTTGTTTGAGAAGGGGTTGAAAATCATTTGAACAATAATCAAAACTAGTATTTTTAATCAGAAATTGGAGTTAAATTTTTCAAGACCTGGCAATTAATTTGGTGAATATCTATTTGAATGGATTATTGTATGTTTTATAATTTTCTTATATGCATTTTTTGTTTTCCTTTTCAAAGGATTTCTTTCATTGAATTATTTCCTTGAATCGAGTAGTATATGTGTTTTTTTTTATGTATTTTCTTTTGAAATGAAATATGTAAATGATTCATTGAGTTATTTAAAGAATTTGGATTAATTATGAGTCTTTTAATGTATCCATTTTTTCACATTTTGATATTTAAATGTTATTTTTGAGACTTACACTCACTCTTGAGATAGATTTTTTTGTTGTTGTAAAAGTAGATTGCACATTACATGCAAATAAGCCTTCAAAAACATTGAAAAATTATATAATTTGTTAAAATATCTCTTAACAAGAGCATAAATCTCCTAGGGTGTCAGGAGTAGGAGGGGTCATCTTTCTTCCTGATAACCAAATAGAGATTCAATATGCATGGGGCTTGGGTATCACTACCAATAACCAAGAAGAATATATGGTCCTATGATAGGGGTTAGAACTAGCCATCGCAAGAAGAATTCATGATTTTATGGTCATTGGGGACTCAGGTAGAAAAACTTAAAGAAAAATGCAGCCCCTCAACCACTCTATACTACAAAGGATTTCATTACAATTGTGAAATTTTGAGATAATCTAGTTCTATCATGTTAAATGAAATTTGAACTCAGTGGCAGATGCACTGGCTAACAAAAGAGAAAAAATGG
This sequence comes from Pinus albicaulis, assembly GCA_034641835.2. Taxonomy (NCBI): domain Eukaryota; kingdom Viridiplantae; phylum Streptophyta; class Pinopsida; order Pinales; family Pinaceae; genus Pinus; species Pinus albicaulis. The sequence continues at coordinate 859,443,679 of CM076574.1, forward strand.
ATCAAGGTATGATGGATCAAGACCAAATTTTAATCATTTCCAAACCTCTTCCATGATAAGGGGCATTAATTCTTAAGAAAGCCATAATAAGCACAATGGAGGTAATGGTGGGATGAGACATTGTTGGATTATTGGTGGGAATTACGAATTTCCCTTATGTTCTTGTTTACTGGTATCACTAAACCACCCTAATAAAGAGCATCCAGAATGGTGTCCCATGATGGTAGTGGATTGGAGTAATCACATCATAGCAAAATATGGCCAAGGTTGTTACACGACATCATCAAGTTAGACATCTAGAGGATAGGTAATCCCTATTGATATTGTAAACAAATCTTACATGATGTTTAGTTAAATGCTTCATTTGGGATAACACACAGACTCTTTGGAAATTTAATGGTGGAAATATTAAGTGATATCAGGGGAAAAAATGATGATAAATGTTTGGATGGAAACATGAATATGGAAGGATAGGTTTTAATCCCCATTAAATGGTAGCCTCGAACAAGGAAAGAGAGAACACAAGGTTGGTCAATTTATAAAAGGTTCACATCTTTACTTCAATTGCATAGCCCATGAAGAATTGATGGGAAGTAAGGAGTATTAGGCATGATTCCAATTATCGGGAATGGAAGGAAAATGGAGATAAATACTTAGACTTCCCTCCTCAAGGAGGAGGAGAAAATGAATCGTAAGTTGTATATACTAACTAAGACAATGGAGTTTATTTTGACACTTCTCAATTGTTGAAGTGAAATGGAGGCAAAAGAGAAGCAGGTGCATCTAACACTCCTGGATAAAAAATGCGAGTTGTTACAAAGGAAGTTTGAGAATCATTAGGAAATATTGGAAGTGGAAGTGGAAATATTAGATATAAGGTTGAAAAGGTTAGAACCAGATATCAATCAAGGTGCAACATGGCCTTCTACAGACATGGAAATTAGCAATAATGAGGAAAAAGAGGAATTGCGAAGCACAATAAATCATGCAGAACCAAAGAAGAGTGAAGCAACAACATAGGAAAAGGAAACATTTGAGCATGGTTTGTCAATTTTCAGTTATACATCATCATTACTTCTGGACTCATGTATTGCAAATACATTTTTTTTTAGGTTTTTTTTGGAAGGAATTTAATAGATATGAGTATAGAATCATAATTAATATAAATACCATGCATAGGAAAAGTATTTACTTGATATGCAAAAACTATGAGGCAGATGAAACAGTTGAATATGTAAAGGTTTTTGCCTTGTAACCAGACTATTTTTTAGCACAAATATTTACTTGTTTTGTTAATAAAAAAACAAGAGCATAAATCTCTCATATGGTTGATTGAGCCCAAAATAATTACAAAAATCTTAAAGGCCTACATTGGGTAATATTTTCTTGTGAATATTTTATTTCATATATTTTCCCTAGTTTAAATTCGTTTTTATCATTATTTAGGTTAGATTAGTACAAGCAATCGGGCCTATATTCTAGTGATTATTTCCACACCAAATGAAAAGGAGTCTAATTGGGACCTTGATTAGGTGATATATCTCCCCTATTGTAGGAGGAATGTTTCCTCTTGTCAACACAACAAGAAAATTATAAGATTGTAGGGACAACTTAAAGGCTTGTACCTATGGAACCAAGCTTGGAGCAATAAGAAACTCAGATAGGATCATGGCTTTTGGGAAATTCATTAAAAAAAACTTGTGTTATTCTAGGAAGACTCCTGACAACAATGGCCAAAGTTGTAACAATAAAAAGACATAATAAACATCATAGCTAAGCTACAACAACAAGGAAAAATTCTAAGTAGGGAGTATTGAAACAAATCAACATAACAAATTCAATGGAAACAATGGGAAAAAATAAGAAAAAGGTTCCCAAGAATGACGTGGATTGACATCAAGCTCTAGAAAATCAATTGTCACTTAGAAAAAATAAAATTCTAAATGGGGATTACATTCTTAGATGGTGGAAAAATCACAAAGGAAACTGCAATATCAAATAAGCATACAACATACTCGCAAGTAAAACATAATAAAATGAGGAAAAAAAATGCAAGATACTATAAAAAGTGAAATTGTGGCCCAAAATAACAATATTCATATGACTTCTGTTAAAAAATAAAACACTAATATGGGATATGCTACAAAAAAGAGTCTTTCAAGATCCAACACAATGCCATATATTTTTTTTGAATATAAAAATGATGGAACATCTATTGAATGACTATCAATTTTCCTTATAAATATGGGACGAAATGACAATCATCTTTCGGAAAAATGACAGGAATAAAACCAACACAAAATCCACACTTGAATAATGGAGACCTGCACCATTCAATAAAAAAAGTATCGATAGAGCCCGAAGGGGCTTCCTAGGCTTCATAGAAGAAACACAATCATAGAATATTAAAAAATAAAAAAGAGTAGTTAAACTATGTTTGGCAAACAATTATTAAGAAAATCAAATAAATAATTCTAGTATCCCCGTGGACCACTCTAAACTAGGAATGTGAGGTAGGAGAATCATGTATATTCAGACTCCTAGGATTGCACCCGCAAATTGTAGCAAACTAACCCCACTTTAATATCCACGGCCAACCTGCAAGCCCCAACCAATGGCAACCCCCACCACACGTATTCATTAAATTAAACTTTGATGGTGCCTCTAAAGGAAATCCTAGACCAACCAGCTATGGAGGAGACTTTCTAAATGAGTAGGGGGAAATATAACACGTATATGTTGGATCCCTTGGAAAAAATACCAATATTGTTCCAGAAATATATTCCATTCATCAAGGTATAAGAATAGATAATAGTATAAACATAGAAAAACTCTTATTATAAGGGGACTCAAACAATTATCAACATGATCAAGAAAATACAAAATGGCTCCAACCCAGCTAAAGTAAAAAAAATGGAGACCATTGTCCATGTTGGAAAATGTATCTAATAAAACCATAAAATTAAATTTAATCATTCCACAACATGTCCTAAGAAGTGGAAATAAACTAGTAGACAAGTTAGAAATTGTAGGACTTGACTAGAAAATTAAGGTTTTGGATTCAAACTAGATGAAACTGACCTTATAACAACTAAAAGAAACCTTCAACGAAATAGAAAAGCAAGAATTCAATCCCCACATGTGGTGCCCATATTCCATGCCTCACAACCCACAAGACAATGGTCCAAAAACAAATGGAAGGAGGCAGGTTTCCTTCACCTGGAAGTTTGCATAGCCACCCTACCAACGTGTAGGATGAAAAAAAATGGAAACATATTGCTTGCAACACTAGCAAAAAAAATAAGCTTGCAAAAAATTGGGAAGGTATGTTGGTGTAATGGTTTGCACATTTAAGGATGTGGGGAATCAATCATGGATGAATATATTCCAAGGAAATCCCATCATGTAGATAAATGGAGAGAAGGTGAGATCTTGGTAAGAAGGAAATGCATTGATCCATTTATAGGGAATGAGCCATGGCATGAAGTGATCAAGATTGGAAAATTTCTCTTGTCATCACCATTTCATGGAGCATATGAGGCCAAAGGCTCTAATTATTCTTGCCCATCTTGACAACTCCAGGTTTCTCTCACTCTTATGTGTCACTCCTCACCATGAGACCTTCTCTCTTAGGTTTGCCTTTTTTATTATTTTTCCCTATAATCATATTTCGAGTATGCATCGTTTTTTATTAGTTTCTTTATCTATTGTGAGTTCCTTCAGATTTTGGATTTTATCCATTTCTTTGGACCTATGTATCTCTGAGATTTCCATTTTCCTATACTTCATCGAATTCCCCCCAAATGCTCTATTTTTCCCCTATTTATAGCTAGTGCACTCAGTGGTTCCCCCTCTTGTTCAAGCCCATCCTTCCCCATTCCTCCTATGTCTCTCTCTACTCGTTTTAGTCTATATCGACCTACCTCTCCCACCTCTATTCTATCTATTGGTTCCCTCAACTATAATATGGTCAGACATCATCTTTCTGGGCCCTCCCATTGTGGTATAAGAGGACAACCTAGGCCTCCCCCCTCTCCGAATTTCTACCCCCCATCTATTTGAGGCTCTTGTGCACAATCCTCTGCCACGGTGGCCATGTAAAGATACAAGGATATAAAACCTAATGTTGTCCAAAGAGAAATATGTAACATATAGGACCAAGTCAAATGTGGACCGAGAGACTAGAGATTGGACCCCTAATGTAGGAAAATCCACTAGATCCAGAGCTTATGATTATATGCATACTTTCAACCTATACTATCACACTCAATGGGAAGAGTCCTCACAGATAGACTTGACACTCAATAGGAAATTATCGTTTGTATGGTTGAGCTTATGAAAAAATGGAAAACATTAACAGGAAAATCATGCTCTTGAATAAGAGAATCATAGGAACAAACCCCTCAATGTAAAACATGAATGATGAACCCCAACCATCAGATTAGGCACACAATATAGCTAAATTATAGGCTATATGGCTCATACTCATGCTCATAGTATAATTTCCAGTAGTGCATCAATGCATTTTATTTTATGTAGTATTTTCTTTTCATATCCTTTTAATTTTTTGGTCTTGTCAGTCTAGCAAATCGGGAACAATAGAAACAATATTAAATTTTTGTGTTTATGCTACTGATCTAGTTTTCCTGGTGGTAAACTAGTAGATGCTATCAATTGTAAATTCATGTTTCTAGCAGTAATATAATTATTTGATCTTACAAGAAAAAAATACATAATACTATATAATATTATATGGTATTATATAATATTGAACATTATTAACCATAGATAAAGAGGAAGTAATGATTTTTATAAAAGGTAAAATAAGTTAGATTTAGAAATCCATCAAAGTCTTAAAATCAGTTAAAAAAGAAGCTACAAAAAATTGTTGAATTCACAAAATTAAAAGGGTAAATGCATAAGTAAGTTCCTAATTTGAATTTATATTATTTTGACATTAATATTTTATTTTTTTATTGAAATAGATGCATTGATTTCACTGTAGATGTTGATTTCTAATCTTGTTTTATTGATTGCATTTGATGTATCTATTTTAGTGTAGATGTTGATTTCTAATCCTATGTGAATTATTGCAATTGATGCCTTAATTTTAGTGTAAATGTTAACTGCTAATCTCATTTTGATTGTTTGTAATAATAAATTGATTTAAGTGTAGATGTTAATTTACGATATGATGTAACAACCTGTGTTGCTTTTAGAATATTTAGATCGATAGTTTGCATTGTTTTTAGTGTGTGCACAAAGTAATTATTGAAGACGTGCATTGATTTATGTGTTATAGTAATTGCCAGCCTAGATCCATATTAAATGAACAACAAAGAGCAAGTTGATAGAAAAAGGCACAAGAAATAGACATTGTGGATGCATTGATTTTAGTGTAGATGTTAATTTCTAATATGATGTAAATAAATGAATGATGTGCATTATTTTCAAAGAAAATAAATTAATAGTGTGAGTTTCTTTTAGTGTATGCACAAAGTAATTATTGATGGCGGGGATTGATTTTTGTGTTTCAGTAATCATCAACCTAGATCCATATTAAATAAAAATGAACAAAAAAAAACTAAATCCATATTAAATGGAAATGAAAAACAAAGATCCTATGTCCATCTGAAATAAAAATGAATAACAAAGAGCAAGTCAACATTGAAAGGCATAAGAAATGGTAGTTACTAAGGAGTGTCAACAAAAAAGGGAGAAGCAAAGAGAAGATAAAAAAAGATAGTCCCAACAAATGAAAATTGAGCAATGAAAATAACAAATGAAGAAAATAATGAAAAAATTCATATCAAAGAGAATATCAAATAGCATATCGACAATGAAGGGCACAACAAATGGCAATTCAATAGTGTCAAGAGTAAAGAATACAAGAAAATGTACAATGAAGAGGAAATCAACAAAAAAAGGTAGAGTGAATAATAATTGAAGAACATGAAGAATAAATTAAACAAAAAGAATAACAAAGAGAATATCGACAAAGAAACCAATATTCAACCAACTTAGGAATAATATAATAGGCAAAAGAAAATATTATGAATTTTTTTCTTAAAGGATATATTTACCCAAACTCAACATGTAACTCTTGTTGATATGAGTATTTTGCATCGAAAATATCATGAAAGGATTTATTAATTGGCTTACGTTCAAATATGTCATTTGTGTGGGGAGTCATATGTCATAATTTAGGTATTTAATACAAATACATGCCTAATGTGCATGAAATGTAGAAGAGAAAGAACTCATCAAATTAATATTAGACATTTTTAACATATTTAAAATGATAAGATTAATCATATGTTAGAAAAAATTTGTGTGTTTGTGCATGAATAAAACCAACCTAGATAAATCTTAACTCTAGATCTATCAAGCATCAAGAGGGATCGAATATCTCAAGGTGAAAATGTTTCCTCAAGTTTTGCACTCAAAAAGAGGTTAACACATTGAAAGACTTTATCTCTCAAAACACCTAATAGATCCGAAGTTAAGATGGATATAGGTTGGTTTTAATTTATTGTATATGGTGTTATTGAGGCCTCGGAATTCTGTTGCAACAAAATGGGGAAAACCACCTGGTCCGAACCTTAGTGCAAGTCATTTTCCGTTTGGTGTAGTGGCTCCGACTAGGGAAAAATGGACCCGTTTCCCAATAAGGATAATGAGGGTGTGTTTGTTTATAACATGCAAAGGGAAAAATGATTTAATCTATCATATGCAGTGACTAAATATCTATTCTATTATACACCCGGGAGTATGCATTCTTCAATGTGATCTAGAAAGATATCTTTCAACAATTGGTAATGAGTATTATTCAATATTTAAAAGAGATGAAAATTATGTAAAAATAAATATTTTGACAAAATAATTTAATCAAAACAATTGTGAAATATATATCGCATTCATAAGTTTGATCATAAATGAGATAAGTAACCATAAATAAATATTAGTACAAAAGTGCATTAAACATTTAATTATGATAACAACTTTCATATATAATATAGATAAAAGATGATTTTCAATTCAAGAAGTAAAACTTAATATAATGTGTAGAAATACCATATATACGAGGTTCTACTCATTCAAACTAACAGTAGTATTCTGCTCCTCTTCACGTTAAAGAAATTCAATGAGTACAAAAGTGAAACTTTAGTTAAACAACTTCAATATCAAAAGAAAACAGAGTATGTTCCATTAATTCATCAAGGCATTTACAAACATATATAAGTGCATTCCTTTGCAAAAAAAAAAATTGACAAATTTCTGGACCCTTCTCTAAATGCATGAAAAGGGTTTAAATACTAAACTAAATATGTCAAAAATATATTATTACATAAAAATTTGAGGAGGTTTCAAAAAACCTTCCTCGTAATGAGTAAACTAAACTACAATCTAGAAATAAAGATAACAATATCCTTAAGTGGGTTGATCTTCTTTTCTCATTTGAGCTTTGAGGTAGAAAATATCTACCATCGACTTCAACTGAGATGGTTGTGTGATCCCGGATCTGACCTGGTCTTTAAACACGAAATTTTAAAGTGCTGGCAACGATTTCTTAGTGGAATTAGTCAAGGATTGTAGAGTCAGGCACTGATGATGTGGTTTGATAAAAAAATTCCAGTAATTTTCTTGATCTAACTTAGTTATATTTTTGATAGCTTTTGCATGTATCTTTGTGCTCTCCTTCCACTGTGTTTCTAATAGTTTAAGCTCTGGGAGCACTTAGGCTGTAGATTATTTGATAATTTCAGAATTTAGAAGCCATCCATTAATAGACTCTATGATTTCATTTGTTAGATTTTCTACCTTTGATGTTTCCTTCTCTGCCTGTCTTAACTTCATTTCCTAGTCTTCAAATACAATATCTTTGTGAAACTTATCAATTTTGGGGGGATCAAATTTATTTCCTATATCCGATTCTTGCCATAGGATGAACTCATAAATGTTTTTTTGAACCTTTTCACATTCCAACTTCTTGTTCGTCACTTGTTGAATCAAAATCTTGCTTGTATCACAATATGAACTGGTAGCTAAGATTTGATGACAAAAAATCCTTTGTTGCTTCTTCAATTTTGTATTCCATTCCAGTGCCTCTTTTATAAATTGTTATGTTTGAGGTTGGATTTTCAGTTTATCCATCATTGCCTCTATTTGCATTTCCTTCTCTGAAATCTGTACTTGGTGCTGCAACTTTAATCTTTCAAAGTCCTTTTGGAACTGTGACATTTTCATCTCAATTTTCTTATTGGCATTAAGCTTTTCCTATTCTAGTTGTCTTTCCAATTCTTGAAATTTATCTTCCTTTTGTTTGAGTAGAAGTTTCACTTCTTCTACTTTATCAATTGTAGTAGTTTCATATGCACCAAAAAATTGTGATGGTTTAGTAAGATGTTCTGTAGGATTGGAAAAAGAGTCTTTCCATACAACATCTACTGATTCATTATTGAGAGTAGTCACTGTTTCATCTATTCTTATTCTTTTCCTCTTCTTGACTAAGCTTTGTGACTTGGGTTGTAGAAAACATCTAGTGGAGGTATTTTATCAATATTTAAAATGATTTCTTCTGTTGAGTAGGCCAGGATGATCTCTTGTTCCTGAACCTATGGTACCTGGTGAAGTGGCACCATAGTGTCTACTATATTATGAGTTTGCTCATGAGTTTGAAAACTTGTCGATCCCTCTAGATTAGGATTTTATGGTGGTGGTGTCTCTAGTGATTTAGTAAAATTTGTCCATTATGTCTTTAAATCTTGTGTTTGAGTCTTTTATTTTTACTCAAGTGTAGTTTGAATATTCTAAACTTCTTTTGAAGATGATTAATCTCCACAAGTTTCTTCCTCAGTTTGCATATCAATTCCTTTAATTAATTTTTCAATTATCTTCTTAGGCTATCATTTTTTTCTTTTAGATTCATTATTAGAATGATTTGAACACTGATACTAATGTTGTGAATGCTTTGAATCTTGAATTTATTTTTCTTGTGACTCATCTTCTGACATGTCTTTTGCTTCATCATCTAAACTGATGCTGGGAGTTGGTCTTCTGACATATTCCATTAGTAACAAGTCCAATGGGACTATTTCCAACCTCTTATTTATGTATTGATGAAAAGCTTTAAGGTCTTCTACATTGAGCTTATTATATGAAATTTTTAACACATATGAAAACTTCTCTACACCTTCAAATAAATCATCGAACATATCCCTTTCAGTCATGAAAGGTCTGAGTTTAAGATTAGTGGTAAAATTCTGGACCACATCATTTGGATCATATTGTCTTCCTCGCATTAAAGCCAGATTCAATGAAGTAATGTTTGGAATTTCTTTAGATGCATGACCTATGTCAAAAAGGGTGAAGGTGCCACACTATAATGGGAAGGTGGGCTAAATGGATTTCTTGGAATCTCTGAGTTGCTTGGTTATACCATTTACAAGAGTTTGGTATGCAATTTCTCTTGCCAAAATTTTATCCTGAACATAGTATGGTAGAACATGAGGAGAAGAAAGACTCCCAAAAACTCTGATATAAGTAAAATATTCCTCACCAAACCATCTGCCTACAGGTAAAATATCAACACTGACTTCTTTGGAAATTCTAGGAACTCTCTCATTAAAAATAATTTGATAAATAGGCAACATAAGTCCATGAAATTTTTTGTAGAAATGTAAATGAAATTTAGATTCCCATAGGGCTTTATGATAAATATGAATCGGGTTAGGGTCTTGGCTTGTCCATTTCCAACCCATAGTAGGAAAAATCGAGCAAAAACCTATAACATCCATGATATATGCGCTCATGTAAAAATGAGGAATTGTCCTAGTGGAAAAGACTCTATTGGTTATGTAATCCATAATTGTTTTGGCCAAGTTATCAGATAAAATGTTTGCCCAATTCATGACAGTGGAATTTACAACTGCGTCAATTAAAGGAACCCACTCAATGGAGAATTTAGTGGTATCAGGTCTAGCAAAAAGTATAAACAACATTCCTTCTACAAAACAATAAGGTGATGGAAATTGTGTTATAGGGTACATACCAAGTTTATCTCGCTTTATCTTGCCTTGATCTTCCTTCCATCCTTTCACCACCTTCATTAGGTCTGAATTATTTCTTGAAAATCTTTCCAAGAAAGCCTTATCATAAATCTTTTGTGGTGTAGGCAAATGATACATTGTTCACAAATACTCAGCGGTGAATGAACCCATGTTCTCTAGTTTGGAATTATTGAATGTCTTGTCTGCAATGTTGAGATTATCAATGACCCATCTTACCATATCATTGTATGGTAAGATCTTCGGCCTCACAGCTATTCTATGTAGAAACAAACATGCAACTTCAAAGTAAGACGATTCTGATGAAACAACCTTGTCTTCCATTGTTATATTCTTTAGTTCTTTTGGATATTCATCTTCAAACACATTATACATGGCTTCCCATGAAGAAAATCCACTATCCTTATTGCACGTAGTGTCTGAATATAATGGAGGCATGTATGTAGTTTCAGAAATGGATGCTTGGGCAACTGATTTTCCTTTCTTTGTCATTCTAGTTGATATTGCTCCCTTAGGTAGTTTCCCGAATTCAAGAAAAACGAGTAAATTCAGATATGGGATGAGGAGAGAAAAGGACAAAGAATAGAGTTAAATCAACATAAATCAAAATCCGCCGCTTTAAATTTAAAACACACTTCAAGTAAGATATCGATCTTTTTGAATGTTGTACCCATTGAATTCTGTTAATAACCCTTTAATCATTTATCAAATATCTTACGCAATATGTCTAATCCAACGATCTAAGTCATTAGATCTTATAACATATCGATTGATTAAGAATCACTTCAAGCGCTTGAATAATAAATGTTATAGCGCAAATCGCAAATTTTAGCAGATAACAATACTATATGTTTTTGCCGCTAGTGAGATGCAAAATGCGATCTGTGCACATCGCACTTTATTACGATGAATAAAAATTTCCATTTAGTTAATCGTTGCAGAATGCGATATGCGCTAAAGACTCAAAGTATTTCATTTTATCGTATTTTATGGATAGATTTCATTGTTCGTTTATTGTCTCATTGGGTTCGAATTATCGCGATTTCTTTTGAAATGTTATAAGTTTGTCCTTTAAAGGAGGCACGACACGATTTATAACTTTAAGGGCTTTTTAAGATTTTTCACCAAGGGTTTTAGATAATTCAAAAAAGGTTGAAGCGCTTTATCACAATTTGTAGATTCTATTTGTGTTTTAACTTTCTAAGCTTGCAAGCTTTGCGATTTGGGATAAGCGCAATGAAATCAAAGCAAAAAGAAAAAGGCCTTTAACTCCTAAAGTTTAAAAACTTAATGCTAAAACGAAATAATGCTTCTAAAATTATATTTATATTTTTAAAGGGTCCCCATTTATTATTATAATAAATGGGGGTTGTTGTATAGTACAACAGGTGCATATAATGTTATTTAAATGATGGAAATTTATTCAAGAAGTGTAAACTCTTAACGAATTTTGTTAGTAAAAATACTTGATGATATACTTTTCAAAATATTCAAATTTCTAATGATTTTATAGTCTCTATAAAATATTAACATTTTATATATAAAATAATTTTATCCTATAAAAGTTGGCTAATTTTTTAATTTTTTTAAAATGGAAATTAGTAAATCTTTTCTTTGGGGATTTTTTTTTGGAAAATTAGCCTATATATCAAATTTAGCCGGGCTAAATTTTCTTTTCCAATCAACAACGATAAATGACATACTTGGTATTAGCATGCATTAACATATACTCATTATCTTCAAATTTAACATTTGTGTTTAGTCATATTAAATTTGATTATTCATTATATATTTTTTAACTTATGGAATTAACGTACCTTACAACACTTATTAGTAATACTTTATATTACATGTCTTCCCTTCAAAAAACCATATTTTGATTTTAATTCATTTAAATCTATTGGGACCTTGTTTCTTTAGCAAGGGGACTCCATTGAGATGGGTCTTCAAAATTGGTTTTCAATCCTCTATAGAAAAAATTCCAGGCTTTCCCCCCTTCAATGTCATGGGGAATTTTGCTAGCCTAGAATCATTCCCTCTTTGAGGGAAAACTTGCCTCTCTCAATCACTCGGTGGTACAAAGCCTATTTGTCTTTGATGTTGTGCCTCGTCAAGCCCATTTGTCCTCTTCTCACCAAGGTAAAACTCCCCAACTATCTCTCAATAATCCTTGGGTTTTCTTTTGATAATGTGGCTCGAGGTTCCCCCTCTATTAGGGATGTCAAGGGATGATACACTTAGTTTTCTCTCACTTCTTATGTTTCTTTGTTATGTTGTATCCTTACACAATCAAATTTACTACATTCACAAATCTTCAATTCCTTCTTCTTTTATTGAAAGATAATGGCCTTTAATTTGTTCAAATTCTTGGATATTCCCAAGTGGTTATATATTGGATGAAAGGTAGCTCAACTGTACTCTTCTATATTTTTCCAAAAGCATAAAAAAATTAAAATTATACTTCCTTTCTCAAGTTTCCTTTGAACATGTCTATAGGGATCAAAACAAAGTGGATGCACTCTCCAAAGTTGGTTTGGCATTAGATAGAAGTTGTTTGAATATTAAGGAAATTTTGCAAGCCTCCTTTTTAAAATATTTTCATTCTTGCTAGCTCTAGTTAGACTGAGACGTAGTTTTTTTTTCATACAACAATTTTTATGATTTTTTTGTGACAACTTCTGGCAGTTTTGTATCAACAAATATAATAATATTCTCCTAGAAGTTTTATGAGACCTTTTTTGTTTTCCTTGCTGACATTTTGACAAAAATCTTGTATAATCTTAAAAAATGACTTGTACGACTCTTTTTTTTTACTCCCTACAATGGTGATAACAACTAGACAAAATTTTAAATAACATTTATAAATGTTTTTTTTTTTTTTTTAAACTAGGAAATATTATTTATTTATAAAATATTTGTGCCTATAGCACTCATATGAGGTACATAGAAATGATACATTAGATCCAAAATTACAAATTGTGATGTCCATCAAAGCCAAATTACTTCTAAGGCTTGACATTCAAAACTATCATGCTTCTAGAGTCCCTAGTCTTATCCAAAAATACATATTGAACCTAGAACTATTAGAGGAAAGAATAATAAAAAAATGACCCCTATTATAGAATTAGACAAAACCATGCATATTTTAAAAAAATATGTTACCTAAGAGTTGGAGGAATTGATGAAGGAGGCTAGGTGGCATTGGTATTCTCCACAGGAAGTTGCTGATTCAAATTAGAGGAAAGAGGAGCACCATTCAAACTCATAGGCTCTGAAACAATTCAAAGAGAGTCACCCAGACCTGAATTGAGGAAATTTAATTTCCAAAACATCAATGTTGTGCTTCATATGCGGGTGAGCTAATAACAAAACCTTTCCACCAAAACTTATTGAGCTTTCAATTGTTGAATTTAGATGCTTGATAGTTCCATCCAATTATGCTCGCAATACACTGAGGTCTTCCCCATGTTGACAAAGAGTATTGCATGTGGTCTTTAGTTCATCGAAATCAATGGCCTTTGTCAACCAAATCTTGTTAAAAAGAGAAGGAACTAGAATTGCTAAAAAGAGAAGGAACTAGAATTGGATTCACTACCCACCACATAATAGAATCCTTGGTTCCAATTCCTCCTCGTCCCAAGTGCTCAAGCTACGAAAGAGGGAGCTACCAACCCAAGTTATTACCAATTCTTGAGCCATGGACTATAACTTATTAATCCCACCCTTGTTCCATGTTATGAGATCGCGAGTATTATATCACTAGGTGGCACAAATGTAAACGATAATGAAAATAGGTGCATGCTTGAGGGATATCCTACTTTTTTGTTGATTTGAATCCTTTGTCATTTCCTCGATGATTCCTTTTGAGGTGAGACTTGGAGGTATAATAGGCCTATGGGATAAGTTGTGTGATATGTTTCTCATTAAATAAAAATTGCCCCTTTTTGCTTAATTATATCACTAGATTGGTTTGGGAGTTGGCCAATTGGTTATTGCTTCTTGGGATGTGGAACCATTCAAATTGGCAGTCCATATCATCAACCAAAGGTCAAACTCTAGTGAGAATTACTTCAATTCTTAAATTCTTGACCTCAGTTACTAGTTGCAAGTGTTTAATAATGATAAGTGAATCACCTATGATGTTGAGATGTTTGAGATAAAGAGAGAGACAATATAATACTTTAGAGAAGTGCAAAGACTTCGACAAAATCATCTATCATAACCCCTATCAAACAAATTTTCTTTCAATTAATCCTTTAGGGGCAAAAGACTAGCCCACCTACCTCGACAATTGTTGTCCATTACCAATATTATTTTATTATCATAATAAAATTACTTTTTTTTAAAACTTAATAAATTATCTTAATTAAAATATTTAAAATATTTTTTTAATATTGTATATATTTTATTAATTTAATTTTTCCCTTTCACATTCTTATAATTGATTTCGAACAACCTTTCATATTCTTAATAAACATAATTATATCCCAACCACATAATTTTTTGATTATATTTATATAAAATTTTCATAATTGAGGGCATAGGCTTAACCTCGCATCCTAGTCTAGGCGAAGTTCCAGAGGCACAGACATCATAGTCACGCACCCACATTTGGAAATTTTCGCGTTCTGCTTTGGAAAGAGAGGGTTTAAGACGTTGACAGAGAATTTTGTTAAGCCCTTCACACCATACTTGAGGAAAGAGGTAGTTAAGCGAAGGTGGTAAGTAGGGCTGGTTGTGTTTTTAATAATTTTTAATGGGATAAAATAGGATAAAATCATTTAAAATATTAAAACATAACTTTTAATAGGTTTAAGTTACGGTTCTTATTTATCATACTTTTAAATTTGAAAATTTGAAAATCAAATATATATTTTTATATTAAAGAATAATTTATGTTTTTTTAAGGAGTATATATCATATTTTTAATGTATAGAGATTTATTAGTTATTTAAAATTTTGAGATTTATTAGTTATTTAAAATTTTGAGAAAATATAAATTAATTAAAAAATACAAACTAAATTAAAATTATATAGATATTTTATATTATAAACAAAATAAAGTTACAATCATTTATTAATGGGTAATTACTTTAAGGAAACTCACCACTCACTAGCTTATTATCATCCATATAATTCATGTCTAAATAGTATTTATTAACATATTTACAAAAAACAGAGTGTTGACATAACTAGTTCTATATAACTGTGCATGGTAACATATAAATATAAAAAGAAAACTAATAATACCCAAACCAAAGATCAAGTAGATGGGGTTGAAATTTCTCCTTTACCAGAGCACATCCACAAAGTTCATTGTCATCTTTCCTTGTTCTTGAGCTAATGCTAAAGGCCTTCCTTCACCCCCAAGAATAATTGGGTTGGACTGAGCATGGACTAAGTTCATTTAACCCAACCTCTTGTTTCTCATTGGCTACACCCTCTAAAACTCGAGTTACTGATATTTTGGTTCCAAAAATCCTCTTGCACATTACTTCATTTTTTCCTTGAAAAGTTCAAATTGTGTGCAGTGTCTTCCTAATCCAATGTCCACTATATTATTCTTCAAGGCTTGCACAATTAGGTTCTTAACCACTCAACATGTTTCAATAATTTTAAAGAACTTGGTTTCACACATGCGAGAGTGGACTAGGTTAGATTACCAATTCTCAATCTTCCGAGGAACCTTGGCCCTAGTTAGGCTCTGGATTTGGTTTGAATCTCTTTATCCAACTTCTCAATATCCTATTTTCCCACTTGAGAGCATTACGATGGTAACATTTCTCTTCCTTCCAAGATTCACCCATTGTCTTAAAGGAATGGGTTGGGTGTCCCAAGATAGAGGCCCAATAGACCCTTACATTTCACTTCATCTTTCTCTTACTCTAACCCAACCAACATTGCAAGCAATTTTACCTTTCCTAACTATGCATTGTCAAGATACTGAGACCAAAGAATAACCCCCCCCCAACCAATAATAATATTAGACAAATGGGGATGAATCTAATTGTGACCCACTCCACCATTGGCTCCCACTAAGTACGAGTTGAAATTTTCCTAATTAAGCACTTTGCAAAGAGAATCTCCCTTTCAACTCTAGACCAGAACTAAAAACTTGAAATGTAGAGACAAATTAGTGAAGGGATGATGTTGATACTTAGGTATAGAGTGGTGAACGTACTTAATGCTAGCCAAAACTCTATTTTTCCTTTTCCCCCTTCCATTTACCAACAACGTCTTATGGCCAACACTTACTTCCAAACAAATAGTAAAGGAAAAGGCCACTACTAGGTCCATCAAAGACATTTCTCTTATTTATTATGGATTTCCCCATGACCAACCATAATAAGAAGTTCAAAGCCCAAAATTTCATCACCTTAGAATTCACCTACACATTCTCCTCGTTATATGTTGATACCTATACCAACATCTAGAATTATCATTATAAGGCATGATATTAAACTAGATTAGGGAGGATCTCACACTCCTCCCGTCATTTCTCCTTGCATCACATAAGGTTACCATAACAACCTTATACCTTGAGTGTGATGGGGTTTCCATGCTATATGGAGTGGAAGATGAGTGACAAGCATAAACAACCATATCCCCACTTATTGACACCTTTTTCAAGTAAAAACGAAAAATCATAATTATATATATTATATATATAATGTTTTTTTTACTATTTTTATTAATTTTCATTTATAATATTTACACATTAGCATGTTGTACTTATATACATGTCTAAGTACACCTTACTTTCTCCATGCAATTATAAAGTGATATTAAAACATAATTCCTAATGCCAATTCCTACGAAGTCCCAAAAGTATAGATGAATAATGTCATATAGAGAATGACTTGGGTCAAGGGTTGTCAATGGAACTATACAACCAACGCCTTATTATTGGAAGTCATGGTGTTGATAAGGTTACTCTAATAAAAAAAATTTATTTAGTGATAATGGAAATCTTTATCATCATGTGATGATGATCTAAGCTTTGATGACATTGGTTGAGCTTGTAGCATTAAATGAAGTAATGTGTAGATTTCCATGGAAATATCGCCCACCATTTACAAAAGAGTATGCACCATTGGAACTCATAAAGCTAGTAAGACTACTTTAGTGAGAAGGTTTTGATTCAATGTATATGTATTTAAAGGATCTGTATAGGAGTTAATTCCAAAAGGAGAACAATCAAAGAAGTAATAATTTGTCTCTTGAATCTTGCTATATAAGTCTTTGAAATATATTTTATGTTGGGATTGTAAACTAAGATAAATTTGGTTCATGGTTGTGATAAAGAAATTTTTCTAATAAGGAATATGATTATTGCATCGAGAGGCACTCTTCAACCTAGTATAGGGGAGATGTGTAGGCGTAATGTAAGTAAGTAAATCCGTAAGTATGTCAACATTTTTTAAATGTCAGGAAATATATATATATATATATATATATATAATGTCGACTTGATATGTTTTAATTAATATCCAAATGAAAATATATATAAATGTAAAATGTAAAATATAATGTAAAATGTAAAATGAAAAATAGAATGTAATGTAATGTAAAGTGTAAAATACAAAATGTAAGATGTAACACAAAGCTACCAATTTGATCAGAAGAAATTGGTTTGTCTATAATGTAAAGTTAACATATTATTGTTTCTTTATTAGGTTATTTATTTATATATTACTATTGATATAATAATTAATAATATTGATTATTATTATTCCAATATATAATAATAATAACAATATCCATTATAAGTATTATTACACTAAACCTTACATATATTATTGATTACAGAGAGTGAAAATTCTTGATCATATGGATGGAGTGTAGAAATTAGTATACACTACGCATGCATACATCCAGATTCCCCTGATCTCACAATATTTAACTTCTTGCAAAATGAAAAATCATTCCACTGTTAATCTTTTGCATAAAATTAATTGAAAACACATGTGAAGCATAAATAAAAACAATCGCACATAACACAGTTGTTTAACGGGAAAGCCTGAAGCTCAAAACCCCAACTATCATATATTATGTATCATGGAGATCATGTAACAATCTCATACAAAGATTAGTACATCAAGCCTCTTTATTGTCCTTAACCCGGCTCAAAAAGAGAAGAAAAGAGATATCAACGCCTTAGAAATGAGCCACTTCGAGGGGAAACCTCCAATACATTACATAAATGAACAATTCTTGGATGATACAATTCACAAAACCTCCTTTCTATATATAGGAGTCCATGGGGCCATAATGTAATCCTAGTGGGCCACAATGTAATCCTAGCCGACCTAACAATAATAATTTAAGGGTACAATAATAACAAAATGGGGATTACAAGGGTACAACAATAACAATAAGGGGTTTACACTAACAATAATAAGGGGCTATACTAGTGATATAGGGACCTAACATGCCCCTCTCCTTCAAAAAAAGTGTTGTCCTCAACACTTGAGTAGCTCTGGGTGCTTCTGTATAAAATTCTCATCCTCCCATGTAGAATCTTCGGTGGGTAAGTTCTTCCAGTTGATGAGATACACTGAAATTGATCGATTCCGTAGCTGTCGAGTTCTTGTTTCCATGACCACTTCAGGTTCCAATATGATTTTTCCTTCCTCATCAAGTTCTGGCAATATTGTTTGAACTGGAAGATTTTTACCTATAACCTTCTTTAAGCATGAAACATGGAAAACTGGATGTACTCGCGAAGAAGCAGGAAGCTCCAATTTGTATGCCATAGTACCAATCTTTTGCGACACCTTGTAAGGACCATAGTACTTTGGCGATAATTTATTATCCTTCTTAGCTTGCTTGAGGGACATTTGTTTGTATGGTTGTAGCCGTAAAAATACCCAATCTCCTACATCAAAACTTTTCTCGCTGCGATGTTGATCTGCTTGTTGTTTCATTAGATTTTGCGCCAAATTCAAGATATCCTTTAAGAGTTGGATAACTTCTTGCTGATGCTCGATGTGATCTTCCACTGCTTGAACCTTCGAATTTTCCCTTAAATATGATGTGATCGATGGTGGATGATATCCATAAAGTGCCATAAATGGGGTCATTTTTGCTGCAGTATGGAAGGAAGTGTTATACCACCATTCAGCAAGAGGTAACCACTTGACCCATTGTGTTTGTTTATCAGATACAAAACAACGAAGATATCCTTCCAAACATTTATTTACTATCTCAGTTTGACCATCAGATTGAGGATGATAAGATGAGCTATGAGCTAATTGAGTACCCAAACAAGAAAATAACTCCATCCAAAAATTTCCGGTAAAAATGGGATCTCTGTCGCTCACAATAACCCTTGGGCTTCCATGTAGCTTTTGAATTCTATCCATAAATGTAGTAGCAACTGTACTTGCTTTAAATGGATGAGATAATGCACAAAAGTTTGCATACTTGGTAAGTCTATCAACTACCACCATGATGACACTCTTTCCTTCGGACTTAGGTAAACCTGTGATAAAATCCATTGAAATCTCCTCCCAACGTTGACTTGGAATGGATAAAGGTTGTAGAAGTCCCGGGGTCTTAATTGTCTCCACTTTATTCTGCTGGAAAACCAAACATTCCGCCACAAGCTTTTGAATATCAGATTTAAGGCCATCCCAAAAAAAATCTTTCTTCACCCTGTGGTAAGTTTTTAAAAATCCTGAGTGTCCTCCTAAAGGAGAAGTGTACAATTCCAAAAGAATATTTTGTTTTAGTTGGGAATTCTTACAAATATATAAGCGATCTTTGTACCATAAGGAATCATTTTTCCAACTAAATGTATCAGTTGTACTAGGATCTTGCTGCAACTTTTGAATGAGTGTCCATACATCTTTGTCCTTCTTCCATTCATCTCTTGCTTCGGTTATCCAATCTGGTTGGATAATAGAAATGGCACAAAGCAATGCTTCCACCTCTTCATTCTTTCTTGAGAGTGCATCTGCAACAACATTAAGCTTTCCTTTTTTGTAGATTATTTCAAAGTCATAACCCAGCATCTTTGTGACCCATTTTTGCTGCTCTTCTAAAGACAGTCTTTGTTCCAAAAAGTGTTTAAGACTATCATGATCAGTTTTTACCTTGAAGTGTCTTCCCATTAGGTAAGTTCGCCATTTCTTTAGTGCATGCAGTATTGCTAACATTTCCTTCTCATAAATAGGTTTCTGTAAATACTTTCCTTTGATTGGACGGATTTCAAAAGCAATGGGTCTTCCTTCCTGCATTAAAACAACACCAATTCCATTTCCTGAGGCATCACATTCCACAATAAAGGTTTTTGTGAAGTCTGGCGTAGCTAAGACCGGTGCTAGGCACATTGCCTCTTTAAGATGTTCAAAGGCCTTAGTTGTTTCAAGAGTCCATGAAAATGCATCTTTCTTCAATAATGTTGTTAGAGGTGCTGCTATTATCCCATAATTATTAACAAACTTGCGATAATACCCTGTTAAATCAAGAAATACTCGAAAATTCTTTATAGTTGTGGGGACTTGCCATTCCTTAATGGATTTAATTTTGTTAGGGTCTACCTTAACACCCTCGTGAGATACAATATGACCCAGATATTCCACCTCTTGTACTCCAAAGAAACATTTGGATGTTTTTGCATATAATTGTTTCTCCTGCAATAGTTTGAGCACCCTGTCAACATGTTGAACATGATCCTTTCAAGACCTGCTGTAGATTAGTATATCATCAAAAATACTAGCACAAATTTTCTAAGGAAGGGTTTGAAAATGGAATTCATCAACCCTTGAAATGTAGAAGGTGCATTGGTAAGGCCAAAAGGCATGACCAAAAATTCATAATGACCCTCATGAGTTCGAAATGTTGTTTTTGGAATATCTTCGGTCTTCATTCTAATTTGATGATATCCTAAACGAAGATCCAACTTGGTAAAATAAATTGCTCCATGTAATTCATCCAATAATTCATCAATCACAGGAATGGGAAATTTATCTTTAATGGTCAGCTTATTGAGCTCCCTATAATCCGGACACATTCGCCATGATCCATCCTTCTTGTGTACCAATACTACAGGAGCAGATAAAGAACTTTGACGAAGTTGAATTATACCTGCCTCTAACATTTCTGCAATCATACGTTCAATTTCGTTCTTTTGGACGTAAGGATATCTATAAGGCCTGATGTTTGGAGGAACACTTCCTGGAATCAAATGAATAGCATGATCATGATCACGAATAGGTGGGAGTCCTTTGGGAGTTTCAAACACCTAGAATGATTGTCCAAGACTTGTTGGCGATCTGCAGAAATAGATGATTTTGATGTTGGAACTTCTAGTGAGCATAATTGTGAAATTATGCCTCGTTTTTCTTTCTTTAGAAGCTTTGTCATGACATTAGAGCTTATTATCTTTCTCGGCTTCCCAGCAATACCGCATAATTCGACTTCCTTTCCTTCTGAAAAAAAATTCAAGAAAAGTTCTTGAAAATTAAAAGCTACCGTCCCCAAAGATTGTAACCATTGTACTCCTAGTACAACATCAGCACCTCCCATAGGAATGGAAAGCATTGGACTAGTCAATACATATTCCCCCATGGTTAGCTTGATATTATGGCATTTTCTAGAGCAATTTATAGTTCCTCCATTTGCAACCATCACTTGACATTCCGATGTTGGGTATAGGAAACAATTCAATTCCTTGGCTACCTTACAATGAATAAAATTATGGGTACTACCTGAATCAATCAACACTAATACCTTTTTCTTCTTGATATGTCCTTCTATCTTGAGAGTTTGAGGAGTGGTAATTCCTGCCAATGCATTACACGATATGGTCGGACTCATTTCTTCCTCTTATAGGGCTAGTTCCTGGTGTATATCCTCTTCTTGTTCATTTTCTTCTTCCTCTTCACAATCTATATAAAATAATTTCTTCTCAGCACACTTATGACCTTTAGTGTATTTTCTATCACAACTGTAGCAAAGCCCTTTTGCTCTTTTTTCTTCCAATTGTTGTGGTGTCAACCTTGTAGGTTGTGGAAATCTAGACGTAGCAACACTTCCTTCTTTATAGAATTGGGTGGTAGGCTTCCTTGTCGCCATAATTTTACATTCAACTTTTCTTGCCAACCTGAATGCCTTCTCCAATGAATCAGGTTCCAGAACGCGAACTTCATGTTGGATGTTATCCTTTAAAGTGCCTATGAAGAGATCAATCCTGTGTTCCGCTGGAATATTAGTTACCTTGTATTCAATTTTTGGAAGTCCTCAATGTGCTCCCCCACTAAACCCTTTTGTTTGAGATTTATCAATTGGCTAAAGAAGGTGTTGTTCTTTGTATCCTCATAATGTGCTATCATTTCCTCCATAAAAATTGACCAAGTGACAATTTTTTTACGGGAGCAAAGCCATCGATACCATACAAATATATTTTGTTCTAAATGTAAAGTTGCAATGCGTACCTTTTGTGTGTTTTTCACATTATGGAGATCAAAATATTGCTCCATCTGTAGTATCCATGTTACAGGATCCTTTCCATCAAACTTCCTCATGTCCATTTTTGGAATATGGTGGTTCTTCCTGCCAACATTAGAGTTTATGAAATCACTATTAACATTTATTTTGTTCTCATCATGAAGTTTTTCTACTATCTTTTCACCATTAGGAAACATTTCTTGTATCAACTTTGTCAAACCTTCGATGTCTGCTTTTAGATCATTCTTCATGTTTTCCATGTTGTCTTCCATGTCATCCATCTTAGCTTCCATGCCCGCTTCCATGCCATCCATCTTAGCTTCCATGCCTTTTTTCATATCGTCCATCTTCGCTTCCATGCCTTTCTTCAAAACTTCCATTTCATTTTTTGTTGCTCTTTGCGAGAGTGAAATTTGTTGCACTTGCTCTTGTAATTTTGATAGATCATGTTGCAATTCTTCACCTTCATGAGTCATAGTAGAGCCTTCTGAAGGCTTAATGGGTGTTGAATTATTTTTACGGGGCATATTTTAGAACCCAATACTGATATCTATTCTACAATATGCCCTTGGAATCAATTCAAATTGATTCTTGAAACAAGACTTATGCAATTCGGAAAAAAAATACACACCTTTTTCTTGCTTTTGAGGAGCTCGATATTGAAATTGGATTATATTTGTGATTGCAGCACTTCAATATTTGATTTTCCGTACGAAATTATCCTACGAAGCACTGTTGAATACCAGGTCGACCCATTTGGATTCTCCAAGACAGTTGTGTCAATCTCCCACAATGACCTAATTATGGGTAGTTTGGTAAATGACATGACTTTCACGTGTCCTGTTTCGTACTTCGGCTCTAGAAATTGATAAACAACTAAAGTCATGTACTTATGACCACTTTTTACGGCACTCTAATCCGATGCCCAGAGAGAGAGTTATTGAACTTTTCCCACGATCACCTCTTTGAGATGAAATTCAGGAGCCTGAAAAAGCACTACCTTCCACAGATCATATCTCCAAAAATATTGCGAACCAAGCTCTGAAATGTTTTGACGAATTTCCTCAGGACTTCAGCTTCGCACCTAAATTCAGCTTCTAAGACTTCATAGAAAAAAACTATAGTGCAAATTCGATGACCTGTTCAGGAACTGAAAAAAGACCTAACTTCCACGAGATCATATCTCCAAAGCATTGCGAACCAATATTTGAAATTGTTTTACGTTGTTCCTCAAGATTTTGGCTTCGTACTCTAAAAATTTTAGATTCTTAACCTTCATATAAAAAAATTTATAGCGAAAATTCCATGCTGACCTGTTTGGAGCAGTGAAACCCTAATATCTCAAACCTCTGATACCAAATGTTGTGAAACCAGCTCCAAAAAGGGAAGAAAAGAGATATAAATGCCTTAGAAATAAGCCACTTCTAGAGGGAAACCTCCAATACATTACACGAATGAAAAATTCTTGGATGATTCAAATTACAAAACCTCCTTTCTATATATAGGGAGTCCATGTGGCCATAATGTAATCTGAGTAGACCCTTATGATAATCATAACTTGACCTAACAATAACATGTTTAAAAGATGCAATTAATAACAAAATGGAATTACAAGGTACAATCTCAACAATAAAAGAGTTACTAATAACAATAGGGGACTATACTAGTAATATAGGGACTGGCACACCAAGCTCAGTACATCCCGATCGTCACACATTAACATAGAAAAGAAATGTGCAAATCCATGCATCGATATCTACCCTCATAGCACCTCCTTTGCACAATCCCTGCTAAAGAAGACCCTTGAATGAATTCGAATTGGCCTTGCCTTGACTGCACAATACTCATTGGAAACTCCAATGTGTGTCATATGCATTGAATGCATCACTATAGTCACAACGGATAGTCCATCTCACCCTTTCACCTATCTCTCCATTGGGTCTCCACTGGAACTAAAATGCATTGTAGTTAACTGATATTTCTTTTTAGTTGTTAGTGAGTTATTATATGTGAATTAATTAACTAATTAATTCACTTAACTCTCACTAGTGTATCTTTCAGTTAGACTAGATACAACTAGCTCAACTAAGTTTAACTCACTTAACTAAGTTAAACTGAATAACAACTCCATAAACTACTCTTCCAACTATGTCATAACTTTTCCACTTTAGTTCTAACTGAGTCCTCCATGCATGAGCCACCAATAAACCCTAGGAATTGCGTAGTTTCTTAAGCCCACTGATTTTCCAAATCTATTCACTAAAATAAAGTGCTCCAAGAGAATAAGTTGATGTTTATTGTTGGATTATTATTAAGAGCTAATAATAATCGACATGCATCTATTTATAGATCGACGATCTATAAATAAACTTCGCCCAATATTCTAAAAATAGAATTTCATATATTCTTCCAACTTTACCAACCATCCTACAGTAACATCACGCAACCTACAGAAATATGATCACCATGTCTAAAAATAGACAGTCTAAAAATAAACTTGTGCCAAAAATAGCCTGCGGGCCCACTTAGTGAAGGCGACTCTTTTCACTAAGCTCATCATCTTGTTGAATCTCAACACTCCCTCTCAAAAATATAGGGATTATATTTCACCCAGATCCTGCCTCTATGGTATTCGAATTTTCTCCTAGTGAGCGCCTTCGTCATAATATCTGCATCCTAATCCTCCGTAGGAATGTACTGAAGCAACATGATCTTCTGCTACACACAATCTCTGATACGATGATATCAGATATCAATATGTTTAGATATATCATGAAACACATGATTAAACAAGAGTTTAATGCAACTCTTATTATCACAATGTATCACTGTAGGATCTAAATGTGAACCGAACAAACCAACCAGGATCTTCCTCATCCAGATAGCCTCACATGCAGCTTTACTTGCTGCCATGTATTCTGCTTCCGTTGAACTGAGTGCCACAGATATTTTTTTCCTGCTGTACCAAGAAACTATCGTAGATCCGATACTGAAAAATCCCTCCTGATGTGCTCTTTCTGTCTGTTGGGCTGCTCGCCCAATCTACATTCGTGAAGACATACAACTTCACCTCATCCATCTGTCTGTACCATAAACCATACTCAGATGTGCCCCTGAGATACCTCAGGACATGCTTTCCTACCTTCCAAAAGAGCTTGGTAGGCTTAACCATCGCTTGTGAAAGATGGTTCACCGCATAGCATATGTCTGGTCTTGTATTAACTAAATACATGAGCGAACCCACCAACTATCGATAAACAGTGGCATCCACTACCTCTGCTGATGTAGCATCCTCTTTCCTCCAATTTCCTGGAAGAGGAGTGTCGATAGGCTTGCAGCCTTGCATGTGAAACTTCTCCGGTATCTCCCAGGCATACTTGCCTTGTGACACAAATAGTTCACCTTCCCGCTGCCATATTTCCAATCCAAGGAAATAATGAAGGAGGCCCAAATCCTTCATCTCAAACTCCTTTGCAAGATCTGCCTTGCATGAGTGTATCAACTGCTCATCACCCGTTAGTATTAAATCATAAACATAAAGAACAATGATTAAAATCTTACCCTCCACCACAATTTGGTACAGGTGCTATCACCAAAATAGGACCCTGATAGGCTGTTGATCAGACTACCTCAATGTAACTATTTCAAACCAGACTTTTAGTTGAGGCTTAGCCTCCTCAACCTGAGAGGGCTCTCTCAATAGGTTTATGATATTTGAATAAGGATTAGATGGCTAACTCTATGATTAAAATGGATAATTGGTTGTACTACTAATCAACAAACATCTATTGGGCTTATGGAGTCAAGTGTATTTTCACAAAACATGAGTATTAGATTCAATTGGAAGTCAGGGCATTTCAGGGTTTAGATGCATAAAAAGAACAATATGACAGAAAATAACATAGTTCATGAATATATGAAGGAAGTTAGAGCACATTCATTGAATTCTAAGTAACATACATTCATGCCATTGTAGGTAACTTAAAGAGGAAAACTATGAGAATATCACACAACCATAACCCTTTATGAATCCTGAGTGATGAAACCAATATCTCTGTATTAACATAAAAACATAGTTCTCTGCTACAAAAACAATATGCTTGATTATGAAAATTTCCAACCCTATGCAATTCAACTTCTTGTCCTTATAGAGTCATCATTACATTTCTTGGATTCTCTCCAAACACTTGAGAGAATTCGAATTTGCTAGCTTGACACCTATTATCTGCTAAAACAAAATTTAATTACATCTGACAAATTAAACTGTCTGTTCCAGAGTCCTAATACAACTAGGATTAAAACTCTCTATTATACCTTAACAACCTTATCCAAATAATAAATCTTCTATCTGACAGCTTCTTCTCCTAAAATTCGACCTTGATGATGTCCATCTCCTTGTTGTTGAACTGTAATGATCTGCTTCTTACCTGCCCTGAAAAATAGGAACATGCTCCCTACAAAATAGGTGTACTGCTTCATTTATGTTTCTTCACAACATCTGCTAACCAATTTGTGCTCAAAACATGTGGTAAATTCATATTAAACTCTTTTGACTTCGTCCTCCTAGATGTGCCCAAAACAAAACTTTGAAGAAGTGCCACAAACTATTAACATTACTGCGCTATGAAACTGTCTGATGTTTTCGTAGCGCATAACTTTACCTCTGAAAACTTCATTTGAAACCTTCAATTCTCAATTTTTTTCCATTAGATATTCATTTTTGGTATTTATACATCCTCCAACAGCATCATGGTTTAATAAACATACATGTTTCCTCTTTGAAAGCTTACAAAATTGATAAAACTGCATCCTATGGCAGTTTCGTAGCGCTCTACGAAACTGCTGTGTCTTTTATTTTCACACCTTGTTTCCAAAAAATTGAGTTTCTCACCTTTACTACCATCCTTGAAGTTTTATATAAGCTCTCAATAATCAACTTCGAACTGTTTTAAAAAATGAAACCTTTCACGAAACTCCAAAAATGTGTTAGGAGATGTCACTTACTATTCACATAGTTTTTTTGTTGTGGTTGATCTTCAGGCTTTGCTAGCTGTATTTGAAGGTCTTCAACCTGCCCTTTAAGCTTTCTGCTATTAGCCCTCAGTTTGGTGTTAACCATTCTTATGAATTTTTCTTCCTTGATTGCAAGGACAATCCATATGAAAAATTGATCCTGATTGCTGATTGATTCACTGTTTGAAACCTTTTCCAGCTCCCACAGACCTTTCAACCTCTCAAAGTTTGACCTTTCCATAGCATGCATTCTTTCTTTCTTCCTCAATTTATCAATCTCAATTTTTGCAAGTCTGAGTTTGTCTTTAACCTCTTCATAACTACTCCTTTCTCTCTGAGTATTAAATACTTTGTTTTTGTCTTCTTCGAATATTTGAGATGATGTATTAATGGGTTCTTCAAAAACACTTGCGTCCTCACCTCCAATTTGGTCTATCTCCATGTTTGGCTGCTGCATTTTCTTAGACTACCTAGTTTGTGGTTTTCTAGGCTTAAAAACAAATTCTGACACCTCATCCTCAAAGTCTAATTTTTTGGATGTTTTCAATTTCTTTGATTTGCCACCCGTATCCAGCTTTCTGAAATCTGCTTGAACCAAGGGAGACTCTTCAATGTAAATAGATTGTAATATATCATTCAAGTCACCTCTTAATTGTAAATTTTTGATTTGTGACCACAACCTTACCCTTCTCCTTTGACCTTTGACTCCTAGTCAACTTCTTCTAAGCTATTTTACTAATTGACTATTCCTGGATTTTTCTCTTCTTCTGTGCAGATTGAGGAGTCTTTTGGATATTCAGTGATGTCTTTATCATAGGTTCCTTAACCTATTTCTTAGGCTTAAGCTTGAAAAACCTCCTTGATTTTGTTTCTGTAGGTTCAATAGTCTTTGATGAAGATGTTTCTTTGACTTGAGAGCTAGCACTTGTTCCTTCAACCCCTATTCCACTCAAAAAGAGAAATGCAGACCATTCTCTTTTCACTTTTTGAAGCTCATGCAAAACTATTAACTTGACTAGACCATGATGAAATAAAGAGGTTTCACATGCCTGAGTTTTCATCTGAACTTTGTCTGCCATCTTGGCCAGACTTCAGAATAGAAAGAAAGGTAAGTCTAGAGAGATTATTCCTGTGAAATGAAATAGGAGTTTAAAGTGATAAGTGTACACCTTGTGATATCTCCCTTCGCAGGTGAGGTATCTTTGAATATTGTAGAGCAGGTTGGAAAATGCATCCTTGACATAATTTCTTGGCACAACTTTATTCAAATCAGTGTCCATAAACTCTGGTTTCAAAAAGATTTTGCAGGGTTTCATTTCAAACCTAAAATTTTTAAACCATCTTTCCTCCCCTCTTGTGATTTCTATGACTGTTGATATAACTTCCGGAGAAATTGGTAAATTTAGGAAACTAACCTTTGTGTTTGACCCTGTGAAATTGGTAGCAAATTCTTTGGTGACATGATTATGCCCTCCTTGAAGCTTTTCACATAACCTCCAACACCCTACCTTCTTGAAAGCTTCTTCAATAGATTTATCCCTGGTGAAATTTTCTAAACCTTCAGGTTCTATCCTCGGGTAGTGACCTGATTGGTGATTTTTTCTTTCTTCTGCCATCTTCTTCCTGGAAACCCTATGTCTTCAGCAAAACTGTAATAAACCTCCTTGTTGGATAAATTGGCTCACTTGAGAATTTGGTTCAGCCTCGCTTGATGGAAAAATCTGCCTCGCTTAATTGAAAAGTCTGCCTCACTTGAAAATGAAATGAGAGCTCTGGTATCTTATCATGAGCTTCTCTTTCAGCAATAGATATGCACGCAGTGCCTTCTTTGCATGAGATAAAAACAATAATAACCAATTCCCTTTTCAAATTTGCAAAGGGCCATTGACAAATGACCACTAATGAATCTAATAATGATTTCATAACTACTTTGGACAGTTGCATGCATGAGGGATGATTCGTGGACTGCAACCATGATTGTGGATTGACACTATAATCATGAAAATTTAACCCCAAGTTGATGGATGTGACAGCTAAACCGAAAATTCCTAAACCCTGATTTCGTAGCGCTGGTAGTGTTATTTCAGGATTTTGTGCTACGAAAAGACCAGCATTTTCATAGTGCAGAAGCATTTTTTTACACTGAGCGCGCTATGAAAACCTGGTTTCGTGGCTTATTCGAATTTTTTTTGAAAAAGATTCAAAATATGGGTTTCGAAACATGGCATGAGACTACTAAGGTGTAAGAAAAAGTTTATGAAATTGGTTTGGTGATGAAATGAGACTCTAATACTATGAATTAGACCCTATAAAACATAAAAATGACTCAAACCCTATCTAATACCATGACTTAGGAACAAGTATGAACTAACTGAATTTAGAGAATTTTAATAGTGATAACAATAAGTTTGCATCCACATCACTCTTGGTGAAGCCAAGTCCAGTGAAATAGATTTTGATCCGAGTGTACCAAGCATGTGGTGCTTGCTTCAACCCATACAATGCTCTTTTGAGCCTGCACACATGCGACTCGCTCCTGTAGATCTAAAATCCTTCCAACTGCTCAATGTACAGCTCTTACTCAATGATCCCATTAAGGAACGTAGTCTTCACATCCATCTGATGAATGTGCCAACCCATCTGTGCTGAGAGAGAAAGGATGGTCCGTATGGAATAATATCATGTGATAGGTGCAGAGGTTTCTTCATAGTCAATCCCCTCGATCTGTGAGAGGCCCCGGGAAACAAATATTGACTTATACTTCTCAACGCTCCCATTAGTAGCTTGCTTTACCTTGTAGATCCATCTTGATCCTATAACTGATTTTCCCACCGGCCTTGGAACAATCTCCCAAGCACTGTTTCTGACAATGGAGTCATACTCCTCCACCATGGCATCTATGTATGTGGGCTCCTACATTGCTTCTTCAAAAGAAGATGGCTCTGTCACGATACACTTGCTCATAAGAGCCATGTATCTAGTAAATCGGTCATGTGACTGTCTCTGTCTGCATTGTGATGTAGGGACTCCTACATTCTGTGCCGCATCAAGATTTAGTCTCTTAGCTTCTGTGGATTGCTTTCTTCTTTGTCTGATGTTTGGTTCTACATGAGTGGACTCCTCCACTCCATGAATCTCTTCCTTTGGCTGATCCACATCTAGAGGCTCATCTTTGGGAACAAGAAGTTCCTCCTCTGCATGCAAGTGTAGCTCCCTCTCAAGTGACAACTTCATGGCTTTCACCTCATTGAATTGTATATCCCTTCGCACCACAGTCATCCGACTGTCTGGATAATACACACGAAAATTATGTGGTGTTTCTATGTACCCCTCAAATATCCCAACTTCTGCAGTCGGCTCCATCTTCTTCCTGACATCCTTTGTCACATGAATGTAAATAGGTGAGCCAAAAATCTTCAAATGATAAATATCAGGCTTCTTACCAGTAAAAGCTTCTTCAAGTGTACTCATTCCAAGTACTCTATGAGGACAATGATTTTTCACATAAACCGCAGTGTTGCATGCTTCCACCCACAAGTGCATCGGTAGGCCCTGGTCTGCAGCATCGCTCGTGCAGCACCCACGATCGTTCTGTTCTTCCTCTCCGTGACCCCATTCTGCTATGGGTTATGAGGCACTATGAGTTCTCTTCGAATTCCTTCTTTGCTACAGAAGTATTTGAATTCGCCCGAGATGTATTCACCACCATTATCACTCCGTAGAGATTTCACTTGCTTCCCTGACTCCTTCTCCACCAATGCTTTGAACTCACAGAACTTTGATAATGTTTCGATCTTCTTCTGCATGAAGAAGATCCAACATCTACGAGAATATTCATCAACAAATATAACATAATACCTGTGTTTTGTTGTTGAAGCAATAGAGAAAGGTCCACACACGTCTGTGTGAATTCTCTCCAAGATCACCGAAGCACGGTTCTCCTTCTCATGAAAGGTGGTCTTCACAAACTTACCCATATTACATCCCTTGCACTAATCTAACTGCACAAGATTACCCTTGGGAAGTCCAGTAGAAATCTACTGCAAAATATTCAAAGTGCCATGGTGAAGATGGCCCAATCTCCTATGCCATAATTCGCCCTCATCCCAGCTCACCACTTCTTCTACTTTTCCCACCATTGCAGTGCAGCCATCTACCTCCAGCTTGTAGAGATTCTTAATTCAAACCCCTATCTTCTTCGTTTGACCCATTGTTTTATGTCGAAGGAAGGCTTTTCCCTCACTAAAAACAACATCATAACCTTTGTCTTCCAACATTGTGACCGAGACCAAGTTCTTCTTCAGACCTGGAACATGCATAACATCCTTCAACAAGAATGGATTACCAGACTCCCTCTCAAATTTAATGGTCCCAATGTCGGTCACATTGTATCGACCATCGTCGCCCATCTCTATATGCATCTGGAGGTCCTTCTCCTCCAAGTTACTAAACAAATCCTTGTCTCCTGTCATATGGAAAGACGCACCGCTATAAAGATACCACACCGATCCCATACAGCTTGAAACCAAGCATGTGATCAAAGAGAAATAAAGTTCAAATTTCAAGGCTAAGGCCTCTCCAGCTGCAGCTCCAACAATATTCTTGTTCTTGTTCTTCTGTGGGCAGTTAGTGGTGAAATGCCCATGTTTGTGAGAGTGAAAGCACTTCACTTTGGAAAAATATTGCTTCTTTCCTTAGCATCAGATTTTGAAGGAAATTTCTTCCCCTTCCCTTTCCTTTATTTGGTAGCCAAAGAGAAATTATCTTCATCTTCATTCTTCGATGAAGAGCCATCCCTAGTACCCTGCCTTATATCCTCCTGCACAAGATCCGACCAAAGTCACTCCCATCCCGAAAGTTTCTCCCTTCCATTGACAGAGTCTTCGTAGCTATGTCAACTCTTCGGAAGCCCAAGGAGAGCCAAGCTCACTAAGTCTTCATCATCAAAAATAACCCCCACACTTCCTAGTTCATCCTTGTAGTGGACAAACTTCGTGAGGTATTTTGGAATACTATCGCCCTTCTCCATTTTTATTTTTCTGAGCTTGTCTTTAAGTGCCAATTTCCTCTGGTTGCTTCTGTTTTGGAAAAAATATGTCAAAGCCTTCCACGTTAAGAATGGAGTGGCTTTCTCATGAAGGATGGACACAATATGGTCCTTCACACCTTCCAACAGAATTCTTCTTGTCTTTGCTCTCTTCTTTTTCCATGCGTCAAGTAATGTAGCATTGCTAGATCCCGGCTTAGGAACATCGCTATCGATGAACTCCTTCAGTCCATTATCCTCCAGCACTTCCTTCATCCTATCCTTCCAGGCTATGTAATTCGAGCTCCCATCAAGGGCATACTCCAATCGTAACCCATTGAAAGAAATTTCATTGTATACTCAACTTCTGCACCAAGAATCTTCTGTAGCAAATTCGA
The DNA here is from genome assembly GCA_034641835.2 of Pinus albicaulis. Taxonomy (NCBI): domain Eukaryota; kingdom Viridiplantae; phylum Streptophyta; class Pinopsida; order Pinales; family Pinaceae; genus Pinus; species Pinus albicaulis. The sequence goes on from CM076574.1 coordinate 859,476,636, forward strand.
ATTGTCCACCAGCACAAACTCAACAATTCTTCACAATAGAAATCTTCAAGAATTAACACTGCTCTGATACCATGTAGAAATTAGTATACACTAAGAATGCATACATCTAGATTCCCCTGATCTCACAATATTTAACTTCTTGCAAAATACAGAATCATTCCACTGTTAATCTTTTGCGGAAAATTAATTGCAAACACATGTGAAGCATAAATAAAAACAATCGCACATAACAAATTTGTTTAACAGGAAATCATAAAGCTAAAAACCCCAAATATAATTATTATGTATCGTGGAGATCATGTAACAATATCATACAAAGCTTAGTACATCAATCTCTCAGTACAATCAATCGTCACGCACTAACATAGAAGAAATCTGCAAATCCGTGCACCGATCTCTATCCTCCTACTAGCCTGACTCAACTGTGCAATACCTACTGAAGAATAGCTCTGAATGAATTCAAATTACCCTTGCCTTGATTGCACAATCCTCATTGGAAACTCCAATGTGTGTGTGGTGCAATCAATGCATCACTATAATCACAACAGATAGTCCATATTGCCCTTTCACCTATCTCTCCACTGGGTTTCCACTGGAACTGATATGCACTGTAGTTAACTGTTGTATTTGTTTAGTTGATTAATGAGTTATTATTTGTGAATTAATTAACTAATTAATTCACTCCACTCTCACTAGTGTATCATTCAATTAGACTAGATACAACTAGCTCAACTGAGACTAACTGAGTTAAACTGAATACAACTCCATGAACTACCCTTCCAACTCTCTCATAACTTTTCCACTTCAGTTCTAACTGAGTCCTCCATGCATGAACCACCAATAAACCCTAGGAATTGCGTAATTACTTCAACCCACTGATTTTTCAAATATGTGCATTGAAATTAAGTGCTCCAAGAGAATAAGTTTTTGTTTATTGTCAAATTATTATTAAGAGCTAATAATAATCGACACTTCTATTTTTAGATCGCCCAATATTCTAAAAATATAATTTCATCTATTTTTCCAACTTGACCAACCATCCACAAATAGCATGCTGCAACTTTTGAAATATGATCACCATGTCTAAAAATAGACTTGCGCCAAAAATAGCCTGCAGGCCCACTTAGTGAAGGCGACTCTTTTCACTAAGCTCATCATCTTGTTGAATCTCAACATGGAGGGGGTAGAGAGAGGGAAAAAGAGAGTGACCGAAAGAGGGGGAGAGGGAGAGATGGGGGAGAGATAAGGAGATAGTGACAGAGATGGGGAGAGAGAGAGAGATAGAGAGAGAGAGAGAGAGAGAGAGAGAGAGAGAGAGAGAGAGGAGAGAATGAGGGAAGAGAGAGAGAGGGAGAGAAGGGGAAGAGAGAGAGAGAGAGAGGGAGGCACAAAGATGGAGGCGGGAAAGATGGGGAGAAACTGAAGGAGAGAGAGAGGGAGATAGTGACAAAGTTGGAGGGAAAATATAAAGAGAGAGTGATGGAGGAGAGAGTGAGAGGGAGGTGGGAGAGAGAGGGAGAGAGAAGAAGGAAGAGATAGAGGAGGGGGAGAGAAGGAGAGAGGGAGGGAGAGAGAGATGGAGTTGGAGGGGGAGATAGTGATATATTTGGGGGGAGAGAGAGAGAGAGAGAGAGAGAGAGAGATGGGGGAGATACAAAGGGAAGTGGGATAGAAAAGGGTAGAGGAGAAGGAAGAGAGAGGATTTGAGAGAGGGAGGGAGGGAGAGATTGAGTTGGTGGAGGAGAGAGAGGTATGGGAGAAGAAAGACACATAGAGAGACAGGTGGAGAGAGAGAAAGCTACTAACAAGGGAGAGATGGACATAGAGTGAGGGAGAGATGAGAGAGGGAGGGAAGAGACAAAGAAGGGGAAGAGAGAGGGAGAGAGAGATAGACATATATGTAGAGAAAGTGTTCATGTTTGGGGTGTGATATATGGAGACAAAGAAGGAGAGACAAATGGATATAGAGATATAAATGGAGGGGAGAGAGAGGGAAGAAGAGAGAGATAAAGAGAGGGAGAGATAGATAGATATGTAGAGAGAGATCATGTGTGTTTTGGGGGGTGAGATAGAGATACAAAGAAGGAGAGTTGGAGGGTGATATAGATATATATGGTCGAGAGAGAGAGAGAGAGAGAGAGAGAGAGAGAGAGAGAGAGAGGACCGGGGGGGGGGGAAAGATGGATTTAGAAGGTAAAAGAAATTGGATATAGAAATCCATGAGTATTTGGTTTTAACTGATTTCAATGTATATTTTGATTCCTAATCCTATTTGGTTGTTTGCATGGTATGCATTGATTTTAGTGTAGTTGTTGATTTTTAATCTTTTTTGATTGTTTGAACTAGATACATTGATTTCAATGTAGATGTTGATTTTTAATCCTATATGATTGTTTACGCAAGATGCATTTATTTTAGTGTATATGTTGATTTCTAATCCTATTTTATTACTTGCCCTAGCTGCATTGATTTCAATGTCAATGTTGATTTCTAATTCTGTTTGAATTCTTACATTAGATGCATTGGTTTCACTGTGGATGTTGATTTCTAATTTCATTTAACTAGATGTTTAATGTACATTAATTTCAAAGTAAGTATATTAATAGTGTTGATTTCAATGTAAACACAAAAAAATATTGACGACGTGCATTGATTTCTATGTTACAATACTTTAACCATAAATACAATACTTGAATTTTCACCTTAAATAAAATGTTCACTTACCTAAAATTTTTACTTCTTGAAATTGTAAACTATTTGTAATTGACTACCTTCTTATTATTCTCATTTTCCATCATTCAACATTACTAGTCACTTTGCATTCAAACAAGGTAATAGAAAACAACTACTATTGAAACTTACTTGGGGGTTAATACTACATAAGCCACAATGATTGACTTTAGAGAAAGATAATATTAATATTGGAGAGAAAGAGAGACAATGTATGATGTTTAATACAATAACTCAAGTTAAAGATTTGAATGATTTACGATTTCAACCACCATTTTCATATGATCCATATGAAAAGATGGCAAAAATAACTTGTGTCACAATAAGAATAGTAAAAGAAAATAATTTGAGATTGATCACAATGAAGACTATTTGTAATTTTCTACATTCTTATTATTCAAATTTTCTATCATTCAACATTGTTACATTATCACTTTGCATTCAAAATTATTATTTCATAAATTTTCATCGTTCAAGTTGGGTGAATGCATGAATATGAGCTACACTTTTGGGCCAAAGGTGGTGATGAAATTTCAAAATATACTCTTTTATCGAATTTAAGCCCTCAAAATTCATATTAGCATTGTGAATTTTGATTCAGAGTAAAAAGACAATTTGTGGAGAATTATGTTGTCCTAATGATATTTGCAAAAAAAAAAAATGTCGTATAATCAATCAATTTTCCATTGAATGAAATGTTTGTCCTTGTAATTTTTCACACATATTTAACATGTTGTGTGTGTTTAGGTAGCATAGTTAGTTCTACATGTGAGCATGATATACACATAGAGAACTAAATCATGCATATTAAAACTTTATTTTTTTATGCAAAATTTTATTTTTTATTATTTTTCGAAGTTGGCAAATTAATATTTGAATTGCATTTTTCAGACACATGTGTTCACGTAAGATTTTTTTTCTAATATTGAACTAAATTCAAAAAAAAGAGTACACTTTTTAAGAGGACTTGTAAATGAAGATGGTGGTAGTTCTTGAAATTATTTCATTTTGTATATTTTATGTTATAATTTTTTATTTCAAACCCTTTAAAACTGTGCAAAAAAATTTCAACCATAATGTTTAAAAGAAAATAGATGAAAAATATCATATGAATTCGAAAATGTCAAACTCATATGCCATTGGATAGAGGATTCCTTCATGAATCCAACATGATCAACTCCACCAGCTAAGGAAAAACACTGCCTTAAGTCTGCTATGCTACAAAATGGTGTTGCAGAGAAATTTGTGAAAGGGGAGCTAAAACTCTATTTTTCCAGGCTCTTAGTAGCTCGATCGAGCGCTTAAAATGCTGAATCGAGTTTTTAAGTTAAAAATTCAAATAGCTCGATCGAGGGTTTGAAAAACCCTCGATCGATCCCTTAATGTGGTTAAACAATGACTCAATCAAGATTTAAGGCTTGATCCATTTTTTAATTATGCACCCAAGATTTATTGGTGGGAAATTTCAAAAAAATGGCTCGATTAAGTCCATTTCTCAATCGAGCCCCTAACCTTGGGTTACACAAGAGCTCGATCGAGGGTTTGTTTAATGCTCAATTGAGTAATCTTTTAGCCCTCAAATAACTTGATCGAAGGCTTGAATATTTCTTGATAAAGCACTTAAAAAGGCTTGATTGAGCTACTTTTTTCACCTACAACATGCCCTCACTTTCCAAAAAGTGTAACCCAACTCCATGCATAGACCCAATTATTAACAATTTCTATCATCTCAACAAACTGAGGTAACTGAGCAAATTTTAAATTAAAATGAACAAATTAATCTTAAACATATTTAGCATATTTAAAATGACCAAAATAATTAGATGTTTAACAAATTTTCCATGTCCGCACATGAATGAACCTAGGTTATATCCATCTTAACCTCATATCTATCAAGCACTAAGAGGGGTTAAATCTCTCGAAGTGAAAACCTTTCCTCAAGTTTTGCACTTATAAAAGAGGCTCACACCTCAAGTGATTTGATCCCTCTCAACACTTGATATATCTGAGATTAATATGGATCTGGGTTGGTGATTATTAATCCTATGTTAGTGAAATCACATTTTCATTTATTTTAATGAAAATTAATTTATAAAATGAATTTTATTGTAAATTAATAATAATAATATTTTTTTTTTAAGAATGGGCATTTAATTAAATTTAAATTAATAAGTAACAATATAAACTAATTTATCGTAAATTTTATTTTCAAAAATTTGAATGTAACTGTTTTAAATATTCAAAATTGTATTCTAAAGGTGTGAATTTTGATTAAAAAAAGTGTGAATTTAAAATTTTGGAAGTGTTAATTTTGATACTTAAAGTGTGAATTCAAATTTGAAAGTCTATGTCAAAGTGGATGTAAATAAGTGTGGATGTAAATAAGTGGAATATACCTTGAAGGGTTAATGATAAATGTGTTTAGGGTTTATGGATTATAAAATAATTATAAATGTTATTGTCAATGAATGAAGACATTGTTAAGAATGATGTGTCTATTTCTAAAGTTATTGGAAGTGATAAGCCAAAGGTTGAATCATACCACTATCTACATCGATACTAATAATAATAATTATATGTATAATTAATTATATTAAAATGGACATTCCATAAATGAGGTGACATATAAACAGTTTGTTGAGTTTTGAGGCGCAACGGCCCAGTGTGAAGGTGATGTGTAAGTATCTCTGTCCTGAACCTAGAGTTGACATGTGTCCCTAAAAAAAATAGAATATTCTTTAAATAGAAAAGCAATGTCGGATATAATAAAAAATATATGCTATGCATGTTTAATTAATTTTCCATGTGACATTATATAATTTCGTGTAAAGTAATTAGAAGTAAAAAAACATGTGAGTAAAATATTTTATATATTGTTTTAAAAAATTATGTATATATCATATAAATCTATCAAGAAAAAAAGTTTTAAAAAAGTAGATGTATCATATAAGTATTTTTTGGACTTACAAGTTTAAGTTATGTAATCCCTATAGCATTCAAAAATACAATTTAAACAATAAAAAAATACACATTGTTTTTTGCACTCTAAAAAAAGTTTGCACTTGAAGAAGTTTGATCCTCATGCTAGATCGATGCTTAAGATGGATCTTTTTATTATAGATTTGGGTCCTACTTGGTCACATGCATAGAGGTGTATTTTCTATTTTAAAAACAATGTTTGTTGAGAGAATAAGTGCATTAAGAAAAAAAAAACATCAAAACTATGGATATGATGAAACAAAAAAAATATCTAGGAGGAAACAATATAATATAGATAATTGTGTTGTATGATTCAAATGGATAAACATATAATTAGTAAATTTGATGATATTTGATGACATTGTTTATCGGTATATATATGATGTTCTTAATTTAGATTGACCTCTTTGCCACTAAGATTTGTATGTGCATTGTTTTATAAATAAAATGGCTTTGGAGAAATGAGAGTGATATGAGGGTAGTGGGAGTTATATAAGCTTCCATCTTCTCATGGTTTGCCTTGATATTAAACAATAACACATTCTCAAAGTTAAGAAAATCTCAAGATATTAATTGAGCTACCACATCATGAACTAATTGGAGAGTGCAACTCTTACATAGTTTAAAATTAAGGCTCCATTTATTTTTTATATTTTCTTCTTTTTTATCATATGCATATCAAATCAAATAGTAATTAATATTTGTGACTTTTGTTACAAGTGAATCCTGGTGCAACTATGCATTATGAGATGAGTCAAAACTAGTATAAATTCACCCCACATGATGTGTTAACAAACTCGACATCAATATTAAATTGGCATTGGTTATAAATTTTAAAATTGTAAGTGGTTTTCTAATCATTACTTCTAAGCAATGAATTCAAATTTGAGTAGTTTTAGAACCATTTTTCATCTCTTGTGAAAAATATTAGCTTTATTAATATATTTATAAAATATTATCATGGTGAAAAAAGGGATGAGAATAAGGTTACATAGGCCCTTATATACAAAGAAATGTTATCATTTACATGTTCTCCGATAGATCAAAAGTAAGGTTAGATAAGTTTGTGTTGTTGGAAATGATATATATATATATATATATATATATATATATATATATATATATATGTGTGTGTGTGTGTGTGTGTGTGTGTGTGTGTGTGTGTGTGTGTGTGTGTGTGTGTGTGTGTATTACAATTTGACAATTAATTCAAACAATAAAAGAATTTCTTATCTTTGATAAGTAGAGTGACCTAAATTACATATTAGCATTAATCTCACAGGTTAAAAAAAAAATTCTTGACTCCTTATTATCAATGGTTGCAACCCCACAATCCAGTTCATATAATATTTTCCATAAACCTCTTGTTCCAAATTGACAACATCAATGTCATCTCTAATAGTCTAAAGAAGACATTATGCACAAACAATGATTTGATCCCTAATTTAAATATAAAAGCTCAATGGATTTGATTCCAAAGTCGGAGTTGAAATTATACATATATGTTAGTGTTGATTATGGTAAGAAAACATTTTAAATGAATCTCAAGGATTTTCCATCAAAATTATATCCCAAAAACCATTTCCATTTCCCTTGAGACCTTTTAAAAAAAATGATTTTTATGAAGGGATATAATTCTTCTTCCATTGTTTGAAATTTTATTCCTCTTTTAATGAATCCTCTACAACATTGTCATCTTAACAATTTATTTCAGTGAGATACCTATTAAGTCCTTGAAATGAAGCACGATCCTTTCCAGAAACATTATTCCATCCTATTATATGTGTTACATTAGAATGATTCAAACTATAATAAAATCTATTAATTTCTATTTTGAAGGTCCTTGCAATTAATTCATATTAGGTTTATATTTCCATAAACCAAGATGCAAGTATAATGGAAGATTTGATGACCATATATCTTACAAATTTAAAATTTTAGTTTTTTTTCTTCACTCTTGCTATTTTAATAAGTTATTATTTATTTATTTGCAACATGCTACAAATAATTATTTTAAGTTCCTATAAAACCTTGTTTTCTAAAGTGTTTTTAACATGTCCTGTATCCCTATTTTCAATGGCCACAAAACCCTATTTTTGAATTATTTTTTACATGCTAACGATCTCCATTTTTAATGGCTATAGAATCCTATTTAGTAGCTATGAAACGTTATTTTTTTGAAGTGTTTTCAACATGTTATTAAACCTTATTCTTAGCATATATAAGAAAATTTTGTTCTTAATTTACTTATGAATCATGATTTTAGTGGTTGTGGAGCATCATATCAATGAAATTGCATATATTGATACTTTCATATTTACATAAGCTTTTAAATGAAAATATTAAATGGAAAATTAAACCAACAGAAAAAATTGGAAAAACATATTTAAAAAAAAAATAGGATAGGTAAAGAACCATCATCATGACAAATTTATGTTTTTCCTAAATGAATAAGAATTGTAATCGCTTGAATATGAATTCTGTAATATTTATATTATGATATTTTAAAAAGAATTAGAAGCACTCCCAAGTCAAAAATATGTTCTCATTCAATAAATGTATTGTATTATTTATTTGTTTACTTAAGATGTTACAAGTGTTTGGATTCCCCTTAATGAATGACCCAATATATTGTTGGAAACTAGATCACTACTGAGAGGGGGGGTGAATCAGTATTGTGAGCACTTATAAACTTGTTCTCCAATTATTTAATCTTTAGCATGCATAAACTGAAACATATAATAAAATATTAGTGCAACACAAATAAACATGCAACCATAAAATCAATCAACACATAGACATGAGTATTTCTAGTGGAAAACCCATCCCGGGAAAAAAACCACCTTGCTGTTGCTGCACTGTTCAATTCTTTTATTAATTTTCTAAATTATACATGGATCATCTCACTCCCATGAACCGAAATGCTTTAATTCTTTCAACAGTATGCTAGAGAACTATCATACTAGAAACTGTTTCTCTCACGAATCTACGACCTACCATCCATTGAAGCCACCACGATCAATGATCCTTGCCCGGTTACTCTTGAACTAACAACACGACTCTAAAGACTCTGATCTACTAGTCACCACCATGACCAATGAGTCTCACATAGTTTCTATTGAACTATCCAACCACCTTTGGATGGAGAAATATCTTCCATCTACTGAATATGCCAAATCACTGTATACTTAAAGCCTCCATTCCTTCACTTCCTCCATGCGAGCCTCGTTTCATATATTTTCAGACTAGACTCTGAAAACTTGCTCAACATGAGAACTTCAGCAACATAGCATCAAAGCTCAATCAATATTGTAGCACGAGCTATAATCAAAAGTCCTCACAACATTCTCCACACAAGCTCCAACACAATATCCTCAAAACACTACTCCAAATCACACATCAACACTTCACTCACCACATAATTTAATGGATGAAATATGCTTCAGATATATGTTGTTACAACTATAAACTGATTTATAAATTATGCATAACAAATCTCACATAGTTTGCAGGGGCTTCTCTAAGCTCTTTTCTCACTCCATACACTAGTGAGATCAACCCAACAATCAAACATCTCACAATGATCTATCTCCAATATGTAGATGAACTCAAGAGCTCAACAATCATATTCATATGCTGGAATGGATCCAAATTCATCTCATTGACTTAATCAACCACTAACACCAATAGCGTTTTTTATCTTTTCAACTTTGATCAACTTCTAGAGGTCCCACGAACTTTTTCAACCATAAACAAAAAAGTTCCAATCAAGGAAGTCGCCATAAACCAAAAATTAGCTCAAAATCACGAGGAATGCGGAGAAAATATCTTCCAAACCCATAGTATCTCCCTTACTACCACTCTGCATGTGATTATGGCTTTCTTGGGGCTATAAATACTCCTTTAAGCTTGCCTCCATGCAACTATGGCTTTCCAGTCGCAATGATGACCCATCCTGCCTACGATTGGGGTTAAAAATGAATTAAAACATAATTCCTTCAGTCCTAAAAATCTACCACTTGCTGGAACATCTTCCTATACTCCTGTACACTCCTACAAGCCTCTACAACATTTATACAACTGATGAAATAAGCTAAGAACATGTCTATGAAATTCTAGACGTATTATACTAACTTTAGGACCAATACCAACACCTCCAACTCCTCAAGAAACAACCACAACCTCTCTGACACCTGCAACATCTGTAGAAGCATCTCTGACAACTGTGAAAACAACATCCTCAAACACAACAACAACATCACATCCAACTGCCTCCAACACTCATGGAAGCTCCTCCAACACAAGAAACCACATCTCACACATGTAGCAACATATGCAATGTCTCCAAGACATAAAGAGACAGAAGCAAAACCAAGAGAATCACTCCATCCTCCTATAGCAACAACATCTCCAACAACAACAATTGAGAAAATCTCCAACGTCATGTAGCAACAACATCTCCAACCAACACATCATGTCTAGAATCTATCTCCATAGTAGCCACTAGGTCTAGTCATAGGATGTTGACATCAATGCCAACTAACACGACCATCGAGACAAACACACATCACCACATAGTCATCACACATGCATATGAATGGAAGCACCAAGAGATTTTTGACATCAATTCCAACATATATCTCAGTTTTTTTTTATTGGTATTAGCTAAATTTATCTTGAATAATGAAATTAGACACCTTTTACTTCACATTAATGCCCAAATGTCTCCCCTTTTTTCAAACTATCTAATTGTAAATATTAGGGATTAGAGATTTTAAAGGATATAAATCCTTTGATGTCCTAGATTAATATTAGGTGTCTAAATTTAGTTTCTACAAAAATAAGATTGACAATATTCAATGAAGATGACATTTTTATGAATATTTTTTAAATAAAAAAAAGAGCAACATCTTATTTGACATTGATTTGATGTTTAGTGTAATTACACATTGATTTTTCAATGTTTGTTAGACATCTCAAATACCAAATGTTTAGTATTTATGTTTCCTACGTGTCAAATATTCAACATATAAGACTTCTTCAATGCTCCTAAAAATATCATGAATTCCATGTTGTATGGATATGTGAAATGTCGATTTGATGTCAAATAACTGTTAGTTCATCAATGAATAACGAATAATGAGCATGAAATGAGATTTTTTTACATGGTTATCATTGATTTTTCAACATGTATTTATTTTTTCAAATTTCTATTTGATGCTAAATAATGATGATTAACCAACACATAATTGACATAAAAAAAAAACTTTTGATATAGTTATTGCAATTTTTTTGACATGTAGTTAACATTCCAAACATCAAACATATGACACCATAATCCCAACATCAGTTCAACATTAAATATGATTATGTTAAGTGGATTTTTTTCAAAATTTTGAATTTTGATTTCATGTCAAATTATTATCCAAATGCAATAGTGAGCATTAGTGGTGCAGGTCAGAGAGCAAAGAAGAAAATATATAAATAAAAATTATCGAAGCATTGAATTCCTACGATATTACTAGGAATTTTCTTGTTCCGAGAAATTGGACAATGACTTTGTGATGTTTGGTAGATCCAGAGTTAAGATGGATCTAGGCTGGTTATCATTCAATCATTATATATTTTACTTTATCTCTCACGTTTAGCTTTAATAACCATCTATGCAAGAGGTTAAAGTGGAATTATTTTTCTTTATAAGTTAGGAAAACTTATCATAATTGAGTTGTCATATTAGTAGTAAGGAAAACTATCATTGGATGCTATTTGTGAATGTAGGATGACTCATCATCATTATATATCTATCCAGAGGTGTTGTAGATGGTGCAGGCTCTGGAGGAGAGCAGAGGACTTGTTGGAAGACATGCCAACTCTTGTTTGTTGGCTTCTAGGTCAACTTGGCAGTGGAACTTATGAGACACGTTTGGCCTATTGATAGAGGTGTCAAAGGCCTTGATAGAGGTTTAGAGACATGTACATGAACTTATGAAGGTGACCAAATAGGCGAAAAAGTTTCAAAGCTGATTTTATTATTATTTTCCTTATGCTCTGCCCGAACCACTCGGAGAATGTCTCATGCACGCGGTTGGAAAGCTCCAAAAGAAATTTGGCAGGATTGTGAGTGTGGCTACAATGAAAATATACTAGTTCTGTGGGTGTGGTTGAGGCTTAGAATGAAATTTTCTCTGCATTCCTCGCGCACTTCTGGAGTATTTCAACTTGCATATTCAAGGAAGCTTATAAATTAATGATATAAGGTCGAAATTGGTTGAGCAAGTCCTCCTGTGGGTGCAAACACCTTAAGTGCACAAGTAGTGGTGATGACGGTTGGATTTCATCAACTTTGTGTTGTCTTGATCCCAGTCCAAAAGTGAAATTCGCCCTATATGTTTTATGTACTTCATTTTGGAGATGGGTGTTGGTTGGTTCAATGATAGTGTGAGTGAGAGAATTGATCCGAATTTATGCAGGAACACAACAAAATACGCATATAAACATAAATACAAAGATGCAATGGAAATAACACTTCATTTCATTAATATCAAAGAACTAAAATTTGTTTATAGACATAATGGAATTAAACTAGCTAGGGCGCTGGTAGCTTATCTATAAGAAGAGATTTGGTGACTACAAGCCTCTAAACTGTGTTACAATGAGGCTCGAGGGCCAATTTATTATTGAGAAATAATGGAAAACCATAAACATCAAAAACCTAACCCTAGGAGATGAAGCGCCAAAACTATGGGCCGTGTTTGGGTAAATTGGTACATCAACTTCTCGGGGACATAAATTTGGCATACGATCTTTGTTTGATGCACACAATACCTCATTAGAAATATATTTCTGAGGAATACAACTTTTGATGTGAGAAACATCAAAGGAATTTCCACGCTGCTCCCAGTTTTCCCAAAAAACGTCATTTAAGGCCTCAAAACGACTCTGGAAGTACAGGACCTGAATAACTGCTAAAAATAGTAAATTGTGCTACAATTAAGGAAACTAAAAAACTAAAAGAAATAATGGTGGGGCCTCAATTGGAATAGGTGGGTGGCCACCAGTATACACCTGGATTAAGAAGGTTTCATAGAGGAGGAATATTTAAGACCAAGTTGTGAGAAGGATTGTTCAGTGTATTAATTCTAATGGCAGTGAATGAAGCAGATTGTTGAAGAAGAGATATTAGTTTGTAGAGAAGAGTTGATGGAGTTGTAGAAGATACTGTTTTTAGTATATGGAGAAAAATTTTATAGCATAAATGAGACAAAGTGTAGTGTGCCTCATATTTATGTGATTGATCCATTTTTTTTTCATGTGTCACTGGTGCATTTGGAAGATAACCATTGTGTTTTATGTTTTTGATTTTATTATGAAGATTTTAAATGTTGGACTAAGGGTTTGATGTTATGGATGAATATAAGATTTATTTATTTTGTTGGTGATAGTATTGTTCAGTTTTTGTTGGATGGATTTTGGCCACTATTTTCTTGAGCAGAGAGCATGTTTTTGGTGATATTTTACAGATAGTCTTGTTGTTGGAATTTGTATTGCAGAGTTGAATCGAGTTGAGAAGAGTGTCTTGGATCCAGTGTGAAAATATATGAAACGAGGTCCACATAGTGTAGAGGAGCAATGACTTCATGAGAGTGGATCATTGATTTCGTAGCATTATTGAAAGGAACAATTTCTCCATCCAATCGAAGTTGGATAGTCCAATCGGAGTTGGGAAAAGATCGTTGATCGTGGTGACATTTAGCGGATGGTTTTCCATAGATCCATGTGAGAACATAGTCTTCCGAGCTGATTAGTAGAATCGAGTCTCCTAGTTGATGGGGGTCAACTGATTGTATATGAGGTCGAGTCTCCTAACTTATGGGATTCAACAAATCTATGTAAAAGGCCATTGATTGACGTAATACAGATTCAGAGCAGTGCAACAGTAGCAAGGGTGGTTTTTCTCCCGGAAGGGTTTCCACCAAATATCTTGTGTCTCATGGGTGATTGATGTGTTGTGCATGTTTACTATTTATGTTGTTGCTTATGATTTTGATGTATGCTCATATGATGCACATGTTATAATTTGTTATTATTTGTTGGTCAATATATGCATGATTTAGTAGAGAAGTTTTAATTGGTAAAATTGTATAAAAAGACACACTAGTGATTCACTCCTTAGTAATGCTCAATGTTTCCAATAATTGTATATAATAATTGAAAGATAAATATGATAAAGACATAAAAATAATAATAATAATAATATTTGAATTAAAATTTAGTATTTTTATAGTATTTGAAATATTTTTTTTTGTATTAAATAATAATTTAAAGGTTTTAAATTTATGTTTAAAATACTATTTATTATATATTAAAATAACTTTATATTAAATTTATTAAAATTGAAATTAAAATTAATATTTAATTAATATGATAAATATTCAAGCTCAACAAAAAGACTTGGAATCATTACAATGAAACTTATCATATCACTTGCATACCACCTAATTGACAAATATTTAATAAAAGTCCATTTTAATTTATATATTAACTTTTTTAATCGTTATTATAATTATATATATATATATATATATATATATATATATATATATATATATATATATATATAATCATTAATATTAATTTGTAAAAAATATTGTTTTTTCTTGTTAATTTGACACTAGAATTACCCATGGGTTTCAAAAACTGAGCTAAACATCAAGGAGTGTTACTGGTAACTTCAATGTTAAGAATTACCTTAATAATACAACCAATCACTACTTATTCAAAACCCCATAAATTATATAAAAAAACATCTATCCACATAATTAATTTTTTTCCTTTAATTTTTTAATATATAATTAATATTATATATACAAAACTGCATTTTAATTTTTATTAAATCATATTCCACATTCATTATTGATTTTTATCATTCTTATTATTATTGCTTTTGATTTAATAAACAAAATTACATCGCATCCACACATTTTTTTTTTCCTTGAATCATGCAATCAAAGAAGAAGATAGCGTAGATATTTTGAGAACCACCACTAACTCTTTGGAGTCATAGACCTATCGTTCACATCATAATCTTACTGAAGTCTCGGAGGCATACGCTAACCCTACACATCACGCTCACACAACCACATTGGGAAACCCTCACATTTAGGGTTGGAAAGATGGCACATGGAATTTTGTGGGGCCCTTAAGGCTAACATATTTTTCCCTTAAGAGGTAGTCATAGCTAGGGTTCGTTGAGTGTCCAATCAATTTAATGGAATAAATAAAAAGATATTCTATATTTTTTGCGTTTCGGATTATAGATATAATGTTCATTTAAAACGTTCTCTAATTTAATATACAAGTTACTTAAAACAATATATATTACAAAAATATTATTATTAAACAAATTAAAAATAATTTTCAAATTTAACTCTTATCGAAATAATATATAATAACATGATATCATTTAAAAAATAAAAATAATATTAAATAGCTTTTAAGTATTTTAATTTCCAAAATTATTATAGTTTTATTTTTATTTTTTTTTAAATTTGGAAGAACTACATCTTTATCATGTTCAATATATCACTCTGAGCAGGTGGGGAATTGAACCAATGATTTCACATCAAGGGGTGCTTTAACAAAGCATCCAATCACATCTATCCAAAACTCCATAAACATTATAGTTTTAAATTTCAAAATTAAGAGAATATATATATATAATTTTTTTAAATATAGTATAAATATATATATATATATATATAGACAAGTCGAATTTATATTAACTTTAGAGTGTATCTCAATTTTTCTATACAATGATTAAGCAATATTAAAGGATCAATCCTAATGCCAAATTTTAGGAATTCCTCAAAATAAAGATTAAAAGTTTCATGTGGAAAATGGTTTGCGCCAACGGGTGTCAATGGAACTATAAAGTTATTGATCCAATATTGTAACTCATTACATTTGTAAGGTTACTCGTGTAACGTTCTAATTGCAATGCTCCTTCCCACCCCTTTAGATTAATCTAGGTTGAATGAGAAAAATTACATTTAACTAACCCAACTTCTTGGGTCTCATTATGGAAATGGGGTTACAAATTTTCTTCTTTCCTGAAGTTACAAAATTGACTTTGGATAACACCAATATGTTCAGCACGTCAAGAGCTTTCCAACGATATTAATTTCATCTTGATCCAACTTTTGGATTGAGAGTTATACTCTCTTGAAGATCCACCAATTAGATAGTGCCATGTGGCCTATCATTAAACATCTTGTAGCTCAAGGCCACGGTATGACCATTTGGATTTGATTAGAAGACTATATTCATTGCAGCCCCTCCCCCAAATCCTTCCAATAGTTTACAGAGGGTGGGGATTCTACAATCGATTAGTTGTTAAACGTTCACTAACAAACATTTCTCCATTACACACTCTATGTTAGTATGTGCCAATGTTCCGGAGTTACCACAATGCAACTTGGAGCTAGACAGAAGGAATGGCAAAAAAAATCCCATCCTTTGATGTCAATTTTTAACATCACGCACTATGTCAATTCGCGCCTAAACATAAAGGTTATGACTTATGGTTCCTCCAATAAGCGTGATTATAAGATGATGTGGTGTAACTCATGGCACCAATTGGACACTCACAAGCCACATAGAGTCCACGTCGTCCAAATCCACACCACTAGTCTCCACTATTACTTACTAACATCATAGTAACGCCATGGTGATGTCACCCTACCACGCGGCATCCTCTGAATGTGCCATGTGTCATCTAAAAACTTTCCCTTTGGACATCCAAAAGGGTCATTTCTTCATACCTTGTGTCACGCTAACAACGTTCCCTGTCACTAGCCTTGCCACATCACCGATCCATGTCATTTGAAATTTTACGTGGCATATTCCACCTCAGCTTAAGCCAGGGGTACCACCAGGTCTCAGTCCTCTGTACAAATCAATAATTCCACGTTATACCAATTTTAGGTCATTGTGAGGTTTCTTTGTTATAAGGCATATAATTTCTCCATCTCCTAAGATAGAGACTTTCATGTACTACCACCATGCCATAGCGCCTCGATATAAGGCCTTATGGAAAACCTGGTGTAGTGCGACGTGAACTTTCACATTTGGTAATAGGAATATTCCCATTCCACGCTCTCCATCAAATTTTTGCTTTTTGTCAATAGCGCTTATTCTTGCAGAGGGTTGACATAGCATTTGGCATGACTTGCATGGAACGAATGAGTGATTAATTAAGGCCATTAAGCATCCAATAAAACAAGAGATTAGTAGGAATTCTTAAGGGTTAATAAAGCCCTAAACTCCTTATAATTCCTTGAATTCTCTTTATAGAAATAAAAAGGTTTATATGGCTTGAATTTTAACTTATTCCACTATGAAACTCAAGCCTAAAGTCTGAAGAAATCTCTGAACTTTTCTCATGGTCAAGTTTCAGTCGAACATCAAAAATATTGTAGGGATGAAACCCATGTCCCAACACAAATAATTCAAGGAAATATACACATTTAGTTACATGAAATGGACTCATCAATCAAGCCTTCAGCAACAAAGGATCCATCACATTTACAACATATCAAACAATGAAAATCATCTACAATGACAGTCAGTGGAACACTTTAAGCAATAGTATGTAACTATGTAAATAGATTTGCAAAGAAGGAAATATATCAACATTTTTTATCATTCTTATTACAAAGTTATACCCCATGATGCAATTAATAATTTATTTGTTCAGCTTAGATGACTGGAAATTGAGAGAGGGACTTCAACTCTCCACCCAACTGTAGGAAACCTGCACTGCAATTTTTCTTACAACTGACCACCCCTGAGCCAGATTCATAATCTGAGGAGTAAATTACTCAGGAGTATTCACACTACTGCCATTCAACTAAGTAATCAAGAAGAGGAATCCAAGAATCCATTGTTCGAATGTTTACCAACTGCCTCCAACAACAAGCACCATAGTGACCTATACCCCAAGATAAATCAATCATAGGGATTCACCCAAGCTTAGTGAGATGAAGTTTAGTTCCATGATGAAGAATACACTACATAGGTGGTTTATCAACTACTTTTATAACCTAGCACTGCAAGAGTCAAGAGCCCACTATCTAGGTGCTTTATTATCTTACTTAATGAGCACATAAGTGGTTTATCGGCCCAAGGGCTAGCACTTAGTGTTATCGATTCCTTTCAACTAGCACCTGGGTGTATCAACCTATCAAGTGGTTTATCAGCTTACAAAACAAGCACATAATTTGTTTATCGGCCCTAAGGTGAACACTTAGTGGTTTAGCGATTCCTTTCAGCTATCACCTAAGTGGTTTATCAACTAACAGAACGATCACATAAGTGGTTTATCAACCCTAAGGCGAAAAATTAATGTTTTATTGATTCCAAGGCTTGCACTGAATGATTCAACTCTACTTAAATCTCGCTTGCTAACTTACTCATAAACACACATATTGGCCCTAGTAAAACACAGGGAATACTATCCAAAAAATAGAACATAGGCTAGAAAAGGTTATTTCTCCCTCATAGATTCACGACCACTACCAAATTATGTGCTCTATATTCTCTAGCACTTTTATGTTTGTTGTTATTTCTTCCCTGAGTTATATATTACTCTGATACCTCATTGTATCCCCACAATTCTTGTTTACGCATTCTCTTTCAAATGCCTATTTTTATTTATTATGTAAATTTCCATTATAGGACAAGTAGTATATTTATATAGAAATGTAAAAAAGGTATAA
This sequence comes from Pinus albicaulis, assembly GCA_034641835.2. NCBI lineage: Eukaryota > Viridiplantae > Streptophyta > Pinopsida > Pinales > Pinaceae > Pinus > Pinus albicaulis. Next base: position 859,495,121 of record CM076574.1, read on the forward strand.
GATGATGGAATTGTTATAAATGAGGGTCCACTTATATGCATAGGAAAGTGCCCTTTCATGAATTATCATGTCCTTATGAAACATGCCTCTTCAATATACTAATCATTGTTAACTATTTATTATTAATAATTTACATTCATAACATTTTCTAACCTTTTGTTGCATGTTGACCAACTAACTCATCCCACAAGGAAAGGACTAGCTTGTCCTTTTACTCAGGTGCCCATGTGCCATTTTTAATGTCTATACAACCTTTTTTTAATTCAATAGGGATATGGGTGGAAATTAAATGTATAATTGTGAGCTTGGATATTTCCCAAATAAATTCCCAAGCAAGTTATCTTCCACAGGAAATGAATAGGTTTCCTCCTCTCAATCCAGTCAACATTTATAATTTACATCAATTTAAATGAATTTTCATATAATAATATTTACATGAGGGGTGAAAAAAAGGGCTATTAAATACCCTACCCCCTTAGAGGAACACCATCCTTGGTGTTTTATACCCAAACACATAATTTACAGTGAGTTTTATATACACAACTCTTTTTACATTTACATTTTCTTACCCATAAAACAAAAATGGGTATGATATTCACATTTGATAATCCATTTCCCAAGTGTCTACATTTGGTCCAAATTGATTCCATTGAACCTTGACCTGCTCAATTACTCGATTGCAGAGTGTGATTTGCCTTCGATCTCGAACTAGTGGTTCTAGTTGTAATTCTACCCTAGATTACACTTATATCACAAACCAATAAAAAACATGATTAGCATCATTCACATACTTTTTAAGAAAATAAATATGGAAAAAATAAGGTGCCTTCACTATGGGTGGCAAGGCCAATCTTTAGGCCATTGGTCACACTCTTTCAATAATATGAAATGGTCCACAAAATCTGGTTTCTAGCTTTTCATAAGACCCAATTTTCACTGAACCTTTCCTTGCCTTGATGCAAAGGTAAACATGTTCCCCCAATTGGAACTCTTTGTGTGTTTTATGTTGCTCCGCATAAATCTTTTTCCTATCTTGAGATATTTTTAAATTCTATGTAATAACATCTATTTCCTATTCCATTTGCTTCAGCATATGAGGTCTAATAAATACCTCCTTCACTAGATAATTCCAACTCATGGGTGTGTTACATTTCCTGCCATACAAAGCCTGAAAAGGACTCATTTTCAATGATTCTCAGTAACCATTGTTGTAGTAAAACTCTACCAAACGAAGAAATGCTTCCCACTTTTTAGGCTGATGCATGACATACATTCTGAGCATGTCCTCCAACACCTTGTTGAATCTTTCAGTTTTTCAATCGGTTTGAGGACGATACATTGTAATGTGTTGAAACCTAATTTGAATGGATTGGGATTATTATAAATTTTATAAATAGTTTAGTAATAATTCGGAGAAAACCAAGAGACCTCGGAATTGGAATCCCAAGAGTCTCTCCACACATGTATATATATTTATGATTTGGTTAATCCAAAAATAAGTTGAGTCATGGAGTTAATCACCTGGCTTGACATGGTATCATAACCCAAACCCTTTTTTAGCATATTTTTTTCTACGTAACTCCTATTTTCATATCATTAAACTCTATTCCTATATGTCTATCTATTTGTGCATTAATTACAATCTATGCATTGATTGTGGTATGTGTTAATTCTTTGCACGGTAGAATAAAGGTCATAGAATACATATTGGATGTTTTTATGTTGTGTTGAATTGGAGATATGATACGATATTGCGCTATGTGAATTCTTGAATTTTGTGTTGGTATGAACGTTGCATTGGAAAGTCTTTGAATACCGTACGGAATAACAACATATGTTTTACGTTTTCATCCACATATTTTGCATTGAAATCGTTGGTCTGACATGTTGGAATCGTTGGTCATTGCTGGTTAGAAATTGTATTATTTTTATGGTGTGTGTCGTATGTATGTGCTGCATTTGTCTTCTATAAAGGCGTTTATTGTTTGTACAATGTTGGTGTTTTCTGTGAAGACCGTGTGCAAAACGTGTTACACCAATTTTTGGTCATCTAACCATTTACAATTAGATGGATCTAAGTACACCATGTAAGACCAATTTTACCATAGTAAAATTTCTTTCACTATAAGAAATAATTTAATAAACCATATTTTACTAAGTTATTTCTAGTTCAAACAGGAAACCCCATGAGGAGTAATTAAATAAATCCTTATTTATTTGATTTTCCTCTAGGAATAATTAATTAAACCAATGTTTAAATAATATTCCTGGTCATATTTAACCCAATTATGAGAAATAATTAGATAAATCATCATTTATCTTATTTTTCTCTAGGAATAATTAACTAAATCATTATTCAGTTATTATTCCTTGATAAATTTGACTAAATCACCTAGAAATAATTAAACAAATCATTATTTGTTAAATTTATCCTTAACCCCATTCTTGAAATGATAAATAATTCATTCATATGTTTATTATTTCTAAATAAATGTATTTAACCAATTTAAATTCCTTTTCCCTCCAACAAAATATAATAAAATATTCCAAACAGTTAGATCTAGATCTTGGTTAATTATATTTTATTATTCGCTATTATCAAGGATAACTCAATATTTTATTATAAATAGGAGGGTTTTCCATGCATTATTCACTTTTATCACTTTCATTGTCGCACTTTGATCATTCTCATTGCTGCTACAATTTTTTTTTCTTCTTGAGCTCCCATAGAGTTCAACACGTCTTGGGTTTTCTACACCATTGAGAGAGAGAAACTTATGGATCTGAAGTGTTGAGGACAACCAAGAGCCCATCCCATTGAGGGGGACTGGTAACACCATTGTTTGTTCCCTTCCCAAGTGTTATAATACATATAAAATTATTTTTATCTTGTCTTTTCTGTTGGATAATTTGAGCAACTCTTATTTCTTTTTACTGTTTAACTGCTTTTACTATACAGATCTGGGTTTTGCAGCATTTGTTTCAACTATATATTTCATATCTAAGGAAGTTAAGCATCCATATTTGTTGTTAGGGTTGTTTTTCACACACACGACTAAAGTGAGCTCTTTTCGTACACTTGCGTTAAGAATTTATGCTAACAAATGGTGATTCCACAAGGATTTTAAATACAACATTGTCGTTAACAAATGGTGACTCCATTGTAGTAACTCAAATTCCTACATGACCACCTGCTTCAGTAACTAGGGTTTTTATTCAGCTATTTTTAGTCTCTTGATGTTGTTTTTTACCTTTTACGCCCTAAAATAGTAAAAATTCTAACTTCTGTGTGTTTTCCAAAGGTAATTGGTATCAATCGTGCCAGAGATGAAAATTTTTTCCACAAACTCCCACCCGAAGATATTGGATCTGTAACTCACACTTTTTGGCCTAGAACCTACAATTTCTACCTGAACTTGTAGCTATTAGCCCAGAAACTATGATTTCCACAATTTACAAGTCAGTACCTGCGAGCTACAACCTTTTTCTAAGTTTTTTCTGTGACAATCAAGGTTTGCCACAAGAACTGTTCAGGGTTGTATGACCTCTATCTCAACCTGCCTTAGGCTTGAATATGCTTGGTTTATCTCCTTGAAGTAGGACCAAGCCCCTTAGGGTTTCAGTACACTTCCACCTTTCTAGGAGGGGTTTAGCTGAGTAGGTAGTCTGAGATTTTGTAGTGCTTTCGACCATTATTTAAGGTCTGATCTATCCTTCTTTCAGGTCCCTTTAGATTGATTATTATTCCATCCAACCCCCCCTCTTGATTTTTTCTTGGCCTCTCCCTTAGGGTTCCCTTATTTACCCTAGGTTTTTAACCTTGCACCTCCCATTTTGTAGAAATTTTCCACCTGGTCACTTGTTGTTTTCTGCACCTTTTCCAGCAGATCTGAGTCATTAGATACCTGCCTTAGACCTTAGATATTTTTGCCATATTCTGTTTTTTGAGTCAATTTCGCCCACCTCTTAGGCTAGTTTTTTGGGTAGCCTTCTTTTGGGTTGAATTTATGCATATGCAGTTGTTTATTTTACTATCGTTTCAGTTTTATTTGGGCCTAATTAAAATTAACACACTTCTTGCACACGCGCACACCTAAAGCGAAGAGTGATTTTTTTATGCCGCTAATCCAAGTCATAAACATCGTAATTAATTTATTTGCCTCTCTGAGCCTTTGTTTATCAGTCTTCACCCTTTTCATGTTGTCTGTGTCTTGCCATCATTATGCCCCCAAGGAATTTATCTCGGTGATTCCAAGTCCTTCATCTTCAGTTTCCATTAGGAAGACTTACTCCACCGCATATAATTTGAGTTAGTTCTTTGCCAAGTCCCCATACCAACTCTGATTCTGGTTCATCAGGTTCCTCCTCTGATTCCGAACCCAGTTCCCTCCACCTCATTTCATCACCATGTCAGGCGCTAATGCAAGTGCTGGTCCTCAAGCTGGTGGTGGCATCGGCCCTAATGCTGAAGTTGCTACTAGTAGAGCCGCTACCGGAATCATTCCAGCTACTCCTTTGCTACATTTTATGGCAGGTTTAAGCCTCCCCGATTTCAGCCAGTTAATTAACAACCCTATACTCCACAATCTAGGTTGGTCTGCTATGCCATCTAAGCTTCCTTTAGACATCCATAAATTTGAAGGAAACGTTGGAGAGGACCCTACTAATCACACTCTCTCCTTTCACATGTGGTGTTCGTCCAATTATATCACTGATGATTCCATCCGTCTTCGATTATTTCAACGTATGGTCACTGGAGAAGATGCAAAGTGGTATGTTGACTAGGCCACTTCCTCTCATTCCAATTTTATGACTCTTGCTAAATTTTTTCTATCCTACTTCCATTTACCTCTACTATATGATACCAGTACCAAGTTGTTGACCACATTCTATCAAACTTCTGCCACCCGCCTTTCTGACCATGTCCAAGAATGGCATAGAAGGAAGAGCTTGTGTCGAGCTCCCACATTCGAAGACCATGTCTATATGGATTGGTTTCTCAGAATGATCTTTCCTTCTATTGGTAAATATGTCACATCTCATTTTCCTTAGACCGAGGAATAAGCTCTTCAATTGTGTTGAAATATCACTTAATCCACACCTAGTCTGGTTATGTTTATACCATTTTACCGAATCTTCCTAGACCTAGAGGTGCCAATGCACTGGGGGCATCTCACGTTGGTGACGATATTGTTGGGTCTCTTTCACATCTGTATAATCTTCCTTCCATGGGTTATGGTTTCCCTCAGGGAGGGACCAACTCCTCTAGCACTTATCCCCCTCCCGGAAGCATGTATCCAGGATAAAGCACGATTTACGCATTTTCCCAATTGCATCAACCGATGCCAAGGCCAGTTTTCTCTCAACATGTTTACCCTAATGTTTCTCAACCTCCATTATATCCTTATCCAAAGCCTGGTGCACTAGCTCCTCCGTCATCAGAACCTCAGCCTCCCGTGCTTTCTCAACCTTCGCCACATCAGCCACCACCCCCTCAAGGTCATGTGTATGTGTAGAAGAGTCTGAATAATCCTCATAATTCAAAGAAAAAGAAGAGAGGCAACTAGAATCAACTAGCGTAGGGTAAGCAAGGATGCCAAGGGAACCAACCCAACGCTAACAACCAACAATAGGGTGATCAACCCAAGAAAAACATGCCTCTTCATATGGAAAAGCCTTGTTCTTGTTATGGTGTCCATGGCCATTATACTCATGATTGTCCCCTCTTACCCCAAATGTGTTATTTTTGGGAAGAACAAGCAGCATGTAGAGTACAACAAGCCACTGCTTCAGCTCCTCCAAATACTATGCCAGCTCAACCGACTGTGTTCACTAATCCTTTCCCTCAGCAAGGGTATGTGGCCACCCAACCCCCTCAAGGTTAAGCCACCCCTCAAACTTCACAGTTTGGTACCCCTGAGTACCAGATTCTCATGATGAATTCTAAAGAGGTCAATACCGGTGATGTCAACCTTCAGACCCGATCATGCCAATATGATAAGCCACCTGCTACGTCAGCAACCGAGTCCTGAACCAATGTTTTCACAGAGTCCATTTCGACACCCAATTCTCCCTTACAGATCCCTCAGCCTCGGGAAGAGGTTATTCCCAATATCCCCAAAGGGCCATTATACTGAAATGATGCTTATTCCAAAACTGCCCACACCTACAACATAGTAGATGACTTGGCACAATCTCTTATTTCCATTCCAATGCTAGAAGTCCTCCAGTCGTGCCCTTCAAAACAAAAATCTCTACTCTCTGCTTTGGGTGTTGTGGATCCTTCTAATTATCGATTGATCGTATTTGATGTTTACAAGTCATAACATCCCCCCTTACCTTCATTCGTAGCCTTCCAAATACCCATCAAAATTCATAATGCCAATGTCTCATGATGTATCATTGATGAGGGTGCACCCACCTACATGATGTCTACCTCTGTTTGGAATAAACTCAAATCACATGACTTAGCCCCATCCACCATCACTTTGGGTGCTTGGGACAGTCACCCTTCCCAACCCCTTGGCATGTACCACAATTTTCCTATAACTCTTGCAGGAAAGACTGTTTGTGTTGACATTGAAGTCATTGTTGCCCCCTTGGATTACAACATCCTATTGGGTTGTAGCTATACCTACATGATGTCCATTTTCGCATCTGTAGGTCACCATAATATGTGATTTCCTCACAATGGAAATATCATCACAATTGATCAATTGACATATTACGAACCGAAGTCTCAGATCTCCCCCAAGTCTATCATATGTTTGGTGGCTGATAAGCAATTAGTCGTACCTCTCACCAGTGTTTCACCAGGAGTTTATAAATATTCCACCTTACTTGGTTCATTCCTTAGTCACCCCACTCTTATCACTAACCCCAACTCATCGAATGTTTACAAGATGCAATCATCTTGGGCTAGCCACAAGCAGTCTGATTCGACCAACCAACAACCTATGCCTTCGCAACTTGCTGGTGGTCCCTAGACGGAGCCTTCAGGACCTTGTTTTCAAGGACCTTCTCCCTCTTCTAGTATATTTTCCATCCCTTTTAAACCAGGAATGGTTCGCCCTAGCCTTAATCATTGGGAGCTGTTCCACTAGGCCATTACCTTTCCGGTCAGATACCATTTCTAGCTCCCCCCTTCAAAGTCTTTTTAGTGTCTATTATGGCTACGTTGAGCCTTCCCAATTTGACCCAGGGAATCCCAGTCTAGTACATTGATCCTCCAACTAACACTCCACCCAGTCAGCTCAAAAATTATACCGCTCTGACCCTGGTCCAACCAGTCGCTATGACCCCTCCCTTTGCTTCATTACCTCAACCACCTCAACATGATTCTACTCCTATTGTGAAAGCATCTGGTGATGGGGGAAAATACAAAAAGAAGGAACCTAAGGACAAGCCCCCCAAAAAAAATCCTAATCCTCCTAAGCCTCCAAAGAAGTCACCTCTATGCACTTTGTGTGATGTTGTGGGAAATGCCACCCATAGTTGTCCCGAGCTTCATCGTCTCAAACTTGTGGTCAATGAGACATTTCCTGAATCCGATATCCTGAAGGTCCATATTACCTTACCCGATTCAGCTAAGAAACTCAAACTATTGCACATGAACAACCCTTGTGCTTTGTGTGATCTTTATGTACACTATTCTCACCTTTGTCCCTGTCTCGATGACTTTAGTGACACCCTTGAGGTTGTTCGCCAAATAGAGGTCGCTTGTAGTGGATGCATATGTGAAGCATATCTCTCATGATGATGTGTTAGGTGACCTCATTGCATCATGTGGCCTTTCTTCTACCAGTCCTCCCATATTCCATTCCGATGAAGACATTATGGAAGCGATTACCACCCCTGAATTTCCATGGGATGATATGCACCACTGTGCGTACTTCATTCCGCAACAATACCATGTCTAGTATGTTGTGGTGTCTAAAGACTTCATCTCTGATGAGGTTGATTGGTTTATAAATCTCATTCCTGTACCAGATGCTTTCGAAGAGGGAAATATGGCCAATATCTCTCCTATAATTAAAATTAACATTTCAGATCAACCAGGGATAGAAGAAAACATTACCTTGGGGGCACATTGTACCCTGAAATAAATTTAGTCTTATACCAAGCTATTCAAGGAATTCTGCGATGTTTTCGGTTGGTCCTATTTAGAGATTCCCAGACTTGATCCCGCCATTATCGAACACCATATCGATACATGGCCCAATGCCAATCTTGTCCGTCAAAATTTGAGACCCATTAATCCTTCCAGACGAGAGGCTATCAAGGCCAAAATTGATAAGCTCAAGCAAGATAGTTTTATCTATCCCATTGAATACACCACTTGGGTTTCTAACCCGGTTCCCATTCTCAAGAAACAAGACACCATCTATTTATGCACTGACTTTTGTGACTTGAACAAAGCTTGTCCCAAAGACAACTTCCCCACGTTGTTCATTAACCAGATCATAAATGAGTGTGTGGGACATGAGGTTATATCCTTTATGGATGGCTTATCCAGGTACAACTAGATCATTATCCGTTGTGCTGATCAGTTAAAAATTGCGTTCATTAGTCTGTGGGGAACTTTTTCTTATAGGGTAATGTCGTTCATCCTAAAGAATGCTGGAGCCACCTTCTAGCGGGCCATGTCATACTGTTTCTGTGATTTGGCTCATATTATCCTTTCCTACCTTGAAGACCTCACTACACATTCTAGGCACCAGGCCCAACATATGTGTGATTTGCGTACCATCTTTCTCCAATGTCGCAAGTATAATATCTGCCTCAACCTGCTGAATTGTGTCTTTTGCATTCCCGTCAGCTGTATATTGGGCTTCATTGTGTCCAAAGATGGTATAATTCTTGATCCCCTCAAATTTCAAGCCATCCTTCAACTTCCTATTCCTCGTACCTTGCGCCAGTTACAAAGCCTCCAAGGCAAAGCTAACTTCCTTCGTCAATTCATCCCTAACTATGCCACCACCACGCATGGGTTTCTAAGACTCCTTTGATCTAACATTCCATTTTTTTGGATGACTACGCTCAACAATATTTTGATGCCCTGAAACATGCTCTCACTTCCACACCCTTGACTATTCCTCCTAAATTTGAGAGGGACTTCATCTTGTACATCTCAGCTTCCACCCATTCTGTCATTGGGGTCCTAATCCAGGAAGATGACACTAGAAAAAAAAACTTTATCTATTATTTCAGTAAGAACCTTGTGGGTCCCCCTGTTTCCTACATGCATGAAGAGAAGTTGGCGATGGTTGTTGTGTTCTCAGTCCAAAAAATTCGTCATTATATCCTTACGCGTTCTACCAAGGTCGTGACCAATTCCAACCCTATGGATTTCCTATTAAGTAGACGGATCATCAATGAGAAGAATGCTCATTGGATTTTTATCCTTTAGGAGTTAGATCTTGAATTTATCACACCCAAGAGTAAGAAAGGTTTAGCCCTTGCTGAACTCATTTTTGAATTTCCTACTGGTATGCAAGATTGTAATATTCCTTTTTCAGAAATATCACAAGTCTGTGCCAGAGATGGAATTCTGAGGCATTTATTGGTTATTTCTCCCTCCAAAGAAGGGAGAGAACCAGAGGCTACCTATCTTTTTGCAGTCTTTGTCTACAAATATGTGATTTTTCCTACTCAGGAATTGCTGTAGCAAGCTCCTTAGGGATGCTGTATAAGGAAGAAGATGTGAAGATAAGGCCAACCACTAATATGATGCCTTATAAAATATATGATTTGACCTCCTTGCATAATGTAGGCTCAAAGAAATAACCTTAAGCAGGTTATTCAGATCTCCCACAGTGAACTAGCTGAAAATTGCAGTAACATATGAGAACCAAACAGTTGTCTTCAGAAAATAACGCTATAAAAGTGATAAATGGGACTTGCATCCCTTAGTATACATGATTTAAAGCTCACATGCATAATTTTAGGTGAAACAAATGACTCTAGCTCATATAAACAGATCTCCCTATTTCTATATGCCTCAAATGAGCTTAAACCCCATAGCCTAGCTTATGCAGAAAGCACTGAATCAAAAAAAACGTTATTTTATCTAGGGCTTATGCATAGAATAACATGGCATATCAGATATGAAATTAACAAGTATCCAATGGCTAATAAAATGTGATTCCTTTCCTCTTTATACACAATAAAGATCACCCACAAGGGGTTACATGAAAATACAAAGTGTACAAGTGCAGATTTGTAAATATATGTAGCTGGAAAAATTATTCACTGCTACACTGAACATAAATATCACTAATAATATGAAAATACAGAAGATGAATGGAATATAAAGCTTTCTAGGAGAAGGGTTGGCCCTTCCTCCAAAGAATCAGCTCTCAAGCAAGGGATAAAACCCTCCAGCTTCTGCTCTCACAAAATAAGGTAGTTTACCCAGTGAACTGTGCTGTAATGGATGGAACATAAGTTGGCCACATGCCAAGATCTAAAATGATCTCTGAAATCTCCTATACAGCTCCCTCAATGCAAGAGAAACTCCCTCCACTGAATGGAAATGCACAAGAGAAGATGAGGCAACCCTCCCACTGCACTGCCCAGCAACACTACATCCTCTGCTACAGAAATAATACTGCAAATGTGAGAAATTCTTGGCCTAAAATCCATATGTGGGAGAAATGAAGCACAACCCCTTTAATAGATCACTCAATGAATGAGAAGGAATTCCTATACATGAATTCCTCCAAACTCTGCTAAGTAGCAGGAGTTTGTAGAAAATGTCTAAGCAGACAAGAAATCGAAATAAACAAGCTGATTCCACAAAGCTGCCCTTCTCCTCCTTATGAAGTTGTGAGCTCCTTCACCTTGGCTCCCACCTCTTAGGGTTTCCATCTTCATTTGAATCTCTTCCCTCCTAAACTGCGCTGTCTTCTTAGGCAAGCTACTCCTCCTTAGGTTGCGCTAGTTGACTTGGTCAACTTGACCTTGTCCTCATACATTTGGCCCTTTTCACACTAGGAGGTGCAAAACAAGCTTCTCAAAGGTTCCATTTTCACATTAGGAAGGTTTTTATTCATGTTAAGAGGCCTCCTCTTCCTTTTTATTCGCCTACTACACAATACGAGCAAAAATTAATGTTCCAATGTATTCATGAAAATTTTGGAACATTACAGTCCTCCCCTCCCAAATGTTGCTTGTCCTCAAGCAATTGCAAGGATAGAACTGAGTGAATCTCCTTAAATCCTCTATTAGCATCAGCATATGATGGAATCCTCCAAAGAATATGATGCCATCTCATCCATGAAACTCCATAGTGCCTCTCCCAAGCATATAGACTAGCATTTGGTGAAACACCCCAAATGACTAAGATCATGAGAGGGAATGTGCTCAAAGAGACAACCATGTGTGTTCTAGAGGTCTTCTTCAAGGCATGGAGTGAAAGATGCATGGGAAATATTATTCCCCCAAATTGAGACCTCCACCCCCAAGCTATCATCCATATGAAATGAGTCTCCGTCCAGCATGGTAACTCATAAAAATTTTCCTCCACCTTTGGCTCCAGAAGTGTAGGTGGGCTGAATAACCGAACATGATAGGCAAGAAGGCCTATCCCACGTTTTCCTCCTCTCCACTTATTAATAGTGCAGAGTATTTTCTATTCATGGGCTGAAAATGTATTTCCCTCAAGTGGAAAAATGTAGAGCAATCCACCAAAGATGTCTCCTCCAACATTGAAGAACAAGTTTCCCCAAAACATTTCTTCCATGATGAATAGGAAATGGTCATCGTAGAATGTCCAAATGAGATGTTTGATGTAGGATTTGAATGCTGCTATATGATACAAACAAAGTCTCAAAAGAACACAACATAATCTCATCCATTGCTCCTTTATAAAATGGCATGGCAAGTAGTATGTTGCTAAATGACTAGTGGTGAAAATTCTCACATTCACTAGTAAAAAGTAAATGGCTGAATGGGTCAGATGAACATACAAGTCATATTTTATCACTTGCCCATGATTATACAATGAATTATCATCAAACTTATGGTCCACCCCAAAAGGAAACAAATACTTAGCTGTGGTGGCCATAGTTTTTCTCATCTTCCCCTTAGAACATGCAATGCAGAAAATGTGGGAATCCTTCCCCTTTAAGGACACTCCCAACTCATGTGTCATTCTTCCAATCATGCTCCCAATGTAAATCAGATCCACATCAGCAAAGGAAGTCATGATCAGCAACAAAATGAGGAAAATGTTGAAGGTTTCATGTGATGCAAGAAAGTACCAACAGTTTCCCCAATATTGGCAGCACAGTTTTCCAAGTTGCTGCTCCAGAAATTTACATGGAAAAATGCTTTGTGACTCATGACTGATAATGTAAATTAGCTGAAAATGTACGCAATGGAAAAAAAATTTCCAAAGGCCATGTGAAGGATGGTTGCCTCCATCACATAGTTTGGCCCAATTTTTTCCATGGAGCAATCTGATAAGCTTGCCCTCTTGTAGAGCCATGGACTGCAAAATATTGGTAAGAGTATACAAATCAGCCAATGTAAAAACAGATTTATTACCATATGCTGGGAGTAAAATTATGTATGGATCCATGAATGAACCCTCCATAGCTATTTGGCATGCTCCCATGAAGAGGAATGAACTAGGTGCTGCAAGAAGATCTTTCTTCTCATGCTTGGGAATCCAAGTCAAGAAGAATGTAGCATAGTAATAGATGACTCCATCTACTACCTCATCCATCTCACCTCCTCTTTGTTCATCAAGTACAAAAAATATGAAATGAACCTAGGACCTATGGGTTATGGATCCACCACACCTCCGCTGGGCACATTTCATCCATAGGTCACTGCTCCAAAGAGATAACATTGTTGACTCATGCAAGCAAGCCCCGGTAAAAATATAGCTCCATCCTTTGACATGTAGTTTTTCAAAGGTATTTTGCATAATGCTGCCATATACGAGGGGTCTCCTCCATGATGAAAACACCTCTTGCACCATGATAGTGCCATACTTCACCCTTGCAACACTATGACAAGTGGGAGAGAAATTTTTCCCTTACTCTCTCCCAATCCTCCGAAGCAAAAAATATTCTTGTTGCCTCTTCATACCTCCATCACTCATCATATGTGGTGGAAACAAAATGACCCTACCACCATAATGCATCCACACTTCTGGCTGTCCCACGATGAAATTATCTTGCCAAGCTCCTTCCATCCACATACCCTTGAGAAAAGGACATGTCTCATGATGGCCAAACTCTCTCCTTAGTAGCCAGCGCAGCTTTTCCTCTTGTTGCCCTGTGTCATAGATATGAAAGTGGCTCACAAGCCTCTTGGTATCCATCCACTCTCCCCTATCAAGATGTGGCTGTCCCCAATCCTTCTCTCCTTTGGCATCTTCCCAATGAAGACTGCCATTATCCCAAAGCAAGTATCCCTCCTTACACCTTATGGGATGTTGAGATGTAACCCCTTGGAGAATTTCTAGGAAATTACTCTCACCAATCAAACCCTTGAATCCACAAGAATCCAAGTGTGCTAAGGACAAGACATCCTTAGGAGATGGCACATCATGCATGATGCTCCCGAAATACTTGCACCATAACTCCTCATGTTGCATGAAACTCAATAAGGGTGCAAAGGAATGAGTGTTGATCCCTTCTTGGATAAAACCCATATTGTACACCGCTGTATAAACTTGCTTCTCTTTATCAGCATGAAGTTTCGATCCTGGGCCATATGAATGCAAATTTCCCAAACCTCCTATGAAATTTTCTGAATTGTCACTGCATAGAAATTTTTGCATACCTTTGTGGGTCTTTGAGACATCTTGTATGGCTGCAACAGTCCCTCTCTCTAGTTTGTTGGCTGATCCAACTGCTGATATGGTGGGCTGCTCCTCTATGAACTGGACAGCACTGGTAGAAGCCTCCTCAAGTGGAGAAGAATGATCCTCCTCCTCTGGCCATCTATCCATTTCCTCTTGTGGCCCTCCATACTCTTCACTTCCTCCATGAGAATAGGAAGTGATTTCATCTTTTCCTTCCTCCTGAAACCCTCTAGAGGTTTCACTGTAGCTTTTTTCATCTTGAAACCCTCTTGGAGTTTCACTGCACCTTTCTTTCCCATTGGTTGAACCCCTTTGGAGAGGCTCCTTTCTGATCTGAAAAATGGATGAGAGTAACTTCATCCTCTCCATATTTTTTCTCCTCTTATTCGTATTCTCTGGGTGGATCTAAAATCCATAGGCTGAGCCAAGATGGCTTCTCCTTGCTCTTCTCTTTAGTTTTCTGAAAGATTGATCTCACAGGCAGTGCCAGAGGTCATGCTCTAATACCAATGTAATATTCCATTTTTAGAAATATCACAAGTCTGTGCTAGAGATGAACTACTGAGGTATTTACTGGTTATGTCTCCTTCCAAAGAAGGGATAAAACTAGAGGCTACCTAGCCTTTTGCAGTCTCTGTCTACAAATATGTGATTTTTCCTACTCAGGAATTGCTGCAGCAATATCCTTAGGGACGCCGTATATGGAAGAAGATGTGAAGATAATGCAAAAAACTGCTGTAATGCCTTAGAAAATATATTATTTGACCTCCTTGTATAATTTAGGCTCAAAGAAATAACCTTAAGCAGGTTATTCAAATCTCCCACAGTGAAATAGCTGAAAATTGCAGTAACATATGAGCACCAAACAATTGTCTTCAGAAAATAATGATAAAAAAGTGAGAAATGGGACTTGTATCCCTTAGTAGACATGATATACAGCTCACATGCAGAATTTTAGGTGAAACAAATGACTCTAGCTCATATAAACAGATCTCCCTATTTCTAGATGCCTCAAATGAGCTTAAACCCCATATCCTAGCTTATGCAGAAAGCACTGAATCAAGAACAACATTATTTTATCTAGGTTTTATGAAGATAATAACATGGCATATCATATCTGAAATGAACAAGTATCCAATGGCTAAGAAAATTTGATTCCTTTCCTATTTATACACAATAAAGACCACCCACAAGGGGTTACATGAAAATACAAAGTGTACAAGTGTAGATCTGCAAATATATGTAGCTGGAAAACACAGTCACTGCTACACTAAACATAAATATGACTGAGAATATGAAAATACAGAAGAGGAATGGAATATAGAGCTTTCTGGGAGAAGGCATGGCCCTTCCTCCAAAGAATCAACTCTCAAGCAAGGGATCAAACACTGCAGCTGCTGCTCTCACAAAATAACGCAGTTTACCCAGTGAACTACGCTGTAATGGATGGAAAATAATTTTTCCACATTCAAAGATCTGAAATGAGCTCTAAAATATCCTATAAAGCTCCCTCAATGCAAGAGAAACTCCCTCCACTAAATGGAAATGCACAAGAGAAGATGAGGCAACCCTCCCCACTGCACTGCCCAACAACACTACGTCCTCTACTACAGAAATAATGTTGCAGATCTGAGAGATGCTTGGCCTACAATCCACATGTGAGAGAAATGAAGCACAACCCCTTCAAGAGATCACTCAATTAAGGAGAAGGAATTCCTAAACTGGAATTCCTCCAAACTCTGCTAAGCAGCAGGAGTTTGCAGAAAATGTCTAAGCAGACAAGAAATCGAAATACACAAGCTGACTGCACAAAGCTGCCCTTCTCCTCCTTATGAATTTGTGAGCTCCTTCACCTTGGGTCCCACCTCTTAGGGTTTCCATCTTCATTTGAATCTCTTCCCTCCTAAATTGCATTGTCTTCTTAGGCAAGCTACTCCTTCTTAGGCTGCGCTGGTTGACTTGGTCAAATTGACCTTGTCCTCATACATTTGGCCCTTTTCACACTAGGAGGTGCAAAATAAGCTGCTCAAAGGTTCCCTTTTCACATTAGGAAGGGTTTTATTCATGTTAAGAGGCGTCCTCTACCTTTTTATTAACCTACTACACAATATGAGCAAAAATTAATGTTCCAATTTATTCATGAAAATTTTGGAACATTACAAATATCCACTAGTTAATGATGATTTACTCGATGAACACTTGTTTTCTATTGCTTCGGATGACTCTTGGTATGGTGACATCCTCACCTACCTGCGAACCCAAAATTTTGCTTCCCATCTTGATCGTGATGCTTGACAATGTATCTAACACCAAGATCCCTGCTATCTTCTAATTGGTGACGATATTTATCGTCGTAGTGTTGATTCTGTTCTTCGTCGTTGTCTCACACATGCTGAAGCTGAGAAAGTCATTAATGAATGCCATAACGATGCTTGTGTTGGCTACCTCTCCAATTTTTTGACTACCCATAAATTCATGTGCGCTGGGTATTTTTGGCCTTCTCTCTTTGGTGATTGCATTGAAGTAGTCAAACACTATTCCAATTCCCAACTTTTTGCCCCGAAGGCGTTAGCTCCACCTACTCCCCTCCATCCTCTCATATCATATGGTCCCTTTTGCAAGTGGGTCATTGAATTTATGGAGTTTCTACCTCCATCTATTGGTAACCACAATTATATCATTGTGGCGGTTGACTATTTCACAAAATAGGCTGAGGTCATGCCAACATTCAATAATATGGCAACTACCATAGCTCACTTTTTCCTTAACCATGTCATCACTAAATTCAAGGTTCTGAAACAATTGGTCTATGACCATGGCCAACATTTAAAATATGAGATATGGTGTGAGTTACCCTCTCTGTTGGGCTTTGAGCACCAATATGCATCATCCTATTACCCCTAAGGTAATGGTCAAGTTGAAGCAGTCAATAAAATCCTTAAAAATATGCTTCAATGAACGATGAAAAAGAACAAACCAACTGACACCTTATGCTCTTCCTTACTTTGTGGGCCTATAGAACTTCTGTTGAAATCGCCATTGGGTTTACTCCTTTCCACCTTTTTTTGGCAAGGAGACAGTATTACTGATCGAGTGTGAAATCCCCTCCCTTCACCTCGTTGTCGAACTTCTCCCTGACACCCAACCTTTAGAAAAAAGACTTATAATGCTTGAGCGTGCTTCCAAAGACCGTTGTGTTGCATTGCAAACCATCAAAGCGGCCAAGAAGCACACCAAAGCTCAATATGACTGAAAATCCATGCTCTTACCTTTCACGAAGGCGATCTTGTTCTAGTGTATGACCAAGCTCATGATGTCTTTGATCATAGGAATTTTGACTCAATATCACTAGGGCCTTACATCATCAGTAAGGATTTGGGCAAGGGGGCATACCTTCTAGAGGATTTCAAAGGCCAACTCCTTCCTAACCCTCACAATGCACTCTACCTTAAGATATTTTACCCATAACGTCTCCCGTAGAGATGTGTGTTTTATTTCCATCATGCATTTAGGTAGCTTACATTTTTCATCATCTCATTTTTTGTCTTGTGGCACCTTTCAGATGGATCCATCATCCACACCGTATAACGGCTATGTCGATGGTGCAAGTCGCTTCTCCCGAAATCTAGCCTTGGTAGCTTGGGCCATTTTTACCCCCATGCATTCGTTAGTCCTCTCTAACGACATACACATTGGATCTTCCACCAATAACTAGGCCGAATATGATGCAGTGATATTTTTTTTAGTCGATCCCCTTGATCATCGCATCCTTCATCTTCATGTTCATTTAGATTCCTTGCTGCTTTTCATGCAATTTTATGGGGTGTATCATGTGAATAACCATGTCCTTTTTATAATATATTTATGAGTGAATTTCTTAGTGTGTGAATTTGGAGCCATTACATTTAGTGATGTACCTAGAGCCCATAATAATTATGTAGATAGCATTGCAAACAATATTCTAGATTGGAACTTATCACATGCATTTAACACAAGATAATAATCATAAAAAAATGGAGAACCATATACTCATCATATATAAAAATATGCATATCCATAATATGTGTCGACAGAATAATAAGTGTTTTGGAGTCCTCTACTCTAATACACCTGACATGCCCATAGCATGTTGCAAAATCAAACCGGGGGCACCATACGCCCCTACATCTAATCACTATCTGGAGGGTCCCGAGCCAATGGCTCAATTCCTGTAGCCCGCAGATCTTGTACATCCTGTCCGTACATCGGCATGCACTGCATGAACCCTCTCCACTCATAGGGTAGCCCTATATATCCCTCGATGTATTGGTCCTCAAGATTGTGCCATCCATGCTCAGATACACCAGTCAACATCAACTCACATTTGTGGTGGACATCCTCCAACAGGGTTTGATAGTTAGGTCCTGGTCTCCTCTCACTCTACTAGACTCTACAGCCCCTGGCATTGCGGGTCATCCCATATACCCTATCGGCTTCACCGGTGCTATATCTTCATACCAAAAGCAACGAATCAGTACCTCATACATATTCTAAAAAAATTTACAATGCATCATAATATATAGCAACTTTCACTTACTAGATGGTCCCCATGCTCGACCCAACGGAAGTGGAAAGTCATGGTCACCTTGAAATTTCATACCATTGTATGGATAATTGTCTATATACATCGGCATCTGGTCCCAATGTGTGAATAAATCGGGTCAGAACATTCGTATGACTCCCCCGCCTCCTCCTCTCCATAGTAGCTTCCCCTAGCGACACATCCTGGGTTCCCGTGGGCCCCCATCCTTGATCTATACATGAGGCCAAAGTGTGGGGATCTTCTCAAAGAAGAACAAGAATAACACTATACCAAAAGCACATTCATGGTTCACCTATCGCTTGCATAGTGAAAATTATAGTTTCACTGACGACATCATCATCTGAGCCCACCCATAATAGGTCCCACTCAGTGCACTCTCAACTAACATCATCTGCCCTCCGGTGATGTGGTGGAATGCCTGGTTGCCCAGGATCCGCAGTATTGCTGTGGAAATAGCCCATGTCTCTAGTCTCACTAAATCATCAATCGATATGGTCGTTCCCTTAGCATGAGAATCTGGTCTGCAATGGTGTTCCATGAACTCTGATATGTTCTTCCCTCACGGTAACACCAGATGTATATCTCCCACCAACCCTAGTGGTGACAGTTCGGTCAAGAAATAGATTTCCTGTATGGTAAACTTGATCTGGTGCCCATGCACTACAAAAGGCCTCCTAGTCTGGATCCCAGTAGCTAACTATCCTAAATAGGAAGGGCTCCCCTGCCCTCATTAGTGGGTTCTCAATCAGCTTGAGAACCTCGTACCTCACAAGTGCGCCTCAGACCACCTGATCCCCCAGGATCTCGGAACAAAGTGCATCCAAATCCCTCTCTCCCCAATTTATCTTTAGCTCTGCCATACCTGCAAAAACCCAACATGTTTGTTAGATCAGAGAAAGAAAAGTTGCATCAAAAAATCAAGCCCTAATTCCCAGCCAAAAGACAAGACAAACCCACATTTTCTGCCAACTCGCACTTTTACAACCCTGTACCTACGAGCTCACACTTTTCCCCTCTGGAAAATGTGAGCCAACTCATAGTATAGGTCCCAGGAAGTGCGACCCAGTCGTGAGGATGGGAAGAGTGTTGTTCTTGGGCTCTTGTCACCTAATCTGAAAAAATGATCCACTGAAAAAGTAGAGTAGGGTTAGGCCACCAACCTGCAATTAACAGACCTCGATTCTAATGGTTGGTTTATCCTCTATGATTTCCACAAGATTTAGGGCCTTCTCCTCCTCTCCAAGTTCAGCATAGCACCACTATAAAATGAATCAAATTAGAGGGAAATCACCTTATTAAAAGAAAAACACTAATGCTTCTTTCGCCAATTACAACCAAACTGTCACTCAATTTGATGAACTATTAGCACCATTGGAAATATTCCATCAAGCTCTAAAATGGGTATCCTTTTGTTTTTGGTGATTTGATACTTCACCCGGAAGCCATTTTTCCAAGAAGCATGGAAAATTTTAGGGGCTAATATTCGAATGTGGGCTAATTTTCCATGGTTTTTCCAAAAAAAAAAGATTCGCCAATTTCCATTTTTTTATAAAAATGATTCGCCCAAATTTTACAATATAATATTATTTTACCTTAAAAATCGCCAAAATTATATAGATAATATATATAATATCATTATAAATTTGAATAATTTTACAAATACATCAATAAAAATTTTATAGTTTGCATATTAGGGACTAGTGAGATTCGCCAATTTTTTAAACTTCAAGATAATTTTCCATCCTTAAAATTATCCTTGCCAAGAAGGGTCACTTCACCGCCTCTCAAAATTAAATTTCTTCACTTGCATTGCTTTTACTTGAGGCACCACTTTTCCTTCATCCTTGTCAATGTGTGTGTCAATTTCCTTCATGAGTAACCATATTTTTCTCATGCTTTTATGGTCCCCACTGGACCTATTTTGTGTGGCAGCCTCATTGAGTCGCCCTTGATCAGAGCATCTGAGCTGGGTCAACATCGCATCATGGAGTCTGTCCCGAGTCCCTTTTCCTCCTGTTACAATATTCCATCCATTTTTATCTTGTACCTCTCTCTCATTGCCCATTTTTTCCTCCAGTCATACCATCCCCCATCCCCTCCGGAGTTGTGTCAGTTGCTGCCAGGTCATCCATGCTTTTTATGCTCTGACAAGGGAAGTTTTCCATATGCTAATCAATCTCCCCTCTTCCATCATCATCCCTGGTGTCAGTCCATCAGTCACAATATTATGATCCCTCATTCCTTAGCTGAGGATTCCACATTGCCTAACCTATGGAGGACTTCCTTCTATCGACATCAACACATTTATTACAGAAGATAGGTCTAGAGGGCAGTGTACCTTGGTTCCAACTTCCATTCTTGATCAGTGCCTCAAATAAGGAAAAGGGACTCCTCATTGCCCTTTGACTTTATTTTTTCTCATCCAGCTGCTTATTTCATGATCGAGATTCATATACTTGATGGTTCGGTGATCCAACAAATTGTAATAGTGACTCCCAAGTGTGTGTGACATGCTTCAGACCTCATGAGGGGGTGGCCCCTCAGGTATCCTCCCACATGCTCAGATGACCACATATTATGCTATAGCCTCAGATGCAGCTCCACATATTTGATGGGTTTAGTTCCAGCCACTTGCAACACTCATAGCATGCATGTATCACTCAGATGACCCATTCATAGCTTCATAGCCCTTTCCTGTTTTATCAGGGCTTCTTTGGTTGTTATTATGTCTCATGTACTTAGATATTATTGTATTCAGTCTCAGCTGTTGTCCTAGGCATAGTATGTATGTGGGATCCATTATATTTTTGTCTAGCCCATTTTTATGCCAGCATATCATGTACTTTATAGCCCATACTCATTTTACTAGGTGTACCATTATTCTTTGTACTTTTTCATCTCGACGGGCATAGGTATGCCTCCCCCGCCACACGGAGAACATGTACCCACACATTATAGGAGAATTATATCATTTGTAGGTCTCACCCCCTTAGTTATTGTCCTCTCTTGCTTCACCCCTTCTATGTATCTCTCTCTCTCTGACTCCCATTCGGTATCTAGTGATTGTGTTCTTACAACGTACTTTGGTCATACGATTAGCTCCTAACGCTTGCATGTTGGGGGGCAATCTGTTACACCAATTTTTGGTCATCTAACCATTTACAATTAGATGGATCGAAGTACACCATTTAAGACCAATTTTAACATAAAAAAATTTCTTTCACTATTAGAAATTATTTAATAAACCATATTTTATTAAGTTATTTCCAGTTCAAACATGAAACCCCATGAGGAGTAATTAAATAAATCTTTCTTTATTTGATTTTAATCTAGGAATAATTAATTAAACCATTGTTTAAATAATAATCCTGGTCATATTTAACCAAAGAATGATAAATAATTAGATAAATAATTATTTTTCTTATTTTTCTCTAGGAATAATTAATTAAATCATTATTTAGTTATTATTCCTTGTTAAATTTGACTAAATCACCTAGAAATAATTAAACAAATCATTATTTGTTAAATTATCGCTTAACCCCATTCTTGAAATGATTAATAAATAATTTATTTGTTTATTATTTCTAAATAAAGGTATTTAACCAATTTAAATTCATTTTCCCTCCAACAAAATATAATAAAATATTCCAAGTAGTTAGATCTAGAACTTGGTTAATAATATTTTATTATTCATCATTATCAAGGATAACTCAATATTTTGTTATAAATAGAAGGGTTTTACATTCATTATTCACTTTGATTGCTTTCATTGTCACGCTTTGATCATTCTCATTGTTGCTACTATTTTTTTTATTCTTGAGCTCCCATAGAGTTCAACACGTCTTTGGTTTTCTACACCATTGAGAGAGAGAAACTTTTGGATTTGAAGCGTTGAGGAAAACCAAGAATACATCCCATTTAGGGGACTTGTAGCACCATTCTTTGTTCCCTTCCTAGGTGTTATAATACATATAAAATTCTTTATACCTTGTCTTTTCCGTTGGATATTGGGAGAAACTCTTATTTCTTTTTACTATTTAACTTCTTTTACTACATACATCTGGGTTTTTAAAATTATTTATACATTGTCTTTTCCATTGGATATTGGGAGAAACTCTTATTTCTTTTTACTATTTAATTGATTTTATTGCATAGATTTGGGTTTTTGCAACATTTGTTTTGACTATTTATTTCAGACCTAAGGAAGTTAAGCAACCATATTTTTTGTTAGGGTTGTTTTTCACACATAGCTAAAGTGAGATTTTTTTGTTCGCTTGCGTTAAGAATTTACACTAACAAAAATACCAATGAATGCTACAATTGAAATATGTATTGAGCTAGTATATACCATAATGTGATGAACGTTGAGTTGAATACTAATCAAGTTGATTTGTTAAAAAAAATAACTTGGTAAAAAAAATAACTTGGTATGTTGTGAGTTATTTTTTTATCACTATGTGGATTGGTGTGAGCACCATACAATTATGAGCATTGAATTCATTTTTACCATATGTATTTATTAGATTTTGAAGCCATATGCATTATAGGGATCACCGCACCATTTATTTATTAAAAGGAGCATCATACGTTGAAGCCATGATTTATACATTATGATGGGAATTATTTTCGAATGACATGGCTTAATATATGGTTTGCGTAGTGTTATTATATGGTGGTATATTATGTGAGTAGTAATATTATATGGTGGAGAACCTTCATATACACAGTAACGAGTGAATTTTTTCCCAAAAGTAGTTTTTTTTTTTTTTTTTTCCAGAATGCATTCACTTATTTCTATAGTTGGAGTGGTTATCTTCGGAAAAGAGAACTACCATGAGTGGTCCTGAAAGATAAAACACACCCTTATTTTTAATAAACTTTGGAAAGGAGTTTTTGAAGGAGAAGGAGACCATGCACCTCAAAAACCCACTTCAAACAAGGAGCTTTCCATTTGGAAAAACAAGAATAACAAGACATATGCCTTGATTGTAGTGTCAATAAATGAAGAGGTGAGTCATCATATTTCACTATTCTAAAATGCTAATGAAGCTTTAAATAAGTCGGAGAGGGAGTACTCGTTGGATGAAAAATTTAATTCCTAATCCAAGGAGTACCCACGTTGCATACTTTTGATGGACCCTACTACACGAAAAATGAGAAATACATGAAAAAACGTGATTGCAATCACAATTTTCATGTATTTATCATTTTTCGTGTAGCAGGTTCCACCAAAAGTATGCAACATGGGTACTCCTTGGATGAGGATCAAATTATGCATCAAATGAGTGTTCGCAATCGAAATTTGACTAAACCTATAGGGATATAAGTTGAAAATACGAGTTGAAAAAGTAGTTTTTTCTTTGTTCCCTCTAAAATTTGATGATGTAATCAAATCATATTTTATTATTTCCACTATTATTTTATAATTTCCTTAGGAGGCCCATTTTAGACCTCAAAATTCCACTAATGGAATGCTAGATTTGGACACTTGATTTATGACAACCTTTTTTTGTTGAAGAAAATGGTGTTACGGGTTTGCCTATAATTCCTAGGAAACTTAAGCAATGTGATGCTTGTATCTAGGAAAGAACAACAAACAATAATTTCATGATTCTCATTTCGGAGCACATAGAAATCTTAAAATCATTCATTTTGATTTGTGTGGCCCAATTCCTGTTCTTTTTTCAAATGGTAATAAATATATATTGACATTTATTGATGACTACACCAGAATGCCTTGGGTTGATTTATTGAAGAACAAATTTGAAGATTTTGAATCATTCAAGAAATTTCATGCATGGATTGAAAATGATGCACAATCTCGTATTGTGTCTATTTGTAATGATAATGGAAAATAATATACTTCAAATTAATTTGGAAAATATCTTCGTCAGCATGGGATCAAGCATAAAACAATTGCACCTTATGACCCCCAAAAAAATGCAATATTTGAAATAATGAACATGAAAATATTAAATATGGTACGTTCAATGATGTTTTTCAAGAATGTTAAGTTGATGTTTTGATTCGATGCAATTTTATGAGTTGTTTATATAAATAATAGGTTTCCATATAATTCTATCAAAAACAAGAATCCCTATGAAATGTGGTATGGCCACATTCCTTTGGTGAGGCATCTCACTGTTGTTCCACCTATTATGCCCTGATACCTAAGGAACAAAGAAAAAAATTGGGTGAAAGGAGTTGAAAATGTATGTTCTTGGGGTACTCATAAGGCATACCACCTCTATGATGAAGTAAATAAGAAGTTTATAATATATAAAGATGTGATCTTTCTTGAATCTTCCAAGACTGACAATATTGTTGAGCGAAAACTTGATTTCTTGGATAGATTTGGGCATGCAAAGTCTTTTGAAGAGTTTGATAATGATATTCCACATCTTGAAGGGGGGATCCCTGTATTAGATAAATATGTGGAATATCCTTCTAAAGCACTCTTTCCCCCACATGAAGCTCAAACCATTGACCAATATGACACTTTGAGTGATGTGATCGAGATAATTGGGAAGCTAAATTTTGATTCATCTCCATATTAGTCAACTAATCAGCCTGGGCCATCTCAAAAAGGTCCTCCAAAATGGATGACAAATAAACTTGAAAGTGTCTATCCTGATGAGGTTGGAAATATTGGAACAATAAGATCTATTAGATAGAATAGAGATGATGTAGATGATTTTGATTCACCTATTGATATAGATGTTTCTTATGATTGAGAACTAAATTTTTCTACAAATTTCAAACCAACTTACTTCAAATAAGTTGTTTCTCATGATGAATGGAAAGAATCGAGGCATAAATAATATGATGATTTGATAAAAAATGCAATCTAGAAGCTGGTTAATCCTCCATTGGGAACCAAACTAATTGGATGCAAGTGGATCTTTAAAAAAAGTATAAATAAGGTGGATCACTTGACAAGAATAAGGCCAGGCTTGTGGAAAAATGTTTTTCACAGAAGGAAGGGGTCGATTATGAGGAGAATTCCCCCCCCAACAACAAAATGGGCTTCCATCCAGATACTGTTTGTCTTGTAAGTGTAGAACAGTTGGAAAGCCCATCAAATGGATGTAAAAACTTCTTTCTTGAATGAAGATATGAAAGATAATTTTTTTATGTCCAAACCAGAAGGATTTTTCGTGAAGGGTCAGGAACAAAAAATATGCAATATTTTCAAATCCTTATATGGCCTCAAACAAGCACTACGATTTGGTATGAGAAATTGGTTAAGCATATTTTGAAACTCAATTTCAAACACTATGATCTTGATGATCATCTTTTTTTGTCAATAAAGTTGGAAAACAATTGTATATCTTGTGGTGTATGTAGATGATATTCTTATGATAGGGAATAATGAGAATTACATTGCATCAATAAAGAAAGAACCGAGAAAAGGTTTTGAAATGATAGATTTGGGCTATGTTCACTACTATCTTCATATTGAAGCAACCCAACATCTGAATTTTTTATTCCTCTTCAGAAAAACTACATTGGAGATATGTTGAACAAGTTTGGCAAGGATGAGTGCAATCCTTTTCTACTCCAATGGATAAGAACTTTAATCTCACATCCACAAAAGGAAAATAATTTAAGGATGAAACAAAGTAAAGAAAACTTGTAGGAAGTCTCAACTACCTCACTACTACTAGATCAAACATTTAATTTGTTGTTGGAATCCTCTCCAAGTTTATGCAAAAGCCTTGTGAGGGTCATTGGTCTACTGTAAAAATAGTTCTAAATTACTTGAAGGGAACTCAATACTTTGGACTCAAGTATACATATGTGGATGGCTTCAAATTGATTTGATATGCTGATTCATATTTTGATGGAGCTAAATGTAACAACCATGGGTTAAAATTTCATGTAATAAAATTTAATAATGGAAAAATAAGACTAGAATCAAGGGACGCTTATTCCAAGCTGAATGTTGGGAAAAATATCCTAGTGGGAATCACTTTTTGTGTTTATGGATAAGGGGAAACTGGAAAAGGCAATAGCAAAGGATTTGAGAAGGAAAAAAAGCATTTTGGCATTTATTTTATGAAAATAAAGAAAATTAGGAGAAAAGGGAGGTGAAAGGTCACAAGTTTCATGTGAGGAGGAAAATGAAGGAAAATAATGGAAAATTGAATAAAATATAGGCCTCATTAATGAAGATACCTTAAAGCATCAATTTGTAGCCTCTTATAAGTTTAGTTTTGGAATTGGTTTTAGAGAGGACAAGAACACTAAGAGGAGAAGGAAAGAAAGGAAGCAAAGGAAGCACAATGAACGAAAAGGGATGCAAAGGAAAGTAAGGATCAATAAAGGAAAATTTTGATTGAGTGGCTTCAACATGAATACTTGTAGGTAACAGGTTGCATGTATGATTTTCTAGCTAGTTTTGATATGTATGGTATGTGCATGTTGGTATTTGTTTATTTTGTTGTCACTGGCATGGATTTTTCCAGGTTTCAAGAGTGGATTTTAGCCTTGGATTCCCATTTTCGAATAGCGATGGTGTGATGGGATTCTTTCTCGGTTTAAAATTTAGATTGTTGGTATATTTTGGATTCGAGTGAGGTTGTATCAGGAAAATACCAAGGGTTGGGGGTGGAGACGGTTTTCTCTGGGAAGGGAAGCCCTCAATAGGTGGGTGGAGAATTGAAAATTCCTCAAGGGGTGGTGAAGGAATTCTGAGGCATCCAAGTTCAGTTTGGTTTTGTGATCTCGACACCGGTTTATGTGAGATCACGGTATGGTGAGGGTGGAGGTGGTTTAACCTCTAGATTCTCTTAGTTGTTTTTGGATTGATTTATCCCATAAGATCCCACCTTCAAGCTTGGAATATGGCACAAGGGTGATTGGTTGAAAGAAATATTTGGTTCCACCCAATATATGGTCGGGTGGTACGTGGAATTCCCGCACCTGGTTGGATTTTTCCTATGATTAATAATAGATAAGTTTCTCTTGATTTGGATGAGTAAATGTACCTTTTATTATGTGCTTTTAATGGTCTTTCTCTGATTTTTATTTATCTGGTTATATGGTTTTTATAAGCATGGTTATATGACAGATCTTAGTTACATTCCTCTTCATGTTTTCACTTGTAACTGAATGAATAATGAATGCAATACCTTATTGGTGTCATGAAAACTATTGTGAGAAGGAATTGATCCTTCTTTTTAAAGCTCAAATAATTTTCCTATCCTTTTTTTCATATATGCATTCATGACCTGTAGGTTGCATGTTTACCAAGTGTCTGATGGAATGTTAGTCCCTGTTGGCAGAGGTCAGGTCAAGTCTTGGTTCAAGGTTTGGTTTATAAGCTTTGTTTCGACTTCATTCATCATTTCTAGAAGTTTAATTGAGTTCTTGGCAAAGGCTTGAGTCTTAGCCCCGAAAAAGTGGCTCAGGATTTGGGGTTGCTGGCATAGAACTGACTCGAAAATTCCATAGTTGGTGGCAAGAATACCTATGGGAGAAAATGGAGGGTTATATTTGGTTTCATGCCTTGACAAGGAAGTGGTTGAGGCTCCAGTTCAGTGAAAAACAGAGTTATCTTAGGGGTTGGACACCTGGAAGGGTTGGGTTTCTCCTAGAGGTATTGTAGGACCTGAGGGAAGTTAGTAAGGTCTTAATTTATTGAATCCATTTACTTAAGGTCATATAGGAGGTTAAAACTTATCATAGTGACTCTCATCTCATTTTTACCCTGGTTAAACCAAGGAAAGAGGGTAAATGTGGGAGGAGGTTCTAGAAGGTGGTATTAGAGTGAGTTGTGCTCTCTTTGCGTAAAGTTTGACGTGTCAAGGTTATGGTTGTCATATATGGGAACATGGTATAAATTTGGTATGGTCATGCATGATGGTGTATGATTTTATGTTATTATGTGGATATGCTTATGATTATATATGCACATAATAATGTGGACTGATCTTGCAGATGAGGTAATCCTCCCCTAAATATCAATAAGGTATGGATTTGATATTGTTATCTATTTGGTTTATCTGACATGATACACTTGAAGGAAGAAGAGAATAAAATATGACTAGAAATATGGTAGACTATAGTTCCTATGACTCTCCCTATAGATCAGTTGGGCGAAAAGGAGAAGAGTATTATCCTGGTATAGCAGATACATTGAGGAGCTAGAGGGTAGATATTAGAATTTGAAAATTAGATAATGACAAGTTGGTTGAGGCTTAGGAAAGACTTGCAAGGTCTCAAGAGAAACATGTATAGGTTAATGTAGATATTCTTCAGAGTTTGCTAGAGTTTTAGAAATAGGGACATATGAGGATCAATCAAGAGAAAGAAGAGAAAACTAATGGAGAATATGGTAGATGATCTCGGTCTGGATACAAATGGGATAGAGGGGACACATTTAGAGGTGGCATATCACTCGATACACTTGACAGGAGGAATGTCATGTATGGGCATCATTCTAGTTCCTTATCGAGGATATAACATCACAGTCACCACCGTCATCATCCTTATAGGAGGAGGGAGTATTTTCCTGAGGATTTCAAGAAAATGAAGCCTCCTATATTTGATGGAGAGATGAAGAAGTAAGAAGATGCAGAGGAATGGTTTCTTGGGATGAATAAATTCTTCATATTGCATAGCTACTCAAAGAACATGAAAGACAATATATCCACCTTCAACCTTAAAGGGAAAGTAGATATTTGGTGGGAATATGTAAAGAATGTCAAGGGAATTTAGGAGGAAGAATTGATTTGGGATAATTTTGAGAGACTCTTCAAGAAGAAGTACTTATAGGAGAGGTACTATGATGACAAAGCTAAGGAGTTTTATGAGCTATAGATGGTTTCTATGATAGATGAAGAGTATACTAGCAGATTCTTGTTGTTGTTAAGGTGTGTGCCTTATATTATGGATGAGAAGGCTAAGATTCAAATATTCATTAATGGATTTCCAAAAACATATAGAGAGTGGATTGAGTTTGATGAGCCTAGATCATTGGAAGAGGTCATCTAGAAGTTGAAGCATTTTTATGAGCAGTCAAAGTGCATAGATGAGCCTAAGCATGATTTGAAAGGAAATGAGAAAGTTAAAGGGAGATGGAAACTAAAGCAGGAAAGACCTCAAGATGTAGGTGAGAAAGAAAACATTGTTCCTTAC
The DNA here is from genome assembly GCA_034641835.2 of Pinus albicaulis. Lineage (NCBI taxonomy): Eukaryota > Viridiplantae > Streptophyta > Pinopsida > Pinales > Pinaceae > Pinus > Pinus albicaulis. The sequence continues at coordinate 859,524,664 of CM076574.1, forward strand.
AAGAGGTTCAATGCAGTGGAGAAGGGACATGAGTTGAAACCTAGAGAGAAACAAACTAGAGGTGATGGTAGGTCCATTGCAGTGCTATAAATGCGGCAAAGATCACCACAAGAAGGATTTTCCATTGTACCAGGGAGATAGGCCTCAAATCTATAATGCTCAAGAGGCACGGAGATTTGGGGATGTTGATCATAGAATTCCTTAGATTTATGCAATTGTGGACAAGAAGCAGGAAGATCACCAAGAATCCATTATTGAGATGAAAGGTAAGCTTTATGGTCGAGTTGTTTCTATTTTGATTGATCCTGGATCTAATTATAGTTATGTTAATCCTGACCTAGTGGATAAGTGTGGCTTGAGAAAATAATTGCATGCAAAGTATCAGTTGGTGCAGTTGGATATAGGTACTAAGAAGAGAGTTTTTCATTGGGTAAGATCTTGTAAATTTGAGTTGAATGGTATGCCTGCAACAACACATGTGAATGTAGTGCCATTGGGATCATATATCATGCTTTTGGGTATGGATTGGTTGTATCTTCATAGGACCAAAGTAGATTTCTATGAAAAGGCTATTGAGTTCTTGGATGATAATGGGGAAAAGAGAATCTTGCAGGGAAAGAAGAATCTTACATCAGTGAGGATGGTCACAACTATGCAAGCTAAGTTCAGTTGTAGGAAGGGGTATGTGATGTTTGCAATCCATATTTCCATGGACAAGGGTAAGGATGTTGAGGATGAAAAAATCTTCAAGAGGTATCCAGTCTTGTAGTAGTTTCAGGATGCATTTTCCATAGAGATTCCATAGTTTCCTCCTCACTGATAAGTATAATTTTCCATTGAGTTGGTACTAGGGGAAACACTAGCATCAAGGCACCTTACAGGATGAGCACTCCAGAGTTAGTATAGTTGAAGTTTCAATTGAAGGAAATTCTTGATAAGGGATACATTATGCCAATTTTATCGCCTTGGGGTGCACCAATATTGTTCGTGAAGAAGAAGGATGGTACTCTTAGGTTGTGCATTGATTATAGGAAGCTAAATAAGGTGAAAATCAGGAACACATACACATTTCCAGGGATTTATGACTTGTTTGATCAGTTGAAGGGAGTAATAGTGTTCTCGAAGGTTGACTAGAAATCAAGATACCATCAGGTACGCATCAAAGAAAAGGACATCTACAATAATGCTTTCAGGACCAAGTATGGGCATTATGATTTTTTTGTATTTCATTTTGGTTTGACTAATGCCACAACTAATTTTATGTGCTTGATGAATATTGTGTTGCGTAAGATGAATATTCATTTATTATATAGTGATATTTTCTAAGAATGAGAAAGATCATGCCAAGCATTTAGTAGCAGTGTTGGGATTTCTAAGAGAGCATCAATTGTATTCCAATCTTAGCAAGTGAAGTTTATTTCAAACAAAGGTACATTACTTGGGACATGTTGTTTCCAAGGAAGGCATAACAGTAGATTAAAAGAAGATAAAATCTATTATGGAATGGGAAGCTCTTAGAAATGCGAATGAATTCAGACCATTCATGGGGTTAGCAGGTTACTAGAGGAGGTTCACCAGGGATTTCACATGCATTTCCTATCCTATTACATCATTTCAGAGAAAACGTGAGAAATTTGAATGGATGGAGGAATGTGCAGCCAGTTTTGAGCAGTTGAAGCGGTTGTTGACAAATGATTTAGTGTTAAAAATTGCAGATCTAGATAAAGAGTTTGTATTGTGTATAGATGCTTGCAAGAGAGGGCTTGGTGGATTTCTTATGCAGGAGGGACATGTAGTATGATGTGAGTCCAGTAAACTGAATGATCACGAGTAGAAATACATGACTCATGTTCTTAAGTTGGCAGCTATTATTCATGTCTTGAAGATGTGGAGACATTGTATTCTTGGCAGGAGGTTTATATTGATGAGAGATCACAATGGGTTGAGATATTTATTTGACCAACCGAATTTTAATTCTAGGCATGCTAGATGGTTGGCTACCCTCAGTGAGTTTGACTTCAAGATTAGATACATTAAGGGAAAGGAGAACATGGTTGAATATGTAGTGAGCTCATATGGGATAGATTTATAGGATGAGATCTTACAGGAAGGACAACAGGATGATAGGTACAAGGAGCTTATGCATATTTTATAGTAGGGTGTAGGTTACTAGGATGTAGATTATCATCTTACAACAGATGGCTTGGTGATATTTAGGGAGAAGATCTATGTGCAAATGACAATGAGTTCAAGAATATTTTCTTGAAGGACTTTCATGAAAAGTCATATTCAAGTCATCTGAGATACCAGAAGACATTGACAACGGTGAAGAAGTTCTACTATTGGAAGAATCTGAAGAAGGAAGTGGTAGAGTTTGTTGCTATATGTTTGGACTTTCAGTAGGTTAAAGCAGAGTGTAAGCATCCAGGTGGGTTTCTTCAACCTATTCCGACTCCAGAATGGAAGTGGGAGGTCATTTACATGGAATTCATTATAGGTCTTCCAGGGACATCGAGGAAAAATTATTTTATTATGGTTGTGGTTGATATCTTAAGTGAGATAGCTCACATCATTCCAGTAAATACTAATTATTCATCTACTGAGGTAGCACAAGTATTCATCAGGGAGATCATGAAATTGCATGGTGTTTCGAAGAATATTGTGTTAGACAGGGATGCCACTAGGAGAATTTTGAGGTCTAAAATGGGCCTTCTAAGAAAAATGTACAACAAAAATAAACTTTATAAGAACCAATAGGATTGAAGATGAAGATGTCAAACATGGGGGATGATTAACCATTTTTTAAGTAAAACGGTAAAAAGATTAAAAAATAATAAAATAGTAAAAATACTTTTTCAACTTGTATTTTCAGCTTATCTCCCAAAGTTTTTACTCAAATTTCGAGTGGGAGTACTCTTTATATGAAAAATTTAATTCCTCATCCAAGGAGTATTCATTTTTCATACTTTTGATGGACCCTGCTACACGAAAAATGAGAAATACATAAAAAAAAAAACATGATTGTGATCGTGTTTTTCACGTATTTCTCATTTTTAGTGTAGAATCTCCCATAAAAAGTATACAACATGGGTACTCCTTGGATAAGGAATTAAATTTTTCATCCAACGAGTACTCCTGCTCAAAATTTGAGTAAAAAATTTGGGAGATAAGTTAAAAATGAGTTGAAAAAGTAGTTTTTTCTTTTTCCCCTTCAAAATTTGATGATGTGATCTAATATTATTTTATTATTTCCACTATTATTTCATAATTTCATTAGGAGGCCCATTTTAGACCTCAAAATTCCCCTAATTCAAGTTCACTTCTAGGTTCTGGAAAGAGTTTTTTACAAGTTTGGGGCAAAAGTTGGCCTTCAACATAGCTTATCATCCACAAACATATGGATAGAAGGGGAGGGTCAAAATGATACTAGAGGATATGTTGCGGATGTATGCTATGCATCAGCAGAGGATATGGGAGGAGTATCTTCCATTTGGTTGAGTTTTCTTACAACAACGGTTATCAAGAGTCTCTCAGGATGAGTCTGTTTAAGGCAATATATGGGCGGAGTTGTAACAGTCCCATTAGCTGGAGTGATCTAGTGAAAAAGGTACTTATTGGACCAGACATGTTGGAAGACATGGAATAGGAAATGAATTTTACAGATAAGAATCTAAATGAAACATAGGAGAGAAAGAAGATTTATGTAAACCAACACGTGACATTTAAGGAGTTTCAGGTTAGGGAGCATGTGTATTTGTGAATCAAGCCCAAGAAGAGATCCTTGAGGATTGGATCATGTGCCAATTTGGCACCACATTATTTCAGACCTTTTATGATCCAATCATGAGTCAAGTACTACTCTAACCATCGTTTATAGTTTGAGGATATTTTAATTGATTGTGGCTTATACATGTTTAATTGAGCACATTACTTATCGATTATAATTCTTAAACATACATAAATGAACTTAAAATATCAAGAAATCACATGCAAGTAAATAAGAGAGAGATAGCCGATGTTGGTAACAGAGTTCACCCCTCCATCTCTGTAGGGCTACATCTCCGGATCTACTTCAATTGGAATGCAAATCTTCTATATTCCTTCTTCAAAGTAAGCTCTCAAAGCTCTCTTATATTCAAGCACTATGGCCGATCATTATCTAAGCACTATGGCTCTCAATAGCTAAGCATTCTCTCCTTTTTTCTCCATTTTACATGGCTCAAATAAGGAATATATATAGTTTTTCCTCACTCACTCTCCAACAAAGAGCATTAATTACAAGACCCACAATTGTAGGACCTAATTACAAGGAAGGAAAAACAAGATCCATGAAAGTACAATCTCCAAATATCTCAGGCTCATAATTGGGAAAAGTCTAAAAATCACTTAAAGACTCTTCAACCATGCCCTTAATTCTCTCAGCCTACAATTGAGAAAAATAGAGAATTGGTGTGAGGTGGTTTCTCACATAAAAACCAATTTCCATAATTACATTAAATGAATAATATGTGAGACAAATTTCCTCTCACAAATATTAATCATTTTCTTGTTAAAAGTGAATAACGATGCATGAGTTTAATAAAGGCTCTTAAAATGCATAATTAAATTCATTAGCATCTCATGATAAGAATTAATAATAAATAATGAAAATGCATGAGACATTTTCCCCACATAATGCATAATAAATGTGTGAGAAATAAAAACTCATTAACCATAAACACTTAAACACTTTGTCACCAATTTCAAATCAACATGGCACAAAGCTCTTTCATGTGTGAAGATCCTTTCAGATCACACCTCCCCATAAAGAAACTTTTGGTCTCCAAAAGTATCAACTTCAATCCATCATCAACTGCATGAAAATGTCTCTGAAAGGCACATTCCCACATGACTCTTTCACCTGACGTACTTCGGAATTGGAACGAAATGACAACACCTGCAACTTCTATAACGCAAATTTCTGAAAAGGCACATCCATTTAAGACTCCTTCACCCAACATACTTCAGAATCAGGATGCAAATTCAACACCTGCAACTGTTGCAACGCAAATGTCTGAAAAGGTACATCCCTTCAAGACTCCTTCACCTCAGTCCTTCAGAATCAAAATGAAAAATCCCACATCTTCCTAAAGCTACAACCTATAGTTGATCATACTTGTTTAAATCTTTTGAAACATTTGCCAAGATTTTATAAACACACTCATTGGTCAAGTTTAAATTCCAAAATGGCTTAGGCAAATCGCCTCATTCAACTTGATTATTAAGAAGCCAACAAGGCTTCAATGTTCATAAATACGCCTTTCAATCTCCCTCACATAAGAGTGGCTAAAACAAGTATTTTAAAATGCTTCATACTCATCTTTTACATCATGACTTCATGGAAACTATGGCCTTTGCATGGCATTTCATCAAGTTACATGCCAACTTTCTGATGTCAAAATAGCAATTACATGGCAATTCAATGTGTAAAAAGGGAAAAATACAAAGTTTTCAACCCCCTTTTAATATGTGTATGCACCAAAACATTAAAATGCACTAATGGTGAAAAGAAAACAAATCCCCCCATTACAAAATATGTGGATTATAAAAGTGCCCTCTTCATTTTCTAAGCATAGGGAAAATAATGGGTATAAAAAAAAAATCAAAGAAAATGCCCCCTATTAATTACCCATTTATGTCTGCCCATAGTAAGGACATCACGTCAGCAAGGACTTTAAATCCGTGGACATATAGGGTAGCATCCATGTACGTAGCCCTCCTGGGAGGAATATAAGTGTTGTTGCAAGCATTCCTCCAGATTTGAAATAATGCATTTTTTGTAGATATATCGATAGATGCATGGCTATTAATGAAAGGCATAACAGGGATTCCCATTACTACAACAACATCATACATCTCACCTGATGGTGGAGACCTAGATTGTTCATCCATATAACTAGATCTACTTGGTATTGTTCCAGGGTAAGAACTAAATATTTCTAGGGCTTCGAAACCTTCTGCTACAAGCAGGTCATCTTGCAAAACACCTTCTTGCAAGGTACCATAGATAATAAACTAGATCGCCCATAGTAGTGGCAGTATGACGACAGCGAAGTAGATCAAAAAATAAAATCACACACCATGATTTAAAATTCATAGAGCACCAAATGAAACTGACAATAACACACACTTGTTACTTGGTTCAATTTCCTCATTCTAATGAGCCTTCAAATTGACAATGATGTTTGCATGCTTATCAACATTACAACTCCAAATAAAAGAAGAATGTCCATAATGAGAATTGCTAATGCACCAGGATGATGAGTTGGAATGTTGCCCAACCATGACAAAAGTAAAACAAGCAAGCTACCCTGACATCGTTGACAACCACCCGAGAATTTTTCCCGCGATGCCACAACCATCAAGGAAAAGCTCATAAAATCCCATATTATAAACGTTATACCTCCTGGATTGGTGTGAGATGAAAAAGTGATCAACTGATTATTCTTGCTCGTATGAGGTATGCTTTTCGAAGAAAATTTTCCTGCTTAATCTTTTCTAAGCGTATGCAGGAGTATGCTCCCATAATTGTTAGGAAGAAATTGAAAGAGAGAAGGAGATGGGTTGTAATACTGTGCAAAAAAACTGGGAAAATTGGAAGATTTTCTCGTAGCTAGAACATGATTTTCCTGACATCTTCAATTTATTATGCAGTTACACAATTTTGCAAATAATATGCATTGCGAGCTTAATAATTCCAAATTCGGGCCAGAATCTATGACATTCTGAGAAATATCGAGCAAAAGATCCTCTATAAGAGGTAGGTTCTAGAACATGGTTTCAAAACCTTGGCGAGTAATATTGGCATTCTTCGCTGGAGAAACTCTCTTCTGGATCACCTCTGAGCGCTCCAAATGCAGTGGTATCGACCAAATGAAGGATTTAGATCTCGGAAAAGTTTCTTTGGCACATCCGTCTGATACTAGATCTGGATACACGCGACGTCACCGGAACTGTGGTCAGCGTGTTGGTCAATCTGTATGAAATAAGAAAGAGAAGAAGGTTGCATATGCACCCTCTACTTTCGAGTCTGGAAACCATGGTGCTGCTCAATCAAGCATGGCTGCCATAGGCACCTCCCCCCTTGTTGCTGCCCCTTCCTCTCACTTTCAATGGCTTAGTTGAACCGTCCCGCTTGCCCGCTGCTAATGATGATGATGTGATCAAGGCTGCAATTCCATATTGCTTCGATTTTGAATCAAGCATCGATGGCATAATTGCCAAATATTCTCCTAGATCTCCAACTAGAGAGAAAATTGTTAGCTCATTTGATGCTACTGCTTGATATGCCTACTCAGAAGATCAGATCTTTCTGGCCCCTAGCACTCCTAGTGAGCTTCCTTCTTCGGCCCGACTGCAGTCTCTACTTGTCTAATTCAAAGTTCATCCTGATATAGGGAAACATCACATGAAATTTGGCTTAAAATTCCACCAAAAAATGCATCTCCAATATCCGTTGTATCCAAACGCTCCACATTCTAAAATCACCATACCTCAACTATGACAGAAGTCAGCGGCACTAATTAGTTGCTAAAAATACTTCCCTGTTTTGAAAAAACTTTAGGTCGCAATAAATCTTCCATCCAGAGGTCGTTTGATGTGATTCAAGTGTCGTCAAACTTCTCTCATTGATCTCTTCACAATGGTGTCATTATTTTTTTTATTTTGAATTGGAAAATTTTTGAGTGTTTTCCATCAATAGAGGGATACCTGCCCCCATAAACACGAAATTTTTCAAATGAGAAGAAATAAAAATTGCAAAAACACCATGAACTGCTTACCAAATCAGCACCAAGCACTTTCTTCTTGTAATCGTGTTTTTCGAATGGTGGATGGAGCATTGTTCTTCACAAGCTCTTTCACAATATGGCTGCTTTCCTTGTGGCAAATTTCGGGGTGCAACTTCCAGCACTTCTTCTCCCAATGGCCACTGATTTTGCAGAAACTACAGAAATTATGTCATTTCCCATTCAATCATGTCTCCATGATAGGAGGATTTAGAAGGTCCTCATTCTTCTTGGTCTCACTTCTTGTGGACACATCTATCTTCTTAACCAACACTTTCTTTGTGTGATGCTTAACTACATCATGGTTAGAAGATCTATGGAAGAAATCATTTCTCTTATATGGAAAAGAAGAATTTGAATGACTGTTATGCCTTCCTGAATTGTCCTTGAATTAATGAGGACAAGGTGGCCTGACTCCCTTCTTGGAATCTGGTAATGAAGATACGGCTTTTGCTTCAGCTAACTTCGAGCATTCTCCTTTATCTTCATGTCCATAACCCAAGCATGCAAATGGTTGTCTTGGTACAACCTCCAATGGCTGGGTGACTCTTTGGCCATTTATGCCAATTCCACCTCCTCTATACCCCATCTTCGTGAGGATCTTCATGCCAACATTAGTTTCATATTGAGAGAGATAGAACATGAAGTAACATCATATACCTCGGTTTGAGATGCAGCATCCATTGTCTCAACCTTCTGAAACTTAGACAATAACTCCTCTTTGGCTCGTATTTCTTGAAGCTCCTACTTATCCTCTTCAGCTACCTGTAATAGTCTTCGCAATTCTGCATTGTCAGCTTGAATGTTGTCATTTATCTCTTGCAACTCTTGCATTCTTTCAGCGTGCTTCACTCCTATGCCCATTCTAAAAAGCAGTCACTTTCTCTAATACCAAACTTGATCCGATCACAAGTCGAGTACTACTCTAACCATCATTTATGGTGTGAGTATATTTTAATTGACTGTGGCTTATACAAGTTTAATTGAGCACATTAGTTCATCGAATATAATGTTTAAACATACATAAATGAACTTAAAATATCAAGAAATCACATGCAAGTAAATAAGAGAGAGACAACTGATATTGGTGATGGATTTCACCCCTCCATCTCTCTAGGGCTACTTCTCCGGATCTGCTTCAATCTGAATGTCGATATTCTATATTCCTTCTTCAATGTAAGCTCTCAAAGCTCTCTTACATTCGAGCACTATGGCCAATCATTATCTAATCACTATAGCTCTCAATACATAAGCATTATCTCCTTTCTTCTCCCTTTTACACGGCTCACAAAAGGAATATATATAGTTTTTCCTCACTCACTCTCTAACAAAGAGCATTAATTACAAGACCCACAATTGTAGGACCTAATTACAAGGAAGGAAAAACAAGATCCATGAAATTAGGATCTCCAACTATCTCAGGCTCATGATTCATAATTGGGAAAAGTCTCAAAATCACTTAAAGACTCTTCAACCATGCCCCTGATTCTCTCAACCTAAAATTGAGAAAAATAGAGAATTGGTGTGAGGTGGTTTCTCACATAAAAACCAATTTCCATAATTATATTAAATGAATAATATGTGAGACAAATTTCCTCTCACAAATATTAATCTTTTTTTGTCAAAAGTGAATAATAATGCATGAGTTTAATAAAGGCTCATAAAATTCATAATTAAATGCATGAGCATCTCATGAAAATAATTAATCATAAATAATGAAAAATGCATGAGACATTTTCCCCACATAATGCATAATAAATGAGTGAGAAATAAAAACTCATAAGAATAATTTCATCCACTTAAACACTTTGTCACAAACTTCAAATCAACATGGCACAAAGCTCTTTCACATGAAAAGATACTTTCATATCATTTTGATATCATTGAGAGTATTAGACTAATGGCATATAGACTTGCACTACCTCCAATAGTGAAATTCCATGATGTTTTCCATGTTTCATTACTTAAAAGATATGTAAAGGATGTTGATCATCTTATTGATTGGTTTGCATTGCTGAAATGTTCCTTTTTCAGGAAATTGCTACAACAATTAGAATATCTCTAGATATTCTAAAGTTGGAGCTCTAGCAATAGGCAAGCACAATAATGGTGCAGCAACAACACTCAAGTCATGAAAATGTGAGAGAAAACCATAGCCATTCCATTAAATAATAGCAGCAACAATAGAGTACAAGATCTTGAGGAAAATGATACTCAAGATGAGCAATACTCAACCTCAAAGAACAAGTACATAAACTATGACAAAACCACTGCTACAAATGTATGCTCCAGCTATGGCTGCGCAGTTCATGAAGGGAAACTGCTTCATAATAGTGTCAATACAAAAATATTTCAATATGTGGCCCAAATACAATAGGGAGAGAAAAGCCTCAACCCCTAGAAGCAATAATGCACAATTCCTAAAAGGATTGGTTGCAAAACATACAAATTGGCAATTCTACAAAAATGCCGGAGTTGTTGGGTAGCTGCAGCAACTCAAAAATAGAACTAGATGGAGATGGCTGAATCTGATGCTCAAACTGAATATGCCTCCTCCAATGGATCTTTCAAGTGAAAGGCTGATCACTTCACTAAAGATCTTCCCCTCCAAATGTATCTGCAAAGCCCTACTGCAAATGCTCCTCTAGAGTAACGCAGTCACTGGATGAAACTGCGTTATAGGGAAAGGGAATGGGTTGGCCTTGATGCCAAAGTCTGCAATCTGCTCCAGAATGCCTCCAATATGATATCTCAAAGGAAATAATGACTCCTCCTTTGAAAAATAGCTGAAGGAGATGTGTAGTGAACCCTCACTGCAACACCCAACAACACAACATTAATCTGCTGCAGAAATAATGTTGTCTTGATGGATGATTCTTGGCCTCAAGCCTGGATGTGAGGAAAATGAAGAACAATCCCTCAAGAGACCTCTCAAGAAGGAGAAGGAATCCTAAACAGGAATTCCTCCAGAAATTCTTGCTAAGCAGCAAAGAATGCTCCAATTGTCTAATTAGACAATGAGATAAATAAAACAAGCATGAGAAACAATGGTTGCCTTGTCCTCCTTTTAAACAAATGAAAGCTCCATTAGGGTCTCCTCCACCAAATTTCCCTTTCTTCATTCACACTGTGTTGGCTTCCTAAGTAAGCCACTCCTCCTATGGTAGTGCTGTTGACTTGGTCAACTTAACCAAGCCTCCTTGCAAATATCCTTGTTCACACATGAGGGTGTGAAAACTAGCTCCAAAGTTGATCCCTTTTCATAATTAGAGGGATTTTATTGAGGTTTTTATTATTCAATGGGTTTCCTTACCCATTTATTCTCCTCCTAGGTGAAATTAGAAAAATTAATGTTCCAAATTATTGTCCGAAAATTTTGGAACATTACATTCCTCCCCTCCCAAATGTTGCTTGTCCTCAAGCAACTACAAGGATAGAACTGAAAAGCCTTCTTTGAAGGCATGGATTCTATGTAGTGTTGAGGAACATCTTCCTCATGTGAATCCTCCATCCCCAAGCAATCATCCATACAAAATGAGCTACCTCCCAACTAGGCAACTCCTGGAAACTATCCTCCACCTTTGGCTTCGGCAAAGTAGGTGGGATGAAAATATGCTCATGGTAGACAATGTAGCCTACCCCACACTGTCCTTCTCTCCACCCATGATAAGTGTAGATAAAATTCTAATCCTGGGCTGCATAATACTTGCCCTCAAGTGGCAAGATGAAGACTAGATATCCAAATATCTCTCCTCCAATGTTGTAAATCATGCTGGCCCGAGTCTCCCCATATATGATGAGTTGTAAGTCATCATTATATGGCATCTCATTCCTCATATGGCTCACCTCATAATGAAAAAAATGAACTACTATAGTGGCCATACCATCTCCCATGCTCCCTTTATAACATGTAGTGCAAAGTGTGTGGGAGTTTTCTCCCTCCAAGGACACATCCACCCAATGTGTCTCTCCTCCAATCATGCTCCCAAGGAAATTTTCAGCAATATCAATCAAGGGAACCGTAAGGAGAATCATGTTGGCTGCCATGTGAAGTAAAGGAGAAGGACAATGGTCCCTAAAATGTAGCCAACGCAGTTTGATACTCTCCACTTCCATAGAAAATAAAATGATGCATGACCTCCCCACCATTTTCTTGCTGCCCTATTCTCCTCGAGAAAGTGGATGATGTGATGTGCAATGTATGTATGTTCTCCATGAGAAATTTCCTGCCCATCTCCTCTTAGGGAGTGATCATCCATAATGGCCTCATGTAGACCATCAAATCTAGAAGGAAGAATATCCTTCCTTTGAGCAAATCCCTGCACATATATGGTTAAGAGGTGCATATATATAGAAAAATCATCACGCAAATCAACAATACTCTCACCATATGTTTTTCTCATATAAATGGAGTGGCTCATATATGAGTCTCCCCTCATCCTCAAAGGGAAAATAGTTGACTGTGCTAACTCCTCCAACTCCTTATGATCCATGGAGTGCCTCCTCAAAGTCTTCAAGTGGTTTTTCCCACAAGAAGGAAAGAAATGCAATGTGGCCCTCATGGTTGGCCCATGGTTTCTCCTGAAATATACAACATGTATAGTAAGGAGATTCATGCTCCCAATGACCATCCTCAATCTCAAGCCCACTCTCCAATAAAATCCTCCCATGAACATATAAATATCAGCAATACATGGAAGCAAAAACCAATAGAGACAAGTTGTCACATGACAAACGGAAAGTGGATCAAGGTCCCACACAAGGAACCAACGCAGTGCATGCCCTACCTGCATCAAATCAAACAAAAACAAGTTCTCTCCCAACCACTTGTTTTCTGCCACAATCATGTTACAAGATATAAACATGGAAGTACAAAAGGGTGCCAATGGTGCACACCAAAAATCATGTGGCTTTCCCCACAAACCACCAATGAGATAGCCAATATCAATGCTACAAATGGCTTCAAGTACATCATGATACAATATGCAAGAAGGAATAATCCTCCTTGGTACAATATGCTGCTCATAAAAAGACAAGAAGTACAAAACATAAGGTGAAATTTCACATTCTTCATCATGCACTAGAAGATTTGAGTTGAAATGGCTCAATTGAAAATTCTCTCTTGCTCTCAATGAGTAGGACGGTGGCTGTGACATCCTCTCCATCATCATCTGGGCTCTGCATCTCTCCATATGCTGATGTATGTCCTGCTAGATGCCCTCTCAATTGAACTCCTTTGCCAAGGGAAGATATGCATCACGATGCATGGAAAAGAAGTCCTCCTGTGCTGCATGCAATAGCTTCTCCTTGAGACTAGAATCTATAGTCAAGAAGACTCTGTCATGAGAATAAATGACCATATCATCCATCATATACTCATCATCTCCATCCGGGTCATCTAGAATCATGCATGCATCAATACCCTTAGAGTACTCAGCTAAGAGATGAGATCTCCAGTAAGGATCAATCCTCCTCTGAGATAGCGCTGGTGATCCGGCATGTGAAGCTCTCTCCCTGTTGCAGCTTGCTACTTTGACATCCCTCATGCAAAATTTCTCCTCCAAACTCTTCACCTCTCCAAAAGCCAAGAGTGGTGAATCAAAAGACAAAATGTCTCTCATCAATGATAGATCAGGTGGCCTCCCTGGTGGAATGCCTCTATGCAGTGAGACATCTATGTCAAGAGTAGACTGTACATACGGTTGGGCCATCTTGCCCTTGCTCTCACAGTGCAATACAATCTTCCTCCTCTTTGCAATAGCTCTCTGAAATATAGAAGGGTGTGTGCCTCTCATCACCTGATATTTCTCTTCCTCCCTTCCTCCTTCTCCCAGCTACAATGCTGCACAATCATGTTGCTCTTTGATTGTGCTTGGACCTCCATGTATGAGATCTTGGGGACTCCCTTGCAATGCTACAAGAATCCGTCTAGTTGGAGCAAGAGCTCCTCCTTCCTCTGCATGAGGTACTAGATCAACTCTAGAAATGACAATGCTGTTACCCTCAGCTTCCTTAACATGAGTGGGTAACCCTCCAATGGTTGGATCCTCTTTTGGAAAAGGGATCTCCTTGCCTCTTTGTGCCAAGAATGAAGAACTTGCCTCTACTAATGCAAGATATCAGCCTCCTTCGTAGCTTTCTGCAGTGATTCTAAGTCTATGGTTTTCTTCAATACATGCAAGGGTTTTGTTTGTTTGAATGTATTTGCTTCCTTCACATGTGTTTCATAATTTCTTCTATCAAATCTTCTCATAAAAGTTCTAATGAAAATTGCATATGAAGAGGTATTTGCATTTTTCAAAGGAAAAGACTCAAATAACCACCATGCATAGACTTTACCTCCCAAGTGCAGCGCTGCTACTCTGATGGCTTCATCTTCGGGAATATGATGCTGCTGCAAAAAGGTGTCTAGCTCTTCAATCCAAGCCTTGGCTGAACAAGTAGGAGAACCATCAAATACAGATAGAAGAAATATATCCTTATCATGTTGCTTGCTCCTCCTCACCATGATCTTGCAAAACTTCGGAAAATTAATATGATCTCTAAACCTCTGGGTTTGAGATTCATACTCATGCAAGAAACCTCTAAGAGTTCTTTTCTTTGACATTTCTTCTTCTTCTTCTCTTCTCATGGCAAAGCTGGCCATGTGAATGCGTTGTGTATTATAGGGTGTAGCTGCATGCTCACATCCCCTATAAGAAAATCTAGAGTTTGACTCAATTTCAAACCCTTTTGGAGATCCTGTACAAATATCCCTCCTTATCTTCTCAAATTCTTTATGAATGCTCAGTAAGGATCTTGGAAGAAGCTTTGTAAGCTTTCCTTCCCTCTTTTCTCCATATGATGGAGCCTTCATTTTCTCTCTCTCTAATATGATGGCTGAGATCCATTGGCCTGTAAGATTCCCTCTTCAGGAATATCAAAGCTCTATTCCAGAGATTGACTGCAGAGGCATTTACTGGATATGTCACCTTTGAAAAATGATGAGATCCAGTGGCTACCTAGCCATCTGCAGACTCTGTTTATAGAGTTTGAAACCTTCTTCTTCAGGGATTTAGCACTTTGGCTTGAAGCCACAGGCTGAGCCAAAGATCATGCTCTGATACCACTGAAATGTTCCTTTTTCAGGAAATTGCTACCACAATGAGAATATCTTCGGATATTCTAAAGTTGGAGCTCCAGCAAGAGGCAAGCACAATAATGGTGCAGTAGCAACACTCAAATCATGAAAATTTGAGAGAAAACCACAACTATTCCATTAAATAATAGCAACAACAATAGAGTACAAGATCTTGAGGAAAATGATACTCAAGATGAGCAATACTCAACCTCAAAGAACAAGTACATAAACTATGAAAAAACCACTGCTACAAATGTATGCTCCAACTATGACTGCACAGTTCATGAAGGGAAACTACTGCATAATAGTGTCAATACACAAATATGTCAATATGTGGCCCAAATAAAATAGAGAGAGAAAAGTCTCAACCCCTGGAAACAATAATGCACAATCCCTAAAAGGATTGGCTGCAAAACATACAAATTGGCAATTCTACAGAAATGTCAGAGTTTTTACTATGCAATGGGTTTCCTTACCCATTTATTCTCCTCCTAGGTGAAATTAGAAAAATTAATGTTCCAAATTATTGTCGGAAAATTTTGGAACATTACAATTGCAGGTGGAACCAAAAGGATAATTCCAGCTGGAACCTCAGTGCATATTGCAGCGGAAGAAAATCATGCTCTGGAACCGAGAAAGTTAAAGTGTGTGGAAGTAATTTGGGCCCGATGAAGCTACATGGGAGATGGTTGATCAGATGTGGGTTATGTATCATTCAATGTTTTCCGGTGGAGGAAAACAAGTTTTGGTATTTGTACATATTTATGTATGGTAGCTATTGTAAATAACCGTAATGATATGTGTTATAAATCTCTAATAAGAGGTATGGTTTTCATGATAATTTTGCTTTTGAGCAGGGTGTTACTGTAAATACTACAATGAGATGGGTTATAAAGCTCTAGAGGCAATATGTTTTTTATTTTCCATGGTTTTGTTGGTTGTAGGTGTCACAAAACATCGAGGATGGTGTTCCACTAAGGGGGAAGGGTATGTAACAACCCCGAGTTAAAATTTCACGTAATAAATGATAATAAATGCAAAATAAGACCACATTCAAGGGACACTTATTCCAAGCTGAATGTTGGGAAAAATATCCTAGTGGGTATCACTTGTTGTGTTTATGCCCAAGGGGAAATTTGCAAAGGCTTTGAAAAAGAAAAAATGTATTTTGACATTTATTTTATGAAAATAAAGGAAATTAGGAGAAAATGGAGGTGAAAGGTCACATGTTGCATGTAAGGAGGAAAATGAAGGAAACTAATGGAAAATTGAAGAAAATAGAGGACTCATTAATAAAAATACCTCTGAGCATCAATTGGTAGAATTTTTTCAGTTCAATTTTGGAATTGGTTTTAGAGAGGAGAAGAACACTAAGAGGATAAGGAAATCAAGCAAGAAAAAGAAGGACAATGAAGGATAAGGAAAGCAAAGGATCAAGCAAGGAAAATTTGAATCAAGAAACTTCAGTAGGAATACTCACATGTAACAGGTTGCATGTATGATTTCCTAGTTGGTTTTTACATGCATGGTATGTGCATGTTCATATTTGGTTCTTTTGTTGTCATTGGCATATATTTTTCGGGTTTTAACAATGGATTTTAACCTTGAATTCCCATTTCCAGATAGTCATGGTGTGATCGGAAAATTTTTCGGTTTGATATTTGGATTGTCGGAATATTTTGGATTCAGGTGAGATGGTCTCAGGAAAATCCCAAGGTTGGGATTGAATATGGTCTTCTCTGGGAAGCCCTCAATAGGTGGGTGGAGGTAGGAAAATTTCTTAAGGGATGGTGAAGTAATTTTGAGGCATCAAAGCTTGGTTTGGTTTTGTAATCTCAACACCGGTTTAGGTGTGATCACGGTATAGTGAGGGTGGAGGTGCTTTAACCTCTAGAGTCCCTTGATTTTTATTGGATTGGCTTATCCCATGAGATCCCACATTAATTCTTGGAATATGGCACAAGGCTAATTGGCTGAATTAGATATTTGGTTCAGCCCAATCTATGGTTGGGTGGTACATGGAAGCCTCAGACTTGGTTGGATTTTTCCTATGATTAACAAGAGATAAGTTTATATTTCTTTTGATGAGTAAATGTACTTGTTATTATGTGGCTTTAATGGTTATTATCTCATTTTTATTTATCTGGTTATATGACAGATCTTAGTCATGTCTCTCTTCATGTTTTTAATTGTAACTGAATGAATAATGAATACAAGACCTAATTTATTTCATGACAACTATTGTGAGAAGGAATTGATCCTTCTTGTTAAGCCTCAGATAAGTTTCTAGATCCTTTTGTTCAGATATGAATTCATGACCTATATATTTCATGTTTACTAAGTGTTTTACGAAATTCCAGTCTCGATTGGGAGAGGTCAGGTCAAGTCCTAGTTTAGGTTTTGGTTTAAAAGCTTTATTTCTATGTCATTCATCATTTTTGGAAGTTCACTGAGTTATGGGAAGAGGCCTGAGTCCTAGACCTAAAAAAGTAGCTCAGAATTTGGGCCTGTTGGCATGGAACTGACTGGAAAATTCTAGAGTCATTTAAGTCAGGCCTATGGGAGGGATTCGAGGGCTATATTTTCTTGCATGCCTTGGAAATGGAGTGGTGGAGGCTCTAGGTCAGTGAAAAAGAGAATTATCTTAGGGGTTGGACACCTAGAGGGGTTGGGTTTCTCCTTGAGGTCCTGTAACACCTGAGGTAAATCAGTAAGGTATTAAATTGTTAACTCCATTTCCTTACGGTCATATAGGAGGATGAGTCTTATCATACTGACTCTCAACTCATTTTTACCCCAGGTAAACTGGTGAAAATGGGTAAATGTGGGAGGAGACATTACAATAAATAAACTGGAGTATGTACTTAAAGTTATGTTATGAGTCCTGGATCAAGATCTATCTCCTGGAAGTCTCACAAACAATCAGTTCTAGTAGATTCAAATACCAAGGAGGAATATGTGGTAGTAGCTAAAGCAATGAAGGAAATTGTGTGGCTTAGAAAAATTCTAGAATATTTGCATGGGAAACGAGTGAATTCAACTCCTATTTTGATTGATAAAATTTTTTGTAATAAAGTTGGACAAGAACCAAAATTTCCATAATCGAACCAAGAACATCAATACAAAGTATCATCTGATTTAATGTCATGTTGAGGCCAAGACTATCCACTTATGAAATTGTTCCATGAATGAGCAGATTGAAAACATGTTCGCTAAAGTGCTTTGAAGAGAAAAGTTTGAAAGGTTTAGAATGATGCTTGGACTCACCAACATCCCTTGATATTAATGGGGGGAATTTTGACACCTAATTTGAAAGGATTGGGATTATTGTAAATATTGCAAATAGTTCAGTTATAATTCAGAGAAAACTAAGATACCTTGTAATTGGAATCCCAAGAGTCTCTCCACTCATGTGTGTGTGTGTGTGTGTGTGTGTATGATTTGGTTAATGTAAAAAAAAATTGAGTCATGGAGTTACTCACTTGGTCGAACATATTGAAAGCTAACACTATCCCAAAACCAACAAAAAATGAATTCCAAAAGTTCAAGGTAAATTTTGCATCCCAATTCCAGATGATATTCTTGGGTATATTATTAAATATAAATATCTCCTTTATAAAAATATGAGCAATATTGATTTCCTTGTAAATGGATTTAAAAAATATGAAATGAGTGACCTTTTTTCAATTGATCTACCACCACCATTGTGGCATCATGCTGTCTATGTCCTTGGTAGTCCCCACGATGAAGTCCATATAAATGACTTCCCACTTCCATTCATGAATGGGAATTGGTTGCAACAATACCATTGGATGTCGACATTCCACATTCACTTGCTAGCACTCCAAACATATAGAAATACATTCGACCACATTATTTTTCATTCCTAACCAATAATATATATTTTTCATGGTTGTTATCATCTTATGATAACTAGGATAACCTAAATATGGTATTTTACGAAATTTATCCAAAATTATCTTCTTTAAGTTGTTCGTTAAAGGTATATTCCACATACCTTTGAATTTCAATATTCCTTCCTCTCAGAGGGAATAATTCTTACCCAGTTCCCCTTCTTCCTCTTGTCGCAACAATTCTCTCACTTTCTTGTAATGCTCATCCTGTTGCATTACCTCTTTAATATTTTCTTGGATTTCGACTTCACAAGTATTGATGGTTGTCACATGAGCCACTTATATCCTTCTACTAAGTGCATCAACTACTTTGTTTTCCTTTCCTTTGATGTATTTGATTTAAAAATAAAATTCATTTTTCAAGGCTACCCACCTTACATGCCTTACATTTAGCTTGGGATGATCAAACATACAACTTATCCCTCTATGATTTTTCATCCAGATAAATTTTCTTCTGAACAAACAATGCCTCTGATTTTTAAATGCATGCACTATCAATGCCAATTCCAAGTCATGAATTAAAAAATTTCACTCATGTTAATTCAACTTCCTTGACTCGTAATAAATTACATGTCCATCTTGCACGAGGACTCTACCGAGCCCTTCCTTTCAAGCATATTTACAAACTACAAAGTATTTTTATGGATTTACTATCCTTAGTATTGGTGCAGGCAGGGGCAGATGTTTTAGCTTCTCAAATTTGGCCGCACATTCTGTTTTCCAATGGAATTTAATTCCTTTCTTTCATAACACTGTGATTAAGTGCTAAATATTTGAGAAATTCCAAATAAAACCCTGGTATTAATCGACCAATCCCATGAAGGATATGAATTTTGTCACATTCTAAGGAGTAAGCCACTCCATAATAGCTTTGATATTTTCTAGATCTATTGTCACACCTTCCTTCGAAACAATATGTCCCAAATATTGAATCTATGACTAGAAGAAACCACTCTTGTTAAGTTGAGCATAGAGATTGTGCTCTCTTAGTAATTTAAACGTTGTTGTTAAGTTTTTTTCATGCTCCTCCTTGGTTTTTGAATAAACCAAGATGTGATCGACAAAGAAAAACACAAACTTCTCCAATTATGGACTAAGAAAATTATTCATTAAACACATAAATGTTGTCGGGGTGGTTGTGATTCCAAACATGACAACCACAAATTCATAGTGCCCATACCTAGTTCTAAATGTTGTATTGTGAATATCCTCATATTTGATTCATATGTGATGGTACCCAAACCTCAAGTCGATATTTGAAAATATGATATCCCCTCTTAACTGATCAAACATGTTGTAAATCCTTGGAAAAGGGTACCTATTCTTTATGGTGGCTTTATTTAATTATGTGCAGTCAATACAAAGTCTCATAGTGTCATATTTTTTCTTTACAAATGATACAATTTCTCCCTAGGGTGATACACTAGGCCTGATGTATCCCCTATCAAACCTTTATTTAATTGAAATTTTAATTCCACCAACTCCTATGTACTCATGCAATATGGGGCTATTGACATTGTTGTTGTTCCTGGCAACAATTCTATTGAGAAATCAATTTCCATTCTTGGTGGAAATACCGGTATTTCCTCAGGAATACATCATTGAACTGTTTTATATTGGGTGCTCCTCCATTCTATCTCTTCTGTTGAAAAATGTAACTAGGTCGATCTTCATACTGACTATGTCGTTATGTATTTTATGTAAAGAAAAAGTCAAAGATAATAAAAATGTATATTTGTTGGAGTTGCTTCAAGGGTTTCATGAGTAAGATTTTATCTTAGGTTAATAGACTTCTTCTTGATGTCTATTTAGGGTTTATCTTTGGTTTATAAATGTATTCAATGTCATGTATATGAAGAGTAGTCATGGAATGCTCCAAGAAATAGTCCAATAAACCGTGGAAGAATGACTATTATTCAACCCTCATACAACACTGATAGACAAGCCTAAATAATGTGTCAAGTTGGCCTTCAAACAGCTGGAGAAGTTAGCCTCATAAAAAGTCATGTCGGCTCCAAAAAGTCACAATGGTTCACCTTGTAAGGTCAACATATATATAGGGGAAAAAAACTATATATACCCCTGTAGCCTTCACAGAAAAGATAGAATTTTGATGATCTCTAAGTGTAGTACGGAAGTGCAGCAAAGTGTAGTGCGGAAGTGCAGCAAAAATTCAGTACAGAAGTGCAACAAAGTGCAATATGGAAGTGTAGCAAGAGCAGTGCCGATTATAGGACAACATGCAATGCAGATTACAGGACCGTTTTAGTACGGATTTTGATGTGTTTCAGGTCTAGTTAAGGTACACACATCTATGTGGTATCAAAGCATAATTGGAGCTCCGGTTTGATGAAACAAGAGTGCGGAATATAAACCAAGAGAAGTGTGGAATATCCTGAAGTATTTACAGTGAGAAGAAGGTCAGTTCAAAGTCAGAGTTTATATGTTGAAGTATGGACATGTCTACAAATAAAAGGAAGTGTTGGTGTAGAAAAATGAAAGTTGGTGAAGGAAGAAAGGATCAGCATTGAAGGACATCAAAGAAGTAAGGACAAGGTCTTGGATGCGTATATATAGGTCAAAGGTCTAATTCTGGAGCATGAAACTTATCATTTGAAGATCTATAAGAATAAATTATTGTGGGTTTTCCTCTCCAAGAGGGAGAGGTTTTGCCCTGGCTCTAGGAGCCTAATTTGTGTGTCTAGTGTATTTTGATAATTGACTTAATGAAAGATTAAATAAGATAAAGAAGAGAAGACATAAGTAATCCAAGTAAGCTCACAAGTAATTATAAAGAAGATAATTTGAATTAATCTCCACCCTCCAAATTCTCAACATGGTATCAGAGCTAAGGTGTTGAACTTAAGGGCTGTTTGACAAAGAGACACTCCAGGAATCAAAATCAAAGTTTGGGTGAAAAGTCAAATCAGTTTGCAAGGAAGACTCTCAAGATATTTTCAATAAAGATCTTCATCTCATTCAAAGGATCAAATTTTCGAGATAATAATCTTTACCATCAAAGATTTTCATTCAAGACATTGATTGAAGAGGTCATCATCTTTTTAATATATCCTTTTCCATCAAGGATTCATGAACACCTAGATTGAAGATTTCTATCTTAGAAGAAGCTCCTAACTCCTTCGTCATCATCAAGGAAGCTGCAAGCCACTCTACTCAAGTAAGTATCTATGACCTTACATAAATATGTCAAGATGACTTATTGTAAAGAGAGAAACAAGTAGGTTGGATCATCAAACTTTAGAGAATCGAAGAAGAGGACAAATTTGAATTTAATTGAAGACGAAGTTATGGACTACATCGATGGATCGAAAATTCAACCCCAAAAATAAGATGCTCCAACTCATGCCAAGTACATGAAGGGAGAAATCAGAGCCTCGAGGATTGTCATAGAATCCATTAAGGACTCACTCATTCCCTATGTATCAAAACTAAATTCTGCTAAAGAAATATATGAGAAATTGGTGGAGCTATTCTCTGTAAGTACTGCAAGAGAAGCAATCTCGCTGAGACAAGAACTATATGAAATGAAATTTTCTAGGGAAGAAGGAATCACTCCATAATTTATGAGGATTTCTAAAATAAGAGATCAACTACAGGAACTGGGAGAAGTAATGTCTGACACTGAGATGACTACAATGGTGCTAAATGCTCTACCAAAGGAATGGGGAAACTTCACTTCAAGTCTATACGGGAAGAAAGAAGCCACACCATTCCATGATTTATGGTATCTATGTAAAATAGAGGAAACAATATTGAAAGCCAAATCCAAAACAAGATCAAGTGAAGGGAATTGAGCCTTTGCAGCCACTTTCAAGAAGAAAGGTAGATTCGGAAAATTTGGTCCTCAGAATAAAAGAAGAAATATGGAAATCGTACAATGCTTTGGATGTAATGAACTTGGCCATTATAAAAGAGATTGTCCTAAATCTGATAAGGAAAAGAAGAAAAGGGAAGAAGCCCATATCTCAAATGTGAGGGAAGAAACTGATGCAAAGAAATCTAAGAAAGGAGAAGCGAGGGATATCTACTATGATTGAGATCATCTTCTCCTTTAAGTGATTTTTTTTGGTTGTAAAATAGTACGATAGGAAGCAATGTATATTATAACATCATGATAAAAATCATGTTAGGAGTTCTTGGTGAATCAGCTTCGGGAAAACCTCTCTGATAACATTATTAATGGAAAGCAGTCATCAAGATCAAGGGTCATCATGGAAACATAATTCCGGGATGTGATGACATATTTATGAAGCAGGCCATGGGAATGAAGCTCTTCATTCTAGAGAAATTTCTACAGGATGACTCAAGGGAGAAAGGTATGAGGTATGTATATATATGCTGACACTGGATGTTGTGAAGTCATGTCATATGGTTGCAGGTAATAGACTTCCATATTTAGAAGTATGATCTATGAAGAAGGATCTCTTGGTGAATTGACATATTAAATCAACATAATAAGTCCTCATGGAATATGAGGTGGTTGTATATGAACAAGAAACTGGAAAATTTGTAAGTCCTTGGGAATGGAGAATGTGCAGAAAGGAAGATATCATGAAATGCAACCATGTCAAGAGGCAGTTATCATCTGAAATCCAAGAAGATGTGACTAGGAGATCTCCTGGGAGGATATGTAGACTCTAACATAAGTCTGGTAAATAAGAATACCCTTGAAAAAACATATCATTAGGAGATGTGTCAATCTGAATAGAGGATGTCGATGCCTACAGGGAGATGTCATGGTGAAAGATCATCACCGAGGTAACTTTTGTTTTAAAACTTCATATGTATATGTTTATGTAGATGAATTTGTGTAGGGTTGCTAACCATGAGAAAGGATGTATGATCCTTGGAAATGATTCGAAGAAAATCAGAATGGCATACAGTGAACCAAATGAGAAAGACTGATGAATCACTTTTTGATAGTGGACATGACTCGTGACTGAAAGTGATGGAGGATCTGTGCCCTATGAAGCCAAAAGTTGAAGATTCCTCAATTTCTAAATCCATGATATCGAGGGGAGGAATTATTCATGAGTAACTGGATTGTTGCTGCAGGGCCATGGTTGAGAGGGAGCTTGGTGGTAAGCTTCTTACTTGGAAGAAACTTGAAGTATGTCCTTCATGTGTTGAGATGGAGTGACATATGTGATTCTATAATACATGTGTCATTCACTAGACCAGGACTAACAACTCTAAGTCTTAGTGAAGGCCATATGGAGAGAGTGGATAGAAGACAAAAGACAGAATGGAGGATTGGATAATCATCAGGCATTCGATACTCTTTGAGAATGAGATAGGGAATTCAATATAAGATTAGCCGGGGACCTTTATTCTTTGAGGGTTGGCTACCCAAGAGAAGCATAGTCCAAGAAGGTCATACTTTGGGAACACCTGGGTGGAGTATGTACCTTGGAGAGACAATGAATATGGTGTCTATAAGTCATGTGTCTCACCAGCATTGTAGCCCATTGTCTCGTCGAGAGATGGGGTTGTTAGTCAAGGCCTTGCACTAGGACAATGCTGGTTGATATGATGTTATACAGATGTGATTACCAATCCAATTCTTCTTATGAGATTATTTAGTTTGAAAGTAACCATTTACTTGCATGAATACCTCCCTAGTTAATAGGGAGTGTTGAAAAGTGTAACTAGGTCAGTCTTCATATTGACTATTTAATTATATATTTTACGTAAAGAACAAGTCAAAGATAATAAAATGTATATTTTTGGAGTTGTTTCATCAGTTTCATGAGCAAGATTTTATCTTAGGTTAATATAATTCTTCTTGATGTCTATTTAGGGTTTATCTTTGGTTTATAAATGTATTTAATGTCATGTATATGAATAACCTAGTAGTCATGGAATGATCCAAGACCTATTCCAATAAACCATGGAAGAATGGCGATTATTCAACCCTCATACAACGCTGATAGACAAGCCTAAATAATGTGTCAAGTTGGCCTTTAAATAGCTATAGAATTAGACCTCATAAAAAATCACGTCAGCTCCCAAATAGTCACACCAGTTCACCTTATAAGGTCGGCTTATATAAAGGGGAAAACAACTATAAATATCCTTGTATCCTTCGCAGAAAATATAGAATTTCAATCATCTCTAAGTGTAGTACGGAAGTGAAACAAAGTGCAGTACGGAAGTGTAGCAGGTGCAGTGTGGATTATAGGACGAGGTGTAGTGCAGATTATAGGACCATTTCAGTGTGAATTTTGATGTGTTTCAGGTCTGGTTAAGGTACACACATTTGTGTGGTATCAAAGTATAATTGGAGCTCTGGTTTGTTGAAACAAGAGTGCAGACTATACACCAAGATAAGTATCGACTATCCTAAAGTATTTATAGTGAGAAGAGGGTCAGTTCAAAGTCAGAGTTTATATGTTGAAGTACGGATATGTCTGCAAATAAAAGGAAGTGCTGGTGCAGAACAATGCAAGTTGGTGAAGGAAGAAAGGATCAACATTGAAGAACATCAAAGAAGTAAGGACAAGGTCTTGGATGCATATATATAGGTAAAAGGTCTAAGTCTGGGGCATGAAACTTGTAATTTCTATAAGAATAATTTCTCGTGGGTTTTTTATCAGGAGATCATGTTGCAATCAGAAAAACCGGAAAGGTCTCATTGTTGCGATCCTAGCACCGTGAACGAGACTCAAAACTGACGTCATATGTGAAAGTTATGAAGGTTTGAAGTCTCTAGTAAACTCCATTTTTTAGTTGACCAAAGTTGACTTTTGAATTTGAAAAAAATAAAAAAATGGAATATTCCTTAGAATATTCCCCAGAATATTCTAAGTGGGCAAATAACAGGTTGACAAATGGCAGCTGATCATTTGTTGAAGGTCTGACTTTTTAGTTTGGTGGCCAATCACGGGTTGCCACGTGGCCCTAGGCCGAAGTTGGAAGACTCATCAAATTTTTTTTTACAGTGGTAGGATTCGAAACAGTGATCTCTCACCCGCCAACAAAACACCCCGACCAGCCGGGCTACATAGTAGATCTTATCCATATAGTGAGGGCGCGTCTATTTAATAAAGACCGATTTCGCATATGGGGAAGTGGAGGGGCCAGCCCCTCCCCAATGCGACCGTCACCCCAAAACCATAGCCTTATACCAATCCATGGCTGCTTGGGCGGTTAACCATGCGGGATGACTAGGACATGTAGCCACACAACAACATTTCCATTTAAGGTTATGGGACGTTGGAGGCGGATAAGATAGCGGCTAACTCGACGGTCAACACGGCGGTGGTCACATGTGACCCCACCTAATTTGAAATTAAATGCCACGTTTAAACAGTTCCGCCATATTGAAGCGCCTCTGAAAATTTCAGAGATTCCACCTTTTTAGCGGAGTTAACTGGAGTTCCTCCAGTTTTGGAGGAGGTTTTCTAGTGCCACTGGGAAAAAATTTGTTTTGGTCATAACTTTCTCAATTTTCGACCAAATTGGATGAAATTTTAGTCAATTTTAGGTTTCTTGAGCATTCTAGAGAGTTTGGGACAGTGTTTAGAGAGAAAAGAGGTGTTCTTCAGCCATTTTTTCTTTAGGGAAGAGGAAAGAGCCATTAGGGCCATCAAGGAGATGGAGCTGTATTGGGTTGTACTTCACTATTTGAGGTGAAAAAAAACCATTTTTAGCTTATTTATGTATTTTGAAGTCAAATTCACAGCTTTTTTTTCCTGTTTAGGCATATTTTTCACTGTGTAACCATTTTGAGAAAATTAATAGAGCAAGGACATGCCATTGGGGAGCCTTGGACCGGCAGATGTAGCCCTGGAGGGGTGAACTGCCTCATCCGTTGCTGTGTTATGCTATCGTGAATTTTTCCTTCTGTGTATTTCTTCTGTGATATATTAAACAATAAATTTAAATAACAAATCCTTACACATAAAACTCAGAAACATTACTAAAAATACTTTGTTTAACCTGAAGACATAGAGAATACTTTGCATACTAAATTAAAAGGAAATGGATACTTTTCATAGCACTACAAACAGTTCCATTTTCAGATCAGTTGGTATCAGAGCTAGATTTTACTCTGTATTTGTTCTTGTGAAAAGATATAGTTGAGTGTTTGCAAGTTTTGATGCTTACTATGCTTAAACTCAAGAGAGGGGAAGGACAATTAGTTAGAGCACAAATTAATCCTCAACCAAGGAGGGCCATAGAGCCTTTAACTCCACTTTATAATTCACCCTCAAGAGCCATAGAAGAAGCCTCAAGTGTGTCTTCAAGAGAAGGAGAAGCTCTTGAAGACATTGATCCCAAAGAATAATAACTAGTGTTCCGAAAGGATTTTTTGGACATGACTGAGATGGTGAGGATACTCTACAAAGAAAGGAATGATAGGCTTGTTGGAGAAGGGTCTAACATCAGAAAGAAGGAGAGGGTTCTTCAGGAGGAATAAAAAGTGATGAGAAGACAAAGAAAGGAAATGTAGGAAATGGTGATCCACCATCCCCATCTTCATCCTCTTCCTCTAAATCGTCATCCTCTACTTCGGTGAATAAATCTCACAAGTCTAAAACCACTGGTAAAAGTCCATTTTTAAAGCTTGATGTTAAATTTGAGTTGCCTATGTTTAATGGTGATGTCAATGCAGAGAAACTTGACAATTGGATAAGATAGTTGGAGGTTTACTTAAGGATACAGAACCTTCATGACGATGACACCAAGATATAGTTAGCCTCTTTGAGAATGGAAGGAGCAGAATTGGTATGGTGGGAAGCCAAGACCAAGGATGAAATTAAAAAACATGGTAAGATAAATTTATCATGGGTTGAATTTATTTCTGCAATTAAGCGGAAATTTTATCCATTAGCTCATTTAAAAAAGGCTATCATGAATTGGCAAAGTTTTAGACAATTTAAGGGACAAAATGTTCAATATTACACTTAAGAGTTTAGACGAAGGGCTTTATTACTTGGAATTGATTTTCATAGCCAAGAGACTTTGCTGAAATGTATAGGTGGTTTACACAACTATCTTATACATACTATCCTTATGTTCAATCCTACTAGTCTAGAAGAGGTTTGTGTACAAGCCACACATTTAGAGGCTAGAGGGAAACAATATTTTGATGGGAATGAAGATAGTGAATTTAAAGGCAAAGGAAGAAAAATAAATGAAAACTATAGGAAAGAAAAAGGAAAATTATTTTGTAAAAACTGTTCCAAAACAAGCCACGATGAAGACCATTGTCGGAAACTTCATCCGGAGTTGAAGCGAGAAAAATTTAAAACCAAAGATAAGGCCAAAGAAAAGGGAAAAACAGTTGCAATAGTTGAACAAGGCTTAGGGTTTGAATCAGGAGATGAAACTAAAAGCATAGCCATGGTACTAAAGAACATAAAGGGGAAAGATATTGTAAAAGAAACAAATCCCGGTTCTAGCACTTTAAACTGTCACATCGAAGCTCCAAATGAAGAGAGGAGGATAGAGCTATTTCATGTGAGGATAATTTCCAAACACACAAAGATAGACACACTATTTAACAGTGGGTCACAAGTGAATCTCATCTCAGAAGACTTAGTCAATAAGCTGAAACTTGAGACCATTCCACATCCAAATCCATATCCACTTGGTTGGATTTGCAAGGATGCTAATTTACAAGTCTCAAGGAAGTGCATGTTGCGCTTCGCCATAACAGCTCATTATGTTGACATGGTTGAATTAGATGTAGTACCGCTTGACATTACATGTGTGGTGTTGGGTAGTCCGTACTTATATGACAGAAAAGTAATCTTCCATTGCCATGAGAACAAGTATCACCTATTCAAGGATGGCAAGGATTTTATTATGAGAGCACATCGGAAGAAGCTAGAATCTTCTTTAGTGAATTCAGGGCAATTGAAAAGGCTTGTCATTACAAGTCAAAATTTAACTTTGTTGATGTTTAAGAAAAAATATTTTGTACATAATCCTTTTCATGTTATTGCTAATATAAATGATGATATGTTTCAGTCTGAAAGTAGGTCATCTTTGGAAGAAGATGAAAAGATGTTGCACAAGGTGCCTTTGGTGTCGATCAGTGCAGAGAACAAAGTGTCGGTGCAAAGTAGTGCAAGAATCCAAGAAAAGGAAAATCATGCAAGCAAGGAGGGCACAAAGTTCAGCAAGGGTCATTGCTGGTTTTAGAATGGCAGGTTGGTATGGCGAGAAAACTTGGTCGGGAATCGACACAAGTACATGGCTCATTCGGAAAAAATTCACCATGAGGACAGTTGGCAAGGTGAATCTTATTTTCAGTTTCCTTTGAAGGTATACCATTGTAGGAACAATATGATTTATGCAAATTTCAGTTGTTGTTCTGAAAGTTTCAAAAATTTGCAGTTGACACAGTCAAGGTTAGCAACAATTGGTCAATAGATTCAAGGAAGAATTTTTCTTTTTATGAGAAGCTCAATTTGATGAAGTCAAGGAGATTTCAGTGGTTCAAGGTTGGAAGAGTGGAGAATTAGTTTCCTCATCTTCAATTTCTGTAATTTAGAGAGATTTTGGGGTCCAAAAGCTTCCCATTGGGGAGGTGTGATTAGGAGATCATGTCCAAGTTGAAAAAATGCTCAAAAATGGAAGTGCTCAGAAATGGTTGCAATCAGAATGACCGGAAAGGTCTCATCGCTGCAATCCTAGTGCCATGAATGGGACTCAAAACCGACGTCGTATGTGAAAGTTATGAAGGTTTGAAGTCTCCACTAAACTCCATTTTTCAGCTGACCAAAGCTGACTTTTGAATTTGAAAAAAATTTAAAAAATAATATTCCAAGGAATATTCGAGGAATATTCCTCAAAATATTCCCTGGAATATTCCAAGCAGGCTAATAATAGGTTGACAAATGGCAATTGATGATTTGTTGAATGTTTGACTTTTTAGTCCGATGGCCAATCACGGGCTACCACGTGGCAGGCTCAGAGGCCCCAGGTCGGAGTTAGAGGGCTCATCAAATTTTTTTTTACAGTGGTAGGATTCGAAACAACGACCTCTCACCGGCCAACACAATGCCTCGACCAGCCCGGCTACATAGTAGATCTTAACCATATGGTGAGGGCGCGTCTATTTAATAAAGACCTATTTTGCATATGGGGAAGCGGAGGGGCCAACCCCTCCCCAATGCGACCATCACCCCAAAACCATAGCCTTATACCAATCCGCGGCTGCTTGGGCGGTTAACCATGCGGGATGACCAAGACATGTGGCCACACAACAACATTTCCATTCAAGGTTACGGGTTGGAGGCGGATAAGATAACGGCTAACACGACGGTCAGCATGACGGTGGTCACATGTGAACCTGCCCCATTTGAAATTAAATGCCACGTTTAAACAATGCCTCCAGGTTGGAGCGCCTCGACAATTTTGGAGATTCCGCCTTTTTAGCAGAGTTAACTGGAGTTCCACTAGTTTTGGAGGAGGTTTTCTAGTGCCACTGGGCAAAAATTTGTTTTTGTCATAACTTTCTCAATTTTCGACCAAATTGGATGAAATTTTAATCAATTTTGGGTTTCTTGATCATTCTAGAGAGTTTGGGATAGGTTGCAGAGTGAACAAATGTGTTCTTCAGCCATTTTTTCTTCAGGGAAGGGGAAAGAGACATAAGGGCCATCAGGGAGATGGAGTTGTATTGAGTTGTACTTCACTGTTTGAGGTGAAACAAAAGCCATTTTTAACTTATTTTTGTCTTACAAAGTAAAATTCATAGTTTTTTTCCTGTTTAGGCATATTTTTCTCTATGTAACCATTTTGACCAAATTAATAGAGCAAGGAAATTCCATTGGGGAGCCTTGGACCGATAGATGTGGCCCAGGAGGGGTGAACTGCCTCATCAGTTGTTGTGTTATGCTATGGTGAATTTTTCTTGTTGTGTATTTCTGCTGTGATATATTAAACAGTAAATTCAAATAAAAAATCCTTACACATAAAACTCAGAAACATTACCAAAACTACTTTGTTTAACCTGCAAGACATGGAGAATACTTTGCACACTAAATTAAAAGGAAATGGATACTTTGAATAGCATTACAAATAGTTCCATTTTCAGATCAGTTTTCCTCTCCAAGAGGGAGAGGTTTTGCCCTGGATCTAGGAGCCTAATTTGTGTGTTTAGTGTATTTTGATAATTGACTTGATGAAAGATTAAATAAGCTAAAGAAGAGAAGACATAAGTAATCCAAGTAAGCTCAAAAGTAATTATCAAGAAGAGAATTTGAATTAATATCCAGCCATCCAAATTCTCAACATCTTCCAACCTCTGATTCATTGGTCACGTGGAATGTGTATAGTTCACACCCCTTCCGGTCACAACTCTTCATTTGTAGCTTAGTTATTTTCCTAACCGTCATAGGTTTTCTCCTTCCCCGCAACATCTTCCTCTCCCTTCTATCATTGAGACACTCCATCAACTTGCTATAGTACTTGAATTTGGTTTTGTAAGTGTTACACAGCAATTTGTCACCGTCCCTACCATTCCCCATCCCGCACATTGGATGGCTCATTCCATGACCTGTGAGCAAAGACAAGACTTGAAAATACTTTCATTGCATCCCTCTCAAGATGAGCTTTCATTGCCCTGAAGACATCTCCCTGCAAAAAACCCTAAAAATAGCTCTTTTCCATTCGCGCGGGTCCATAGTTCAGCCCTCGTGCCAAGAGGGAAAATCTTCCAAAGAGGGCGTGCCAATTGGCGCTCTGTCATAGAGCCGCACCCGTGCCAACCATATTAAGAGGTGTTTTAAAAAAATAAAAGGCGGAAGTTTCATCCTAACAAATTGTTGGGCTGATATCTATCTTGAGTTGGGTGGTTTGGCTACGAATTTCCATAGAGAGGAAGTGGTTTGCCACCTCTCATGGAAGCTTCCTTGATGATAGGGCCAATCCCATAATTATAGGGATCCCAACTTCCCTTCCTCCTTCTAAAGCTTTCTCATCTCCATAGCACTAGCAGCTAATCTCCAAGTTGCCAAGAGCTTTCATATCCTTATCTTTATGAGAACCTTCTTGATTCCCTTAAGGCCAAATCCAAGCGAAAGGAGACTATTGTGATATCCGAGAGAGAGAGGCTTGTCCCATCTTGTGAGGCTTTATCGAGACATGTTTTCTTGACAGCAACGAAAAGGAGAATTAGCGTCGAAGCTTTGGTTGTATTCTTCTTTTGACTCTTTAATGATAAGCGACTATTGGTTATGGTTCCACTCTTGTTCTTGATTATGTTCATGAG
Source organism: Pinus albicaulis (assembly GCA_034641835.2). Taxonomy (NCBI): domain Eukaryota; kingdom Viridiplantae; phylum Streptophyta; class Pinopsida; order Pinales; family Pinaceae; genus Pinus; species Pinus albicaulis. The sequence goes on from CM076574.1 coordinate 859,556,773, forward strand.
TTACGTCCTCTTCGACTGACATATAGTTGTATATACTGGATTTTATGCTTGCGTTTGTGTTGCTTCTTGCATGTGCAGGTGTTCGATCATGGAGATCGTGAGGATTGTGATTTTCCAGGGCAAAGGAACGGGAGCACCACCTCTTCTACAAACGACAGCGTAGGACTCCAGGTAAGCCTTCCTCGCAAGTCGGTTTATTTACGATTAGGAACCTGCACTGTAGCGTGTTTGATTGTTGCTAGACCCGATCTGGGCTAGTAGGGATCACCTCTGTCCGCAGAGGGGATTTACCTCTCCAACAATTTGGCAACTCCGCTGGGGACTCAGCTTGTTGTTTGATTTGTAAACTATAGACGAAGCCTGAAGCACAGCCAGATAACCTTCGAAACGCTTTTGCTCTGCATTAGCGGAGTAGATCAACGCTGCTTCAGTCAATCTCTGGTTTGGTTTACGGACTGAACAACTTGGAGTATTGTCTTCTCTTTTCGGTCAATTTCTTGGCCTTGCTTGCTTGGTTAGCTCTTTGGGCTGGATTTTCCTATTTGTTTGGCTTTGTTTTAGCCTTGTCATCACTTGTCTGTGTCTGAGATTGCTTGTTTTTCATTTTTCCGTAGTAAACTCGGCTGGCACGCTTTTCAGTGTGACAGTCGCGCCCATTGGCGTAGGTTTCCTGTGTATCACCCGCGCCATTGCCTTTCTGGCGCTAATTTCAAGCTCACAGTCGCGCCAATCCTGTGAGCTATTAGGGTTTTCTGTGTCTCATGCTTTCTGAGGCTGACTTGTGATTTTGATCTTGTTTTTTCGACTGTTTGAGTGCACTGGAGACTAGTTTGACTGGTTGTAACCTCCATCCTTTGGTTGTTTGCCTATTTCTTTCGATTTTGCATACGAGCCCTAGGGCATCTAGGTGCCTTTGTGAGTCGAGCCTCCCTTGGGAGTTTTTGGTTTTCGTTCGTTCAGTCGACTTTGGGATTGCTTCCTCGCATTCGTTTGACAGTTTTATATCATTTTATTTCATTTTTTGAGTGACTGATTTCATTTTCATTCGAATTCCGCTTTGCTTCATTTTGGGCCTAGATTACATGGCTCATCAGTGTCTTTAGGACTTTTCTTGGTTTTGGGAGACTTTTGGTCGATTTGAGAAATGATTTTTTGTGCCATTGAATGAAATCTGCTTGTTTTTTCTCTCTTATTATCATTTCTCGAATTGCTTCTCATTTGTTTTCAGTTTGTTTAGTGCATTTAGCTATCAAACATTGAAAATATAAAAAAAATCTCTTTTTCTTTCGGTTGATTAGTGCAAATTAAAATCTTTTCGGTGTTATTAGAAATTAGTGACTTTGAAAGAAAAGCTTTTAGTTTCATTAGCTGCATTAGAGATATCACTGATTGTCTTCTGATCATTTTGTTTGTGTAAAAGCTCTTAACTCTTCTATAACTAGCTTTCATCGAACGAAATGATATATTGTGGCATGTAGTTTTGCATTTAGGAGAATTTTTGAGACATCACATTTGTTAGGGCCTGAAAACTGAAACGTAATTGAAGATAAACTTTAAAATTTACTCAATTTACACTAAGGCAGCATTGAAATCTAACGAAACACATTTATAGGTCTAGGCTAGAGATGTGTTCCAACGTCTTTAAACCTAGTAGCTGTCGTTCGCCTCTTGGCTTTAGACAGCACTAGTACAGACTTGTGCTCCCCGTACCGTCGCATATATAAAGGGAGACCCCAGTAGGTTTCAATCCTTTATCCATAGGAAGCCAATTCTGCTGCCCTATTCCCGTGATACACCGAACACAGCATTCGGGGAGATTTCCTACACATATGGAAAGTCCTTGGTTGATTTCTCTTTCATTATTGAAACCAAGGTGTATATTGCAGTTCACGGTTATTTGGTACACCCTTTTGCCTAGTATTCCTGAGTAGTCATTTGATCTTTTTTTACTCCCTAAATTTGAAAAGATCACCAAGCGCTTATCCTTTCATGCTTGTGTCAAATATGAAAGAGATAGAGTCACCTTTTTGACCATTTCTCGACTCTTAAAACATGAAATGGTGAAGTTTCTTATTTTTCAATGTGGTAAAAATTAATCACCCACAATCACACACCTTGTTAGTTTCTGCTTGTTGACCGTTTGATTGTGTGCCTTGACTCTTTTTCAGCCCGTGTGTGTGTTTGATCTTTTTCTCTTGTCGTTACTACCATAGTGGCGGAACCCTCGGTTTCGTCTACTGGTAGTCCGTATACGAACGATTCATCAGAGGTTTCCCAATCCTCTGCTGAACCACAACAGCCCATTGTTTCCGAGTTTCTTGATGGGGGACCGGTTCTTTCTGAGCAACCCTTTGGGGGACCAGTTGAGTTCGATTGGCCCTTTTCTGACCCTATGTCTGAATTAAGATTAGGAGCTGATTTCCTTTCTCTTACATCGGGTTTTCCTTTTATAGCTGTTGTTTTTCCTCCTAGTCCTCGCCATCTATAACGAGATCTAGCGGCATGCTCAAACATGAGTGATACCAGTGGGGAAATCCCAACGTCCGGTGAAGACTATCAGCTCTTCCCACGAAGATTGTTTCCAGGAGACAACTCTGAACCTGCGATCATGTCATCGTCTGGTCTCTCATTGCCAGTAGGGTATAGATCCCTGGGTCAGATCATTTCTGCCGCCGCCTCTATGGGAGTGTTAGCTCCTTCTACGAGGTCGGTTGCTCCTTCATTGGGGATGTCTCCTCAGACACCCGTCACTTCTATACCCACTCGGCCCACTGTTTGTGTGGCCGCCTCTGCACCCGCTGTTACGACACCCTCCATGAGGGCTATGCCGCCTCCTGAAGACGTTTATTTAGCGACTGCTATCCCGGAGAACATCTCTCCAGAGGAGTATCGGTTGTCCCTACAACAGTCGAACCCCGAGGCTGGACCATGCTCCCAAGATCCCAACCGCTCTTATTTTTCACACTATGCACAGGATGGTACACCCGTGTATGCTTTTCCAGGTCAGTATGATGAACACGGGGACATTTTATGTCTACCCGCTCCTGAGGCTCACCTCCATGCTCAAGGTTTACCTTATAACCAGGCTTATAACCCGCAAGGGAAACCTTTCCAAGGCCAACCTTCGGGCCAACCTGGCTATCCTTATGACCCACAGGGGCAGCCCGTGCATGGCTATCCTGCGGGCTAGCGAGGGCCATCGTATGGTCCACAAGGACAGTATTACAACCCTTCTGGTCAACCTGTGTAGCCTCAGCCGGGGTACCAACCGGGACTGGTCTATGGTCCTGGGGGGCAAATCCAGCCTTCTCAACCTATGCAACCGCAGTATCCTATTGTTTCCAACATTGCGTATCATCCAGGACCATCCTATGGTCCTGCTCCAGGTCAAACCGGTTACCAGCAACCACCTGGCTCTATTCCTTCACCAGGCCAACCGGCCCATCCGGTACAACCTGGTGTTCCGCCTCCAGGCCAACCGGCTCATCCGGCACAACCTCGGGCTTCGTTATAGCCAGGTCAGCCTGCGCAACTGGCACAGCCTGTTTATCCGAGTCAACCTGTTCACCCAAGGCAGCCCTCTCAGCCGGGTCAACCTGTTCACTCAGGGCAGCCCGTCCAGCCGGGTCAACCTGTTCACTCAGGGCAGCCCGATCATCCCATTAACCCTGCACAGCAGCCAATTTATTCGATGCCGCAGCCAAATCAACAGTTGCGCCCTAGCTATTAGGCTCCGCAGGGTTCCACTTATCAACAACAGACTCATCCTTAGGGCGGTTATTATCCTCATGGTCAATCTCAGCCGAATTATAACCAGCCCCGAGGCTCTCAGTATTATCCTCATCAACCTGGGTCTACCTACACTCAGCAGCCAAATCCAAATGATGCTTACACTGGGCCGACATATAATCAGGGTCCGTACTCTGGTTATCAAGCCCCACACACTAGTTACCAGTAGCCAAATCAGCCTGGTTATACGACCTATGCCCCCTACAGTCAGAATCCTACGGGACAGAACCCATGGGGGCAAGGATATTCCCAACCAGTGTGGAGTACAGGTACCGGTCCTCATCCTGGGCCTAGCATGCTGGTCAATCCGCCATTGTCGTTCCTGGCCACCTTGGAGTTGCCGGATGTTTCAAAACTGACCAATGATCCGATTTTACATAATCCGTATTGGCCTCCGATTCCAATCAAGATACTAGGTGATTGCCCCAAGTTTGAGGGTAAAGCTGGGGAGGACCCCCAAGCGCATGTAATGACGTATCATCTTTGGTGTTCATCTAACTCTTGGGTCGATGATTCAATTCGTCTGCACCTCTTCCAGTGCACTTTGACTGGGGCTGCTGCTAAGTGGTATATAGAATTATCCCATGGCGTCTTCCAAGATTTCAATTCCTTAGCCATGGCTTTTCTAACGCACTTTCAGTTACCGGTTTGCTATGAAGCCGGGACGCACCTCCTGACTTCTTTGAAGCAGGATAAAGCCACTCACATTTCTGATCACATTCATGAGTGGCGGCGCCATCATAGACTGATCAAGTTTCACATACCTGATCAGATACTAACTCACTGGTTCACCACCTCCTTCGTGAACAAAATCGCCCAAGATATTGCGATGGGAGCATGTGTGACGGAAGAATAAGCCATTGCGCGTGCCCAATATCTGGATCTTGTATATTCTCAGTTCGGAACGCTTTATGATATCTTGCCTGATGCCCCACAGTTCGGAACCTCTAAGGCCCCACCTACCCCTGCAGTGGATGGTGTCATTGGTTCTGTCTCTCAGAATTCGAAGAAATCTTCGAATGGGAAGCAGAAGTCTAATTCTTCCAACAATACTCCTGCTCATCCCGCCCCGTCAGATTCTGGAAAAACTGCGGAAGTTAACGCCGTTCAGGCCAATCCTACGGAGAAAACCTCCAAGGGGAAAAAGAAGGGCAAAGGTAAATCCAAATCCGACGCCCCAAAGCCAGAATCCAAATCTGGCACTGAGGATGGTTCACAACATAAACCGAAGTACCCCTGCCTCATTTGTGAAGGAGACCATTATACCAAGGATTTTCCACGACGATCCGAGGTTAGTAAAATTCTCAAAGGCTCTAAAGGGACTCTGGCAGTTCTTAAAGAGCCATTCCCGTCTCAGCAGACCCAGATGGTTGAACAGCCGTCACCATCTGCACCATTTGGGTCCCAAGTTTTTATGATGAATGGTGCTGCACCTATCTCTGTCGCTACGTGTTCGAAAGATTACAATGAATCACGGCAGGCACCCGGGAAGGCAGTTGCGGATGGACCACCTCCCCCACCTATCTCCGGTTTGTTGGAAATCGAGAAGCCTACTCCTGAACCCGTTGTGAAGCCACCTTCTAAAGGTGTTTTACGAAGATCTTCTTATAATTCGAATGCTCGTGCCGCTCAACACTACAGTATTGTTGAGGATTTGGCACAGGCGCCTTCTGCCATGTATGCACTAGAAGTTTTTCAAATTTTTCCTTCACAACGGAAGGCTTTACTGTCTGCAATCGGTGGCATTGATCCCGCCGATTCGAGTCTTCTCACCTTCGATTTAGAGAATTTCACCCCTCGAATTCCACATAAGATTGCTCTTGTTATTCAAGTCGGGATCAACGGTCTTAACATCCATAGGGCCATTGTGGATGAAGGTGCCTCTACCTGTGTCATGTCGTCCGCTTGCTGGAAGGCCATTGGCTCTCCAACCCTTTCGTCATCTCCCAATGCACTTGAGGCATTTGATGGTCAGGAATCCAAACCCCTGGGTGTTCTTGAGAGTTTAGCGATCACTTTACAGGGGAAGACTATCAACGTAGAGGTAGAAGTGGTTGACGCCAGAATCAACTACAATATACTTCTCGGCCGCAGCTGGACTCATGCCATGATATGCGTGCCATCCTCCGTCTTTCAACTTCTTAAGTTCCCTCACGAGGGAAAAATCGTTACGGTGGATCAGTTGTCCTTCTTCACCTCCACCTCCGAGAACAACGTTCCGTACGTGGATCAGATCCCCAATCCCCCTGACAGTGTAGGACCCGGTCTCTTCAAGGACCCCATCCTCATGGGTATCTTTCCCGCACCACCACCGCACACCGCTCAAGTTAACATGATTTCCAGGTCTGATGACCCCTGGCTCATCCCTACGCATGAGTAGGTGTTTGAGTTCGGAGAATCAATGCCTTTGACTCCAGTAGAGATTAGCTACTATGAAATTGTTGCTGCATCTGATCCTCCGCCTCCTCAGCATGCTCCTCTGAGCATGGCTCTAGATGTCTACTCTCAATCCCCCTGGCTTGGTCAGGTTGATTCACCTGATCCTCTCAAAGAGACTTTTCCTTTCGATGAAGCCATTGTTGAAACAATGTCTCTTGAGGAGCTGCCTTGGTGCGATGGACATCATCGTTCCTCTTTCATGCCTAGCTTGGGGGAAATGACGGATTTTCTAGAGCGTTATGCATCTCAGGTTCCTACTCCTCCTCTCCAAAAACCCATTTTGACGCATGAGGTTCTTTCAGAGGGAAACCTGAGTAATATCACCCAAACCATCCCAATCAACATCTCCGTTAAACCGGGCATCGTTGAGAATATACACGTGGGAGTGACTTGTTCTCTTGATGAGATTCAAGTCTATACTGATCTTTTTAAAGAATTCAGAGATGTGTTCGCCTGGTCCTACGAGGAAATGTCTGGGATTGATCCCAGTATCGTAGTGCATGAGATTCCAACCTACCCTGGTGCGAAGCCCATGCGCCAACACTTATGCCCCATGCATCCTCGAAAAGCCACTGCAATTAAGGAAGAAGTTGAAAAACTTCTGAATGCGGGCTTTATTTATCCCATCCCCCTCACAGAATGGGTTTCCAACATTGTCCCTGTCGATAAAAAGCAGGGTACTATGAGGGTCTGTGTTGATTACCGCGACATCAATCGTGCCTGTCCGAAGGATAATTATCCCACTCCATTCATAGACCAAATCATCGACGAATGTGCCGGAAGTGAGATTTATTCCTTGATGGACGGTTTCTCAGGGTATAATCAGATCAATATTGCACCTGAGGATCAACACAAGACTACATTCATCTGTCCGTGGGGTACTTTTGCATATAAAAAGCTCCCGTTCGGCTTGAAGAACACTGGAGCCACTTTTTAGCATGCGATGTCTTACGCTTTCCATGACATTCGCCATATCGTTCAGCCTTATCTGGACGACTTGCCAGCTCATTCAGCTAGGCGAGAGGACCACCCTGAACACCTCCGCCAGATCTTCCTTCGCTGTAGGCGCTACAATATTAGGCTTAATCCTCATAAGTGCGTCTTTTGCGTGGATTCTAGCCGTCTTTTGGGATTCATAGTCTCCAAAGACGGAATTCGCCTTGACCCTTTAAAAGTCAAGGCTATCATCAACCTCCCATCACCCTCCTCGTTATACCAGTTACAGAGTCTGTAGGGAAAAGCAAACTTCCTTCGACGCTTTATCCCGAACTACACGGAGGTAGCCAAAGGATTCACATGCCTATTAAAGCAGAACGTTCCCTTCCATTGGGATGAAATTTCTCAAGAATCCTTTGAGAAGCTAAAGACGTTACTTGTTAATGCTCCTTTTCTTCGTCCTCCTGATTATCGCCGCGATTTCACTTTATATCTCGCCGCCGCATTTAGCACCATAGCTATGGCTCTGGTGCAGGATGATGATGATGGTAATGAACATGTTTTTTATTGTCTATCATGAAACCTTCTCGATACAGAAACACGTTATGCTCACGTCGAGAAGTTGGCGTTAGCTGCAGTACATGTTGTGCAGCGCTTTCGCCACTACATCCTGTTGCGTACGATAACAGTGGTTTCGGATTGCAACCCGATGACATATATTCTCTCTCGACAATTACTGGGGGGAAAATACTCCAAGTGGATCGTTATCCTGCAGGAGTTTGACTTAGAATGGAGTTTGACATATATTCATCCGTTTGTTGGTTTCGCGGATGGTGCCTCCCGCAGTACCAAGAATCTGTCTTCGGCGGCCTGGGTAATCTATGATCCTGCTGGTGAGTTGGTCAACCTGCAAGGTGTGTGTCTGGGATGTACTACAAATAATATCGCGGAATATAGTGCTGTGTTAGAATTATTAACTGAGGCTGTAAACCTTGGTATCCGTGAATTACTTGTGTATCTAGACTCACAACTTGTAGTATTACAACTTAATGGTCATTATTCAGTCAGAAACCCATCCATTTTACGTTTGTATCTGTGTATTTGTTTACTGGAGAGAAATTTTGACTATATTACATATCAACATATACCCAGGCATATGAATACATTAACAGATGCAGTAGCTAATTTGGTGCTAGATAGACATTTGCGCAATTTGTAAATCATCATCACATGTAAAAGGAAAATCCATCCAGAAATAGATATGTATATATATAGATATCGAATGTTTGCATAGTGTGCATCACATTAAAATACAAAAATATATATGTTCGTCTTAATACATCTGGAGACGATATGTCTCTCAAAAAATATGCATGATAAAAGCCCTAGGAGTCTAATCCGCATGGTGCTCATGATAACAAGTGACTGCACGCACTAAGCATCTCAGAAGTCGGTGGAGGTGATTAGGAACTCCCACCGTATGTTTCTGGTACGCCATCGGTACATCTGCCAGCCGGGCGTAGTCTGGGATCCCTCGGGCGATACCCTCAAGATTCTGGATCAACTCCCCCCCCTCTGCACCCTCTGCCTGAGGATCAAGTGCGGGAAGAGTCCTCTGCGCGATAGGAGACATACCGGCTGGTCTCTCTGGGCCCACGTCTGCATACATATAAAACTTGTGTCAGGATGGACATGTATTAACAAAAAAGCATAAAAACATCAAAATAAAAAAGAGAAGAGGTCATACCCAACTCCTCGTCCCAATCATCCCCCTCCGGAAATGGGAGATCTGGGTCTCCAGTGAAATCAGTTCCTGCATATGGCCAGTCTTCCACTACGATCAACTGACGCCGCAACCACCCAAAAAACTCCGGCCGCCAGGACATCTGTTGGCCTCCTCCAGCTCTAGGCATCAGTGCTGCCCAGCGAGCCATTCTTGGCTCTCGTGGAATCGGCTCAACTACTATGGCCCCTTGGCCCTCGAAGATTGGTAATCATTCCAGAATGAATGATACCAGGATGGAACCGTAGCCAAACTGTTTCAGTTTGGCCTGCTTGCACTTCGTGAGCTGTCTCTTGATATTTATTGTCACGGCTGTAGCCCAGTCGAACAATAGGGGACCCATGCACTCTAAGGCCAGTAGGAGTTGGGCCTTTGTTTCCTCGTGTGGTGCCTGCGATCCTGCAGCCCGCGTGATGGTATGAAGCACTACCCTGAGTGCTAAATCAGGAATAGTATGGATGTCCACCTTTCCACTTCCTGATCCTAGTCGTGCCCCTGGGCACACTCGTGCCATCACTTGATCCATCTTCTCACCAGACGGTCTGCTCCCTGTCAATATGGGTACCGGACCTCTGCGCGATAATCCGGTTATGAAGTATATGTCAGAAACCTCCAGTTCTAACACCTGGTCTCGTAACTTGAACACTTGCTCATGTTCGTCCCATATGCTGATCAGGTACTGTAGAAGCTCAGGCTGAGCTCGTAAAAAAGGTGTCAGGAAGAAATTTTTTAGCCCACATTTCTTGAGGGCATTCATGCAAGTTTCATTCTCCATGGCTTGTTCATCCTCTTCACCGTGCTCCCTCTCTTTCCACTCAATAACCATTTTGATTGGTTGCCTGCATTGACATGGTCAAAAAACTTCAATTAGACCTCTGCTATCCTTGAAAAATCATGCAATTCATTCATTATGTGGAAATTTCAAGCGGAAAATTGTATTGCGCCAGTTGGCGCGGGCCCTTTGGAAATAAAATTCCATTGGCACGGGTCCGTGCCGGATACCCGCGCCAATGGGCGGAGCCCTAAAAATTCAAAAACTCCTCATAAGAAGTCTAATATACAATGAAAATCTATGAAAAACGGATTGAAATGGAGTACAAAGAAGCGCCTCTTACCTGGAACTGACGGGAATCTGAATGGTAGCTCGGATCGGTCGTAATCACTGTCAGAAGTTCGCACACAAATTGGACCACTGCTGCTCTTCGGTGAGGTAAATAGTAAAAAGTGATTTTATTTTTACCATTTGACATATTTATAACTTTTTGAACTTAAAATATTTATTTTTCTGAATATTTTAATATATTTGTGTCAAAAATGGGTTTTACACTTGCTTTTGTGCAACAACAGGTCTTTTACGCAACTTAAACGGTGAAACGAGTTGTATTTTATACTTTTTCGGACTCGGTAAATACACGAAAAAGTCACTATGGAGTCATCTTTCAGCTCTTTTCTGACTCTCTAAACATGAAAAGATTGCTGAGGCCCTTGTCGTTTCGATCTCATTAAAGTGGACACGAATCGACATCTACCCAGTATACGTTTACCCCTTTTTCGGGCTGGGATGGATTATTTACGAAAAAGGAATACCCTAGCCTATCGTGACTAGGAGGTTTTCTCGGATATTGTTTTCTACCTTTTCGGGTCCGAGGAACTATCTACGAAAAGGGACCGCTGGAGTTTACTTTTCTGCTGTCTTTTCAAACTCTCTAAATATGAAAATATGTCGAGTTCTTCCTTTGTCAGACTCGTTAAACCCTGATGACATTGGATTCAGTCGAAATGACGTTATTCGAGTCGCTCCTTCCTAGGGCTCGTTAAATGTACTAGGATGGATTCGCCCGAAGGGCGGACTTATATTACAAGCATATGTTATCCCCTTCAAGCTTGTTATCAAAAATAATTGGGGTACTCGCCAGAAATGGTGGGGGAAAAATGGAACCATCGTCGTTGTCGTCGGCAGTATGTCGCTCTTGAACATGGCACTTTTCTGCATTCGTGTCGGGTTGGGGACATCTCATCTCGTTTCTTCACTTTGCCTCCGTGGGTTTGGATAATCCCTTTTGACCTCTCATCTGCTCATTGCCTCGTCACCATGACCTCTGATCCATTGATGTCAAATACTGCCAAGTCCACTGTCGTGTCGTTTACATGTTCAAGAGAAGTTGACCTCTGCAAGTATCAACCTTCCTCTGATTCTCATATGATCCTGATTCACAAAAACATCATGTTCCTCTGTCTCGTGTCGATGATGTGGGAAACATTATGGCCCACCTTCGATCAAGGTCACTTCCTGTCGACTTCAGCTCATTATCCAGGAAGCCGATCTAGAGACTCCCTTCTGGTACCTTGGAGCCTGCATGCCTCAATGGCAGGTTCGTCGCATTCGACGTGAGGTTTTCATCATTGGCCTCCGATCGAGTGATTCTACGAGTGTTCGACACCAGCTCATTGATTCACACGCCGTAGATTGTACCTATAGTACCTTGAGGGCCATTGTCATTATTGGTGGTTCCTCTCGCGTCTGTTAACAGCTTTCATCATTGGCTGGTAATCAGACGATTTTCTTGCATGTTCAACTTCAGCTCACTTATTCGCATGCTTGAACTTGTACTTTGTTCGGGTCGAGATGGAGCGCAAGACCCTGGATTGTGTCTGTTGTAATCCAGGCTGCGACAATGTGGATTATTATGATTATTTACATGACTCACTGATTGGATTACTGCAACCATACCTGAGTCTATTTATCGATCTTCATTGGATGGCTACGTCCATGCCTTGGATCTAGATTATTGTACACTCTGTTATGGATGGCTGCGCCCATACCACGCATATATATCATGTATCTGAGACATCAGTTGTACTTCGCTCCGCAGGTTTTCCGATGGCGGTGTTTTCAGTCGGCATGTTCTCGTAAAGCATTTCACCCCTCTCTCTCTCTTGGGCCTCATGCTTTAGGGGGCATCTGTTACACAGCAATTTGTCACCGTCCCTGCCATTCCCCATCCCGCACATTGGAGGGCTCATTCCGTGACCTGTGAGCAGAGACAAGACTTGAAAATACTTTCATTGTATCCCTCTGAAGATGAGCTTTCATTGCCCTGAAGACATCTCCCTGCAAAAAACCCTAAAAATAGCTCTTTTTCCATTGGCGCGGTTCCACAGTTCAGCCCTCGTGCCAAGGGGAAAAATCCTCCAAAGAGGGCGTGCCAATTGGCGCTCTGTCATAGAGCCGCACCCACGCCAACCAAATTAAGATTTTTTTTTTTTAAATAAAAGGCGGAAGTTTCGTCCTAACAAATTCCTGGACTGATATCTATCTTGAGTTGGGAGGTTTGGCTATGGAATTCCATAGAGAGGAAGTGGTTTTCCACCTCTCATGGAAGCTTCCTTGATGATAGGGCCAATCCCATAATTATAGGGATCCCAACTCCCCTTCCTCCTTCTATAAAAGCTTGCTCATCTCCATGGCAAGCTAATCTCCAAGTTCCCAAGAGCTTTCATATCCTTATGCTGCAAGAGCCTTCTTGATTCCCTTAAGGCCAAATCCAAGCAAGGAGACTATTGTCAATTATCTGGAGAGAGAGGCTTGTCCCATCCTTGACAGGCTTTATTGAGACATGTTTTGCTGACGACCCGCCAAAGGAGAATTCGGTGTCGAAGCTTTGGTTGTATTCTTCTTTTGACTCTTTAATGATAAGCGACTATTGGTTATGGTTCCACTCTTGTTCTTGATTTTGTTCATGAGTTATGTCCTCTTCGACTGACATATAGTTGTATATACTGGATTTTATGCTTGCGTTTGTGTTGTTTCTTGCATGTGCAGGTGTCCAATCACGGAGATCGTGAGGATTGTGATTTTCCAGGGCAAAGGAACGGGAGCACCACCTCTTCTACAAACGACAGTGTAGGACTCCAGGTAAGCCTTCCTCGCAAGTCGGTTTATTTACGATTAGGAACCTGCATTGTAGCATGTTTGATTGTTGCTAGACCCGATCTAGGCTAGTAGGGATCGCCTCTGTCCGCAGAGGGGATTTACCTCTCCAACAGTAAGCATCTAGCTAGTCCATTCCAATTAGCACATTATATGATCCCAACAACAACAGGTTTAGATTTGCAGATGTGGGTATGCCATTTATCATGACTATGCATGATGTTACCACATATTATACTCTTCTCTTAGTCCCCATGGCCAACTGAAATAACCACAACCTATCATGGGTTGTATTTTGCAATGCACACTTTTATGCAACTTGTAGACTTATGTAACTAAAATTGGAGCCAGGGTCAATCAAAATAGAAACAAATTGATTAATGCATGTACCTTCCATTTCGATCATTGAGGTTTCGTTATCACCCTACCTATTATCTAACAATGTATAGATGTATGGTACACTGTGAGCCACATCATTCATTTTCTTTGATTCCTAAATATTGTAAAGTTTTGGGACGTTCTTCTATCTTTAGGGGAACTCCCACCATATGTGATCTTCCCCATATTTCCAACATTGTATGTGTCATGTCCTAAACCCATTTGTTTCCTCTCTTGTAGGCCTTGAGGGTGGTGAACCTCACATTCCTACATGGATGATATCCTACAATTTTGTGTTCCTTCCCTTTAAAACTAGGTTTTCCCCTCATTTTCCAATCAACCCTAAAATCATACTTATGCTTGGATTTCTTGTAGAAATAATCATTTTCCTAATGACATACTCCAATTTTTTATGCTGATCAAATTATATCCTATCACTAAAATCCTGTGGCAGTCCATTGAGGTACCTATAGATCTTTTCTTTCTCATCCTTGAGGTAAGGCACATACCTCAACAACTTCAAGAATCTAGTTATGTATTCCTTAGCTATCATCTAGCCTAGATTATGCTCATAAAATTCCTTGGCTTTGTTGTCATAATACCTTTTAGCTAGGTACTTTTCCTGGAAATGTCTCTTAAATATCCTCCATGACAACTCCTACTCTTTAATATTCTTAATATTCTTTAGGTCTTCCCACCAGATATTAGCTTTGTCTTTCAAGTTGAAAGTGGCTACTCTTGCCTTCATATTTTTAGAGTAATCATGCACCCTAAAATTTATTCATTCATAGATACCATGCTCTTGCTTCCTCATCCTTATTCACCTCTTCATCAAAAGTAAATTATTTTCCTTAAATTATTTTGTCAGCAATCATTTTTCTTCCCCTTTTTGTTGACAATGTCTTTTAGTTGTAGTACTAGACAATCACTCACAACTAATCATCCTCATATCCAAAGTACTTAGGGGAGTTTCACCTCTAACTATATCCTTGCTTTCCTGCCTATGTATTTTCTCAGATCTATTTCCTTCTGCACCATCAATATTTAGTTCATGCTTCCAAAGTCACGATGAGCCTTGTCTGTATTTATACTTCCTTATGTATATGGCACCTAGTTCATGTTGTTTTTGTCTTTCAAAATATCATAGGCTTTGCAGTATAAATACATTTACTTTTGCCTAATTTTCATGAGTTTTTAAAATATTCTCATTGTTAGCCTTGAAACTTCTTAATTCAACCCTTAAACTCCTAAGGTGTCAACACAGTTAGGAAATCCTTCCTCTCTCTTTTTCTCCACTGGGTCATCTTCCTAACCATGTTGGGATATATTAGTGTTGTATTGTTCCTTTCTATTGTTCATATTTTTTTTCTCTTTGTTGTTCTTTGGTGTCTTCTTATGTGCTATCACACACACATAATTGTTAGCCAACAATAAATAAATAACATATTTACCCATCACCTTGGAAAGTCTACAATGAGTATAAGGATGCCATATTATTTGAAACACCAAATTTCAAGGTGTATGAAATCCATAATCAAAATTTTACAAGAAACACACATTGCACACAAAAACCATTTATTTGTGTGTGTATATATATATTTCCAAGGCCCATTCAATCCAAGTTTTGAACCTGGGCGCACTGATACCACTTTGTAACGATCCCTCCCACCACCTCTGATTAATACATGTTGAATGAGAGGTGTTACTTTTAATTATCCATCCACCCTTGGTATTGTAAGTGACATCTATCCATGATATTCATTCACCCATAGTATGTATCCACCCATGGTATTCATCTACACATAGTATTGTAACTCAAAAAAAGGCTATAAATAAAAAGCCTCACTTTGTAAAAGGATAGATTTTTCACCACAATGTAGCTTCTATAGTTATTCTCTGTTTTAATAAAACAAGTTTCTTTGTGGTTTTATTTGCAGTGTTTTCTCTCTTTTTTTTTGGCATTCTAATTTTGCAGATCTTGTTAGATCCATTTCAAATTTTTAGATATTGGGGGCCTCCCTCAGAGATCCAGATCAGTGGTATCAGATTCAGGTTATGAATCTATGGGAATGAGGGTTTGAAGCATATTTCATTTTCAGTGTTTTGCAGCAATCTCGAGCAAACTCCATGAATATTTTGGGCGGTGAGTTTGCAGATCAGATCTGGAATGTTTGGTGAAATATTTACAAAAAAAAGACCAGATCTATATTCCTTGTGAAAAAATACCCAAATTCAAAAAAACAATCGGCCAAATTGGATTTTGGATGAAGGAGATATCAATCATTCAAAATCAACAATGTTGCAGCAATTTTTCTGACGACAATTCATAGACGGTGACTCTCCTGTCATTTATTATAGTTTTAAGTGCAACATTTCAGATAAATGGTTATAGATATGAGCTCCCCTTGAAAAATCACCCAATTTCAAAAAATAAATCGGTCGAATCAGAGTCCGGACGAGGGATTTATTGCTGATATAAAATCAGCTATTTTTTCAGAAATTTTATCACAACAGGATAGTTCTTGTGCGAACTGAGAGTCTAGAGTCTCCAAATAGAGATTCCAAACACATGGGAAGATGCAGAATGATCATTATATTTCCAAAAATAGGTAATAATAAATATTCTGAGTTATATTGATCGATTTATCTCCATTTTACATCTGGAGCAGCATTTGGAGCGGGTTCCCTTTGGAGACGTGCCCTCCCACCCCGCTTTAGTAGGCACCTGCCTCAACTTCATCAGTTTTAGCATAGCAACATTTTTCTTGGGTTATTTTGATATGTGCCCTCCCACCCCGAGCTATGTAGGCACCTACTACTTCATCAACAACCGGCATCACGGTTATGGGTCAACTGCACAAAATCCTTCTCATCGAAGTCCATTTGCTAGGCCGCACACTGTTAGTAATGGATTTGGTCACAAGAATTATAGGGTATCTCTATCCTCAGATATTCATTTTTCATGGTTTTGGGTCATCCACAAACCCACACTTCATCGAATCCATTTGCTAGACCGCACACTATCAATATCACAATTGGTCACAATCATTAGATGGTATCTCTATCCTCGGATCTTCGTTCATCATGGTTATGGGTTAACTAAACAAAACCATTATCTTCGGTGGCTCTTCATATTCAACAAAGGCTTCTCAGGAGGGAACTTCACGCAATGGGGACCATTTCTTCTTAAGGAGGGAGGAATGATCTGATTGGAAAATGGCATCCACCCATGGTGTTCATCCACCCATGTTATCCATCCACCCATGTAATTTACCCATGGTATTGTAAGTGACATCTATCCATGATATTTATTCACCCATAGTATGTATCCACCCATGGTATTCATCTACACATGGAATTTACCCATGGAATTGTAAGTGGTATCTACCCATGGTATCCACCTATGGTATCTACCCATAGTATTGTAACTCAAAAAAAGGCTATAAATAACAAGCTTCACTTTGTAAAAGGACAAATTTTCCACCACAATGTAGCTTCTACAGTTATTCTCTGTTTTAATAAAAAAAATTTCTGTATGGTTTTATTTGCAGTGTGTTCTCTCTTTTTTTCTGGCATTCTAATTTTGCAAATCTTGTCAGATCCATTTCAACTTTTTAGATCTTGGGGGCCTCCCTCCAAGATCCGGATCTCATTGTCTCATTATGGAAATGGGGTGACAAAATTCATTCTTTCCCAAATTTAGTATAATTAACTTTGGATAATACCAATGTGTCCATCTATTCAAGATATTTATAGCGATATAAATTTCATCTCAATCCAACTTTTGGATTGAGAGTTATGCTCTCTTGAATATCCACCAATTAGATAGTTCCATTTGAAAAACACATGGCTCATCATTAAAAACCTTGTATCTCAAGGCCATGGAACAAATATTTGGATTTGATTGGTGGAGTATATTCATTGCACCCCCACACCTGTCCTTTCAATAATTAACCGAGGGGGGGGGGTGTGTTCTGTAATCCATTAGTTTCTAGATATTTCATAATGGACATTTCCCCATTACATGCTCTTCATTAGTCCATGAAAATATTCATGAGTTTCCACAACACAACTTGGCATTAGACTGAAGGTGCGGTGGAAACTTTCTCGTTCATCAGCATTAATTTTTGATGTAGTGCCCTTTGTTAGTCTACACTCGAACACAAAGGCTATGCCTTATGGGTCCTCTAATAAGCATAATTATGAGATGAAGTGGCATAAATTTTCGCACCACATAGATACCCATGTGACACGTAGAGTTCATGTCATCCTACTCTACATCACCCGTCTCCACTATGACTCACTGACATCACATTGATTCCAATGTGACGTTATATTACCACATGTCATCCTCTAAAGGTGCCACATGTCATCCAAAAACCTACAATTTGGCCATCCAAAAGGGTGATTTCTTCCTGCCACATGTGCCATTGATAGTATGTCATATAATCAATCCATGACATCTGACATTCTACATGGAATCCACATAACCATATTTAATAAACAAAATTACATCCCATTTGCAATTAATTTTTTTTCTTGAATCATGTAATCAAAGAAGAAAACATAGAGATTTTGAAAACAACCATTACATAGAGATTTTGAAAACCACCATTAAATATTTTTTTTAATATATAATTAATATTATATATACAAATTTAAAATTTTCCCTTATTTATATCATTTTCATTAAGGATGGTGTTTCCCAAGGGGGAGGGTTCTGTAATAAACCTGGGCTAAAAGTTCATTTAATAAAAGTTAATAAAGGAAAAAATAAGACCATAGTCAAGGGACACTTATTCCAAGCTGAATGTTGGGAAATATATCCTAGTGGGCATCACTTTATGTGTTTATGGCTAATGGGAATTTTGCAAAGGAAATGGCTAAGGATTTGAAAAGGGAAAATTATTTTTGGAACATTAATTTATGAAAATAATGGAAATTAGGAGAAAAGGAAGGTGAAAGGTCACAGGTTTCATGTGAGGAGGAAAATGAAGGAAAATATTGGAAAATGAAGAAATAGAGGCCTAATTTTAAAAATTATTATAAGGATCAATTGGTACCTTTTTTTTCAGTTTAGTTTTGGAGCTCTCTCTCTCTCATACCCTTGGACACTTAGACTTTTCTTGGAGCATTTCAGCTTTGGACCAAGAAAGATATCAAGCAAGAAAAGGAAGGAAAAGAAAGCAAAGGAAGGAGAAGGAAAGGTTGGAACAAGCAAGCCTCACTAGGAATACTTGCAGGTAACATATTCCATGTATGATTTCCTAGTGGGTTTTGATGTGCATGGTATGTGCATTTTGGTGTTTGGTTATTTTATTGTCATAGGCATGGTTTTTCAAGTTTTAACAGTGGATTTCAACCTTAACATGAAATTTTTGGATATCCATGGTGTGATGGGATTGTTCTCAATTTTGATTTCTTCTACAAGCTAAAAACAAGTTAAATTGTGACACTTGTTTTTTAGGAGAGTCGCTGCAACAACAACCATAGGTGCAAAAATAAAGAAATCGATGCGACACTTGTTTTATCTTCTAGAATTTGACACAGACACTGAACTATTTATAGAAAATGAGTCAACAGTAACATGGAAACAATTCGAGCAACAGTAGTAGAAGGTGAAAATCTGGTACAAGATAAGGGAAAGAGAAAATTTGTTGGCAGTATAGAGGGATAAAAGGGTTGTGAGATAAAAGAAAATTATATATTATAGAGGAATGCAAGACATAAATATGTGGAAAACACAAAAACATAAAACCAGAGAGACACAGATATACGTGGTTCACCCAGTTTGGGCTACATCCACCCCGAACAGTCATTCATTCCTTTCTATTATCCAGCAAAATGAAGAGACACAACCTACAGCAGATCCGCTGTAATATCCTCTGTTCCCTTTCACAGTCTCCCTAAAAATTGAGGGGTTTCCTTATAGGGAAAAAAAACATAAACTAAACATAACTTCTACCGTCATATCATCCGCCTAATGAATGGCCCAGATTGACTAGAAATTACAATACTTTTACAAGGAAATTTTACATCTGTTTTTAGCTTCAGGGGCACTGCCCCCGAAACCCCTCGCCAGGGGGGGCTCCATAAAGTTGCAGCCGCCCTCCCCCTGGACCCCCCAAGCAATGTTTAATTATGGGTGAAATTTCTGCCCCATTAAGGTACGGGTCCAACGCTGTGATACAAAATAAACAAGATAATCAGGCTCCACACCCAACAATCTCCCACTTGGAGAATGATTGTAGCAACTCCACCGCTGCTTCATTTGTTGGAAAATGACTCCACTTTGGACCTGGTTGTTTCTCATATTCATCATCATACTTGAAGACCAATTAAAACTAAGCATATTCTCAGTTTCTCACTGGTTACAACTTTTTTTAGCATATCTGCAAGATTATGGATAGTGTGTATCTTTTCCAGCTTCAATTGTCCATCTTCCAACATTGACCGTATGAAATGGTACTTGAGATGTATGCGTTTATTCCTGGAATGAAATGTTGAGCCTTTTCGCAAGATTTGAATAACTTTTTGATATCACTCGTATAACGTGCCCATATCATGCTTCTTACCCAAACACCCATAAACCTTGTAACCAAATTATTTCTTTACTAGCCTCTGTAGCAGCAACATACTCTGCTTCTATTGTTGAAAGTGCAACAACACTTTGGATTTTTGAAACCCAACTGACAGTTGTTCCACCTACATTAAATACATATCCTGTAGTCATGCTCCTCCTATTATCTTTGTCACCTGCCATATCTACATCAACATATCCCTGTAGAGAAATTTTTGAACCACCAAAGCGTAATGCTTGATTTGTGGTGCCTCTCAAATATCTGAGAATCCATTTTACTTCCATCCAATGTTCTTTTCCTGGATTATTCATGTACCTTCTTACAAATCCCACTGCATGTGCAATATCAGGCCTTGTGTAGACCATTGCATACATTAAGCTTCCAACTGCTGATGCATATGGAACTTTATACATATATTCCATTTCTTCGTAGGTCTTAGGGCACATCTCCTTACTAAGTTTAAAATG
The DNA here is from genome assembly GCA_034641835.2 of Pinus albicaulis. Classification (NCBI taxonomy): domain Eukaryota; kingdom Viridiplantae; phylum Streptophyta; class Pinopsida; order Pinales; family Pinaceae; genus Pinus; species Pinus albicaulis. The sequence continues at coordinate 859,577,077 of CM076574.1, forward strand.
GCTAGAAAAAGGTGTACTAACCGGTTTTGAGTTCGCATATTAAATCTTTTCAACACCTTTTGCATGTACTCATTCCTCGAGATAGTGTTAATTTGCAATTTTTCCCGTCTCTAGTTATTCTCATACCAAGGATTTGTTTGTAGCTCCCAAATCCTTCATTTCAAATGAATTTTCCAATTTTCTTTTGAGCACATTTATTTTCCCGCATGTTATACCCTACAAACAAGCATAATTATCTACATACAATAACAATATAATATAGCTTCCATCATTTTTATTTTTCAGATAAACACAATGATCAGAGTGACATCTAGTATAACCTTGTTCAGACATAAAGTTGTTAAATTTTAGATACCACTACCTTGGAGCCTGTTTTAAGCCATGCAAGCTCTTTTTTAGCCTGCACACTAATTTTTCCTTCCCTTTCACCTCATATCCTTCTGGTTGTTGCATATAGATCTCTTCCTCCAAATATCCATGGAGAAATGTTGTCTTTACATCTAACTGTTCAAGATGAAAATCTTCTGCTGCTACAAGACTTAAAATAGTTCTGATTGAAGTCATCGTAACAATAGGAGAAAATATTTCATCAAAATCAATACCTTTCTTCTATGCAAACCCCTTCACCACAAGTCTAGCTTTATAACCTCGTTTTTCCTCCATCTTCTTCCTTCTGTACTTCGTAAACCCATTTATTCGCAACGTTACCCGGGCAGTGAAACTTAACTAAGTCCCAAGTCCGGTTATGTATTAAAGAGTCCATCTTCTTCCATGGCTAGCTCCGTCTCTAATTTTGAGTGACACTCCGCACTTCTTCTTCATTAACATTTGGGTTCATCAAAATCATTCAACAATAAATAATATAATGAAGGAGAGTATCGTTAAGGGGACGAATATCTCCCGGTAGAGATCTTCCGACACCACTTTCAAAATCCTATGTGCCCGTTGCCGTTGTGGTGGTTGTTGATTATTATTATTTTCAAGCACCTTTACTTTTTTTGTGATCTCATCAAGAACTGTTTATTCTTTGTTTTCATTTTCCTATTTCTTTTCCTGCAATTGATTCTTATACAAGACCTTTTCATTTAATATTACATCTCTTATCCTAATTGTTTTGTGATGTTCATAATCATATAAGAGATAACCAAAATAATCAACACCATATCCAATAAAGGTACATTTATTTGATTTTTCCCCAAGATTTGTTCTATTTTCTTTATTAATATGGAAAAACGTCATACAACCAAAAGGATTTAAAAAGGATTAGTTTACCCTTTTACATGTCCATGCCTCCTTTTGAATACCACCATCCAAGGAACTTGAAGGCCCTCTTTTTACTAGATAAACAACAATATCTACAACATCTGGCTAAAATTGTAAAGTCAATCATGCATGAAATATCATGCACCTTGCATGCTCCATGATTTTCATGTTCATCATTTCTGACACACCATTTTCTTCTGGTGTTCTTGGAATTGTCTTCTCTTTGAAAAATTCCATGCCTTAAATAATACCTATCAAAATATTTGTTGAAATATTCACCTCCATTGTCTGATATCAGACACTTCAACTTCTTTCCTGTCTCAATCTCAACCAAAGCTTTCCATTTCTTGAAAATATCAAATACATCAAATTTATTCTGAATACAATAAATCTAAGTTTTTCTATATGCATCATCAATAAAATTAACATAATAAAGAGAGCCACCGAGAGATGATACCTGAGCAGGTCACCATACATCTATATGCAGAAGCTCTAATTTTTCTCTCTTCTTTTCTTTTTCATCTCTAAGAAATTTGACTCTCTTATGTTTTCCATAAACACAATTCTCACAAAAATCCAAATCAATATTCTTCAAACCCAACAAAAAATTTCTTGAGTGAAGAATATTCATCCCCTTCTCACTCATGTGTCCGAGCCTACGATGCCATAATGTTGCATATTCTCCTTTGGAAGTTAAAGAATTAACATATTTAGAAATACCATTGCAGAAATACAATGTACCAACATTTGCACCTTTTGATATTACCAGGGCTCCTTTAGTGACCTTCCAAGTTTTATATGTGAAATTTGTTACAAAACCTTCACCGCCTAAATGGCCTATTGAAATCAAATTTTTCTTCAGATCTGGAACATGTCTCACCTCATTTAATAATAGTTGGTATCCATTCTACTATTTTACAAGAACTTGACCCATTTCAATGATTTTATAGGGTTTATCATCACCTAGATGAACTTGTCCAAAAGCTCCTTGAACATAATCATGAAAATATTTCTTATCAAGTGTGGCATAGAATGAGGCCCCTAAATCTACCACCTAGGAATCAATAACATTTTCTAAATAAAGAATCGAAGAATCTTGTAACATATCACCTATCACATTTGCTTCATGATTGTTTTCTTGTTGTGCGTATCCTTCTTTTCCCTTCCGAGATTTATAGTCTTTCTTCAGGTGTCCTTTCTTTCCTCATTTCTAGCATACTATCCCCGATCTGGACTTGGATTTGCCTTTCCTTGATTTATTGTGATATCCTGAGCCCTTGCCTCTTTCCATTTTTCTTCCCCGAGACTCTACACTGAAAGCATTACCCGATGTCTCACCAGAGCTTTTTCGTTGCATTTCCTCACTAAGGATAGCACCGAAAACATCATCAAAATTTAAAGTACTAGATCCATAGACAGAGTTACTAATGGCCATAACTAAACCATTCCAACTTTCTGGCAATGAGCACAGAAATAGAAGAGCCCTAACTTCATCATCAAATTTTACCCCTAAAAAAATTAACTGACTGGTAACTATATTAAAATCATTTAAATGGTCTGCAACAGATCCACCTTCTGACATCTTCATATTAAATGAACGTTTCATAAGAAATACCTTGTTTGAGGCCGAGGGTTTTTCATATAATTTCTCCAACACCTTAATCAAACCCTCTGTTGTTTTTTCCTTTGAAATATTGAAGGCTACCGATGCTGCGAGGCACAACCGTACTATTACAAGTGCCTTTCTATCGATAATCTCCCATTTTGTGTCTATCATAGCAGTCGACTTCTTTGTTTTTCTGCTCAATGGTAGGTACATATCTTTCAGATACAGATAATATTCCATCTACACCTTCCATAGTGGTAAGTTTTGGCCGTTAAATTTCTCGACCCTAAACTTACCATCCTCCACCATTTCTCCCACTCGAACCAGGAACCCTTCTTTCCTGCGAGTTTATCAGCAAAATAGACCTTCGGCTTTGATACCAGTTGTTATAAAATTATATATCATAAAGCAATGCAACACATAAAACATGCGGAAAACACAAGCACATAAAACATATAAAGCCATAGAGACACGGATATATGTGGTTCACCCAATTTTGGCTACGTCCACCCCAAACCGCCAGTCCTTCCTTTCTATTATCCATCAAAATGAAGAGACACAACCTACAACAAATCCGTTGTAATATCCTTTGTTCTCTGCCACAGTCTCCCTATCTATTTCTCGCTTTGAGAATACACAACCAAAATAAAATACCCTCATACAAGTGAGGGGTTTCCTTCCAAAAAACCCTAAACTAAACATAACTTCTACCATCAGATCATCTACCTAATGAGTAGCCCAGATTGACTAGAAATTACTGTACTTTTACAATGCAATTTTACATCTGTTTTTAGCTTCGGGGGTGCTGCCCCCGAAACCCCCCGCTGGGGGGGGGGGGGGGGGCTCCATAAAGTTGCATCCGCCCCCCCTAGACCCCCCAGGAAGTGTTTAATTACGGGTGGTGTTGCTGCCCCATTAAGGTACAGGGGTCCAATTCTGTGATAAAAAATAAATAAGATAATCAAGCTCCACACCCAACAAAAAGTGGATACAATCCTTATGCAAGCGGATTTGGAAACAAAATCAAAGAGGAAGGAAAGGATAAAGATATCAACACATATGAAAAGAGGAAAGAAGATATTGTAGGAAGAAGAATGGAGAATGCATAAAGAAGAAAAATAACTAGGTGAAGAATGGGAACAAAGAAGAAGAGGACAATAGAAAGCACATAAGCAGGAAGATGAGGAAAGGAAAGGTGCAATGGTAGAAGAAACAACGTTGATTCAAGTTGAAGAGTAAGAGAAAAACCAACCAGAAACTGAGAACGAGAGAGAACATATGCAAGATTGGGAGCTTGCTCAGTAGATTGAAGACTCGATTGAAGTGGTGGACATGGAGTTGGGGCCAGAGACGCAAGATAAAGATTTTGATCTAATGCATAGTGTACCACAGGTCACCGTTTAGTCTCCACCACCTCCAGCTGCAAAGTAATCCCTGAGGAGGTGCAGTGAGATAAAAAAAACTCAATATTTGATGGCCAATAATGGGTAGTTGGTTCAAAATCTACAAGATCCCTGATAAGAGATAGAGAAGCTCTATAATCAACGTGGAATGCAATTTCTGCACAACTCTACTTGGGGGAAATGAGAGCAGCGATACTCGCTGAAGTATCTGCGTTTGGAGAGACCATGTGAGACCGCTATCATTAGGGGAATTTTGAGGTCTAAAATGGGCCTCCTAAGAAAAATGTACAACTAAAATAAACCTTATAAGAACCAATAGGATTAAAATGATGATGTCAACCATGGGGGATGATTCACCATTTTTTAATTAAAAGGGTAAAATATTAAAAAATAATAAAATAATAAAACTACTTTTTTCAACTCGTAATTTCAACTTATCTCCCAAAGTTTTTACTCAAATTTCGAGCAGGAGTACTCGTTCGAAGCAAAATTTAATTTCTCATCCAAGTAGTACCCATGTTGCATACTTTCGATGTACCCTGCTACATGAAAAATGAGAAATAGTGCACCACATTTTTCATGTATTTCTCATTTTCCATGTAGAAATACCCATCGAAAGTATGCAACATGGGTACTCCTTGGACGAGTAATTAAATTTTTCATCCAATGAGTGCTCCCACTCAAAATTTGAGTAAAAACTTTGGGAGATAAGTTGAAAACATGTGTTGAAAAAGTAGTTTTTTTTTTCCCCTCTAAAATTTGATGATGTAATAAAATCTTATTTTATTATTTTCACTATTATTTTATAATTTCCTTAGGAGGCCCATTTTAGACCTCAAAATTCCCCTAATGTAAGAGCTCATGACCATACATAAAGAAGTTGATCGCTTGAATGGCATGCAAAAACAAAGTAAAGAGTTTTCAAGATTCCCAAGAATGTGCAAACTTACATCACCATCGTGCAAAAGTGGACAATGCAATACAAGAAGGAACTGCTTAGTTTGGTAAAGAAGATGAAGCCGTAGGAAGATCTAGAGAAAGAAAAGGTTCAGATGTTGATATAGAACAACAAGAAACTCGACTCATTCATTAGAAACATTTAGGCCTCATATGTACGATTGTATGACAGTTTGGATTTCATGGTGAGAACCCACAAGATCGCATCATTCAGCTCACTCACTGAAGCTAAGCGGAAACATCAAGTTAGGAAGGAGGTTGAAAATTATTTGGAGCAACTGAAACAGATTGCCACCGAGGAAAATTTGGATCAGAACAATGTTTCTCCTATTTGATAAAGAGGTTAAGACTGGTTCTAAATAATTATACCCAGATGCTATGGAGGCTAGAGTCTGCTTCCAGTCAGACACCATCACGCAGTTTGGGGATGTCATTGAACATTACCGAGCTTGGCATCAATATGTGGCCGAGAAGCATAAAGTATAATTTTTTGAGATATATTTCACCCAAAATCAAGTATCATAGTGTTTTGTCTTGTTAGGCTATCTGGTTGTCTCTACATTTATTTTTCTCCTATGGGTATAATGGAAAACGTAATATTATTGTAATTATTTATAAAAGTGAAATTCCAAATGTCCATGTTGGAATGTGAAGAGTCATATTTTTATGTAATGATTCATCTTTTATAGAAGTTGAAGAGTCATGAGGGGAGTACAAGAGTCACAAAGAGGGAGTGGGAAGATTCACCCCGGTTTATTATAAATATATCCTCATAACTCATGCAATGAGATTTTGGGAGCCAATATTTTGTCTAGGCTAAGGCTTAGGAAGAGCTTGGGAGTTGTCTAAGAGCCTTGGCTTCTCCATAACATAGAGGAAGTGAACTTATTTGGAGGAGAAATTTTTGTTGACTTCACGTTCCACTATTAGGGAAAGTGGTTCATCAATGTTGTATGAATGAATGGAACTTTCACTTTTAATAAAATCAGAGTCGACACACTTTCATGCATATATTATGAATATAGTAAGACTACTCTTGTTTTATTTGCGATGTATGTTACTAAACTTACACATATGCTTATGAACTATTTTGTTTGCATTTATATGTATCTTGTTGAATGCATGCTTATGTATTAATCTGTCACCTTAACTTGTGGAATATTTTGCTTGTTAGTTTGTGTGATGTAATTTTTCTCATGTGTCCCTTCCAAGCCTCGTACTATTATAATATTCTAAAGGGTGAACATCTTTTTCCCTTCTTATGTTTGAACCACTCATGCATTGCACTTGAATATCTATAGGGTCACACACTTATTCTCACCAAAGACACCATGCACCACTCTATGCATTTTACAAACCAAGACTGATCATTAATACCCCACTGTTGGGACTCCTACTCTAAACATTGTGAGGTATAGTTGGGACTTCATATCGGGAAGATCCCCTAAATGTTGGAAGTTCTAGCAACGTCAAAATTTATGGCACTAGAAGGAAAGAAATATGAAAATTTGAGCCCTTGAAGTCTGTTTTTAATTTTTGATCTCATCTAATGACTTCTTCCACAATCAAATTCCCAACATGTTTTTCCAGAAAAGAAAATTTCCAATTTTCGGCAAGTATGGTAGATGACTTGTCAACTCTAAAATTTGATGGAGAGGGTGAAACAACCTTATTGCAGCATATTTCTTGTTTTCTTGAATTTTTCACAGAGCACAACATCCATTGTGAGGATGTTGGTTGTTGGTTTTTCATTACCACGTTTGAAGGGCACGCAAATATATGGTGCCACACATTGATTGATTCCTCCATACACTCTTTTGAACATATTGTCACTGAAATGTTTCATGCTTTTGATATGTATGATCATAAACACCAGTACAAGAAAATTTTAGAATTGTGAAAATCACCTAATGAATCATTGCATTATTTTCACAATCGTTTTATGCATATTTGATTTCAATTTCGATAAGATGAAGTTGATTGGAATTTATTGTCCAGAATATTTCAATATCTTGTTCACATTTCAGAAAATCCAAACGAGTTGAAATATTTTGAACCATTCACAGTATACCTCGGTGTTATAACTTCTAAATATGTGGAGGAAAAGCTTGCTTACCCAAGTGACCTTCTATCCCCCTCTCTTCAAACAACTATAGTTTCGCAGGTTGATGTGGGAGAGATTCATAATTGATTTGTTGATCTACCACCATCTTCTCCCACCCCACATACTCAAAATTTCAGCGTAGGTTTGGATTGTGAGTCTAATGGTTATGATGAAGTTTTATCTCCTCGTCTTCCATCCGTTGGTCCCATTGATCCTATCGATTGTGAATTTTTGCGTTCACCTTTTTCAAATATTCCTCTTGATGTTCATGAGGATCAAGTGTTGGATGGAATTGGTGTTGAGCATCAAATTATGATATCATTCACGATGAGTATGTGTGGGAACCCATAATTGAAAAATAATGATCCGCAATTATGTAGGAACACAATAAAACACAAAAATACACATAAGCTTGGAGATGCAACAAAAATAATACTTCATTTCATTAATATCACATAATTGAAATATGCTTACACAGAATTGAAATAAACTAGCTAGGGCACTGGTAACTTATCTTTGAGAAGAGATGTAGTGGATACAGACCTATGAACTATCTTACAATGAGGCTCAAGGGCCTATTTATTATTTTGAAATAATGTAAAACCCTAAAAATCCAAAAACCTAACCCTAGGAGATGAAGCGCCAAAACTACGGGCCTCGTTTGGGTAAATTGGTACATCAACTTCCCGGGGACGTAACTTTGGCATATGATCTCCGTTTGACGTGAAAAATACCTCATTAGAAATATATATATATGAGGACTAAAAATTATGATGTGAGAAACATCAATAAAATACTCATGTTGTTCCTAATTTTTCCAAAAAATGTCGTTTAGAGTGTTAAAATGACTCCATAAGTTCAAGACCCGAAAAAATGCTAAAAAGAGTAAATTGTGCTACAATTAAGGAAACTGGAAAAATAAAAGAAATAATGGTGGGGCCCCAAGTGGAATAGGTGGGTGGCCACCAATATCGACCTGGATCATTCTTCCCCCCTTAGGAAGCAATGGTCCCCATTGCGTTGAGTTCCTCTATTGTTGTGGAGGTAAATCCCCTCTGCGGACAGAGGTGATCCCACTAGCCCTAGGGTGGGTCTAGCAACAATCGAAACATGCAATGACATTGGTTACTAGTTACAAGAAAGACAAAGATCGCGATAAGTAGCCTACCTCAAATCCCACGCTGCTGTTGTCGAGGAAGAAGCGCTGCTCCTCATCCCTAGCTTGACAAATCACAATATTTTCGTTCACCACATCCAGACACCTATCCACATGCAGAGAAACGATGACATACAACGTAATACTTAAAGCATGTAACTAAATATCAGTCAAAGAAGATATAATTCGTTGCATTACATAAAAGAGTAGACACACGAATGGAACCAAAATCAGAGTCGCTTATATTATAGATGACAAAAGGGAGATTACAACCAAATGCTCTGACGCTATGATCTTCCTTCGGCGGGGCTTGCAGTGGAGTGCATCTCAACAAATCCTGTTGGGAATTTGGACAAATCTCTCTCTCTTACGGGGTTCTCCTCGGCTCTACTCTTAATAGTTGCCCAGCTATATTTTTCTTCCCACAAGTTCAGCTAGCTAGCAAATGGAGAGGGCAGGATTTTATAGAGGGAGTAAGGGAGGTTGGGATCCCTATAATCATGGGATAGGGTCCTATCTCTTAGGAAGGTTCCATGAGAGGTGGAAAACCACTTCCTAATCAGGGAGATCTGGAGGCAAACAACCCAACTTCTTTCTGATGATTCATTCTGAGTTGGTTAGAATCAAACTTCCACCATTTATTTTTAAAAAACATTCCTTAATAGGCTTGGTGTGAGTGAGACATAGGGGCAGAGCGCCAATTGGAATGCCCACTAGTGTTCATTTTCCCCATTTGCACGAGGGATGAATTGGCTACCCGCGCCAATGCCAAAACATGGATTTTTAGGGTTTTCCAGAGGAATTGTTCTTTGGGAGAATTCTTGTCCTTATGCAAAAGGATGCCATTAAGGTGTTTTCAGGACATTTTACTATTCACAGGTCACAGGAATAGTCCTCCAATGTATGGGATGAGGGATTGCAAGGACGATAACAAAATGTTGTGTAACATCCATGAGATGAGTAAACTTGTGCTGAGCTTGGTCCCTTGTGAACCACTTGCCTTGGTGCAGGAGTTGGCCAACTTTGACAACCCGATACAGTTGTATCTTATGCTGGTGAGTGTTCTTGATTTTCATGTACATGATTCGATGTGTGGTGGCATGTTCCATTAATTCTGGGTTTAACTTTGTTGGTGTGAGTTGTTCTGCAATGTTGGAGGTCTCTAGTAGAGGTAGGAAGTAGGGCCGAAGGTGGTCCACATTTAACACTGGGTGCAGACCAAGGAATGGTGGAATACTGAGCTCAAAGGAATTGCCCCCTACAACCTTGGTGATGGTGTATGGCCCATATTGGAGTGAGAAAAGCTTACAGTGGGGTCCGACTAGGTGCTCCTTCTGCAAATGTAGCGACACTTTGTTGCCCACTTGGAAGTTGTGTGGCATACGATGTTGATCATGTCGTTTCTTGTACTTGGAATTGGCTCTATCCAATATGTCATGAACTTGTTGTGAGATGTGCTAAATGCACTCAATGAAGTTTTTCACCTTTTCATCTTCAGACTGGACATGAGATAAATCGTCTAGAGTAGCTGCAATTGGCATGGTTACGTCAATGGGACATAATGGCTGGAATCCCAAACCCACATGAAAGGGGTTGTGGCTAGTTGAGCTATGGAGATTCCAACTATAGTTGTGCTTTACATAGGGGAGGTTCTCATCCCATGTGCATGGAGGCTTTGAGTTGTACATGCACAAAATGTGTACTATCATCTTGTTGACGACCTCTATCTGACCATTAGTTTTGGGATGGAAAGTTGTGGACTTGGTGAGCTTGGTGTCCAGCATTGACCAGAGGCTAGACCAAAATGTACTAAGGAAAATGCTGCCTTGATCTAAGATGATAGACTGTGGAATCCAAAAGTGTACCCACACTCGTTCAAATAAGAGTTTAATAGTGGTTTCCTTTGTGATATTCTTCTTGCAGGCCACCATAATGGCCATCTTCAAGAATCTGTCGATGACAATGAAAACACAGTTGTTTCCATGCTTAGTAGAAGGAAGGCCCGACATGTAATCCATGGATATGGATTCCCAAGGTTGACTAGGGGTAGGAAGCAAAGTATATATGCCTTGCTTCTTGATGGTTGGATCGGAAATGATGCAGGTAGTGCAAGATCTGATGTACTTCCTGACATCCAATCAAAGGTTTAGCCAATAGAAATAATTTTGCAGGACTGACACTATTTTCTCGACCCCGGAATTCCCAACGACCCGACAGTGGTGCGCTTCCCAAATCATCTTGGCACGCTCACTTGGAGGAACACAAAGGTGTCCCAGGTGACATAATAGTGCATCCTGGAGGTGAAAATTTTGAAATTACTTACCCTCCAAGAGCATCTTGTATGTATGGCTGAATTCTGGATTGATCTTGTAGAGAAGCATCCAATCAAAAGTCTCATGCCCACAATATTTGAGCACATTGGTTATCACCACGATTGGCTGAGGCGGTCTGCAAGATTATTGGTGCTTCCCTTCTTGTACTTGATGTTCAAATAAAACTATTGTAGATATGTGGACTGCTTTTGATGGCGATCATTCTGTAACTTCCCTTATGTCTGTATGAACTGCAAGGGTCCATAGTATGTCTGGATGACCATTTCCTTCCCCAAAATGTAATGCTTCTATTGTCTGCAAGCCTGCAAAATGGAATACATCTCTTTGTCATAAGTGGGATACCTCTGGATTGTGTTAGATAATGTCTCACTGTGATATGCCACTAGATGCCACTATTGAGTAAGAACTGCCCCAATAGCGTAGTCTGAGGAATCTGCCTTGATCTCAAATGGTTGTTGAAAGTCTAGTAATGTGAGCACTGGGGTAGTGCAGAGGCAATGTTTCAACTCGATGAACGCATTTTGTTGAGATTCAAACCAAAATAATTTTTCTTCTATTCCTCGCTTGGTGACTTGTCTCAAGGACCAAGTGATATGAGAGAATCCCAACACGAACCTACGGTAGAAATTGGCAAGACCCAGAAAGCTACGAAGCTCTGTTAGAGTGGTTGGGGCTGGCCAATCCCGAATGACATGGATCTTGGCTAGATCCACATGCACCCCCCGTTCCTCAATAATGTATCCCAAATTCTAAACCTAGGTCATGCCAAAAGTGTAATTCTCCAAATTGGCACACAACTTGTGTTGTCGTAGTGTTTAGAGGACTTGTCAAATGTGGTGGAGGTGCTCTTCCCAAGTGTGGCTGAAGATCAGGATGTCATCCAAGTACACTAATACAAATGAGTTGGTGAATGGCTGCAAGATGTATTCCATCAGCCTCATGAAGGTTGCGGGAGCATGTTATGAAACCAAGTCCAAAATTAGAAGAAAAGAGAGATCAATGCCTTAGAAATCAGCCACTTCAAGGCGGAAACCTCCAATACATTACATAAATGAATAATTATTGGATGATACAAATGACCAAAACATCCTTCTATATATAGGAGTCCATGGGGCCACAATATAATCCTAGCCGACCTAACAATAATAATGTGAGGGCACAATAATAACAATATTGGGGTCACAAGGGTACAACAATAACAATAAGGGGATACACTAATAAAAATAAGGGACTAAACTAGTAATATAGGGGCCTAACATGCCCCTCTCCTTCAAAAAAGTGTTGTCCTCAACGCTTGAGTAGCTCTAGGTGCTTTTGTATAAAATTATGATCCTCCCATGTAGAATCTTCAGTGGGTAACTTCTTCCACTTGATGAGATACTCTGAAATTGATCGATTTCATAGCTGTTGAGTTCTTGTTTCCGTGACTGCTTCAGGTTCCAATATGATTTTTCCTTCCTCATCAAGTTCTGGAAATATTGTTTGAACTAGAAGATTTTCACCTATAACCTTCTTTAAGCATGAAACATGGAAAACTGGATGTACTCGCGAAGAAGCAGGAAGCTCCAATTTGTATGCCATAGTACCAATCTTTTGCAACACCTTGTAAGGACCATAGTACTTTGGCGATAATTTATTATCCTTCTTAGCTTGCTTGAGGGACATTTTTTTGTATGTTTGTAGCCATAAAAATACCCAATCTCCTACATCAAAACTTCTCTCGCTGCGATGTTGATCTGCCTGTTGTTTCATTCGATTTTGTGCCAAATTCAGGTTATCCTTTAAGAGTTGGAGAACTTCTTGATGATGCTCGATGTGATCTTCCACTGCTTGAACCTTCGAATTTTCTCTTAAAGATGATGTGATGGATGGTGGATGATATCCATAAAGTGCCATAAATGGGGTCATTTTTGCTGCAGTATGGAAGGAAGTGTTATACCACCATTTAGTGAGAGGTAACCACTTGACCCATTGTGTTTGTTTATCAGATACAAAACAATGAAGATATCCTTCCAAACATTTATTTACTATCTTAGTTTGACCATCAGATTGAGGATGATAAGATGAGCTATGAGCTAATTGAGTACCCAAACAAGAAAATAACTCCGTCCAAAAATTTCCAGTAAAAATGGGATCTTCGTCGCTCACAATAACCCTTGGGTTTCCATGTAGCTTTTGAATTCTGTCCATAAATGTAGTAGCAACTGTACTTGCTTTAAATGGATGAGATAATGCACAAAAGTGTACATACTTGGTAAGTCTATCAACTACCACCATGATGACACTCTTTCCTTCCGACTTAGGTAAACCTGTGATAAAATCCATTGAAATCTCCTCCCAACGTTGACTTGGAATGGATAAAGGTTGTAGAAGTCCCGGGGTCTTAATTGTTTCCACTTTATTCTGCTGGCAAACCAAACATTCCGCCACAAACTTTTGAATATCAGATTTAAGGCCATCCCAAAAAAATTCTTTCTTCACCCCGTGGTAAGTTTTTAAAAATCCTGAGTGTCCTCCTAAAGGAGAAGTGTGCAATTCCAGAAGAATCTTTTGTTTTAGTTGGGAATTTTTACAAATATATAAGCGATCTTTGTACCATAAGGAATCATTTTTCCAACTAAATGTATCAGATGTACTAGGATCTTGCTGCAACTTTTGAATGAGTGTCCATACATCTTTGTCCTTCTTCCATTCATCTCTTGCTTCAGTTATCCAATCTGGTAGGATAATAGAAATGGCACAAAGCAATGCTTCCACCTCTTCATTCTTTCTTGAGAGTGCATCTGCAACAACATTCAGCTTTCCTTTTTTGTAGATTATTTCAAAGTCGTAACCCAACATCTTTGTGACCCATTTTTGCTGTTCTTCTGACAATAGTCTTTGTTCCAAAAAGTGTTTAAGACTATCATGATCAGTTTTTACCTTGAAGTGTCTTCCCATTAGGTAAGTTCGCCATTTCTTTAGTGCATGTAGTATTGCTAACATTTCCTTCTCATAAATAGGTTTCTGTAAATACTTTCCTTTGATTGGACGACTTTCAAAAGAAATGGGTCTTCCTTCCTGCATTAAAACAACACTAATTCCATTTCCTGAGGCATCACATTCCACAATAAAGGTTTTTGTGAAGTCTGGCGTAGCTAAGACCGATGCTAGGCACATTGCCTCTTTAAGATGTTCAAAGGCCTTAGTTGCTTTAGGAGTCCATGAAAATTCATCTTTCTTCAATAATGTTGTTAGGGGTGCTGCTATTCTCCCATAATTCTTAACAAACTTGCGATAATACCCTATTAACCCGAGAAATCCTCACAAATACTTTATGGTTGTGGGGAATTTCCATTCCTTAATGGCTTTAATTTTGTTAGGGTATACCTTAACACCATCGTGAGATACAGTATGACCCAGATATTCCACCTCTTGTACTCCAAAGAAACATTTGGCTGCTTTTGCATATAATTGTTTCTCCTGCAATAGTTTGAGCACCCTGTCAACATGTTGAACATGATCCTTCCAAGACCTGCTATATATTAGTATATCATCAAAAAATACTCGCACAAGTTTTCTAAGGAATGGTTTTAAAATGGAATTCATAAACCCTTGAAATGTAGAAGGTGCATTGGTAAGGCCAAAAGGCATGACCAAAAATTCATAATGACCCTCATGAGTTCAAAATGTTGTTTTTGGAATATCTTTAGTCTTCATTCTAATTTAATGATATCCTGAATGAAGATCCAACTTGGTAAAATAAATTACTCCATGTAATCCATCCAATAATTCATCAATCACAGGAATGGGAAATTTATCTTTAATAGTAATCTTATTGAGCTCCCTATAATCCGGACACATGCTCCATGATCCATCCTTCTTGTGCACCAATACTACTGGAGTAGAAAAAGAACTTTGACTAGGTTGAATTATACCAGCCTCTAACATTTCTGCAATCATACGTTCAATTTCGCTCTTTTGGACATAACGATATCTATAAGGCCCGATGTTTGGAGGAACACTTCCTGGAATCAAATGAATAGCATGATCATGATCATGAATAGGTGGGAGTCCTTTGGGAGTTCCAAACACCTTGGAATGATTGTCCAAGACTTGTTGGAGATTTGTAGGAATAGATGATTTTGATGTTGGAACTTCTAGTGAACATAATTGTGCAATTACGCCTTGTTTTTCTTTCTTCATAAGCTTTCTCATGACATTATAGCTTATTATCTTTCCCATCTTCCTTGTGATACCCCATAATTTGACTTCCTTTCCTTCTGAAAAAAATTCAAGAAAATTTCTTGAAAATTAAAAGCCACCGTCCCCAAAGATTGTAACCATTGTAATCCTAGTACAACATCAACACCTCCCATTGGAATGGAAAGCATTGGACTAGTCAATACATATTACCCCATGGTTAGCTTGATATTATGGCATTTTCCAGAGCAATTTATAGTTCCTCCATTTGCAACCATCTCTTGACATTGCGGTGCTGGGTAAAAGAAACAATTCAATTCCTTGGCTACCTTACAATGAATAAAATTATGGGTACTACTTGAATCAATTAACACTATTACATTTTTCTTCTTGATATGTCCTTCTATCTTGAGAGTTTGAGGAGTGGTAATTCTTGCCAATGCATTACATGATATGGTTGGACTCATTTCTTCCTCTTCTAGGGTTGGTTCTTGGTGTATATCCTCTTCTTTTGAAGATTCTTGTTCATTTTCTTCTTCCTCTTCACAATATATGTAAAATAATTTATTCTCAGCACACTTATGACCTTTAGTGTATTTGCTATCAAAATTGTAGCAAATCCCTTTTGCTTTTTTTTCTTCCAATTGTTTTGGTGTCAACCTTGTAGGTTGTGGAAGTCTAGGAGTAGCAACACTTCCATATTTATATATGTG
This sequence comes from Pinus albicaulis, assembly GCA_034641835.2. Lineage (NCBI taxonomy): Eukaryota > Viridiplantae > Streptophyta > Pinopsida > Pinales > Pinaceae > Pinus > Pinus albicaulis. Next base: position 859,592,794 of record CM076574.1, read on the forward strand.
AGTGGTAGGCTTCCTTGTCGCTATAATTTTACATTCAATTTTTCTTGCCAACCTGAATGCCTTTTCCAATGAATCAGGTTCCCAAATGCGAACTTCATGTTGGATGTTATCCTTTAAAGTCCCTATGAAGACATCAATCATGTGTTCCTATGGAATATCAGTTACCCTTATATTCAATTTTTGGAAGTCCTCAATGTGCTCCACCACTGAACCCTTTTGTTTGAGATTTATCAATTGGCTAAAGAAGGTGTTTTTTTTCGTATCCTCATAATGTGCTATCATTTCCTCCGTAAAAATTGACCAAGTGAAATTTTTTTTATAGGAGTAAAGGCATTGATACCATACAAATGTATTTTTTTCTAAATGTAAAGTTGCAATGCGTACCTTTTGTGTGTTTTTCACATTATTGAGATCAAAATATTGCTCCATATATAGTATCCATGTTACCAGATCCTTGCCATCAAACTTCATCATATCCCTCTTTGTAATATGGTGATTCTTCCATCCAACATTAGAGTTTATGAAATCGTGATTGACATTTATTTTGTTCTCATCATGAGTTCCCTCTACTATATTTTCGCCATTAGTAAACATTTCTTGTATCAACTTTTTCAAACCTTCCATGTCTAATTTTAGATCATTCTTCATGTTTTCCATGTTGTCTTTCATTTTTTCATCGATCTTAGCTTCCTTTTCATCCATCTTAGCTTCCATTCCACCTTCCATGCCATCCATATTAGCTTCCATGCCTTTCTTCAAAGCTTCCATTTCATTTTTTGTTGCTCTTTGCAAGAGCACAATTTGGTGCACTTGCTCTTGTAATTTTGATATGTCATGTTGCCATTCTTCATCTTCATGATTCATAGTAGAGACTTAGAAAGGCTTAATGGGTGTTGAATTATTTTTAGGAGGCATTTTTAGAACCCAATACTGATATCTATTCTAGAATATGCCATTGGAACCAATTCAAGCTAATTTTTCACACAAACTTATGTAATTCGAAAAAAATACACACCTTTTTATTAATTTTGAGGAGCTCAATATTGAAACTGAATTATCTCTATGATTTTGGATCTTCAATATCTGAAATTAGGCCCTGTGGTAGCCCTCCAAAGCTTCTTTCAAATGCCATAGGTCTGACCTGATTTGGATTCTTCAAGACAAAGTTATACACAATCTCCCACAATGACCTAATTATGGACTGGTTCAGTAGAGAGAACTTGTATGGAATTCCACGTGTCACAGTTTCCTCCTTCAGCTCTGAAATGATACAAAAGAAACTACAGTCCATGTTCTTGTGGGTACTTCTTACAAAATTCCAATCTGATGCACAGAGAGAGAGTTATGACAATTTTCCCATGGTCACCTCTTTGAGATGAAATTGGGGAGCCTCAAACAACTCTAACTTCCACATATGATATCTCTGAAAATATTTTGAATCAAGCTCTAAAATTTTTTGACGACATTCCTCAGGATTTCGGCTTCACTCTGTAAACATTTCAGCTTTTGAAACGTCGTAGAAAAAAATCTATAGTGAAAATTCCATGATGACATGTTTAGGTTAAATTCAAGAGCCTGCAAAAAGCCCTAACTTTCACCAATCATATCTCTAAATATATTGTGAACCAAGATCTGTCATATTTCCATGACGTTCCTCAGGATTTCTTCTTCACGCTTTAAAAATTTCATCTTCTGAAACTTCGTAGAAAAAAATTTGTAGCGAAAATTCCATGATGACTTGTTTGGAGCAGTGAAAACCTAGATTCCAAAGCTTTGATACCAAATGTTATGAAACCAAATCCAAAATTAGAAGAAAAGAGATAGCAACGCCTTAGAAATCAGCCACTTCGAGGGGGAAACCTCCAATACATTACATAAATGAATAATTCTTGGATGATACAAATTACCAAAACCTCCTTCTATATATAGGAGTCCATGGGGCCACAATATAATCCTAGACGACCTAACAATAATAATGCAAGGGCGCAATAATAAAAATATTGGGGTCACAAGGGTACAAAAATAACAATAAGGGGGCTACAATAATAAAAATAAGGGACTAAACTAGTAATATAAGGACCTAACAGAGCATTCGTCAACCCGAAATGCATGACCAACCATTCAAAAAGGCCCTCCTTGGCTTTGAAAGAAATTTTCTACGCATCGAAGGGTTCGATTGGTACCTGGTGATACCTAGACTTCAAGTCAATCTTGCTGAAATATTTCACCCCCTTGAGTTGGTCCAAAAGATCATAAATATGTGGGCTCGTGTACCTATTCCAGATAATGATCTTTTTCAACGCCCGATAGTCAATACAGATTCTCCAAGTCCCATCCTTCTTCTGCACCAACATGATCTGGCTCCCACAAGGCAATGAAATTGGCCTGATGTGGCCATTCTGCAACTCCTGAATCTGCCTCTTGATTTCGTCATTCTCTAGAATAAAGCACAGATATATTAGTCCATTGGGTAGCAGAGCACCTGGGGTCAGATCGATGGGTTGCTTGACTTGACAGTGTAGAGGCACCCCTGTGGGTGAGGTGAAGATGTCCCTGTACTCCTCCATGACCTTTTCCATCTATTGTTGTCATGTGGAGGAGCTCTGCCTGGAGGTCGTGCCCAAAGTCTTCTTCTTTCCCTGAGGGTGGATTATCAGGAAAATAAATTTCCCAGTTTTGGAAATGAGCTTATTGCATTATTTTCCAATAACCAAAGAGATGGTGGCAGGTGGTGCTATCTTCGGTATCCTATATAAATTATTGCCCAAAGTAACAATAAAAACACAGGGTCAGGACTCATAGACAACATGTCACTTCCACAAGTATGGTTGGCCCAATAATACATCAGAAAAATCAAGAGGAGCAATGTCACATAATAACTCATCTGTGCAGGGCTTGATGTTGTAGGGAAGATGACACTGCTAGCTGACACAAAGATCCCATCCTTGGTGAAGCCACCCAGTGGTGTATGATTGTGGGTGTGCTTTGGTTGGAAAGCCCAACCGCTTCATGAACTCGCTAAAATGAGGTTCTTTTGGCTTCCGTTGTTGATAATGAAATGTAGTGGGAACCCTTTACCCACATCTTGGAATGGAAAAGGTGCTCCCCCTCCTCTGGATATTCCGGTTCCTCCTTCTAATCTTCGTGGTGGCAACAGTGGCGTTGGGCTCTGCATCAATAATTTCCTTCCCTTTATCATTCGCCTTGTCAGGTTCTGATTTAGAGTGGGAGCATGCATCCAATTCAAAAGCCTTCAACTTGGGCACCAATGACTGCTTGGCTCGACATTCACTAGTGTTTTGAGTGGAGCTCTTATGGAACTCGCACCACATTTTTGTGTCCTTATTTAGCTTCACAGTGTTTTTATTTGCTTGCAGCTTTGGCTAGTTATCTTAGGTCATCCCGCCTTGGCTTTGTCCTTTTCTCTGCGTTTTGGGGGCACATTTCCATTGCTTCTGATTCACAGATCCAAAGTCTCGCTTCTTCTGTTTGAACTTCTGCTCAATCTTGGCAGCATACCGATATACTATGCTAAGAGAAGATATGTAAAGGAACTGCATTTCCCCTTGAATTTATCCATGCAAACAACTTCGATACTTCAGCACCAAATGTTTCTCCTAATATTTGATACCCAATTTTGTGTGAAGGGTATGGAATAGATTCGTCCACTCATGCACATATTGATCCCTTTGCTGCTGCAGTATAGTCCATTGTATGTATTTTTCCTCATAGCTCCCCATGGGATAATATTGTTCCTTGATGACGTCTCAGAAATAATTCCAAGTGGGTGCTACCGAAAACATAGAGGGTTCCCTTCCATCCTTTTTCTCGCAGTAGGTTTCCCACTAGTTCTTGACATGGGGGGTGACTTTAAGGAGTGAAAAAGTAATATTTTCCCGGTTGGAAAAGCCATGAACTGAGAAATACCCTTATAATAGATTCAACCATCTATCTATGACATATGCATCTATTTTTACCTCAAATATGGGAATGTGAAATTTTACTTGTACCTTAAAAGGAGTTGCGCCTCCAGAGTGGTTGTTGGATGCATATGTGCTGCCAGTGGGAAGTCGTTGAAGGATCCGGGAAAAGTTATCCATCATCACATTCCTTTGTTTCTCGAGGGCTTCTTTGAGAAATATTTTGGTAATATCTCCTACTCCCTTGTTTTTATTTTTGTCCCCCATGGGCGGTCGTTGGGGTTTGTGAGGCTGATCTTGCAAAGGTTCAACCAAATCGAGCCCTAACTCCTTATACCTTGACCTCGTTGGGGACATGAAAAGAAGTATCTAGAAAGAGCAGACCGATCTGATACCACTGATCTAGACTTATGTAGGAACACAATAAAACATAGAAATACACATAAACATAGAGATGCAGTAGAAATAAGATTTCATTTTATTAATATAACATAATTGAAATATGCTTACAAAAAAAATGGAAATAAACTATTTAGGGCACTGGTAGCTTATCTATGAGAAGAGATGTGGTAGCTATAGGCCTCTTAATTGTCATACAATGAGGCTTGAGGGCCTATTTATTATTGAGAAACAATGGAAAGCCCTAAACATCCAAAAACCTAACCCTAGGAGATGAAGCACCAAAACTATGGGCCCAGTTTGGGTAAATTGGTACATCAACTTCCTGGGGATGTATCTTTGGCATACGATCTTCGTTGACAGGCACAATACCTCGTTAGAAAGATTTATCAGAGGACTACAAATTTTTATGTAAGCAACATCGATCAACATTGAAAAATGACACATGTTTCTCCCGATTTTTCCAAAAAACTTGTTTAGGGCCTCAAAACGGCTTCGGAAGTTCAGGACCCAAAAAAACTGCTAAAAATAGTATATTGTGCTACAATTAAGGAAACTGAAAAACTGAAAGAAAAAATGGTGGGGCCCCAAGTGTAATAGGTGGGTGACCACCAATATCCACCTGGATCAAAGAATATGTGATGAAGTATGAATTTCTTCCTTCTGCACCTCTCCCGCATCATCTTGAATTTTTCGACGATTCTGTCATTCCTATTGAATCTTGTGAAAATTTAGTTTTTGATGATGTTAACACTTCTGATCATTCACAGAGCATGTGGGATGTCAATTTTTTATCTAGATGCGGAGAGGATGAATATTCTACTCTTGATATTTCAATTCTCTCATCTATCTTTCTGAAACTTAGAGGGTGAAATTTCTCATTTTTCATCTTCCCCTCTTTGCGATTCATCATATCATGATGATGCCTCCACCTGTGATATTGAACTTTGTGGTTGTGGATATCACAATATCTTCATTAATTTAGTTGGTCACGACTGAGATTTTTATGTTTTTGATCTTTCCTACCCACTGATCTGTACGATCTACCTTCTGATGAGTTAGAAGGCCCCCAATATGTTGAGGCACTTCAGCCCGGTGTAAGAACCATGGTAAAAATCCATGTAAAAAAATATATAAGACCACAATTGATGGGACACATATTCCAAGCTAAGTGGTGGGATAAACATCCTAGTGGGTGGTAATTTTGATTATTATGGATAAATTAAATTGGCAAAGGCAATGGAAATGGATATGGCTAAGGCATTAAAGAGGAAAAAAATATTTTTGGCACATTTATTTATGAAAATAATGGAAATTATGAGAAAACGAAGGTGAAAGGTCATAGGTTGCATGTGAGGAGGAAAATGAAGGAAACTAATGGAAAATGAATAAAATAGAGGCCTCATTGATAAAAAAAGTTGCTAAGGATCAGTTGGTAATTTTTTTCTCAAGCTTTTGTCTGTGCATTTTTGGAGCTCTCTCACTTTTATCTCTCGCTCTCTCATACTCTTGGATACTCAGATTTTTATTGGAGCACTATTAAAGAGTGTGGATACTTGGTGATTTCGAGCAAGAAGGAAAATCAAGAGCAGGAAATAATAAGTGGACATCAGGATCAACAACTACAACAAGATTTGATTGCAGGTGCCAAGTTGCATGTATGTTTTCCTCACTATTTTTTTCATGCATGGTGCGTACATGTGGATTTTCATAGCCTTTCCATTTCCTGGATATCCATGGTGTTGTGGGTTTATTCCATTGAATTCTTCTCGTTGGTTCTGATGATTCCTTTAGCTATTGGTTTGAGTTATTATATCCTGGAGCCTTGGTTAGACAAAATATTTAGAGCCCGAAGGATGACTGTTGGTTTGAGTTACTAGTCCTAGAGCCTTGGCTAGAAAGATGCTCTGGAGACCGTAAACAATTGGGGTTGAGTTAATATTCATGGAGAATTGGATGGAACAAACACTTTAGATCCCTGGAGCAGCTTGGATAGAGACCAATCCGTGATGGTTGTGATGTCCAACCGTGAGGTGGAATCATTGGTTGAGAGTTGAGGAAGTTTGGACTCTGGAATCCCTGGATTGGTTTTGATTGATGTGTTTGATGAGATCCCACATTCATGCTTGGAACATGGCACGAGGGTGATTGGATGAAGAGATATTTGCCTCAGCCAATCTATGGTTGGGTGGAACGTGTAAGTCCCATCTCCTATTGATTTTTAAATTCAGTAATGAGGATCTCATTCATTTGGTATTTGGTATGAAAATGTTATAGTTATTATGTGGATTCTATTGTTTTTTTATCCATGGTATTTCTATTGTTATGACGTTGGTTATAAGAATGTATTTTATCAGTGATGATGCATGGATATATCCATATTTTTACTTGTAAATGAAGAAAAAATGTATCTATGGTAAAATATATTGTATTTCATATAATTATTTAAGGGAGCAATGCTTCTTAGTGATTCTTAGATAAATATGATACCCCTATGCTTAAATATGTTGTTTACACATGTAGATTCAATGTTTGTGAAATGTTTGAAAAAATTCCTGTCATGGCTAGGAGGGGTCCAAATGAGTTCTTGCTAATGTGATTTATTATTTATCATTGTTCCAATGTGATTTATCATCCCCTAAGTTTTCATGAAGTTCTGGGAAATGACCTGGGATCTCAGCCTAAAAAGGTGGCTCAAATCATGAAGTTGTAGGCATATAATTGAGTAATTGGGGCCCTGGTCGCATGCTAGCTGTGTTGTGCCTATGGCTATATCCTCTCAGCTACTACCTCGATGTGATATGATTATGGCTAAGGCTCAAAATGGTCAAAAATTCAATCTAACTGAGGGGTAAGAGGCATGAAGGGTTGGAATACCTCCTGGGGATGTTGTTGATGTTTTGTAATGTTTTTTTTATCATGTTTCCATCGGTTCCACTTCCTCAAGGTCATCTAGGAGGTTGAATCTCATTATAGTATCCTCTCATCGCATTCTTACCTTGGTTGGATGATTCCTTTGGTAGATGTGCGAAGAGGGTGTTATAGAATGGTATCGGAGCGTGATTGTGCTCTCCTTGGGCTATGTGTGTTGATCATGCATTCATGTCGATTCCATATGTGTTCCTCATGCTTATGTTATATGTGTGCTTGCTACATTTACATGGTGTTGATCATTGTTGTAGTGATGTTTCCATGTGAAGTTTGATGGTGTCATTGTCAACATGATTGTCATGACTGGTTATGTGTTTCTCATTCTTGTGTATTATGCGTACACACTCGCTTACATATTGTTACATATTGTACGTGAATTTTTTGCTTATACTAGGGTTACACATTGGTCATGCTTCGGTGTTATCCATGTATTCTTGCTTGTGTGATGCTATATGTGGGACATGTGTTGGTCGCTCATGATTGGTTATACATGTCAAGTGGGTGCATATGGTAAATTTTAAATTGGTTTGGTGAAGGCTGTTGTGCATAAGGTCATTGTATGCAACTAGGTCATCATGATGATATTGGTATGTTATGATGCTAACGTATTGGCTAAGATAGAGCAGGAGATGCAAACCATCAAAGTGAAGTTGCAACATTGGGCTTCGAGACAAGAGCAGATCATCATACAAGTTGGTAGGTTTGGCATGCAGGTATGTGATTCACAGTTGTTGTAAGAATTAGGATTACTTATATATTTTTCATTATATTATTATTATGGTTACATGTGTGATAAATGCTAGTTGATCAATGTAGTCATATGCATTATGGTTATGTGCATTCCTTTCGTTTTATTGATTTTATGGTTACATACATGATAGATGTTAGTTAATTAGTGTGATCAAATGTACATGTGTTGGTTAGTTAAGCATGGCATTAACTTGATTACTATGTTATTTTTTTTATGAATATGTTTTATGTTAAGTTGTGTTTAGCTCGATGATTATGTTATATGTTGTTGATGAGCGTGTTATATGTTAACTTGTAGCTAGCTCGATGATTATGTTATATTTTGTTGATGAGCATGTTATATGTTAACTTATTATTGTTATAAGTTACTTAACTTGATTATTCAGGATATAACATTAATATCTTGATGTTATATGTATCATGCTAAATTGGATTGGCCTATGCAGTTGATAATGGTTATGACATTTAGGTATGAGTCGAACTAATTATGATAGTGTGTTGTACTAATCTAGACTGGTTGTGCATGTGTGATTGTATGCATGAATGAAATTTTCTTATGGGTTTATGATGTGAACATGTTATCTAGATATTGTTATGGATATCATGACCTTATGTATGATTGGGTTGATATGTTGTGAAGTTATATCGTGCTAATCTAGATTTATTATGCAGACAAGGTGTCCTCCCCTAAGATACATTAAGATATGAGTTTTATTATCTTGTGTACTTGGTACTTAACTATTGGATTATGTCATCTATCTGGTGTTGAGTGTTTGGTGTCTATTATGTCATCTAGTTGATTTATCTAACATGGTACATTTATAGTTTGTTTGAATGTTTTATTAATCGCATGATATGCGGTTGTATTTATAACATTGCATGAAGTAATGACATTGTTTTAAGAACAATTGTAATAACACATATGCGTTAAGATAGTTGATATGTACTTGAGTCCAAGTAGGTGGTAGTTGCAGCCTTATGTATTATGGCCGATGAATGTGAGTTGATTATTGATTATGACATGGTTTTTAGTCTTGGTAAAAGTTGATTCCAAATTAATATATATCTTGCCTTGATATTTGCTACATATGGCTGACATGTATGTTCAGTTATAGGTCAACGTGTTTAGCACGAAAAGGTAAGATAACTGGTATATTGTTATATTTAGTTATGCACTGACAATTATATGTTTTTGGAAGTATGATGCAGGGATCACATGGCAAAGATATTTCCATGAAATCTTGAAGAAGGATCAAGTTTAGTTTTCCTTCGGAAGCACTGGGGACCCATAGGGAATGAGTCATGGTGTTTGTTGCTAGTCTTGTGCTTTTGTTATTTTGTGATTTGTTTGTGCTTGATTTGTGGTCTTGATTGCATCTAATTTATGGCTGTAACAACCCCAGTGAAAAAATCATGTAATAACGTTAAAATAATAACCATGGTTAATGGGACATGTATTCCAAGCTGAATGATTAGGAAAATCATCCTAGGGGTTTGTTGCTGTGGTCTATTATGGCTAAGGAAATCAAAATCAGCTATGAATAAGTAATTAAAGAGGAAAAACATATTTTTGGCACATTTATTTATGAAAATAATGGAAATTAGGAGAAAAGGGAGGTAAAATATCACAGGTTTCATGTGAGGAGGAAATTGAAGGAAAATGATGGAAACTGAAGAAAATAGAGGCATATTCTATAAAAAGGCTTCTGACGATCAGTTGGTAAACTTTTGTCAATGCATTTTTTGGAGCGCTCTCATTATTATCTCTCTCTCATACTCTTGGATACTTAGATTTTTCTTGGAGAACTCTTGGAGAGTGTGGATACTTTGTGATTTGGAGCAAGAAGGCAAATGAAGAGCAGGATAGAGCATGTGGGCATCGGGATAACCAACTGCAACGGGATTTGATTTCAGGTACCGAGTTGCATGTATGTTTTCCTCATTGGTTTTTGCATGGATGGTGCATGCATGTGGATTTCTTAGCCTTGGAATTTCCTTGACAACCATGGTATTGTGGGTTTATTTCCATTAATTTTTTTCTGGTTGGTTCTCATGATTCCTTTAGTTTTTGGGTTGTGTTATGGAACCAACTCCCAAAATAGAAGAAAAGAGAGATCAATGCCTTAGAAATCAACTGCTTCGAGGGGGGAACCTCCTTTACATTACATACATGAAAAATTATTAGATGATACAAATGAAAAACCCTCCTTTCTATATGTAGGAATCCATGGGGTCACAATATAATCCTAGCCGACCTAAAAATAATAATGTAAGGGAACAACAATAACAATAGTGGACTTTTATGGGGCACAATAATAACAATATGGGGACTACAGGGGTACAAAAATAAAAATAAAGGGGCTACACTAACAACAACAAGGGACTACTATAATGTTCCTACTTAGCCTTAGCTAATAGGAAACATTCAATTTTGATTTAATTTATGCTTTATGAATAAATTAATAAAGGAGGAAATGTAAAACTCCTAAAAAGTATGAATAAATCAATGCCCATGTGAAAAAAGACAAATAGGGGCTATGTAAATAATCACTTGCAGGTGTGAAAGAGGTTTGAGCCAAAGATTGGGTCCACCTTGACCAAATCAACTGCGTTGTCTAGGTTCAGTGTATCTCTAAAAGGCACTGCGAAGTTCTAGAAGGGAGCCTATAATGTGAAGAGGGTTAAATCATCAAAGTGGTTTAGGGTTTGCAAGAGCTTTCTCATATTATAAAAGAAGGAGGAGAGCAACATGAAGGGGTTGTTGATGAATTATATTTCTGAAGTATTTGTATGCTTAGACAAATACCATTCTCTATTGTTTAGTGGAGGATTGTGATTGGAATTCCTGTTTAGGAGTTTCATCTCTTCCCTTGCGGATCATTGGAGGAGTTCTTTGCTGAAGTTGGCCACTATCTAGTTTAAGACCAAGCTCTATCTTTCATGAGCAGCACTGGCCCATTGAGGGTTTTGCAGCTGCTATCTTTTGTAGCAAGTGGCATTCTAGATCTACTTAGATCTAGTTTTTTTTTAGAGGCTTTCTCTATTAGAGAGTATTCTTCAGCCTCCAAGGGGTTAGCTGATCTATATTTTGTATCATATCTATACTTTAATTCCATGTATTCAGTCTCCTTCACCCTTTGCGCAGTTTCTGCTCCATACTGCGTTATTTTGTGAGAGGGCTTCTTGTTTCAGTTTGCTATTAGTTTGGAGGAAGATCTCTTGGTGTTAGGCTTGCCTTCCCTTGGTGATCCATGGATTGGGTTACTGTTCCATGTATCTATAGATCTGATCTATTTCAGTAATAAAAGTTAGCTTCAGAAATTTCTGGGTTTTCTACAGCATAGTATATTGTAATTCAGATCTACAACTTAATATGCAGTATTTTGATGTAATTCCAATTGGATCTTGTTCTTAAAGTATTGTAGCTTCCAGATATGTATTAGATCTGATGTTTCATTCATATATTTTTCATATATCTGAAATTTAATGTACAGCAGTTGAACCATCTGGAAAATAACGCTGTCTATGTAATTCTGCATTTTACTTCTAGTTACAGCGCTCATTTCTGAAGGGATCTTGCCCTAGTTCTTTTTGTAATCAGTTGTAAAGGAAATAAACTCATGTGTAAATCTAATTTACTGATATATTATTGAATTATCAGATCTTTGGCTAACTTCCTCTGAGTTTCAGTCAAATCTTCCAATTCTAGTAGCTGGGGTTTTCATTTTGTAGCAGTCTCTCTCTTTGGCTGATTTCTAGCTAGTCTTGTTTCCGGGAGATCTGTTTAATGTGCTTAAACTTATTTGTTTCTACTAAAATTGCACATATATGTCACATACAGCTTGAATGAGGGGATCCTAGCCCTGATATGTGTTTTCCTTGCTTATATTTTCTTATACAACGTTTTCATTGAAGGCCTTGTTGAGATTCCTGAATGGGATTATTCCAAGTTCTATAGGCAGAGTCTACAGTTGGCCAGGTAGCCTCTAGTTCTCACCCTATTTTTAGAGGTGACATAACCATTAAATTCCTCTGTAGTCCATCTCTAACATATAATCTTGAGAATCCCCAAAAAGGAACATTACAGTGGTATCAGAGCATGATCTCTGGCTCAGCCTGTGAGATCAAGCTATCAAAGAGGTGTTGAGGAGAAGAAGTAAGTAGAAAGTAGAAAGGATGGAGAGGATGAGATTACTCTCATCCATTTTCATATCAAAGAAGAGCCTCTGCAAGGAGGTTCAAGAAATGAGAGAAGAAAGGCACAATGAAACTCCAAGAGGGTTTCAAGGTGGAGAAAGCCGCAGTAAAACCTCTAGAGGGTTTCAGGAGGAAGGAGAAGATGGATGCACTTCCATTTCTCATGGAGGAAGTGCAAAGTATTGGGGGCCACAAGAGAAAGTGGATAGATGGCCAAATGATGAGGAGCTCTCTTCTCCACCTGTGGTGGTTTCTACCAGCGTTGTCATGTTCATAGAAGGACAATTAACCATATCAGTAGTTGGATCATCCAACACATTGAAGAGAGATACTTTTGCATCCCTACAAGATGTCTCAAGGGGTCCTAAAGGTATGCATGAGTTTCCATGCTATAACATTTCTGAAGAGTTCATGAATGGCTTTGGGAATTTGTCTTCACATGGCCCAGGATCGAAATGCCTTGCTGATGAGGAGAGGCAAGCTTGCACAGCGCTGGTCAACTTGGGTTTTCCCCAAGAAAATATCAACATCCATCCCATTGCACCCTTATTAAGTTGCAGGCAGCATAAGGGATTATGGTGCAAGGATTTGGGGAGCATCATGCATGAGGTGCCATCTCCTAATGATGTTTTGTTTTTAACACACTTGGGTTCTGTTGGATTCAAGGGGTTGATTGGTGGGATATCTCTTTTGAGAGACCTCCAATGGGTTACATCTCAACCTCCCATGAGGTGTAAGGAGAAATACTTTCTCTGGGAGATTAGGGGTCTTCATTGGGAATATGCCAAGAGAAAGGATCATCAAGGGAGGCCCTAATTGGATGAAGAAGGATGGGTAGAAAGAAAGAGGCTTGTGAGCCACCTGCAAATCTATGATACATGCCAGCAAGAAGCATGGCTGTGCTGGTTGCTTTTGGGTGAGTATGGTCACTACCTAAAAATTTCTACTTCCTTATCTCATGCCTTAAGCTTCAATGATGGGATGCATAAGAAGAAGGCATGGGTGTTGTGGCCATTAAGAAGAGAGGTTGGAAATTACATGATGGATCCTGTGTCCATATATTTTCTTTTTTTTGAGGTATGTCTCATGTGCTCACATGTATTTATGTTTGAGATGTATTTTATGAATGAACATTGTCTTGGGAGGAAGGATGACTTCCCCATGGTATATGAGGGAGCTGATTTTCTCTATGTTGATGAGGCATCTCACATGTCTATCATTATTTTACTGCTCCATGATCTACATTTTGATAATGCAAGGATGCAGCAAGGGTCCTTGTTGCTATGGCTATTGTTGAGAGAACATGGGCTAAAATTTCTCCATACTCACCATGATGTTTTAGAAGAAAATTATGGCACCATGTCTACTTATTTTGATCTTGTACAATTGATATATATTGTTATTTACTGCCATATAGTAAAAGGGTACTTATGCACAGCTAGCACATTGCTGAAGGGAAACTTTCCACATGACACCTTTGGCATAAAGGAGGTCAAAAGAAGGAGTTATATTTCAGCCAACCCTTTTCTATGAGGCTCAACAAGATCAACTTGAGGAGCTATTGTTGTGGGGGGCTTGAAGAAGAGCTACATAATCATTTCCAAAGATGCATGAAACATGCAAAAATGGAGCAGCCACATGACTCTTTGAGAGATTTGAATCAGCTCACTCTTTCTTCTTTGGAAGGAGAAGGTAGTTCCATGCACCACTCCTTTGATTGGGGGAAGCTACATCAGCACTTGCAAGAGTGCATGGGTTATGAGGAGTTGGAGCAGCCAAGGGACTCTATGCAAGAGTCATTCCAGCCACCTCTTCCTACTCTTGAAGGAGGAGAAACACCCATGCACAACCCCATGAGTATGAGAGTTTTGAATGGTAAGAAATATGATCTTATGGAGTATGTTTATTTTTCTGATTTGGCACATTCTCTTACCATATGTATGCAAGCCATGGCTCCTACAAGGAGTAATATTACATGCATATCTCATGGCATTGATGAGGCTAATAAAAATTCCAAAGCTGGCCACTCCCTTGAGGTGCAAGGGGAGATTATCTATCATGATGGGTGCTTCCCAAAGGCACCTAATGAGGGCTTCACTTTCAGCCATATCAAAGTGACCCATGCAGCAGAGATGTGATGGGAGTACCACCTATCACACTCAGATCTACTCAAAACAAGGATTGCACTGTGCTGGTACCTTATGTGGGATTGTGACCCACCTCCTCAAGTGCAACTCTCATTTTTCCTATGTGTGATTTTGCTTCCATACATAGATGAAATATTGATATTGTTTATGGGTATGTATGGGCAAAGAGTAAGTAGTGTACATGTACCACATGGGATGGAAATTTGTCCTGTACTTCATGATACATGCTTCAAATTTGACATTGCTTCACCTATGTTCATTTCTGTTGAGTTTTACACTCCTGAAGGGGCAGACTATGCACCTATCATGTTGGCATTGGAGGAGCAATTTCTGATGCATTGGCTTGGTGAGCACTTAATCCATGATGAAAGCTTGATTCTTGATGGTTCCATCAATGGAGAAGGAGAAGAAATACATCTCTTACCCTGTCAGTTGCTTGAGGACAAGCAACATTTTGGAGGGGAGGACTGTAATGTTCCTACTTAGCCTTAGCTAAGAGGAAACATTCAATTTTGATTTAATTTATGCTTTATGAATAAATTAATAAAGGAGGAAATGTAAAAATCCTAAAAAGTATGAATAAATCAATGCCCATGTGAACAAAGACAAATCAGGGCTATGTAAATAATCACTTGCAGGTGTGAAAGAGGTTTGAGCCAAAGATTGGGTCCACCTTGACCAAATCAACTGCGCTGTCTAGGTTCATTGTATCTCCAAAAGGGACTGCGCAATTCTAGAAGGGAACCTATAATGTGAATAGGGTTAACTCATCAAAGTGGTTTAGGGTTTGCAAGATATTTCTCATATTATAAAAGAAGGAGGAGAGCAACATGAAGGGGTTGTTGATGAATTATATTTCTGAAGTATTTGTCTGCTTAGACAAATACCATTCTCTGTTGTTTAGTGGAGGATTGTGATTGGAATTCCTATTTAGGAGTTTCATTTCTTCCCTTGAGGAAAATTCGAGGAGTTATTTGCTGAATTTGGCCACTATCTAGTTTGAGACCAAGCTCTATCTTTCATGAGCAGCGTTGGCCCATTGAGGGTTTTGCAGCTGCTATCTTTTGTAGCAAGTGGAATTCTAGATCTGCTTAGATCTAGTTGTTTTTGAGAGGCTTTCTCTATTGGAGAGTGTTCTTCAGCCTCCAAGGGGTTAGATGATCTATATTTTGTATCATATCTGTACTTTCATTCCATGTATTCAGTCTCCTTCACCCTCTGCGCAGTTTCTGCTCCATACTGCGTTATTTTGTGAGAGGGCTTCTTGATTCAGTTTGCTATCAGTTTGGAGGAAGATCTCTTGGTGTTAGGCTTGCCTTCCTTTGGTGATCCATGGATTGGGTTTCTGATCCATGTCTATATAGATCTGATCTATTTCAGTAATAAAATTTAGCTTCAGAAATTTCTGGGTTTTCTGCAGCACAGTATATTGTAATTCAGATCTACAGCTTAATATGCAGTATTTTGATGTAATTCCAATTGGATCTTGTTCTTAAAGTATTGCAGCTTCCAGATCTGTATTAGATCTGATGTTTCATCCATAGATCTATCATATATATGAAATGTAATGTACAACAGCTGAACCATCTGGAAAATAACACTGTCTATGTAATTCTGCATTTTATTTCTAGTTACAGCTCTCATTTCTGAAGGGATCTTGCCCTAGTTTTTTTTGTAATCAGTTGTAAAGGAAATAAACTCATGTGTAAATCTGATTTACTGATATATTACTGAAGTATCGAATATTTTTCTGACATCCTCTGAGTTTCAGTCAAATTTTCGCAATTATAGTAGCTGGGGTTTTCATTTTGTAGCAGTCTCTCTCTTTGGCTGATTTCTAGCTAGTCTTGTTTCTGAGAAATCTGTTTAATGTGCTTAAACTTATTTTTTCTGCTGAAATTGCATATACATGTCACATACAGCTTGAATGAGGGGATCCTAGCCCTGATCTGTGTTTTCCTTGCTTAGATTTTCTTATACAACGTTTTCATTGAAGGCGTTGTTGAGATTCCTGAATGGGATTATTCCAAGTTCTATATGCAGAGTCTACAGTTGTCCAGGTAGCCTCTAGTTCTCACCCTCTTTTAAAAGGTGACATAACCAGTAACTGCCTCTATATTCCATCTCTGACATAGAATCTTGAGAATCCAAAAAAAGGAACATTACAACTACTCTAGTAATATAGAGACCTAACATGCCCCTCTCCTTCAAAAAAATGTTGTCCTCAACGCTTGTGTAGCTCTAGATGCTTCTGTATAAATTTCTCATCCTCCCATGTGGAATATTCAATTGGTAATTTCTTCCACTTGATGAGATACTCTGAAATTGATCGATTTCGTAGTTGTCGAGTTATTTTTTCTATGACTGCTTCAGGTTCCAATATGATTTTTCATTCCTCATCAAGTTTTGGAAATATTATTTGAACTGGAAATTTGTCACCTATAACCTTATTTAAGTGTGAAACATGGAAAAATAGGTGCACTCGAGAAGAAGAAGGAAGCTCTAATTTGTATGCCATAGTACCAATATTTTGCAACACCTTGTAAGGACCATATTACTTTGGATATAATTTATTATCCTTCTTAGCTTGCTTGAGGGACATTTGTTTGTATGGTTGTAGCCATAAAAATACCTAGTCTCTTACATCGAAACCTCTCTTGTGCGATGTTGATTTGCCTATTGTTTCATTCTATTTTGTCCCAAATTTAGGTTGTCCTTTAAGAGTTAGAGAACTTGTTGTTGATGCTCCATGTGATATTCCACTACTTGAACCCTAGAATTTTCTCTTAAAGATGATGTGATGGACGATGGATGATATCCATAAAGTTCCATAAATGGGGTCATTTTCGATGTAGTATGGAAGGAAGTGTTATACCACCATTCAGTGAGAGGTAATCACTTGACCCATTGTGTTTGTTTATCAGATAAAAAACAATGAATATATCCTTCCAAAAATTTGTTCACTATCTTAGTTTCCCATCGGATTGAGGATGATAAGATGAGCTATGAGCTAGTTGTAATATCCCAAAATTGGGATGCAGCAATATATGAACACAATAATGAAAGAGCAATGATACATCAACTCATAAAATGTAAGAAGATCCAAATAGCCATCATATTAAGATCATAGCAGCAAAAGTAGACAAGATATTTAGGAAATAATCACTCAACTAGTTAGGCCACACAAGCCTCAAGAGAACATGTATATGAAAAATAAAGTACACTCCTACACAAATATTGCCCAAGGCTATGACATCACAGTTTTATTGAGAATAAATGTTGCTGGAAAGTGTCAATACACAGATCTGTAATAATATAGCTCATACAATTATGGGAGTGAATATCTAAGCTCCCAAACACAATTCCAAGACAATCCAGAGAGGATTTCCTGAAATATGCAAAAAGTGAAAAATGCCGAAATGCAGTCCTAGGACTGAATAGCATTTGCAACTCAAGAACTGGATGGAGATGGCTGAAGATGCTGCATAAGATGAATAAACCTTCTCCAATGGATCTTCCAAGTGAAAGGTTGATCCTAACACTGAAGATGTCACCTTCCAAACTAATACTGCAACCCCTCACTGTAAATGGTCACAGAAATAATGTAGTCACTGAGGGATACTGCGCTGGAGGTGAAAGAAAATATGTTGGCCAAGTGCCAATATCTGAAATCAGCTCTAAAGTATTCTTCACTAATATCCCAAAGGAAAGAAAGCTTCTTCCTCTGAAAAACAAGCTCTAGAAGTGGTGTTGTGAAACCTCCACTGCAACACCTTGCAACACAATGTTATATTCTGCAGAATTAACACTGTAGCTGAAGGAGGTAGCTTGGCCTCAAGCCTGAATATGGAGAAATGAATTGCAAGCTCCCTTAAGAGGCCTCTAAATAAAGGAGAAGGAATTCCAAAACAGGAATGCCTTGTGCTAAGCAGAACAACAATCTCAACTAAACAGTTGAAGAAAGCACAATAGTCATGCATACCACAAATTCAATAATCAATAACATAAGATAATATGGATGCCTTGCCCTCCTTTTATACAAATGGAAGCCCTATCACCTTGGGTCCCACTCATTAGGGTTTCCTCCACCAAGGAATCTTCCTCCCACTATCACTGCGTTGTCTCCAAAGATGATCTCCACCTCTTATCCCAACGCTATTGACTTGGTCAAACTTGACCTTGTCCACATGCAAATGTCCCTTTTCACAGATGAGGGTGTGAAATCCATCTCCTATGATGATCCCTTTTCACATTATGAGGGATTTTACTCTTGATTCTAAAATGTATGGACATCCTTACCCATTTATTCATCTCCTCAATGTAAACAACAAAAATCAATATTCCAATTAGTTGGATGCTAATTTTGGAATATTAGAGTCCTCCCCTCCCAAATGTTGCTTGTCTTCAAGCAACTGCAAGGATAGAAATAAAGAGCCTCCTCCTCTCCCCCTGTAGAATCCTCATATGATAAAATCCTCCAAGGATCAAGATGTTGTCTCATCAATACATCTCCAAGTTGCCCCTCCCAAGTATGCAAGCTAGCCTTTGGTGAGCATCGCAAATAGCTATCATAATGTAAGAATGAAACATACATGGAGGCAATAATGGGCTATCTAAAGGACTTCTTGAGGGATGAGGTTTCATATAGATTGGGATCTACCATCCCCATGTGAATCTCCCATCCCCAAGCTATCATCCATACAAAATGAGTTACCTCACAATATGGAAAATCCTGAAAATTCTCCTCCACCTTTGGCTCCTGCAATGTAGGTGGGCTGAATAACTGAACATGGTATAAAAAATAGGAGTTTCTTCTTCATAAGATTTTTCCTTAGTAGGACAGTCTTCTTCATACTCTGAGTCTGAATTTGGCATTTCACACCCATTTCTAGACTGTAGGAAATCCTCTATTTGTTTATCTCCTTCAAAGACTTGCCAATATTTGATATTATTAGGGACTGCTGGCCTATATTTAACATGGAATGTATATTTTTTGCTTTCATAAGGTTTCAGACATGTACTAGCAGCAAATTCTAAACCATTGGCAAGAATGTTTTGGTTTCTGGGGACAAAATTAAGCTCATATTATGTGAATGTTTTTAAAAGTTCTATAACATCATCTCTATAAGCTTGTAATCTTGTATGCTTGGAAGTATATTCTCCATTCACTTGTTTAATAATCAGTTCTGAGTCTCGATGGACAATTATCCTCTTGGCTCCTAATTTTCTCAATAATTGTAGTCCTAAGAGGAGAGCTTCATATTCAACTATGTTATTTGTGCATTGAAATTTTAGCTTGTATGAATGACCTTCAGCATGATTTTTTTTTGTGTTATGTACCCATATGCCTGCTCCTGAACCATTTTTGCTACAAGACCCATGAAAACTCATGCTCCAAAGAGGTTCATGTTCATATTTTTCGTTAAGGTTATTTATGTCCTCTTTGGCCTGTTTGTCATAGCTGCCACTGTGTTGTTCTTTAGGGTCTGAACTATGTTGAGTTTTGTCTTGTTCCTCATGGTTTTCATTGTGTTGAGGATTTTTTATTTGTTTCTCATGATCAACATTCTGTTGGTGACTGATTTGTTTCCTAGGATTCTCCTTGTGTTTGCTGTAATTTTCGGAATTAGCAAACTGTTTAGGTTTTTTCTCTTTTCCTCCCTCTTTTCCTATTATTAGTTTGTCATCTACTTCTTCTTTCTCATTAAAATTTTCATCATTGTAAAGAATGAATGAGTCAAGGTCCGTGTGAATAGAATAAAGTGGGGAGTTGTCTGGTTTTTCTTGACTGCTAACCATATATTTCATGTGTGTCTCCCTATATAGTCTTCTTGGTTGACTAAAGACAGGGATGGTTGCATAAGTCATATCCATCTGTAGGGTACCTTGGAGTTTAGCACCCCATGAACTTGAAATGAGCATGCCATATTTAGGAGGTATATCAACCACTACAATGTCCATCACTAAGCTCTTGGCTGGTATTTGTGCTAAGTTTACACATAAGTCTTTGATTAGGCCTAGACATTTAACTCTACTAGAATTAAAAGAGTATAAATCTTTGTATGGTCTAGCTATCTCAAGGCCTAGTCTCTCCATTACTACTTTAGGCATAAGTTTATGGGAAGCTCCTGAGTCAAGCATGGCATTATGAAAAATATTATCATGGATGTTTAGACTGACATAGAAGGGAGGAACACCTCCTTCTTGAAATTTACTTTCTACTTCTAGCCCAAACAGAAGCTCAGGCTTGTCATTAGTCACATTGACAGAATCATTTTGTTCTCCTATGCTTAAAGCTCTAAAAATTTGGGTTTTATATACATATTGGGTGACTAAGTTAGTAAGAGGAACATGGATTCTGATTTTAGCAATTTTTCTCTCTATGTTGAAAGGTATCTGAGTTTTTAATATGTTTAAATCAGCCTTTTTAGTCACTGTTTTCTCTGCAAAATCATCTTGCTGGTTTTTATTATGGACAATAGTTAAAATGGTTTTACTAGGAGCATTAGCTGAGTTTCTAGTGCTACTTTGGTCACCACTATATTTTTCATAATTTAGGGTGCTTTTTCCTATTTTTATCAGAATTTCAGCGACTGTTTTATTGTTTTTTGCTGTCTTTTTGGAAATTTTTTCAGGATTGTTTTTAGCAGAAATTTCAGTGGTTTTCTTTTTGGGAGTGCCTTAATTATTTTTACTTCTAAGGTCATATTGTTTATGAACTTCCATTATAGCATTTTTAAATCCTTGTTTGTAATCTTCAGATTCTGGGCTTTCTTCATGATAGGGTGTATATATGTCTTGTTCTTCTTCATTGAGGAAAACAATATCCTCATTGCTTACTCCTAATAAGTTTATGTGATTTCCCTCTGTTTCTTCAATCACTCCCTCATCTTCATCAACATAATTCTGTTGGAAAGGAGTTTTGACTTGCTGATCAGGGCCTCTTTGTCTAATTTGAGGGGGATTCCCTCTAAACTTTTGGTTATGATTTTGATTTTTGTTTTGAGGATCTATTTGGTTTTATTTAGGATAAGCTTTCTCATTCATGTTTATTCTTTCCATCATCATCTCCATGGTTCTAACTAGACTATCAATTTTGGCGTCTGATGTGGAAATTCCAGCTTCGTCCTTGTAGGTAACCCTTTTCTCTGCTTTCAATCTAGCCCTTCTGGCATTAAGGTTAGCTTCTAGACTTACTTCCCCTTTCTGCATGTCTTCTAATGTGAGGGGTTCTCTCTCCCTTAATTGATAACACATGTCTGGGCCAAACCCTTCAAGAAACTTTATTAAGGCTAATCCTTGTGGGGGTTTCATTTGTGGAGGGAGTGCATTATAAACACTATTGAATCTAGTGCAATAATCTTGGACACTCTCTCCAGTATTTATTTTAAGGTCATTGTATTCTGACAGGATTTGAAGGGGATTTCTCTTAACTTCCCATTTTTTTAGGGACAGTTGATGGAAAGCAGGCAGATCATTAATATTGTTTGGGGTTAAACCTTTGAACCATTTTCTTGCTTCCCCCCAAGCTTTAAGCAAACATTCTAAGTTTTACAGTTTCATCATCTATTTCTTGTCGATCAAAGTAATCATTCATTCTATCCACATGTTGTTGAGCTGTAGTAGAACTACTAGCATCATATAATGGAATCTTGGACTGATAGTCCTGTGGGAGAGAAACTAAAGATAAAGGAAGGACTAAGGGAGCATACCATGTTGCCATAATATGAGCTTGTGGAAACAATGGGGGGTTAACAAGTGGAGGAAGGTGATGAAGTGGAGTGGTTTGAACAGTGGGTGTATGTATGGGTGAAGCTGAAGGTGAAGCTAAAGTACTTGGACCAGCTAAGTGATGTTGAGCAGATTTAGGATGAGAGAAGCCAAAATTATGGATAAAATGGAGATCTGGAGTAGTGGAAGGAGAGGCTTCCCTGCTACTACTTTGTTGTGAGTCTTCAAGCTCAAGGTTTATCTGGTATATACCACTTTGTGACTTGGTTCTAGATAAGCTTCTGATATGAGGTAAGTCAACTTGGGTACTCTGCAAGTTTATAAGGTTTTCAGGGATTGAACTTGATCTCAGGATGGGTCCAACAATAGTTGGGTTTTTAGATGAAGGAGACTTCCTAAGAATTCTTTTAGGATTATCAACTATTGCATGAGGATTTGGGTTAGGATGGGATCTAGTATGGATTCTTCTAGAAGCCATGATTTTGGACCTAATAAGTCAGAAAGGTTTTTAGAGATAAAACAGTCTTAAGAGACAAACCAAACTTGAAAAGAGATACTTAATCCACAAGTATTCTTGACTGGGTATTGTTGGATGTCTTGATGATAGGGTAAGTTTCCCGGTGGAGTCAATGGAAATTAGTGGAGTCACTAGGTGGAGGATTTTTACTTGTTTTATAGGACTTGTTGTTGTCAACCATCAACAATCAGGAACCAATCTTGGCTGAAACTTGATTCGTTTTAAACTAATGAGTTTTTCTGAGTTTTGAGTGAATCTGAAATGTTTATTACTCAGTATTCCCTAGTATGGTTGCCACTATGTTGGCTCCCTGTGATTTTCTAGATTGGCAAGAACAAACACTACAGAGGCCACATCAGAACCGCTTTGGAATCCTAGGACCTAGCCTTCCTGGATTCAGAGAGGGATCTCTCTATTTAAGGTATTTTTGATTGATTTATGTTTGTGCTCTTTGTTTTAATATTTTAGGCTAGCTATTAAGTTCTAAGGACTTGTTTTGGTTTTGGTTGGATTAAACGATAGATTGAAAGATTAATGGTGTGACTGATGGAGAAAATGTTTCAACTGAACAAATAGACTGTGAGAATACATAAATTCATTGGGCAATGGAGTCATAAAAGGATTTAATTGTTCATCAACTCTGTAAGGGCTTTCATAGGGCAAGATAACTATATCAAGTGTATTCTTTAGACTAGTTTGTGATATGAAACAATAAGAATTTGTGAAGGCAACAAAGCTATAGTCAGTCAAGAATCTTCTAGCCCTACTTAAACAAGAAAAGCCTTTCAAAGTAACTGTTTGGAGCAAGTCAAAGGGTAGGACAAACCATAATCCTCTTTGGACAAAATTTAATAAGAAAACTTTTAAGACAACAATCCAGTAATTCAAGAACTACTTTCAGACAAATAAAACATATAAGATAAACAGTAAGAGTGGCCTAATATCAAACATAAATAATCTAATATACTTTCGAAAAACTCTTAAAAGATTATTCAAAGAAACATTTCAAGATAGTCCAATGGGCAGGGCACACCATAAACCTCACTAGTTCAGACTCTAATAATTTTGCTTCAAAGAAAGGTCCTAAAAAAAATTTCTCAAGTCTTACCCAAAGGAACATGGATTCACCAAAATTTCCTTGGTTTCATTCTATTGAATCATTTCCAAGACAACAAGCTAGATATGACTAGAAGGCAATTAAGAATCTTCTAATCAAACCCATGCAGAGGAAAATATGAATATAAAGAGTACAGACAGAAATAGGGTGCTGAAATAGCAAATCCTAATCTAAAACTTTTGGTTCTTTATCAAAGAAAGATGAAAAAAGATGGAAAAACATAAGAAGAAACAACAACAAATAGGAAAACTTCACCATTGACATAGCTCAAGGATCCAGTGAACATGCTTGTATTATTGATGATCAAACCGGTTACAATACTCCATGTACAACAGCTCTATGCAACTCAGAGCTTTCTTCACTTCAGTCTAGCATTCCTCAGTTAGCTCAACAACAGAAATCAGTCCAAAAACCATCAAGTAACCAACATTTACAATGAGGCTTATATGAAGTATTTAAATGAAAAATGAGGAGGTGATGCTATGCTAGGGTGTATAAATGTTATTTATTATAGAGTTAATTATTTTTTACCTTTGAGACCATGCAAGGCCCAAGGCAAAAATATCTAGAAGAGTTACTCTAAATAATAACTCGTGTCTTAACTTCTAAGTTAGTTTAGCTGAAATATTTGACTTTTAAGGTTATGTAATAACTGTCGAGTTGCTTCAAAATATCTCTGACATGAGTAATAACTGTTTGATGCTTTTATGGAAAGACACAATGCTGTAGGTGGAAATTTGTCTATGGAGAATTAATTTCTCCTTTGTTTGAGTAATTCAAAGGTGTTTATAGGTATTTTTCCTTGTTTATTGCTTTAAACTCTGTTTAAGGCCTTGATTTTTCTTTTAGCCTTCATGATCATCCTTTCTGTCCTTTGCTTTATGACTGTATCTACTTTATTCTTTTGTCCTTAAGATCTTTGTCTTTATCCTTAATCAGTGTCTCTTAGTCTAATCTTCTGCTTATTTTTTAATCCTTGGATTAGGCTTTATCCTCTGTTTCTTCATTCTTTCACTAATCTTCTTTGACTGTCTGTGTGCAAGGTTTTTCTGTATGCACAGGAGGGTTCCTTTGATCGGATCGGTGGTCTTGAATCATTGATTTTAACCTTTAGATTTACCCTAGGTCCCTTTTCTTCATGTTTCTGGCCTCTTGGATTGTCATCCAAAGGCCTCTGCCACTTAATTTTGACTATGGGATGGCATCTTGGGCTCAGACTGCCATTAAAACTGCAACAAATACAAACCAAAATTAATTTAAAACCTACATTTTTGGGTTAAAACTACTTTCAGGGTCCTGGGAGGCATCAGAGGAGCTTTGCAGAGGAAGGGGAGAAGCAGAGGGGAGGGGTTCCACAGGTGGAACAAGTGGAAAGAGGGAAAATTTTGAATGTTGGTGCAAATAGGAGGCCGGGAAGTTTTGTGGAAACAGGCGGTTTTATCACGTGGATAATGGTTGGTAAGTGGTTTCGGGGTAAATGGACGTGATACCACATGTTTCTTGACATGTGTCCAGGGAAAAACCGCCTATTTCACGTGGAAATGGGGTGTTAAACCCTGACAGCACAATGCGCGTGATATGGGATGCGGGTTGTTAGATCTGAAGTAGTCAGATCAACAGTGTGGGTTAAAACCGATGGTGGGGTGCAACCTCGGAGGGGCGGTAGTGGGGTGCAGGTGGCAGATGGGGATTGGGTGGTGGTGTTCTGAGTGGAAGGTGGGGCCGGCAGTGACGTAGCTCATCGTGTAGTGGGAGTGTGCATAGGGAGAAGGAGGAGAGGCGGGGAGTGCGGTGGCTGTCAGATCTAAGGTGATCGATGGTGGAGATCACTCCAAGGAATAAATGGGCGACGAGATGGTTGATAGGAAAGGCTAAGGGCGGGAGCATGATAGCTGTTAGATCGGGTCAATCAACGGTGGATCTTGCTCGAGAAAAAACAATGGAGTGGGATGAACGATAGGTGAAGCGGGTTTACATGAATGGCGGAGGTGGCAGTCCCATGAGGGAGAGATTAGAACTGGGGGCTGGGGTTTTTAAGCCAAGAAGGGCTTTAAAGGCCTTATTTGCAAATAATCAGATTTAGCACTAAAAAAAGGGTTTTTAGTTCTTTTTAAAGGGGTCCAATAGGGTAAAAAGAGCTACTTAAAACCAAGTAAAGGGGTTTTTCATGGTTTAAATCCTGTTTTAGGAAAATATGAGGAATAAATGGGGGATTTTGAAGAAGGGAGAAAGGACTTTTTAGAAGGGAAAATGGGTGTTTCAGGAGGGGATATTATGGAGGTGAAAATGGGGGAATGAGCCTGAAGCAAGCCTCTTTTGAAAAATTAGGGTGACTTGGGAAGTTTTTGAATGATGATTTTAGTGAAGGGATAAATTATGAGATAATGACCACAGTGAGATTTCCAAAACTCACAATGTTTTTCATAAAAGATTGTTTTTGTAAATCTGAGAACCTATTTAGCCATCATTTGAAATGACAAACTTTTATGGATGGCTAACATGCTGCATGAAGATCCTCCTTCTTATGCTTGGAAATCCAAGTTAAGAATATCATATTTTTGTAATAGATGTTTCCATCCACTACTCTATCACTCTCACCTCCTCCTTGTCCACCAAGTGAATCATATGTGAAGTGATCCTGGGAATACTCCATCAATAAACCCAACCTCCCAAGTGACAACGTTGTTGGCCTATGTAAATAGGCTCGCCAACTCATAGCTCCATTATTTGACATGCCCATTGTCAAAGACATCTCCCACAATGTTGCTACATATAGGGAATTCCTTCCAAAGTGGAAGTACCTCCTAATCATCCAAGGCTAAGGAGTAGCCCCTTTGCACCATGATAGTGCCATCTCCTATTCCTACAACATCATGCAAAGTATGAGAGAAAATCTACCCATGTTATCCCAAGAAGAACCAAAGAAACAATAGTTTTTGCTGCCTCCTCATACCTCCATCATAAAAATAATGAGGTGAAAACATAATGATTGATATGAAGAATTTCATATCAACACAATGCATCCATACTCCTTGATACCTTATGATGCAAGCATCCTGCCAGACTTCTTCCACCCACATACCCTTTGAAAGAGGATATGTCACATGATGGCCAAACTCTTCCAAGATTAGCCAACGTAGCCAAGCCTCCTGCTGCTAAATGTCATACATTTGCAAGTATCTTTCCAGCCTCTTGCTCACCATCCATACCCATTCATACAAATGTATGTGCCTCCCATCATGCTCTACCTTTGTACCCTTCCAATGAAGACAACCATCCTCCCAATTCAGATTTCTCTTCTTTCATTTCATGGGATGTTGAAATGCAACCCCTTGGAGATCTCCTAGAGAAGATCTCACACCCATGATCGTCTTGAATCCATAAAGATCCAAGTGTGCTGAAGGAAAAACCTCCTTACTGTTTCTTAATGAAAGCGTTGTTAATCTCCTCAGTGGGTGTATTGGTTGTCTCATGCTCCAACTCAAGGATGAAAATAGAGTTCTACATAGGATGGTTTAGGACAATGTTCATCTTATCCTTCACACCCCAACCCCAAGTGTGGTGTGTAGCTCAACAACGGCACACTAGGATGATGGTTCATTCCTTCCTTGATCAATTCAAGGTTGCACAGTGTAGTGCAATCTTGCTGCTCCAAATTAGCAGGATGCAATGGTATATATCCCTCCATAAGATTTGCTGAAATAATAGGAGGTGGAAACTTAGGCATACCTTAGTGAAATTTGGGAAAATCTTGTAAGGCTACAAGAGTTCCTTCCTCCAATGTGTTGGCTCCCCAAACCGCTAAAGATGATGGCTGCTCCATAATTGTATCAACGCTGGTACATGCCTCCTTCAATGGTGGTGAGGGCTTCTCCTTCTCTGATTTCTCTTTGCCAAATTTTCTAATCAACCTTTGAGTAAACTCAGCAAAAGTAGTCACTCTTGCATGACTCAAATGGATGAACCACCAAATGTTTGCTTCACCCTCAAGGTGCAGCGCTGCAATCTCTACAGCCTCTCTTTCTACCACTGGATGTAGTAGGAAGAATGCATCTAGTTTCGTTGCCCAAGCCCTTGCTATAGATGACCCATCAAAAGTAGACAATAGAAACCTATTTCCCTTGATTCTCCCCTTGTTGCAAGGTCCCCTTTCTTCCTCTAGCTGAATGAACTATGGGAAAGCTAGAGTCTCCTTGAAGGCTCTAGGTTGAGATTTGTACTCAACAGGGTATTCACTTAGAATGTTGTGATCCAAGTGTCCTCCATCTTTCTGCAAATTGCCCTCTCTTTCAAAAGGAAAAGGGTATAGTCCCACTACTTCTTTCTTCTTTTCTTTGCTTGACCTCCTTGTTGAGGTCCTTTCTAGATTTGAAAAGAGAAGAGATAAAACTCACTCTCTCCATCATTCTGATCTACCTATTTGTCTTCTTATTCTTCTAATAGCATAATGGATGAGATCCACAGGCTGAGCTAAGATTATGCTCTGATACCACTGTAATATCCCAAAATGGGAATGCAGCAATATATGAACACAATAATGAAAGAGTAGTGATACATCAACTCATAAATGTAAGAAGATCCAAATAGCCATCATATTAAGATCATAGCATAAAAATTATACAATATTTAGAGGAAATAATCACTCAAATTAGGCCACACAAGCCTCAAGAGAACATGTATATGAAAAATAAAGTACACTGCTACACAAATATTGCCCAAGGCTATGACAGCACAGTTTTATTGAGAATAACTACTAATGGAAAGTGTCAATACATAAATCTGAAATATTATAGCTCATACAATGATGGGAGTGAAGATCTAAGCTCCCAAACACAATTCCCGGATAATCCAGAGAGGATTTCCTGAAATATGCAAAAAGTGAAAAATGTTGGAATGCAGTCCTAGGACTGAATAGCATCTGCAACTCAAGAACTAGATGGATATGGCTGAAGATGCTGAATAATATGAGTAAACCTCCTCCAATGGATCTTTCAAGTGAAATGCTGATCCTAACACTGAAGATCTCACCCTCCAAACTAATACTGCAACCCCTCACTGCAAATGGTCACAGAAATAACGCAGTCACCGAGGGATACTGTGTTGTAGGTGAAATAAAATATGTTCTCCAAGTGCCAAGATCTGGAATCAACTCCAAATTCTTCCTCACTGACCTCCCAAAGGAAAGAAAGTTTTTTCCTCTGAAAAACAAGCTTTGGAAGTGGTGTTGTGAAACCTCCACTACAACACCCTGCAACACAATGTTATATTATACATAATTAATGTTGTAGCTGAAGGAGGTAGCTTGGAATCAAGCCTGAATGTGGAGAAATGAAGTGAAAGCTCCCTCAATATGCCTCTCAAGAAAGGAGAATGAATTCCTAAACAGGAATGCCTTGTGCTAAGCAACACAAAAATCTCAACTAAATAGTTGAAGAAAGCACAATAGTCATCTAGACCAAAAATTCAATAATCAATAACATAAGATCATATGGCTGCCTTGCCCTCCTTTTATACAAATGGAAGTCCTCTCACCTTGGGTCCCACTCATTAGGGTTTCCTCCACCAATGAATATTCCTCCCACTATCACTGCACTGTCTCCAAAGATCATCTCCACCTATTATCCCAGCGTTGTTGACTTGGTCAAACTTGACCTTGTCTACATGCAAATGTCCCTTTTCACACATGAGGGTGTGAAATATAGCTCCTATGATGATCCCTTTCCACATTATGAGGGATTTTATTCTTATTTCTGAAATGTATGGGCCTCCTTACCCATTTATTCATATCCTAAATGTAAACAACAAAAATCAATATTCCAATTAGCTGCATGCTAATTTTGGAATATTACACTAGTTGAGTACCCAAACAAGAAAATAATTCCGTCCAAAAATTTCCAGTGAAAATGGGATCTTTGTCGCTTACAATAATCTTTGTCTTTCCATGTAGCTTTTGAATTGTTTCCATAAATGCAGTAGCAAATGTACTTGCTTTAAATGGATGAGATAATGCCCAAAAGTGTGCATACAAGGTAAGTCTATTAACTACAACCACGATGACACTCTTTCCTTCTTAGTTAGGTAAACCTTTGATGAAATCCATTAAACCTCCTCCCAACATTGACTTGGTATGGATAAAGGTTGTAGCATACCTGGGGTATTAATTGTGTCAAAATTATTTTGCTGGTAAACCAAACATTCCGCCACAAAATTTTGAATATCAGATTTAAGTCCATCCAAAAAAAAATTTATTTCTTCACCCTGTGGTAAGTTTTTAAAAATCCTTAGTGTCCTCCTAAGGGAGAGGTGTTGAATTCCAAAATAATTTTTTGTCTTAGTTGGGAATTATTACAAATATATAAGTGATATTTGTACCATAAGGAATAATGTTTCCAACTAAATGTATCAGATGCACTAGGATCTTGCTACAACTTTTGAATGAGTGTCTGCATTTATTCCTCATTCTTCCATTCCTCCCTTGCTTCAGTTATCCAATCTGGTTGGATAATATAAATGAAACAAAGAAATTCTTCCACCTCCTCATTTAGCTTCCCTTTTTTTAGATGATTTCAAATTCATAACCCAACATCTTTGTGGCCCATTTTTGTTACTCTTCTGAAGATATTCATTGTTCCCAAAATTATTTAAGACTATCATGATCATTTTTTACCTTGAAGTGTCTTCCCATTAATTAAGGTCACCATTTCTTTAGTGCATGCAATATTGCTAACATTTCCTTCTCATAAATAGATTTTTGTAAATACTTTCCTTTGATTGAGCGACTTTCAAAAGCAATGGGTCTTCCTTCTTGCATTAAAAAAACACCAATTCCATTTCCTGAGGCATCACATTCCATAATAAAGGTTTTTGTGAAGGCTGGCGTAGCTAAGACCGATGTTAGGCACATTGCATATTTAATATTTTCAAAGGCCTTAGTTGCTTCAGGAGTCCATGAAAATGTATGTTTCTTCAATAATGTTGTTATAGGTGTTGCTATTCTCCCATAATTCTTAAAAAACTCATGATAATACCCTGTTAACCTAAGAAATCCTAGCAACTAGTTTATGGTTGTGGGGAATTTCCATTCCTTATTGGCGTTAATTTTGTTAGGGTCTACCTTAACACCCTCCTGAGATTCAATATGACCCAGATATTCCACCTCTTTTACTCCAAAGAAACATTTTGAGGTTTTTGCATATAATTGTTTCTCCTCCAATAGTTTGAGCACCCTATCGACATGTTGAACATGATCCTTCCAATACCTATTGTAGATTAGTATATCATCAAAAAATACTAACACAAATTTTCAAAGGAAGTGTTTTAAAATGGAATTCATCAACCCTTGAAATGTAGAAGGGGCATTGGTAAGGCCAAAGGGCATGAACAAAAATTCATAATTTCCCTCATGAGTTCGAAATGTTGTTTTCAGAATATCTTTAGTATTCATTCTAATTTGATGATATCCTGAATGAAGATCCAACTTGGTAAAATAAATTTCTCCATGTACTTCATCCAATACTTCATCAATCAGAGGAATGGGAAATTTATCTTTAATAGTGAGCTTATTGAGATCCCTATAATCCGGAAACATGCGCCATGATCCATCCTTATTTTGCACCAATACTACTGGAGCATAGAAAGAACTTTGACTAGTTTTAATTATACCAACTTCTAACATTTATGCAATCATATGTTCAATTTCACTCTTTTGGACATAAGGATGTTTGTAAGGCCTGATGTTTGGAGGAACACTTCTTGGAACCAAATGAATAACATGATCATGACCACGAATAGGCTGGAATCCTTTGGGAGTTTCAGACACCTTGGAATGATTGTCCAAGATATTTTGGAGACCTCGAGAAATGGAATATTTTGATGTTGGAACTTATAGTGAGCATAATTGTGCAATTATGCCTTGTTATTATTTCTTCAGAAAAATTTTCATGACATTAGAGCTTATTATATTTCTTGGCTTCCCTACGATACCCCATAATTCAATTTTCTTTCCTTCTTAAAACAAATTCAAGAAAATTTCTTGAAAATTAAAATCTACCATCCCCAAATGTTGTAACCATTGTACTCCTAGTACAACATCAACACCTCCCATTGGAATGGAAAGCATTAGAATATTCAATACATATTCCCCCATGGTTAGCTTGATATTATGGCATTTTCCAGACAAATTTATAGTTCCTCCATTTGTAACCATCACATGACACTCTCATGCTAGGTATAGGAAGCAATTCAATTTCTTGACTACCTTACAATGAATAAGATTATGGGTACTACCCGAATCAATCAACACTATTACATTTTTATTCTTGATATGTCCTTCTATCTTGAGTGTTTGATTGGTAATTCCTTCCAATGCATTACAGGATATGGTCAGACTCATTTCTTCTTTCTCTAGGGTTGGTTCCTGGTTTATATCCTCTTCTTTTGAAGTTTCTTGTTCATTTTCTTCCCCCTCTTCACAATCTATGTAAAATAATTTCTTGTCAACACACTTGTGACCTTTAGTGTATTTTATATCACAACTGTAGCAAAGAAATTTTTCTATTTTTTCTTCCAATTTTTGTGGTGTCAACATTGTAGCTTGTGGAAGTCTAGGAGTAGAAACACTTCCATCTTTATAGATGTGTGTGTTAGGCTTCCTTGTTTCCATAATTTTACTTTCAATTTTTCTTTCCAACCTGAATGTCTTCTCCAATGAATCAAGTTCCCAAAGGAAAAGCTCATGTTGGATGTTATCCTTTAAAGTCCCTATGAAGATATCAAACCTGTGTTACTCTGGAATATCAATTACCCTTATATTCAATTTTTGGAAGTCCTCAATGTGCTCCACCATTGAATCCTTTTGTTTTAGATTTAGCAATTGGCTAAATAATGTGTTTCTCTTTGTATCCTCACAATGTGCTATCATTTCCTCTGTAAAAATTGACCAAGTGACAATTTTTTTAATGAGAGAAAAGCCATTGATACCATACAAATGTATTTTGTTCTAAATATAAATTTTCAATGCATACCTTTTCTGTGTTTTTCACATTATGTAGATCAAAATATTTCTCCATTTGTAGTATCCATGTTACAAGATCCTTTCCATCGAACTTCCTTTTATTGATCCTTGGAATATGGTGGGTCTTCAATACAACATTAGATTTTATGAAATCATGATTAAAAATTATTTTGTTCTCATTATGAGTTTCCTCTACTACCTTTTCACCACTAGGAATCATTTATTGTATCAACTTTGTCAAACCTTCCTTCAAACCTTCCATGTATTCTTTTAGATCATTCTTCATGTCTTCCATGTTGTCTTTCA
This sequence comes from Pinus albicaulis, assembly GCA_034641835.2. Classification (NCBI taxonomy): domain Eukaryota; kingdom Viridiplantae; phylum Streptophyta; class Pinopsida; order Pinales; family Pinaceae; genus Pinus; species Pinus albicaulis. The sequence continues at coordinate 859,625,822 of CM076574.1, forward strand.
TTTTTTCATCGATCTTAGCTTCCATGTCATCCATCTTAGCTTCCATGCCTTTCTTCAAAACTTCCATTTCATTTTTTGTTACTATTAGTGAGAGAAAATTTTGGCACACTTGGTCTTGTAATTTTGATATATCATGTTACACTTATTCCTCTTCATGAGTCATAGTAGAGCCTTCTTAGGGCTTAATAGGTGTTGAATTAATTTTAGGGGATATTTTAGAACCCAATACTAATATCTATGCTTAAATATTCCCTTGGAATCACTTCAAACTATTTTTTCAAACAACACTTATGCAATTTGAAAAAATAATACACACCTTTTTCTTGCTTTTTTTAGGAGCTCGATATTGAAAATGATGTATCTATGTAATTTCGGATCTCCAATATTTTATTTTTAGTGTTTTAGTAGCCCTCTCAATCTTATTTCCAATGCCACAGGTCTGACCTAATTTGGATTCTTCAAGTCAAATTTATTCCCAATCTCTCGCAATTACCTATTTATGGAATGCTTCAGTAGAGAGAACTTGTACGACGTGCCACGTGTCATTGTTTCCTCCTTCGGCTCTGAAATTGATACAAATGAAACTACATTCTATTTACTTTCGGTCGTTATTTACAAAATTCCAATCCAATGCTTAGAGAGAGATTTATGATGATTTTCCCAAGGTCACCTCTTTGAGACAAAATTCGGGAGCCTACAAAAACCCTAAATTCCACAAATCATATCTCTGAAAATATTGGGAACCAATATCTAAAATTTCTATATGAAATTCCTCAAGATTTCTTTGCAAACACGTTTTTATTTTACCTTCTAACCCTTCATAGAAAAAAAATTATAGCTAAAATTCTACGATGACCTGTTTGAAGTAGCGAAACCTTAGAATCCAAAACTCTGATACCAAATGTTATGGAACCAACTCCCAAAATAGAACAAAAGAGAGATAAACGTCTTATAAATTAGCCACTTTAGGGGGGAAACCTCTTTTACATTACATAAATGAAAAATTCTTGGATGATACAAATGAGAAAAACTCCTTTCTATATATAGGAGTCCATGGGCTCACAATATAATCCTAGCCAACCTAACAATAATAATCTAAGGGCAAAATAATATCAATAGTGGGATTTTATGGGGAAAAATAATAACAATATGGGGACTACAGGGGTAGAAAAATAACAATAAGGGGGTGACACTAACAACAATAAGGGACCACACTAGTAATATAGGGACCTAACAGGTTGAGTTACTAATCCCGGAAGCCTTGGTTGGACAAATGCTCTGGAAGCCTGACATAAATTATGGGTTGAGTTACTATTCATGGAAGCCTTGGTTGGAAAAATTATCTGGAAGCCCTAGGTGGGTTGAGTTACTACTCGTGGAAGCTCTGGTTGGACAAACAATCTGGAAGTCCTATAACAATTGTGGTTGAGTTACTAGTCCTGGAAGCCCTAGTTGGAACAAACACTCTGGAGCCCTAGAGCAGCTTGGATAGAGACCAATCCATGATGGTTGTGATGTCTGACCATGAGGTGGAATCAGTGGTTGAGGGTTGAGGTGGTTTTTCCTCTGGAAGCCCTGGATTGATCGTGATTGATGTGTTTGATTAAGTCCCACATTCATACTTGGAATATAGAATGGGGGTGATTGGGTGAAGTAGATTTGGATCAACTAATATATGGTCAGGTGGAATGTGGAAGTCCCATCCCTGGTTGTTTTTTAAATTCAGTAATGAAGATCTCATTTCTCTGGTATTCGGTATGCAACTATACTAGTTTATTTATGGATTTCATTGCTAGTGTATCCATTGTATTTCTATTGTTACTATGTTGGTTATGTGTAATGTCCCAAATTTTGCAATAAAGTATTTGGGACATTAATCTTGCTTTTATTTTAATAAAAGGAATAAAATGGGTGAGGGAACCCATGTAGAAATTTAATAAACACTCCTAAGGTACAAAAATTCACTTAAGTGGCTTAAGATAGCAGCCCAAGTGTGAAAAGGGGCCAAAGGAAAGTGAGCTATACCATGGTTGACCAAAGTCAACAACGTACCCTAAGAGGGGAAGCTTGCTCAAGAAGATTGCGTAGTTGGAGTGGAGGGGAATTTCAAATGAGAGAAACCCTAATGTGAGTGGGGTCCATGCATACATTGCATAAAATATGGAGGAGAGCCATTGTTGAGATTAGTATTGGAGATAGAATTCGAAGTTGAAGCTCTTGTCAACTTGTTGTTGTTTAGCAAAAGAGGGATTCCTGTTCAGGAATGCCCAGGCCATGGAGAGATTGTACTTCATCTTCCTCACATCATGGCTTAAGGCCAAAGTAGTCATTTGCAGCTACTACGTTATTCTTGCAGCAAGAGAACGCTGGAGTTGTTGGTGTTGTAGTGAGGGACCATCACCATCTCACTTCCGGAATTTTTCTGTAGAGGAGAGGCCATATCTTCCTCTAAGAGATCAGAAAAGGCGATTCCGGAACCTTTTATTGCAGATCTTGGCATTGGCCATATGTTTTCTCTCATGCCCAACACAGTCCCTTCTTCTTACATCGTTATATTTAAAGAGGTTTTGCAGATGGAGCTCATTTTGTGCACTAGTGAGTGCAATCTTCATTAAGGGGATCAGCGCCTTCACTTTGGAGATCATTGGAGGAGGTTTCATTTTTTATTGCAGCATATTCTTCCTTCCTCTATGTTGTATTATATTTGTGCTGTAGTAGCTACCCAGCTACTCCCGCATTTTCCAGTTTTATGTATTTTAGCCAATCCCTTGGAGGATTATTATAATAATGTTTTATGGGGTTGAGATCTTTCTCCCCCTTCTTTATTTGAGCATGTATTGTTATATCATCTCATATATATATCAGTTTCAGTCATTTTCCCACATTGAATGTGCAGTACCTAGTAGCTGGAGTCATGTAGCAGTATGTTCACTTGTTCAATGTACATTTCTCTTTGAGGCTGATTTGAGCTCACCTTGAGAGGCATTTTCCTCAAGGAATTTGTATTACATTTGCTGTTGCATATTCTATATCATATTTTCACTCTTCTTGTACTCCATGGGTTGTTATTTCACTGCTGTTACTTATTGAAGTTTTCATGCTGTTGAAGATTCCCTCATTGAGCATTATTTCAGTACACTTGTTGGTGGGAGATTTGTATAACCCTCTTAGGGTTATTTCTTTGGGCTTATATTCTATAGGGAGTTTTTACTAGATGCATTTTAAGGTATCCAAGCACTGGATGGTCTTATATTCACATACAGTGTCCTTAGGGATAGCTGGAGTAGAAATTCCTTGAAGGGAATTATTAGCTCTTGAAAAGTTCTATTGGCAGAGTCTGCTAGAGGGCTAGGTAGGCTCTAGATCTCATTCTTCCTTGTGAATATGTCATATCCAGTAAATTCCCCTGCAGTCAATCTCTGAAATAGTTCAATGTTTATTGTTAATACTCCCAGAGATGGAAATTAGGAATATCTTAAGATATTCTCGATGGAGCAAAAATTTTCCCCATTTGGGACATTACAATGGTATCACAGCTTCGAACTTGGCTCAGCCTGTGAAGTTTGAATTTCAGAGAAGAAGAGGTCAAAGATGATGCAGAAGATGAGATCAATCTCATCTGTTTTGGGTCTAGCAACAACCTCTCCAAGGAGGTTGAGGAGATAGAAGAAAGGAGAAGAGGAAGGACCATGCACTTCCGATTCTCACAGAGAAGCAGAGCAGAAGAATGGAGAACACTTGGAATTCAAATTCTAAGTGAGTATCTTGCTGAATATGGAAAAAACCCTAGAGTCTTCCAAGAGACTTTATCTTCTTCACACTTGTTCAGTAGGAAGAGGAAAGAACTTTGTGGTTCAGCCATGGGAGGCATGCAAGGGTTTATACTCTTGCTGATTTTTCTCAGATCTTGATCAGAAGATTTGGCCAAAGGAGGGAGGAGCCCTCACCACTAGAGGCACATACCAGCGCTATTACATTCATGGAGGAGCAGCCTCCACCTTCAGCTATTGAGGCAGCCAACACACTTGAGGAGGAGATTCTTGCAGCAAGATTCTTCCAAATCTCTCCAAGGTATGCATGAGTTTGCATCTATCATGGAGGATTGCACATTATTGCATGCTAGAGAAGGAGGCCTTCACTGCGCTGTGCCATTTTGAGGAAAGAAACCCTCATCATCCTCATGCACTATTGATGAGCCATGCATCACATGTGAGGATGGGGTTTGAAATTTTGTCATGTAGGAGATTTCATTTCAATGTCCCATGAAATGAAAAAGGAGAAATCTATTTTGGGGCAATGGTAGCTCTTGTGAGAGAGGTACCAAGTGGAAGGATACTTACACCAGAGAGTAGAGCTTTGTGGATTATATGTGCCTAGCAGAAATGTGGAGGATCCATAACCCATAGGTCCCAGGATCTTTTCACACTCATTGCACTTGATGGACAAAGGGGAGAGTATGGGTGCATCATGATGGGGTGGAATTTCTCTTACCACTCATTATGTTCTCATTTCATATTGGGTATGGTGGAAGTATAGGGGAGAAGCAGTACTCTTGTTGCTCAGATTTTGTTGCATGTTGCAGGAGCAAGAGGAGGCACTAGCATAGTGCAAGAGGATTGCTCTTTGATCTTGGATGCCAAGCAGCACCTTCTTTACGGGAGGAGCTCTACATTTGCGGCATCATGATGGGAGGAGTCTTTGGCAAGATTCATGTCAAAGAGGGGAGCTTTGAGTTGACAGTGGCCCTACTCCAAAGGCCAGCAGTGCTGTCACTTGAGAGCTTGGTTTACTTGATGGAGTGTTCTCAAAGCCACTTCACAAGTGATATACTTTGGAGGCATGTAGATGATGAGCATGAAGGAGTAATGGAGGGAAGCATTCCTCACTACATTTTTATTTTCTTGGCTTGGTTGCACAAGAACAAGAAGAGGGATCTACATGAAATGTTATGGGTTCTTCTTTCATGCATCTCCATGCATATTCTTCATTGATGGAGGAGTCCACTTGGGAGGGAAACTTAATGGTTGCATATCAACATATGGCTATATGCATAGCCCAAGGATGATGATATGGTTGGCACAACCACTCCCGTACTATGTTGCAGTAAGGGGGACACTTCACTTGAGCCTTTTCATCTCAAAGGCCAAAGTACATGATAAGGGAGGTAGCCATTTGCTTAATGTCTTATGTTCTCTTATTCTTATGATCAGCATGTTATATCAAGGAGGATCCTTCCTTCTTGCACATTATGTTCAGCTATACTTATGGTCTATTGCAGAAAGAAAGATGGCCATCTTATGGGTGGTTTGTGGGGGAAAGCCACATAGTTTTGGTGTGCACCTTGGCACCAAATTTTGTTTTCATGATAAAATCTTGCAAGATGAATGTGGCAGCAAAAAAGTGGCTACAAAACACTTGTTATTTTTCATTTTGATGCAGGCCAGAAGTGCACTACACAGGTTCCCTTGGTGGAACAATGATCTACTTTCCAGTTATCATGAGACAACTTGCTTCTATTAATTCCTGCTTGCATGTATTGCAGATTTTTATTGGTTCATGGGGAGCTTGTTTGGAGAGTGGGATATGAGTTAAAGATGCCCATTGGGAGGGTGATTCTCCCTACTTTGCATGTTGTATGTTTCAGGAGAAGCAATGGGCAGCCCATGATTTCCAAGCTTCATCTCTTTCCTTCATATGGGAGGAGTTATTTGGAGAGTTTGAATTTTTGGAGGAGGCATTTCATGGTTTGTAAGATTGATGGGGTGGCTTGGGTCTCTCATGAAGACCACTTTATTTCAGCCATATATCAGCAGCAGCCCCTATGTATCATGAGGAGGAGAGACTCAGTAGGTGGATGTGCCCTTTGGGAAAGAAGACCTCCATTTCTTTTGCAGCACATGCTCCAAGAGGAGTATGAGAGATGATATGGTAACCATGTTCAACCATGTGTACTTCAATGAGGTGAACCATATGATTTTTGGATGCCATATGTGGATGAATTCCAACTCATCACATATGAGATGATCTAGGCCAGCTTGATTTGCAGCGTTGGAGGAGAGATCTTTTGGGGATCTAGACTTCATTTTGCCTCTTGAAGGCAACACTATTGCAGCCCAATTTCAGCTTTCACTCCAAATTCATCATAAGTGGAGAAGAGGATAGCGTGGGGTAGGCTATGAAGCTTACCAAGTTCAGAAATTCAGCCCACCTATTTCATGAGCACTAGGTGGAGGAGTACTTCCAAGAGTTGCCTAGTTGGAGGGTGACTCATTTTGTTGGTTGATTGCTTAAGGATGGAGGATCTACAGGAGGATATTTCAGACTCCATGCCTTGAATGGAGGAATTTTTCCAGTTCATCCTTGCTCTTGCTTGAGGACAAGCAAGTTTTGGGAGGGGAGGATTGTAATGTCCTAATTTTTACAATAAATTATTTGGGACATTAATCTTGATTTTATTTTAATAAAAGGAATAAAATGGGTGAGGGAACCCATGTAGAAATTTAATAAACACTCCTAAGGTGAAAAAATTTACTTAAGTGGCTTAAGATAGCAGCCCAAGTGTGAAAAGGGGCCAAAGGCAAGTGAGCTAGACCATGGTTGACCAAAGTCAACAACGTACCCTAAGAGGGGAAGCTTTCTCAAGAAGATTGCGTAGTTGGAGTGGAGGGTAATTTCAAATGAGAGAAACCATAATGTGAGTGGGGTCCATGCATACATTGCATAAAAGATGGATGAGAGCCATTGTGGAGATCAATATTGGAGATAGAATTCGAAGTTGAAGCTCTCTTCAACTTGTTGCTGTTTAGCACAAGAGGGATTCCTATTCAGGAATGCCCTTCTCTTCCATGGGATGCCATGGAGAGATTGTACTTCATCTTACTCACATCATGGCTTAAGGCCAAGGAAGTCATTTGCAGCTACTGCATTATTCTTGTAGCAAGAGAACACTGGAGTTGTTGGTGTTGCAGTGAGGGACCATCACCATCTCACTTCCGGAGTTGTTCTGTAGAGGAGAGGCCATCTCTTCCTCTAGGAGATTAGAAAAGGAGATTCCGGAGCCTTTTATTGCAGATCTTGGAATTGGCCATATGTTTTCTCTCATGCCTAGTGCAGTCCCTTCTTCTTACAGTGTTATATTCAGAGAGGGTTTGCAGATGGAGCTCATTTTGTGCACTAGTGAGTGCAATCTTCAGTAAGGGGATCAGCCACTTCACTTTGGAGATCATTGGAGGAGGTTTCATTGTTTATTGCAGCATATTATTCCTTCCTCTATGTTGTATTATATTTTTGCTGTAGTAGCTACCCAGCTACTCTGACATTTTCCAATTTTATGTATTTTAGCCAATCCCTTGGAGGATTGTTATAATAATGTTTTCCGGGGTTGAGATATTGCTCCCCCTTATTTATTTGAGCATGTATTGTTATATCATCTCATATATATATCAGCTTCAGTCATTTTTCCACATAGACTGCATAGTACGTAGTAGCTGGAGTCATGTAGCAGTATGTTCACTTGTTCAATGTACATTTCTCTTTGAGGCTGATTTGAGCTCACCTTGAGAGGCATTTTCCTCAAGGAATTTGTATTACATTTGATGTTGCATATTCTATATCATATTTTCACTCTTCTTGTACTCCATGAGTTTTTATTTCACTGTTGTTACTTATTGAAGTTTTCATGCTGCTGAAGATTCCCTCATTGAGCATTATTTCAGTACACTTGTTGGTGGGAGATTTGTATAACCCCCTTAGGGTTATTTCCTTGGGCTTATATTCTGTAGGGAGTTTGTAATAGATGCATTCTAAGGCATCCCAGTGCTGGATGGTCTTATATTCACATAGACTTCCTTATACAGCGTCCTTAGGGATAGCTGGAGCAGAAATTCCTTGAAGGGAATTATTAGCTCTTGACAAGTTCTATTGGCAGAGTCTGCTAGAGGGCCAAGTAGCCTCTGGATTTCATTCTTCCTTATGAAGATGTCATATCCAGTAAATTCCCCTACAGTCAATCTCTGAAATAGTTCAATGTTGATTGTTAATACTCTCGGAGATGGAAATTACGAATATCTTAAGATATTCCTGATGGAGCAAAAATTTTCCCCATTTGGGACATTACAGCTAAGGCCCAACCACTACACAAAAATCCCAGACTGTTAGTGAGGGCGACATCCTAGGCTGTTAAGGGTGGGGTCTTAAGGCCCATCGGAGCATCTAAGGGTGGGGACCCTTGTGCAGTACCCCTCATTACACAAACCTCAGACATGTGCTTGTGGGCCCTACCCGCACACGGGACATTATAGCCCACCACGATCTGTGAGTCTCGACCTCGAGACCTCAGCTCTGATACCACTAAGGCCCAACCACTACACCAAAAGCCCCGACTGTTAGTGAGGGCAGCATCCCAGGGTGTTAAGCGTGGGGTCTTAAGGCCCACTGGAGCATCTGAGGGTGGGGACCCTTGCGCAGTACCCCTCATTACGCAGACCTCGGACATGTGGTTGCGGGCCCTACCCGCACACGGGACATTACATTATGCCAACATTTATTTTATTAGTGATGATGTATGGCTCTATTCATGTTTTTGCCTGCAAATGAATATCTCATGTATATATGGTAAAATTGATTGTATGATAGCTTATGATGTAGGGGAGAAATGTTTCTTAGCCATTCTTAGATAAGAAAGAGACACCTTTGTTTAAATCTCTTGTTTAGTTCTTGTAGATTCTATGTTTGTGACATGTTTGAAAAAATGCATGTCATGGCTAGGTGGGGTTTAGATGAGTTCCAGTTGATGTGATTGATTCCATATGTTTTTTTTTTAATTTTATTTACTCTATCTTGAAGTTACAAGAAGTTATGGGCAATGACTTGGGCTTGGGGGCTCAAAATGTGGCACAAATCCCATAGCTACAGATGGAAAAAAAAAATTGGGCCTTAGACGCTACCTTGACAAGGCTATCCCATGGTTATAGACCATATATCCACTCCCTTGCCCTTACAATCCCATGGCTAAGCCTCAAAGAGGCTAAAACTTAGTCCCCCCTCAGGGAACAGGGCCCTGGAAGGTTGGGTTACCTCCTGGGGATGTCAGTGATGCAATGTAAGGTGTGTTTTTGGTGTTTCCGTTGATTTTAATTCCTTAAGGTCATCTAGTAGGTTGAATATCATATTAGTACCATCTCATCACATGTTTACCCTCATTGGATGGTTACTTGGGTAGATGTGGGAAGAGGGTGTTACAGAGTGGTATCAGAGCATGGTTCAACTTTCAAACTTGATGGGTGGTGTGTTGGTCATGCTTTTATATTGATTGCTTAATGGTTTTCATACCTATGTTGTATGTGTTTGTTATGCTCGTTTTGTGTTGGCCATGGTGGCAGTGGTGTTTCCATGGATGTGGTTGTGGTGTCACAGTCAACATGCAGTCATGCATGTATGAATGATTGTATGTTATTCTTGTTTATGTATTGCATGTGCACACTTTTTACATATGGTTATGCTAGCTTGTTTATGCTAGGTGTTGGAGCGGGGTCCCTTGGGATGTACTTTTTTTGGTTAATTTTGTCTAATTTTTGGTTTACGCGTTGTGCACAAATGGTCAAAGAGGCTTTAAGGTGGGTCAAAGTCCCCTAATTATTGTAAATGGTTAAAGGGAAAAACCATGAGTCTCAAAACATGGTTTGAGACCATGGTATGTGCACGTTTTGCTAATATAAGTATGTAAGAGCGAGTCAAGTAAGGATATAGATAATGAGTTGTATGGTTGTTGATTAATGTTTTTGAGCTAAGTTTGGGTTTTTTCTGGGTAGAAACACTCCTACTGGATGTGTGCATCGAGACCTAAGTCCTGAGTTATGTGCGAACTCTGCTGCTATGTGCGCAAAAGATAGATTGTACTGAGTTGGAAGATATCTTAATAAAGAAGAAATTTTTGGCAAAACTAGATTCTTATGCGATTTACTGTCTTGATTACCTATTATTTGTTTTCGACCTAAATCTAATATGTTATCGTGTATTTAATTCTGTTAATGGTTAATTTCATCTATGCAGAAGTATTAGTCGATGTTAAACGAATAGATCTAAATGAATTATAATGTGTGTCAATATATATTAAATCATTCTGTGACAATATGCGAAAGGGTTAGATATGTTACTATGATTTCAAAAATCTATTATATTATCTGCAGTTATTTGGATTGGATCTACCACATCAAAAGCTCCATCAGGGTGTGGAAAACTAGTTCCAACACCCCCCCATACCACTTCAGGTAATGCTTTGGTCTAAGCAAGGAGATCACTACCAAAAGGGCTAGTAGTTGGAGGGTTTTTTTGGTTGTGCGATAACTTCGAACCCAGGTCAGGAACCTTCAAGCCAATAAATTATTTTGTTGCTAGGACTAGGATCATTTTGAGGGAGATTTTATGTTGTGGCATCTGATGCAGAATGAACTACATAATTGGCTCAATCAGAAGATACTTGAATTTGCAATCCAATAAAATAAAAGTTCTAAATTGTCTTCCAGAGATTTATCACAAAGGTATATCTACATAGAGGTCCACGAAATTTTCTTTGCTTCCATTGCAACCGAGCTCCACGAGTGGTTGTCTTGGTTTTCTGAATTCCATACCTGCATAAGGGATGACGTGATCACTCAGTGGACCTCGGAGTTGGTACAAAAATTAGATAAATATAGCAATAAGATCACCCACGCAGTAGATCATTGGATCGATAGTGTTCTGAGAGGATTTGTGAATGAATTCACTACTGATCAATTTTTATCATATTTTGAAGTTGAACGAAGGTTTTTTAAGGGCCCTAGAGGTAAGTTCCTATGCTCTCTGAAGTTGTGGATTAAAATTCTATTGTGTGAACAGGGTACTCTATGCAGTAATATTGGGTGAATGTCTCGTAGAGGCCCAACTACGCACAATGGAAGAACTTACAGAGTAGATCTAGAGAAGGTTTTGTTTATAGCCCTCTCAAAGGTAAATATGAAAGTGAGGAAGAATCTGAAATCAGTAGATCTAGTGAATCTGCACACTTGAAAGAAGAGGAATGTCTAGGTCAGGCTAGTCTTGGGTTGTTGGCCATAGTTCATATCCCATCCACACTGCTCCCAAATTCATCTCACTCTAACAAGCCATCCACTCCACCTCCACCTCCATCACCAGACACTAATATGGCCACCTCCATGAAGTTACCTACTGTTCGTGGTATTGGGAATGAAGACACATACCCATTCTGTTTTGTTACTGACACTGTATGGATATCGCAGCAGGTTAATAATGTGGATGTTAAGAAAGAAAAATCAGCCACCGCTTTTCAAGATCACGCACTGGATTGGTACATAAGATATGTGGTGACAAACTCTAATGCAACTATTTATAATCTGAAGGCCGCATTAAAGGAACAATTAAAGAATCTGAGATCGTTTGCACAATGTGTAACTGAGTTGAAGGAGATTCGCCAAGAATTAAATGAATCCATATGGGATGCAGATCAATGGCTAAAGCACACAATCAGAGATGGGGTATTTACTATTGATAACACCCAACATAAAGAGTGGTTAATTTCTATGTTGCTGCCACATCTGCGTCAACACCTAAGTCAACAAAAGATTGTCATGCAGGCCAAAGCTGTGGAGATTGCAATGAAGCTAGAAGCTTTGCCAGTACCATCTATGCAAATTGGGACCCAACAGATCCAAAGCCATATTGAGGAAACACATGTAGAAATACAGAGTCTGTGCAAGGATAAGGGAAAGGAGGCATGCACAAATGTATGGTGTATACACTGCAAATTTTTCGAGCATCACAAAGATCAGTGCCCCGTATTCAATGATTATCTATCAGCTGGAAGACCAAGCCCACTGAAGAGTGCGGCAGGACCAAGTGAAAATCCTATGCTATGGTGCGCAATTTTTCAAGCAATGGGTATGCATAAAGCATACTTCTACCCAATGATTAGTAAATATATCTCTGATCTTAAGCAATCGTTCTGCAAGCTTTTCTCATCGGTGGAATGTGACGAACAACACTATCACAAATTTGATTTAATGATTGACCGAGCTGAACTATATGGGATGCACTCTGAACCAACCTCATGAGCATCCCTGTATGTGCATGGTGGATTCAAAAGTAGAGGATGAGGAAGAGGAGGAGGGGTTGGTCGAGGAAGGTGGAAACTCATCTGTATAAATATGGAGATGTGGGCCATTATGCACACAACTGTCTGAACCCAGCATGGTAGTATTGCAGGTACTCTAGACAATTTGATCATTTTATTGAAGATTGCCCTATTTTGATTGCAAAAATGTAGGAAAATAAAACATAGACTCCCAATCAAAATATTCATATGGTAAGAGCTGAGTTGTGCGAAGAAGAACCAACCGTGAATTTCGTCACTAGGAGTGGTGCAACCACTGGTGAAGACAAAGGGAAAAATTCTGATACTAATATTTGGATCTGAAAAGCACCTAAAATAAAGGAAGGATTCAACTTATAGAGAGAAAAGGAAACATTTTTAGAATTAAAGAAGGGCTTCGCCGAAGCAGGCACCTCAACATCAAGAAAACCTATGGACGTGGTTGGGGTATATGAAGAGGTAAAGCCCTTCCTATATGTGTGTATCAATTTTTTTCATAATAAGAAGGCATTCAAGAACCTCCAAGCGTTGATAGAAAATTGTGCATAGAAAGAACAACCTCAGATGGAGCAGAAGACTGTTAATAAGATGTATAAGAATAAAAGAAGAATTGGATGGGAAATGCACTTGACTTCTCACATTGGTGCATATGAGATGGATTAGGTCATTCTGGATCTAAGATCTAATGCGAATGTTTTACAAAATCACACTTGGCAACAAATGGTAGAACCTAAGTTGGAATGGTCTACTATCCAGCTGTGCATGGAAAATCAGCAAAATATTATCCCATTAGGAAGGCCCTCACAAGTAGCAGTAGATATCAAAGGAATAAGGGTACTTGCAGACTTTGAAGTATACATATTTTTGATGATATCGACCCCTATCCTGCACTGCTCGGATTAGACCAGGCTATTGATATTGGGGGCATCATAAATCTTAAGCGCATAAGTATGGTATTTGAAAATAATATAACCAAGGTTGTGGTAGCCCTAGATCCCACATAAGGTGAAAGATATAGAGAGAAAGTGCACATAGATGATGATGTTGATCATATCTATAAGCTGACCACATGAGATGAATATTGCATCAACCCGACAGCCGATGGTAGACTCAACTAGGAGAAGGATAACTCTAGCTTCTCAGATTCAGATGAGGAATTGTAAAACTGGTGGAAACGGCTACATGAAGTATCTATGCTCCACTGCAATCGGGTGAAAAAAGCTCTTTGGTGCATATCCTCAGAGGTACAAGAATTTATTTATTATGATGATCTGAGTAATGTTAATCTATTTTTATAAGAACTTGAAAAAGATGTTCTAGAAGCACAAAGGTTCCATGCACTTGATATAGTGTTGCGCTCGACCCCAACACGCTAGGAAGAATGTACCTACATGATTCATCTATGATATATCATATGAGTGTCCAAATACCAAAATGGGAGAGACTTATTCTGAAGAAGGTGATTCATGCAAACATTTGGCTAGATGGAATGAAGCTTGGGGTGCAGAACCAAAGCTAGAATGGGTGCATATATTCATCCACACTTTGGGGAAGGTTCCTACGGACTGGTACCTTGAAACTAAGCTGCGATGATAAACCAATGAATGTATTGCATTGATAGAAAGCTTTATCTTGAACATTAGTTTTGAAAGTGGGTTTGAATGCCTGGATGAGGCACTACAGGATATTTAGGAAGTCGTATTTGACATCAAAAAATTGAAGGTTGAGCATGCGGATGCACAGATGAAGGAAATCATTAACTATCGAAATTTTTTAGTTGAAGACAATGAGGAAGACTCGAGAAACATTACGATCCCTGAATAGGAAGGACAAATCATAGTTATTAGAACTACGATCGAGTCATTAGATGTAACTAAGCCTTTGAATATTCTACAAGTAAATATTGGCTCAGAAGAACAACTAAAATTAGCAAATATAGGGGATTACTGGGATGATGATATGGTGGGAAAGGTCACTGAGCTATTGACCGAATATTAGAACCTGTTCCCTATGAAAATTTCTAAGTTGAAGGGGATAATAGGAGATCTTTGGGTAATGAAGATCACCTTCAAGCCAGATGCGTGACCTGTGAAGCAATGCCTATTTAGGTTGAATACCAAATATAAAAATAAAGTCAAAGAAGAAATGGAGAAAATTGTTGCTGTAGGGATCATAGAACAAGTCGAAGAATTAGATTGGGTGAGACCTATGGTGGTGAAGGACAAGAAAAACAAAGGAGAAATAAGGATTTGTACGGATCTGCTCAAACTGAATGATGATTGCATACATGTCCCATTCATGACCCCATTTTATGATGAAATATTAGATAATGTAGGAGGACAAGAGTCCTACTCATTCACGAATGGTTTCTCAGGATATCACCATATCAAAATCGCGTCGCAAGATAGAATCAAGGAAACCATTGCGACAGAAGGGGGATTCTTTCAGTATATAGTCATGCCATTTTTTCTAAACAATGCACTATCTATCTTCTCACACATTGTGGTAGTTGCGTTCAAATAATACATCCATAAATTTTTAGAAGCATACTTTGATGACTGGATTATCTTTGGATTATTGAAGAAGCATGTGTCAAGTCTACGCCTGACGTTCGATACTTTCCAGAAGTATCAGATCTCACTCAATTTGAAAAACTGTATATTTTGTGTCCCATTCGGGATATTTCTAGGTCATATTGTTTATCAGAAAGAATTGATGGTGGATCTAGCTAAGATTGATGTTATTGTTAACCTGGAAGTTGTTGCAAATGTCAAACAAATGCGCTCAATTTTGGGGCATATGGGGTATTATCAGAAGTTTATTCAAGGCTATGCGTTGATCACTGTGCCCATGGAGAATTTGTTGAAGAAGGATGCTTCATTTTGGTGGGATGAGGACTGCCATAAGAGCTTTTAATTTCTTAATGAGAATATGGTCACTACGACCATATTAGTCTTTCCAAACTGGACGAAGTAATTCCCTATATATGTTGATGCCTCCGACATCACGTTGGGAGATTTTTTAGCGCAACGAGGAGCTAGGGAGATTGACCACCCTATTGCATTTACAAGTAGGAAATTTTCAAGTGCGGAGCATAATTACTCGACCATAGAGAGGGGAGGATTGGCTATGGTCTATGTGTTACAGAAGTTCCACCACTATCTATTTGGAGGCCATTTTAAGATGTTTACTGACCATTATGCTCTGAAATACCTGGTCAATAAGCCAGTGTTGGGGGGGAAGATCTACAGATTGTTGTTGTTATTCCAGGAATATTACTTTGAAGTAATTGTGAAACTTGGGAGACTGAATTCTAGGCCAAACCATCTATTTCGCACTGAAATCAAGACTATCCGTGCCAAATTCGAGCAACAGATAGCCGAGCTGCAAATGAAGCTCCAACCAGAGACACCGCTACAGGTCTGAGCACAACACATAGCAGAGGTAAAGGAAACCACTAATAGTTTCACAGCAGCAGTGGAAGAATGTGGTATGCTCTTGGATGATTCCATGGGTGTTTCGACTTCTGTTCAGAATGAACCAATGGTTCAACAGTTAAGGAATGGGGTTAGAATTAAAGAACAACAATTTACATAAATCAGGATGGTGACGCCAACCTCAGTAACAACGCAGAGGCTTTCCGGACTTCATGAAGGCAAGGAAATTTAGATAGATATTGAGGATCTGCACCGTCGTGAGTAGCTACTAGAGACAAGGATGTAGCATTGGGCCGAGGAAGCCCTGCAAATGTCAGAGAACCTTGATAGCACCCTCAAAATCCTACATCAAACTCAACGCAACATAAGTTTAGAAAATGAGGGGCCAACAACAACTAAGTTTGTAGTTGAAGCACAAAGTGCCACTGCGCAGAGATCTGAAGTCATCATGACACTCCAGAGCTTTTTAGATACATTGAAGGCCAAGATGAAGGCAATTGCCCCGGAGTGACTCGAGACGAGTCAAGAGATTGTGTTGGGGGCCTATTGGAGTGGGACCCCATGGGATATATTTTTTTTGTTTAATTTTGTCTTAGTTTTGGTGTAAGCACTGCACACAAATGGTCAAAGGGGCTTTGAGGTGGGTCAAAGTCCCTTAATTATCGTAAAGTGTTAAAGGGAAAAACCATGCACGCGTTTTGATAATATAAATATGTAAGAAAGAGTCATGTAAGGATATAGATCATGAGATGTTTGGTTGTTGACTAATGTTTTTGAACTAATTCTGGGTATTTTATGGGTAGAAAGGCTCCTATCGGTTGTGTGTGGGGAGACCTAATTCCTGAGTGGTGTGCAGACTTTGCTGCTGTGTGCACAGAAGATAGATGGTACTGAATTGTAAGATCTCTTAGTAAAGAAGGCATTTTTGTTAAACCCAGATTCTTATGCGATTTAATATCTTGATTACCTATTATTTTTTGTCAATTTGAATCTGTTTTTTTATTGCGTATTTACTTCTATTAATGGTTAATTTCATATATGCACAAGTATTAGTCGATGTTAAATGAATATATTTGAATGAATTACACCGTGTGCAAATATATATTGAATCATTCTGTGACAATCTGTGAAAGGGTTAGATCTATAACTGTGATTGTGAAAATCTGTTAGATTATCTGTAGTTAGTCGGATTGGATCTGCCACATCAAAAGCTCCCTCAGGGTGCATAAACCTGGTTCCAGCACACCCCCATACTCCTTCGGGTGAGACTTTGGTATGCACAAGCATATCATTGCCGAAAGGGCCAATAGTTGGAGGGTTTTTTTGGCTACACGATAACTCCGAACCTAGGTTAGGACCCCTCAAGCCAACACTAGGTCACATATGGGTCATGTTGTGTGTGTTCATGTATGCTTGCCTAAGTGATGTTATTTGTTGAACATGCATTGGTCCTTCATGCTTGGTTTCATGTTTCTTGTGTTGTGTTTTACTCATTCTTGTGGTTTTGTGTGGTCAAGCGTGCATTGGTGTACATTTGGTATGATTATGCATGGATGATTGGATCCCAACTAGAATTGTAATTACGCACTAGTATACCATGTGTTACAAGTTTATATGTTGATTATGTTTATATCTATACATGTATCATGTTGATTGGTTTATCTTGCAGGAAGTATCCTACCTAAATTACACTAAGGTATGTTGATTTATTATGAATTGGTTTATCTTACATATTTCACATTGCAAGAAGAATTCAAAGACGAATACTAGAATGCTAGGCTACATAGATTCTCCATATGAGTAATATGAGTAGCATGGTATTGGAAAGTCACCTAATTTGGCAGATACATTGAGAATTCTAAAGGAATAAATAAGAAGTTACAAGGAAGACAATTATAAACTTATACAGGCACAGGAATAGAAACCAAAGGTTAATGCAGTCGTCCTTCAAAGTTTTTCAGAGTTGCAGAAGCAAGGGCCACACAAGATTAGGTATGGGAAAGACGACAAAAGTAATGGGCATATTGAAGTAGGTCTCCCGGTAGGCACAAGTCAAAGAGAGTTGATACAGTGAAAGATGTAATATTCCCAATTAGCCCAAGCTAATGGGGAATAAACAATTTTGTTTCATTTTCCTATTCCATGAATAAATGTGTAAAGGAGGACAATAACAACTCCTGAAACAGTGAATAAATCAATGCCACATGTGAATAAAGGTAAATCTGGGCTATCTTAATAAAACACCCTTATGTTTGAAAGGGATTGAACCATTTGATTGGGTCAACCATGACCAAATCAACAACACCATCTAGAAGAAGTGATCCTCATTAATGCACAATGCAGTCTTAGTTGGAGGTGGCACATGTGAAAGAAGCTAAATCATTGACATGGTTTAGAGTTTTTCAAGATCTCAATCTTATAAAAGGAAGAGGAGGGTAGCAACAGAAGGTTGTTGATGTTGATCATATTTCTAAAGATTTTGTCTGTTTAGACATTTCTTATTCTCTTGGATGTTTAGCAGATAATAGTGTTGTTTAGCACTGGGTGTTCCTGATTGGGAATCCCACCTCCTTCCTTGAGAGGCCTCTTGGAGGAGTCTTGCATTTCTTGACCACTATCAGGCATTTGGCCAAGATCTTCTTCCAACTACAACGCAGATCTTGTTGAGGGTTTGGTTTTCTTTGTAAGCTGCAGCAAGTGGAGGCTAGATCTACTTAGATCTAGGCCATTCTAGTGCCTCTTTTCACTGGGAGAGTCTTCTCACTAGTACATTTAGTGGAAATTTCGACACTTTGGTTCCGACACTTTTGACCAAATGTCGGAAATTTCGCCAAAATTTATCAATTTTTCAAATCCCGCCCACAACTATCGCTATACCGACGTTTGGAGACAACTCTCGAGATTGCGACACATAGAAGTTAGTGTCGGTCTTGCGACGTTTGTAGAAAAATGTCGGAATTGCGACAGTTTGGGAAAAAGTGTCGGAATTGCAACGGATTAGAGCTATGTGTTGCTATTGCGATGTTTGGAGGAAAACGTTGCTATTTTGACAGTTTGGGCAAAAGCATCGCTGTTGTGACAGTTTGGGCAAAAGCGTCGCTATTGCGACAGTTTGGGCTAAGTGTCGCTATTGTGACGGTTTGTAAATTAATTTCTTTGGCCTCTCCTTTAATAAATAATAATCTAACTTGGGTCTCCTTTTTGAATTGTTGGAGCAACATAATAAGATATCTTTAGTTGGCATATCACATTGTTATGAAGATGGAAGGTGGTTATGATGGGACTTCTAAAGAGTTTCATAAAATATTAAAGATGTGATGCGCTCACTCCTTGGTTCACTTTTAATGTGTGCCCCCAACCACGGTCGGGCGCACCCGCGTGTTGCGTAGTGTGAGGTTGCCCGACTGGGCACGTTCAGGTCGGGAAATTTCATTCAAGGGCACCCGTATCAGTTTTTCTAAGTTGTGACCACCTGGGTGCTTTGTGCACGTTTGAGTGGCCTGTTTTCCATTTTCTCCCTTATGGAATCGTTCGTTCGGGCGCGCCGTACTATCGCACCATGTGAGGTCGCTCGACCGGGCGCGTTCGGGTTGGGCCGTTTTGTTCGAGGGGGCCCGTATCAGTTTTTCTAAGTTGTGACCACCCGGGTCCCTTGTGCACATTCGGGTTGCCCATTTTCCATTTTCTCACTTGTGGCATTGTTCGGTCGGGCGCACCATGTCGCGTCGTGTGAGGTCGCCTGACCGGGCGCGTTTGGGTCAGCTCGGGCTGTTTCGTTCGAGGGCGCCCGTATCAATTTTGCTATGTTGTGACCACCCGAGTGCCTTGTGCACATGCGGGCAGTTCATTTTCCATTTGCTCCCTTTTGGCATCATTCGATCTGGCGCGATGTGTCGCACCATGTGAGGTCCCCCGATCGAGCATGTTCATGTCGAGCCGTTTCATTCGAGGGCGCCCGTATCGGTTTTGCTAAGTTGTGACTGCCCGGGTGCCTTGTGCACGTTTGGGTGGCCCGTTTTCCATTTTCTCCCTTGTGGCATCATTCAGTCAGGCGCGCTGTGTCATGCTGTGTATTAAGGTTGCCTGACCAGGCGCATTCAGGTCAGGCCATTTCGTTCGAGGGCACCCGTATCAATTTTGCTAAGTTGTGACCATCGGGTGCCTTATGCATGTTCGGGCGGCCCATTTTCCGTTTGCCCCCCTATGGAAACGTTTGGTCAGGCGCACCATGTCGCGCCGTGTGAGGTCGCCCGACCGGGCAAGTTCAGGTCAGGTTGTTTCGTTCGAGGGTGCCCATATCAGTTTTGCTAAGTTGTGACCGCCCGTATGCCTTATGCACGTTCAGGTGGCCTGTTTTCCATTTTCTCCCTTGTGGCATCGTTCAATCGGGTGCACCGTGTCATGTCATACTGTGAGATCGCCCGAAT
Source organism: Pinus albicaulis (assembly GCA_034641835.2). Taxonomy (NCBI): domain Eukaryota; kingdom Viridiplantae; phylum Streptophyta; class Pinopsida; order Pinales; family Pinaceae; genus Pinus; species Pinus albicaulis. The sequence continues at coordinate 859,645,831 of CM076574.1, forward strand.
GGGCGCATTTGGGTCGAGTTGTTTCGTTCGAGGGTGCCCATATCAATTTTTCTAAGTTGTGACTGCCCGGATGCCTTGTGCACGTTCGGGCGGCCCGTTTGTCGTTTTCTCCCTTGTGGCATCATTCGTTCGGGCGTGCCGTGTTACGCTGTGTGAGGTCGCCCGACAAGGTGCGTTCGGGTCAGGTCGGGTCGTTTCGTTCGAGGGCACCCGTATCATTTTTGTTGAGTTGTAACCACCTGGGTGCCTTGTGCACTTTCGAGCGACCCGTTTGCCATTTTCTCCCTTGTGGCATCATTCGGTCAGGCATGCCGTGTCGCGTCGTGTGAGGTTGCTCGACCGGGCGCATTCAGGTTGGGTTGTTTCATTCGAGGGAACTCGTATCAGTTTTGCTAAGTTGTGACTGCCCAGGTGCCTTATGCATGTTCAGGTGGCTTGTTTGTCATTTTCTCCCTTATGGCATCGTTCGGTCAGGCGCGCCGTACTGTCGCACTATGTAAGGTCGCCCGACTGGGCGCGTTCGGGTTGAGCCGTTTCGTTCGAGGGTGCTCGTATCAGTTTTGCTAAGTTGTGACTGCCCAGGTCCCTTGTGCACATTCGGGTAGCTCGTTTTTCATTTGCTCCCTTGTGGCATCATTCAGTTGGGCGCACCATATCGCGCCGTGTGAGGTCGCCTGACCGGGCGCATTCAGGTCGGGTCAGGTCGTTTCATTCGAGGGTGCCCGTATCAGTTTTGCTAAGTTGTGACCACCCGGGTGCCTTGTGCACGTTCGGGCGGCCCGTTTTTTGTTTACTCCCTTGTGAAATCATTCAGTCAGGCGTGCCATACTGTCACACCGTGTGAGGTTTCCCAATCGGGTGCGTTCGGGTCGGGCCATTTCATTTGAGGGTGCCTGTATCAATTTTGCTAAGTTGTGACTGCCCAAGTCCCTTATGCACGTTCGGGTGGCCCATTTTCCATTTTCTCCCTTGTGGCATCATCTGGTCGGGCGCGCCATGTCGCGCTGTGTGAGGTCGCCCGACTGGGCGCATTTGGGTCGGGTCCGGTTGGGTTATTTCGTTCGAGGGCGCTCGTATAAGTTTTGCTAAGTTGTGACCTTCTAGGTACCTTGTGCACGTTCAGCTGGCCCGTTTGTCATTTTTTCCCTTGTGGCATTGTTCGGTCAGGAATGCCGTGTCGCGCCGTGTGAGGTCTCCCGACTAGGCGCATTCAAGTTAGGCCATTTTGTTCGAGGGCACCCGTATCAGTTTTGCTAAGTTGTGATCGCTCGGGTGCCTTGTGCATGTTCGGGTGGCCCATTTTTTGTTTTCTCCCTTGTGGCATCGTTCGGTCAGGCGTGCTGTACTATCGCACCGTGTGAGGTCACTTGACTGGGCTCATTCGGGTCGGGCCGTTTCGTTCGAGGGTTCCCATATCAGTTTTGCTAAGTTGTGACCGCCTGGGTCCCTTGTGTACATTCGGGTGGCCCGTTTGCCATTTGATCCCTTGTGGCATTGTTCGGTCAGGTGCGCTGTGTCGCGTCATGTGAGGTCGCCCGACCGGGCACATTCGGGTCAGGTCAGGCCGTTTTGTTCGAGGGAACCCGTATCAGTTTTGCTAAGTTGTGACCACCCGGGTGCCTTGTGCACATTCGGGTGGCTAGTTTGTCGTTTGCTCCCTTGTGGCATCATTCAGTCGGGTGCGCCATACTGTTGCATCGTGTGAGGTCGCCCGATCGAGCACGTTCGGGTCGGGCCATTTCTTTCGAGGGTGCTTGTATTATTTTTGCTAAGTTGTGACCACCTGGGTCCCTTGTGCACGTTCGAGTGGCCCGTTTTCCATTTTCTCCCTTGTGGCATCATTTTTTTGGGCGTACCATGTCACGCCATGTGAGGTTGCCTGACCAAGCGCGTTTAGGTCGGGTCAGGCCATTTCGTTTGAGGGTGCTCATATCAGTTTTGCTAAGTTGTGACCGCCCAGGTGCCTTGTGCATGTTTGGGTGGCCCGTTTGCCATTTTCTCCCTTGTGGCATCGTTCGGTTGAGCGCGCCGTGTCATGCTGTGTGATGTCGCCCGACCGGGCATGTTCAGGTTGGGTCATTTCGTTCGAGGGCACACGTATCATTTTTGCTAAGTTGTGACCACCCGGGAGCCTGTGCACGTTCAGCTGGCCCGTTTGCCATTTTCTCCCTTGTGGCATCGTTCTGTCGAGCGCGTCGTATTGTCGCACCGTGTGAGGTCGTCCGACCAGGTGCGTTCGGGTCAGGCCGTTTCATTCGAGGGTGCCTGTACAAGTTTTGCTAATTTGTGACTACCCGGGTCCCTTGTTCACGTTCAGGTGGCCCATTTTCCATTTACTCCCTTGTGGCATCATTCGGTCGGGCGCGCCGTGTGAGGTCGCCCGACTGAGCGTGTTTGGGTCAGGTCGGGCCATTTCATTCGAGGGCGCCCATATTAGTTTTGCTAAGTTGTGACCACCCGGGTGCCTTGTGCACGTTTGGGCAGCCCATTTTCCATTTGATCCCTTGTGGCATCATTCGGTCGGGCGCATTATACTATCGCACCATGTGAGGTCACCCGATCAGGTGCGTTCGGGTCGGGCCATTTCGTTTGAGGGTGCCTATATCAGTTTTGCTAAGTTGTGACCACCCAGCTCACTTGTGCACGTTCGGGTGGCCCATTTTCCATTTGCTCCCTTGTGGCATCGTTCAGTCGGGCGCGCCATGTCGCACCTTGTGAGGTCGCCCGACCAGGCGTGTTCAGGTCGGGCCGTTTCGTTCGAGGGCACCCGTATTAGTTTTGCGAAGTTGTGATCGCTCAGGTGCCTTGTGCACGTTCGGGTGACCCGTTTTCTATTTTCTCCCTTGTGGCATCGTTCGGTCGGGCATGCCGTACTATCGCACAGTGTGAGGTCGCTCGACCGGGCGCGTTTAGGTCGGGCTGTTTCATTCGAGGGTGTCCGTATCAGTTTTTCTAAGTTGTGACCGCTCTGGTCCCTTGGGCACGTTCGGGTGGCATGTTTGCCATTTTCTCCCTTGTGACATCGTTTGGTCGGGCGTGCTGTGTCACACCATGTGAGGTAGCCCACCCGGGCACGTTCGGGTCGGGTCGGGTTGTTTTGTTCGAGGGCGCTCGTATCAGTTTTGCTAAGTTATGACCACCTAGGTGCCTTGTGCATGTTTGGGTGGCCCGTTTGCCGTTTACTCCCTTGTGGCATCGTTCGGTCGGGCACGCCGTGTGAGGTCGCTCGACCGAGCGCGTTTAGGTCAGGCCGTTTTGTTCGAGGGCGCCTATATCAGTTTTGCTAAGTTGTGACCGCCCGGGTTCCTTGTGCACGTTCAGGTGGCCTATTTTCCATTTGCTCCATAGTGGCATCATTCGTTCGGGCGCACCATACTATCGCACCGTGTGAGGTCGCCCGACCGGGTGTGTTCGGGTCGAGCCGTTTCGTTCGAGGGTGCCTGTATCAGTTTTGCTAAGTTGTGCCGCCCGAGTCCGTTGTGCACATTCGGGTGGCCCGTTTGCCATTTGCTCCCTTGTGGCATCGTTCGGTCAGGTACGCAGTGTCGCGTCGTGTGAGGTTGCCCGACCGGGCGCATTCGGGTCGGATTGGGCTGTTTCGTTCGAGGGCGCTCATATCAATTTTGCTAAGTTGTGACCGCCCGGCTGCCTTGTGCATGTTTGGGCGGCCCATTTGCTATTTTCTCCCTTGTGGCATTGTTCGATCGAGCGCGTCATGTCACGCTGTGTGAGGTCGCCCGACCGGGCGCGTTTAGGTCGGGTCATTTTGTTCAAGGGCACCCGTATCAATTTTGCTAATTTGTGACCACCCGAGTGCCTTGTGCATGTTCGGGTGGCCCATTTGCCATTTTCTCCCTTGTGGCATCGTTCAGTCGAGCGCGTCGTACTGTCGCACCATGTGAGGTCACCCGATGGGTCAGGCCATTTCATTTGAGGGTGCCTATATCAGTTTTGCTAAGTTGTGACTGCCCGGGTACCTTATTCATGTTCGGGTGGCCCGTTTGCCATTTTCTCCCTTGTGGCATCGTTCGGTCAGGCGCGCCGTGTAATGTCGCCCAACCGGGCGCGTTCGGGTCAGGTCAGGCCGTTTCATTCGAGGGCACTCGTATCAGTTTTGCTACGTTGTGACCGCCCGGGTGCCTTGTGCAAATTTGGGCGGCCCGTTTTCTGTTTTCTCCCTTGTGGCATCATTTGGTCGGGCGTGCCGTGTTGCGCCGTGTGAGGTCGCCCAACCGGGCACGTTTAGGTCGGGTCATTTTGTTTGAGGGCACCCATATCAGTTTTGCTAAGTTGTGACCACCAAGTGCCTTGTGCACGTTCGGGTGGGCTGTTTGCCATTTTCTCCCTTGTGGCATCGTTCGGTCGGGCATGCCGTACTGTCGTACCGTGTGAGATCGCCCGACCAGGCGCGTTCGGGTTGGGTTGTTTCGTTCGAGGGTGCCCTTATTAGTTTTGCTAAGTTGTGACCACCTGGGTGCCTTGTGCACGTTCTGGTGGCCCGTTTGTCATTTTCTCCCTTGTGGCATCATTCGGTCGGGTGCGCCTTACTTTCACACCATGTGAGGTTGCCCGATCAGGTGCGTTCGGTTTGAACCATTCCATTTGAGGGCGCTTATATTAGTTTTGCTAAGTTGTGACTGCCCGGGTCCCTTGTGCACGTTCGGGTGGCCCATTTGCCATTTTCTCCCTTGTGGCATCATTTGGTTGGGCACGCTGTGTCGTGCCGTGTGAGGTCACCCGACTGGGTGCGTTCAGGTTGGGTCATTTCGTTCTAGGGCACCCGTATCAGTTTTGCTAAGTTGTGACTGCCTGGGTTCCTTATGCACGTACAGGTGGCCCATTTTCTGTTTGCTCCCTTGTGGCATCGTTAGGTCGGGCGCACCGTACTGTCGCACCATGTGAGGTCACCCGACCGGGCGCATTTGGGTTAGGCCATTTCGTTCGAGGGTGACTGTATCAGTTTTGCTAAGTTGTGACCGCTCGGGTCCCTTGTGCACGTTCGAGTGGCCCATTTTCCATTTTCCCCCGTGTGGCATCGTTCAGTCGGGCGCATCATGTCACGCCGTGTGAGGTCGCCCAACTGGGTTTTTTTGGGTCAGGTTGGGCTGTTTCGTTCAAGGGCGCCCATATTAGTTTTGCTAAGTTGTGACCGCCCGGGTGCCTTATGCAGGTTTGGGTGGCCCGTTTTCCTTTTGCTCCCTTCTGGCATCGTTCGGTCGAGCATGCCCTGTCGCACCGTGTGAGTTCGCCCTACTGGGGGCATTCAAGTTAGGTCATTTTGTTCGAGGGCACCCATATCAGATTTGCTAAGTTGTGACCACCCGGGTGCCTTGTACACGTTCAAGTGGCCCGTTTTCTATTTTCTCCCTTGTGGCATCGTTCGGTCGAGCACGCCGTGTGAGGTCGCCTGACCAGGCGCGTTCAGGCCGGGTCATTTCATTCAAGGGCGCCTGTATAAGTTTTGCTAAGTTGTGACCGCCCGGGTGCCTTGTGCACGTTCGGGCAGCTCGTTTGCCATTCGCTCCCTTGTGGCATCATTCGATCGGGCGCTCCATGTTGCGTCATGTGAGGTCACCCGACTGGGTGCGTTCAGGTCGAGTCATTTCGTTCGAGGGTTCTCGTATCAGTTTTGCTAAGTTGTGACTGCTCGGGTGCCTTTTTCACGTTCGAGTGGCCTGTTTTCCATTTTCTTCCTTATGGCATCGTTCGGTCAGTCATGCTGTGTCGCGCCGTACTATGAGGTTGTCTAATCGGGTGCGTTCGGGTCGGGTCGTTTCATTCGAGGGTGCCTGTATCAATTTTTTTAAGTTGTGACCACTCGGGTGCCTTGTGCACGTTCGGGCAGCCCATTTGTCATTTTCTCCCTTGTGGAATCGTTTGGTCGGGCGTGCCATGTTGCGCCGTGTGAGGTCGCCCGATTGGGTGTGTTTAGGTCGGGTCGTTTCGTTCGAGGGTGCCCGTATCATTTTTGCTAAGTTGTGACTGCCCGGGTTCCTTGTGCACGTTCGGGTGGCCCGTTTTTTGTTTTCTCCCTTGTGGCATCGTTCGGTTGGGCGCGCTGTGTTGCGCCATACTATGACGTTGCCCAACCGGGCACGTTCCTATATGGCTGTTTCATTCGAGGGCGCTCGTATCAGTTTTTCTAAGTCGTAACCGCCCTGGTCCCTTGTGCACGTTCAGGTGGCCCATTTGCCGTTTGCTCCCTTGTGGCATCGTTCGGTCGAGCGCGTCGTGTCGCACTGTGTGAGGTCACCTGACCGTGCGCGTTCGGGTCGGGCCGTTTCGTTCGAGGGTGCCCATATCAGTTTTGCTAAGTTGTGACCGCCCGGGTGCCTTCTACACGTTCAGGCAGCCCGTTTTCCATTTTCTCCCTTGTGGCATCATTCGGTCGAGCGTGATGTGTCGTGCCATGTGAGGTCGTCAAACCGGGCGCATTCAGGTCAGGTCGTTTCGTTTGAGGGCACCCATATCAGTTTTGCTAAGTTGTGACTACCCAGGTGCCTTGTGCATGTTCGGGTGGCCCGTTTTCCATTTGATCCCTTGTGTCATCATTCGATTAGGCATGTCGTGTCGCGTCGTGTGAGGTCGCCCGACTGGGTGTGTTCGGGTCGGGTCGGGTCATTTCGTTTGAGGGCGTGTGTATCATTTTTGCTAAGTTGTGACCTCCCAGGTGCCTTGTGCACGTTCGAGCAACCCGTTTTCCATTTTCTCCCTTATGGAATCATTTGGTCAGGCGCACCATGTTGCGCCGTGCGAGGTCGCCCGACCGGGCGCGTTCAGTTTGGGTCGTTTCATTCAAGGGCACCCATAATAGTGTCATAGTGATGCCAGCCAACTTCTTTGGAAAGCCTTCCTAGCAGACAATACTTGTGACCTGGCTGAATACAGAGCACTTGGAATGACCATTCTCTTCCCCTAACCCCTAAGCCCCTAATCCCTAATCCCTTAACCACTAAATCATTATTCACCTAACCCCTAACTAGGCCTAAATCCCCTAACCCCTAAGCCCCCAATCCCTAATCCCTTAACCCATTTAATCCCTAATCCCTAAAACCCTAACCCATTTAACCCCCTAAACCCTAAACCTATAACCCCTTAACCCCTAACCCATTAAACCCTAATTCCCAACCCCTAACCCATTTAACCCCCTAAACCATAAACCTATAATCCCTTAACATGTTCAGGTCGGGTCGTTTCAGTTGAGTGCACCTGCCTAAATGCATTCGAGTCGGGCCCCCTAAGCCCCCAATCCCTAATCCCTTAACTACTAACTCATTATTCAACCCCTAACCCCTAAATGCACCTAAATCCCCTAACCCCTAACCCCCAATCCCCAATCCCCTTAGCCCTCCAAATTTAAATTAGCTTTGAAGAAGTAATTGTTTTATTACTTCTGTCTAATTCACTATATACTCAGATAACTTGTAGCCATATCACATAGGCCCCATTCACTTACGAAGGTTCCCCAAACTCTACCCCCAATTTGGTTGATCTTGCTCAGCTTTAAAATTTTGAATTCTCATTGATGATTGATTTTCATCTCAACCCTTGATCTGCTAGGGGTTGGTTACCTTGATATTAATGGTGGTGTATTCATACTCCTTCTGAATAATCAATAAAGGGTCAAGGAAATTGACCAATATGTTGTTAAGTTTTATCTTATCCATCTGTGGGGCAAGCTAATTTTCGGCTAACTCCACTGCTTTTGATCTCAAATTTTCCAATTGCTTCCTTCTCTCATATGATACCTGAGCCTTTGCCTTTCTCTTCCCTTCTAATTCCGTAATAGTTTCATAGTGATTCCAGCCAACTTCTTTGGAAATCCTTCCTAGCAGACAATAATTGTGACTTGGCTGAAGACAGAGAATCTGGAATGACCATTCTCTTCCCCTAACCCCTAATCCCCTAATCCCTAATCCATTAACCACTAAATTATTATTCACCTAACCCCTAACTGCGCCTAAATCCCCTAACCCCTAAGCCCCCAATCCCCAATCCCTTAACCCATTTAATCCCTAATCCCTAAACCCCTAACCCATTTAACCCCCTAAACCCTAAACCTATAACCCCTTAACCCCTAACCCATTAAACCATAATTCCCAACCCCTAACCCATTTAACCCCCTAAACCATAAACCTATAACCCCTTAACACGTTCGGGTTGGGTCGTTTCGGTTGAGTGCGCCCGCCCAAACGTGTTCGGATCGAGCCCCCTAAGCCCCCAATCCCTAATCCCTTAACTACTAACTCATTATTCGATCCCCAACCCCTAAATGCACCTAAATCCCCTAACCCCTAACCCCCAATCCCCTAAGCCCTCCAAATCCGAATTACCTTTGAAGAAGTAATTGTTTTCTTACTTATGTCTAATTCACTATATACTCAGATAACTCGTAGCCATATCACATAGGCCCCATTCACTTACGAAGGTTCCCCAAACTCTGCCCCCAATTTGGTTGATCTTGCTCAGCTTGAAAATTTTGAATTTTCATTGATGATTGATTTTCCTCTTAGCCCTTGATCTATTAGGGGCCGGTTACCTTGATATTAATGGTGGTGTATTCATACTCCTTCTAAATAACCAATAAAGGGTCAAGGAAATTGACCAATATGTTGTCAAGTTTTATCTTATCCATCTCTGGGGCAAGTTTCTTTTCAGCTAACTCCACTGCTTTTGATCTCAATTTTGCCAATTGCTTCCTTCTCTCATATGATACCTGAGCCTTTTCCTTTCTCTTCCCTTCTAATTCCCTAATAGTGTCATAGTGATGCCAGCCAACTTCTTTGGAAAGCCTTCCTAGCAAACAATACTTGTGACCTGGCACCTAAATCCCCTAACCCCTAACCCCATATCCCTAAACCCTTAACCACTAAATCATTATGATCTCCCTAACCCCAATCCCTAATCAGTTAAACACTACTAAATCATTACTCCCCTAACCCCTAAATGTACCTAGATCCCCTAACCCCTAAGCCCCCAATCCCTAACCCCTTAACCTGCACTAACTCATTATTCTAGTCCTAGCCCCTAACCGCTAAACCCTAAACCTATAACCCCTAATCTCCTATTCATCGAACCCCTAAGCCCCTAAAAACTGTGCCATGAAAACCCTCCAAAAAATTCTTAAATGATGGGAATTCCTATTCAATATGCGTGAAGCTAGTAATGGAATGTGACAAGTCATCCAAGATACATCCAAATATTTGATTTGTGCCTTGGGGAATGTGAAATAACGGGTAAGATACAATCACTGGTGAGAAAATCATTGGTTCGAAACTATGTGGGAAAAATTCCAGTCAAGCTAAGGGATGGTGTGGCCTAGGTTGGATGTGATCCCTAGGTGATTTTGACGGCTTAAAAGCCCTTGGTTCATGGCTACTCAAATCACATGTTAGGTAGGCAACTCATCTCGAAACTCACATTACCTAACAAAATAAAAGTAATGGATTAATGCACAACTTATTTATTTCCTGGGCATATGTCTAGGTATGTTGACATAATTTATTTACTTATTCATTAGGAATAACATATAATGGTTCAATATATGGAACATTAGAATTTTAAATATGAGTATTTGTATTTTCAAAAGTTTGCATATAAGGATTATAATATGCACTAAAAAATTTGTGTGACATATCATTATGTATACTATTATTATCATTCATACAATATAACACTTCTGCTAATTATGTATATTATTATAACATTATGTATATTATTATCATTCATATATTATTATTATTATTATTATTAGATTTTGTATCTATTTAATTTTTTTTTCCCGCTTCGCTTGTTCCACCTATTCAAATTTTCTTAATTGATCTATTCATTTTTTTTTCCCATTGTGCGCTTGTTCGACCTTTATGCCTTCTTTCCCATGATTCCATTCTTCCCTATGATGCTTTATTTTTTCCAGATTCTTGTAGAAGCATGGACGCTCTGAAACCCTAAAGCAGCCATAGTCCATTAACAACTCGAAAGATATTTTGAGTTTTTCCAATGTTCAGAAATCTGTGGGAGATCTAAAGAGAAATTGATTGTGGAAGGATGCTTTCTTCTTCTGGAAGAATCAGATTGGTATTTCCCTTGTTTCACCCCACTGAAATTTTCTATTTTCTTCTACGCTATGTTGGTTATGAGATATAGATGGTTGTAGGTCTGAATTTTTGCACTCTATCTTTTGTGGGTTTGTTCAAATTATATCTTTTATGTTAAGTTGAACTGCTTCACATAATTAGTTGGAAGTAAACTCTGGCCCAGATACAATCATGTCCTCTGATCCAGAAACAATCATCTCCTCTGATCCAAAAATGACTCAATCTGCGGAAGATCAATCCCCAAAAATGCCAATAATGCCACAGTTTGTATCACTGACCGAGGAACAGCAAACTCTATTAAGCAAGGAGACATTCACTCGTATAATTGAAACCTACAGGTAAGCTGATGGTGTAGGGGGCAGGGATTTGTGATGTTCATTGCTTGCACGATTGATTGCTCAGGTATATGCTCATAAAGTTTTTTATCAATAGTCTATATGAACTGTTTTAGAGATATGATGGCCCAGGGTTTAGGGCACACTGGAAACCCTACGTTAGTATAACTCATAGAAACCTTACATGAAGCTTAAATCACGCGGTGGCAATTATATGCACACGAAAATGTTGAGGTGCTACTAACAAGGTATGGAACTGCTTCTTTAGGTTGATCTTCTTATCTATTTTATCTCTACTGGTTTTTCCTCTTTAGGTTGATCTTCTTATCTATTTTATCTTTAATAGTTTTAAAGCTTCAATTTTTCTAAGAATTTCTGCACTTCTGGTCACAGTTTAAACTCCCTGTCTTGCCGAGAATAGGGTCTTTGCGAAGTGCAGAAGTAGGTTAGGAAGAGTTGCTAAGTTTTTAGCGGTTGGTTTAGGTGGCTTTTTTTTGTGATTTCAAATGATTACCTGCTTTGTTATTGGAAGCAAATCTATATAAACAGTCGTTATGAATTCACCCTTTAATATGTTTTCAGCTAGTCCCAATGTTGCCCTCTTTATGGTTATATTCCAGGGATCAATGCCTGGTAATGCATCTCATTATATAGGTAGTTGATTGTAGGAATTCGGATACCATAGCGCCCAATTCAGTGGGAGGGGATATCGACTCCTTCATTCTTTGATCTGGATTTTAATAGCTACCTGTACATTCTCTTTGTTGGATTTGATCGTGTTCACAATGTATTTAGCAATTATAATCACCAATACCTCTTGCACATAGAACATAGAGTATTGCTTGGGTTGAAGGAGACGTACGTAATGATTTTCTAGGCCAAATTGCTGCCATGCTATCTCTTTTCTTCAATTGGTAGTTGGAAGAAAAAGCATTCCATTAGACAGTTCTTGTAACAAGCAATGTTTTGTTTCACAAGGTGTGATGTAGTTGAAGAGAAGGTTGGGGGCATGACAAAGCTGTTGCTAGTCTTGGCATCCGACTTTACCATTCCTAGGGACCACTTCTTCTTAGTCAAGAAAAATTCACATATTTTGTGTTAAAAACACTAACTAAGCATAGTGCTCTATGAAATCTTCAGTGATAACGTTTTTTTTTTTTTTTGCTTTATATGAAATCTTCGGTGATAACCTTTTTTTTTGCTTTCTTTTGTGCTTTTGTTTTGTTTTTGCTTTCTTTTGTGTAATTTCGGCATTGGTGAGGTTACATTATGGTCATTTCTAAGAATAAAAACACCCGACTAGATTAGGAAAATGTTATTGCTTAATTACTAACAAAGGGATTCACCATGTCAATGGGATTTTCTAGAATTTCAGCACAAATTTTAAAATTCTAGATGCATAATTCTAGATTTAATGCAGTTAGTAATATTCATTAGGCTTTCTAGATGGGTATTTCAATTTTCTTATAAATAACTACTTGACCACTTTGTGCAGAGTGATATCGTGGCAAAGGTTGAAGTCGAGGCATCTGTACTAAGGCACACAAATGAAAATTTCTGCAAGCAGGTTGAGGGCTTGCAAATGAACCGATTCAGTGAGGTTGAGGAACTCATTTATTTGCGTTGGGTCAACTCATGTTTGCGTTATGAACTTCGAAATTCATATACAACCCCTAGAAAGATGTTGGCAGTGGACCTTAAGGATAGTTTGAGTCCAAAATCACAGGATATTGCTAAACAGCTTATGTTGGAATATGTAGTGTTTGAACATTTAGGACCTCAACAAAAACGCCAGTCAAATAATGATTCAGAGAGCTTGTCCTCTTATTCATCGAACACATCTGAAGCTACAGAGTACGATGACTTGTCAATGGAAATCTTTCTAGCATGGATTAGTACATCAAAGAATTCTAATCTGTTTCGAAAACTAAAAAAGTGGGCTAAAAGTAGTGATGATTGGAAAATATTACATGGTGACTATCTTTCTGAGAAGAACTCTGAGAAGGGGCAAATCCTTTGGGAACACTCAATGTCCTTTTTCTTTTTATATTTTCTGTTAGAGGCTAGTTGCTCCAATGTGACAGTAATTTAAAGTCTTTTCATAATACTTTGTTACACATGATTTTCATTTTCTTCTTGCTAAATTTCTAGAAATGAATGGATATCTTGTGGACTATTGTAAACAAATTTAGTTCTATTACCATACTCAAGAGAATTTAATGTTTTTCATTATTAGAGGACAGAGATATACCATAAGAGCTCGGTTCTGTGTTGTAGCCTTTTATTAAGACTTGAATCAGTTAAACCCTTGGACCTATTGCAACCCTATATTGAGGCTTGGTTCTATTGAAGTTTCCATACTTTGGACCTCTTCATTGCAGTCTCAATCCAGGGATATAGCTACAATATTGTTACATATTTTATGCGGTGAACATCTATTAAAATCTCAGATTATCTCCTATTTACTAATGCTTGGAAAAAACTTTCGAATTAGTTGTGTTTGCTATTTTACTAAGAGAGAGTCACATAAGTTACAAACAGATAACAGTATTATGTGAGTATTGAAGGGTAAATTAGTGCTTCCTTGGAGTTCAGATAGAACACATCTGTAGAAGTGTATACCAGTGTTTATTTGAAGCTCAGGTAAGACAGATTTGTGGAGGATTAGTGCCCATGCAACATGATCATAAATCATTGGAAGCACAGTTGGAAACACATTGAGGATGACAACATGTGAGGTAAAAGATAATTCTCCCTACTCGCATTCCGTCATGTTGTCTCATATGTTTTCTCATTTTTTATCAAGAATAATTGTGAAGCAGGGTTTGGGGAAAAATGATTCCAAACCAAACCAAAGGGCATGATAATACAATACACATGTTTGTGAGCCAATAGTGTTAACGAGGTGTGAACTTCAAATAGTAATAAAATGTGGATTGTAATGAAACATAATACACTAATATGGTTTTAGGAGATGCATTTAAAGACCACAAGACTATGAACATGATGAAGTCACATCAACAAAACTAAGTAACATAAGGAACACATCGAAATATTTGTGGAGGAAGAGCGACATTATTTTTTTTAATATTTTGACTTTATCATCGGAAGACCGAAGCCTTGATCATCGGAAGAGCGACGTTTCGTTTTTAAATATTTTTAAATTTTTCGTCGATAAAGCGACGTTACATAAGCGTCGGACACACGACATTCTAAACGTCGAATGATATTTCGTCGGAATTGCGACGGTTTGTAAAACGTCAGAATTAAACATTGGAAGCCATAACGTCGGAATTGCGACGTTTTTTGAAAAACTGAAAAGCGTCGGAAGACCGACATTTTGTGATCGTCGAAAGATGGATAGTTGTGGTTCGTCGGAAGATCGATGCTTATAGAACGTTGGAATAGCGACACTTTGAAAAACATTGGAAAAAGTGTCGGTATTGCGACACTTTGGCAAAGTGTCGGAATTGCGACGTAATGGATAACCATGTTTTGTTTGGCCTCAGACTATCGCTCTTGCGATGACTATATGTCGGAATAGCAATGAAGTGGCTGTTGGAAATTGGGCCAAATTTTCTAGTGTCTATCCCATTGGTAAGAGAGTATTGGATGATTGGAGCACATTTTCAGATCTTGGCTTGAGGAAAAACCATGTTCTAGAGCCTACAACACAGTCTATCTTCTAGTACTACATTATTTGCAAGTGTAAAGTTGCAGGGTGTTTTGGCAGACTTTTGGAGGAGAGATCTCTAGTGTTGGGAATCTTCCCTTCACTGTGGTGATCCATGGATTTCAGATCTAATCCATGTAATATTCAAATATGATCTTAATACTCTTGTATTTTCCTTAGAATTTCTGAATCATTCTGCAGATCTGTTGTATAAGTTCTCAGATCTACTCCATGTACTTCACTTTTTGGCTGAAAACCCTAAGGGGCATTTGTAGAGGAGCCTTTCTAGTGTACAGATCTGATATAGATCTAACTTTTTGTACACATATCTACTCTAGATCTAAAGTTTAATCTAGAGTTGTTTTCAGCTAATAAAATAACACTATCAAGCTTGTTCAGTCATATTCTATGGTTGTAGCACCTCGTTTTTGAGGATTTCTTCATGTAAAGTCTTCTATTTTCTGTTCTACATCTCATGGGCCACATTCTAAATCTGATTTGCTGATGTAAATGTAATTTTTGAGCCTCCATATTGGCCTCCTACTCTTACTTTTCTGAATTGGGTTATTTCTGTGCAATATTGCACAAAATTGCTACTTGTTCCCATTTTGGGGATATTACAGTGGTATCGGAGAAATCTTCTTGGCACAACCTGTGAGAAGCCAATATGTCTTTAGAAGAAGATGAGCCTCTTACTGATAGAGAGAAGAGGTATCTAAAAATAATACATAAGAAAATTGATTACAAAAACGATGACAAAGACAAGGGTAAAGCCCCTGAACCTGGGAGTGATGATGAAGGAAAGGACTTTGCAAAGATCCTTTTGAGAGCTATGCAAGGTATTTCTAGAGAGATCAAAGAGATGAGAATGGACAGAATCAAAGAATCTCTTAAGAGATTTCATCTTGGAGAAAGCTCTGGCATAACTCACCACTGGAATGATCAACCAGTGCACCAACCATAAGTTTCCCAACGCTCCACCATGCCTACCTTTTTGGCCGTGGGAAATGAAGGGTTAGAAGAGCAAGCCTCCCTTGAAGACTACTTTGAAGAATATGAGTCTCTGTAATATCCCAAAATGGGATTGCAGCAATACATGAACATAAAAATGTAAAACTCTACAAATATGAACATGAAATAAGAGAGATCAATGTACAGCCATCATATTATTAAGATACCAGCAGAAATATACAACAAAATCATGAGGGACAAGCCACTCAAGCAATGGGAACAAGTCTCCAATGAACAAAACAATCAGCACATGAGCTGCTGCAACTGTATAGAATGTCGGAGAGTAGTGACAATGCTGTCTATAATAGTGTAGCTATTTATGAATACATTTATAAATATAATGTGGCTGATAAAAACAAAATAAAGGCCCAACAATGAAGATGTGGACTCCAATACAAGATTTCTAGCCAACCCGGAAAAGATTGCTAGAAATACCAAGAAACATACAATGTGACAAATAACCCTGGGGTTAATATGCCACTACAAACTGGATCTGATATGGAATGAGGCTATGACAGATCTGAAATAATAATGTCCTCCTCCAATGGTATTTCTAACTAGAAGGCTGATCCCTCTACTCAGAAATAGACCCTCCTGATGAGCTCAATGAACCCTCCTAGCAAATGCCTCCAAAAATAAAACAGTTCAGGATGGAAACTGTGCTGGGATATAATATGGTTGTCTTGATGCCAAATATGTCAAAATATGCCCGGGAGTCCTCCTTGCTTATCCTCCAATGAATAGAAAACCTCTCCATTGAAGAAAAAGCCCAGAAATGAGTTTAAGAGATCCTCCTTTGCTGCACCCTGCAACACAACCCAGCTCTAAATGGAAACTGCACTATAGCTGAAGGAGGTAGCTTGGCCAAAATTTCAAAATGAGGAAATTTAGCCCAAATAACCTCTCCTTACCTGAGGATGAGGTAGGGATTCCTGACCAGGAACACCCTTGTGCTAAACAACACTGCAACCCTACTAAACAACAAGAGGAAGAAAAGTCTAAAAAGACCAATAGAAATGATAATCAAAACATGAATAACAATGGTTGCTATCCCCTCCATATATATCATGAGAGCCTCTCCACATTGGGTCCCATCCATATTTTCCACCAAGATCATGCAAGTTGTCCTCCACTAAAACTGCGTTGTCCATCAAAGAGATTCAATGGATCTAGACAACACTATTGACTTGGTCAAAGTTGACTGAATCAACATGATCTAGCCCCTGCTCACACCCAAAGGTGTGTGATCCAGCTGCTCATTCTTCCTCCTTTCACATTTGGAGTGTTTTTGTTATTACTCAAGAGACTTATAGGCCTCCCCACCCATTTAATTACCGACCTAATGATGAAACAAATATAATATTCCATTTATTTTGGAGGATAAATTTTTGGAATATTACAGTCTCAAAATCAGAGATTCAAAGATCACTTGATTTTTCAAGAGTTCTGTCATCTGAAGGACAAAAGAAGACCAAGGCATCAGCATAGATATGGTGCATTCACTCAGAATCATGATCGACATCACTCTATGGGTAGATTCTTTCTACCCAATTTTTATGGGTCATCCAAGTGTTCTGCCAAAGCATGGGTAGAAAAACTTGACATCTACTTTCATTTGAACAAAGTCCCTGAGATGGAAGATACCAAGATTGCAGCACTGCACTTTGAAGGTGAAGCACATGACTGGTGGTTCCATGGCTTGTCTACATTGGGTCATGCCAATGTGACTGCTTATTTAGAGTTCACTAGAAGAGTGGTGGAGAGATTTGACAGAAGTGATCTAGAGGCACCTTTCATGAGCCTTGTAAAGTTGAAGAAATCGGGTAATACAAAGTCTCATATTTCTGAATTTTTGTGATTATCTGTTATGGTTCCTGACTTATCTGCAGCAAGAAGGGTGTAAATGTTCATCAATGGTCTAGATGAACATCTTCATGGGTTGGTAAAGTCTACGAAGCCCACTACCTTGCATGATGCCATTGAGAGGGCTAGAGACCTTCAAGATGCCTTGCCAAAAGCAAAGGCAAACTTTCAGCACAAGCCCTCTTTTCCTTCTAAAGGAAAGGAAGAGAAATTTTCTCCTTCAAAGGAGAGCTCATACAAGAAGCCTCTTGATGAGGATGTCCGGAGAGAGCTGAGGAAGAAGAAGCTATGCTTCACTTGCCAAGAATCATGGGCACCTGGACATAGATGTGCTATTGGAAAAGAACATTATATAGAATTTTTCTCATATTTTAAGGAGGAAGAAGAAGATGATGAGCCAAAGAGAGGCCATAGCACTGACAATGTTGAAGGATATCCAACACCATCAGGAGATAGAAATGGAGAATTTTATCCTATTGGAGGAACTCTTTCATATTTTAGAGGAGTATCTAAGTACTTGACCTTAAGAGTTCAAGTTTCAATCATGAATCAGAGGGTTTCTATATTGATTGACAGTGGGGCAACCCACAATTTCATTGATGCCCATCTTGTGCAAAGGAGGGCAATACCCACTGATACTTTTTAGGGATTCTCTGTTTTGGTCCCAGGAGATAAAAAAATGCAATGCATGCATTATGTCCCATCACTTTCAGTCACAATGGGATCGTACACCTTGGTGGATCACTTCTTTGCTGTTGACATACCAGACACCAATGTTATTTTGGGTGTTCAACGGTTGATTACATTGGGGAAAGCCAACACTGTTTGGGAGGCTTTGAAAATGGAATGGGTGGACAAGAAGACTGTTGAATCACAAATGATCAAAGGCATGTATACATACCCCTCACATAACACTTCCACACAGAAAAAAAATATGGATTTGCACAGTGGAAGCAAGGACCTCGTAGTCCCATCTATTATTTTCATGATATTTCTGCATGGGACACTTTTATCTAGTGGCAAACCACCTGGGAGGCCACTTGATTCAGATTTTGTGGGGAATACCTCACAATTTTTTGCTCAAAACTTAGATCCAGGAGGGAATGGAGCACTTGAAGACAAAGCTATAGCACTGGGAGGCTTGGGTAAGCTCAAGAAGGAGGGAGATATTCTTCCCTTATCATCATCACCCACTCTCATTTCTAGATCTGCACTGTGGGAGGAGAATAATGGAAGGAATGGCCTTCCAATTCACATATTTGGCATGGGAGATGTCAAGAAGGAGAGCAACAACATGACATAAATTTCTGTTGATGCATCATCAGCGCTGTCATTGTTGAGCAATTTAGATCTGTATTGGAAATCCCAACTGTTGGTGGATTATTCCAAAGATCTTGACACTTGTATGATACTTGATGACCAGCTACAGGAAGAGGGATATTTAGTCCAAGGAGGAGTCATCTATCATCATGGTAGGATCTTCTTGTCTAGAGCTTCTAGGCTCAAGTAGAAGTTACTACAAGGAGCATACAAAGAGTTCTGTTTCAGCCATATGTATTCCATGAGGATATACAACATCATCATGAGGAGATTTGATTTGGAAGGCTTGAAAGAAGAACCACATCAGCATTTTCAAGAATGCGTGAAATATGTGGAGTTGGGGTAGCCATATGGCTCTATGCAAGAGTTATTTTTTCCATCTCTTCCTTCTTTTGAAAGAGGAGAAAGATCCATGCACAACTCCATGTGTATGAGGAACCTTGTTGGTGAAGAATCTGATCATGTATATCAAGTTTCATTTTCTGATTTTACATATTATTTCACCATGTTTAAGCACGCCATGACTCCAAGGAGGAGTGATGTATCATGTAGATATCATGGCAAACATTGGGCCACTGAAATTTATGAATTTGGCCACTCCCTTGATGTGCAAAGGGAGATTTTCTTTCATGATGGATGCTTTCCTAAAGAACCAAATATATCTCACACTTTCAGCCATAGTGATATGACATGTGCAGCGAGTAAGTGGTAAGGAAACCACTTAGCATACCTTGATCTGATGTAGGCAGGAGATGCACTACGCTAGTATCATATGTGGGACTATGACCCACCTCCTCATGCTCAAATTTTTGTTTGTGTATATGTGTTTTTTCTTCCATACCTTGATGATATAGTTGTACTTTTTATGGGAGTGTATGGAGGGAGGATGGGAGGCATGTATATACCACATGGGATGGAGACTCTCTATGTACCTTATGCTACATGTTTCAAGGAGATTATTGGTTCAGCCATGTTTGTTTCATTTGAGTTCTTGAATCCTTGTGGGATGGACTATATACATCTCATGATGACTTTGGAGGAACAATTCATGGAGGGTTGGATTGCTGAACACTTAGCTTATGGAGGAAGCTTAACTCATGATGGTGTCACCAATGGAGGAGGAGAAGTACTGCAGCACTCACCTTATCAGTTGCTTAAGGATAAGCAACGTTTTGGAGGGGAGGACTGTAATATTCCCAATTAGCCCAAGCTAATGGGGAATAAACAATTTTGCTTCATTTTCCTGTTGCATGAATAAATGTGTAAAGGAGGACAATAAAAACTCCTAAAATAATGAATAAATCAATGCCACATGTGAACAAAGCTAAATCTGGGCTATCTTAATAAAACACCCTTATGTGTGAAAGGGATTTAACCATTTGACTGGGTCAACCATGACCAAATCAAAAAAAAATTCTAGAAGAAGTGATCCTCATTGATGCACAATGCAGTCTTAGTTGGAGGTGACACATGTGAAAGAAGCTAAATCATTGAGATGGTTTAGGGTTTTGCAAGATCTCAATCTTATAAAAGGAAGAGGAGGCCAGCAAGAGAAGGTTGTTGATGTTGATCATATTTCTAAATATTTTGTCTATTTAGACATTTCTTATTCTCTTGGTTGTTTAGCACAGAATAGTGTTGTTTAGCACTAGGTGTTCCTAATTGGGAATCCCACCTCCTTCCTTGAGAGGCCTCTTGGAGGAGTCTTGCATTTCTTGACCACTATCAAGCATTTGGCCAAGCTCTTCTTCCAACTATAGCACAGATCCTGTTGAGGGTTTGGTTGTCTTTGTAAGCTGCAGCAAGTGGAGGCTAGATCTACTCAGATCTAGGCCATTCTAGTGCCTCTTTTCACTGGGAGAGTCTTCTATCCCATTGGCAAGAGAGTATTGGATGATTGGAGCACATTTTCAGATCTTGGCTTGAGGCAAAACCATGTTCTAGATCCTACAGCGTAGTCTATCTTTTAGTACTGCGTCATTTGCAAGTATAAAGTTGCAAGGTGTTTTGGCAGACTTTTGGAGGAGATATCTCTAGTGTTGGGAATTTTCCCTTCACTATGGTGATCCATGGATTTCAGATCTAATCCATGTCATATTCAGATCTGATCTAAATACTCTTGTATTTGCTTCAGAATTTCTGAATCATTCTGTAGTTCTGCTGCATAAGATCTCAGATATACTCCATGTACTTCACTTTTTGCTGAAAACCCCAAGGGGCATTTGTAGAGGAGCCTTTCTAGTGTATAGATCTAATATAGATCTAATTTTTTTACACAAATATTCTCTAGATCTGAAGTGTAATCTACATCTATTATCAGCCAATAAAATAACGCTATCAATCTTGTTTAGTCATATTCTATTGTTGCAGCACCTCCTTTTTGAGGATTTCTTCATGTAAAGTCTTCTATTTTCTATTTTACATCTCATGGGACACATTATAAATCTGATTTGTTGATGTAAATGTAATTTTTGAGCCTCCATATTTTCCTCCTGCTCCTACTTTTCTGAACTGCGTTATTTCTGTGCAATATTGTTTAGTATTGCTGCTTGTTCCCATTTTGGGGATATTACAAAAGATGGCAAGTTGTTGGACACTCTGGATAGGAGGAGTGATGAGCACATGTATCATTCTAGTTCTGGTTCAGATAAACATCATGATCATCATTAGTATCATCCTTATAAGTGGAATGACAGAGGCTATTTTCATGAAGAGTTTCAAAAGGAAATACCACCTACATTTGATGGAGAAATGAAGAAACCACAAGATGCAAAGGCATGGTTTCTTGGCATGAAGAATTATTTCAGATTACATGATTACTCAAAAAATATGAAAGGTAGGATAGCTACATTCAGCCTTAGAGGTAGAGCGTACATTTGATGGGAATACATGGAGAACGTCAAAGATATTTCTGAGGGGGATTTGACTTGGAGTGAGTTTGAAAGGATATTCTGAAATAAGTATCTATCAGAGAGATACTACGATGACGGGGTAAGGGATTTTTATGAGTTGAAGATGGGTTCCATGACATATGAGTAATACACTATGTTAGTCATCAGTAATTTTCAGCTATTTTATATGACTAAATTCTTTTTCTAAGATTTCTAGAAACACAATTCAAGAATCATGTGAGTTCTAGAAATCCCCTCAAAGAGAAATTTTTTCATTATCCCACCTCCTTGTCAAAGCATGGCCAATCTATCGCCCAAACAAGACCAATTGTCCCTCACTCCTACTATGTTTTCCATCCCTTCCTACAATACTTTGTCTCTGTCTGCTTAAGCCCTCCAATTTCACACCTTGTTTTGCCAAAGAAACCAAACTTTTCTCCTTGCTCACCAAGTGCCTCAAGCAATGGTATTGTCAAAACTCCCTGTCTGAAAATCTCTTTGAGGTAGAAACAAGGTTTTCTAGTTGTCTAGGATGGTAGTGCATAATAGAGTGTCAAAAACCCTGTTTGCTCATCCAAACCCTGATTCAAGTTTTCAGTCAAAAACATATTCCAAAGCATTACAATAAGTCAAATAGGGTCACCTAGGTTATGAATTATCATGTTTCTAAATACAATATTTCCACATGTATTCAAAGGTGAAATCAAGTGAACACAAAGATGAGGCCATATCATTGGTCAAAGAACATCAAAGACCTATAAAGGTATCCTCTTCATCAAGTAGTAAGCCTGCAAAGGAGAAATTTACCATGTCAAATAATTTCTGCAGAAATGTTTTGTAAATGATCAAAAAAGAACAAAGGCAAAGAAGGAGACCTAAAAGGCTTATAAAAACTGTAAGTGTTTTTTCAAAATTTTAGCAGAGTCCTTGGCAAAAAATTTCGGGCACTCCCCTCCTGTAGTAGTGCGCTGCGCGCCTGTAGCCTCCGCGTGTGTATTTTTACACTGTGCGTTGCGCTACTGTAGAGCGATGCTGAGCTCCTGGAAAATCTTCCCACCATGCAGAAGATGGGCATGATACCCTGTGCAGGCACTCGGCAGCGCTGTGCTCCTGCCATTTCCCGAGCCACCCGCCCGGCAGCGCTGCGCTCCTGCCACTACTCCGGCCTTCTGTACGACACTCCGTTCAGCCACCTGGAAGCATTGCGCTCTGTTGGAGGATTAATCCGTCTTGTAGACAAGACCGATCTCCCTAGTACTAAAAGTATCTAGCAACAAACAACCAAACATAGTAATCTTTCTCTAAGCATGTAAGGTTTACAAAAAGCTCTATAGAGGTGTAAAAGACTTACCGTTTGTCCAGTGCTTGTTTGAAGTCGTTGTTGTCCCTCGCGCGCTTGAAGGAGTTTTCCTCGTAAACCTGCAGTCACAAACAAGCAAAGTATTACATAGCACCTGTATAGAAATCATCATAAACCATTCTTATCATAGTGATCAAGGAATCTATGAAATAAACCATTGATTGAAAGCTTATTGAGAAAAATGAGTATATTTGTATTAATTTCAAAAGAAGAAAATCCTTACAACTTGAGCCTTGATGTTGCACAGGACTTTCCGGGGTCCGAAGCAGGAGTCTCCTTTACTTTGACAAGTTCTGCACTCCTCCAACCAAGACAAGTAGAGGTATGTAATCTCTCCTCAAAAAGTCTTAGTTAACTGAGTCTAAATCTCAACAACACTTAACTTCAAATATTCTAAAAGCTTGAACTCCCTTTGAGGCTACCCAATGCCTCTTTTTATAGTGGACAAGAGGAGGTTTTCTGTTCCAAGCATGAAGGGATAGAATTCTCCTTCTAAGGGATAAGCTCCTCACATCAAGGGGTTAGCTCCATAAGGTAAGGGATTCATGCACCTCACAAGAGCGGTTCTGCCACCGCAAAATCCATTCTAGAAGCTTCCAGAATTCACTTTTATTGAGCTTTTTAGGATTTACTTGCGCCTTTTTAATCTTACAGGGGTCTGCACCCATAACAAAGATAAAGTGCATTCAGGAACGCAGGAAATTTGAACATTGGGTGCGGGACCGCATGCAAGATAGCCAGAAAGTGCGACACCAAAGTTTAGGAGACTTTTAGGAATTTTTTCTGATTTTCAAGGCTTGACATGAGGAACTGATATGTTAGACTTGCAAAAGGGAGAAGTATGAGTAATAATGAGCTCATACACATGGCAGAATGTCAGGATGAAAATTTTCAGTGTAACAGATTGCCCCCTAAAGTGCAAAGTCTGGAATAGATGATGTTGAAGTCTGTCATATATGAAGAGTGCAGTACTTTATCATTTCAAGGATCATCCTGTGGACACCCCAGTCAGCACCTGTAAAAACATTCAATGCAAAATATACATGTATATGTATCATCACTGAGGTAGGCATTCCCATACTCAGATTAAACTAACTAAAAACTGATTCATCTGTCCTGATACAAGAATGATTTTGAGTACATCACAGTATAGACATGTGTAGACATAGTATGGACGCAGCCATCTGTTTATAAATAGTCTACTATATAAATGATAACAAAATTCCTCGCAGCCTGGATGGTAGAAACTAGATCCAGGGTCTTGATTTCCGCATCTCGAACTAGTACGATTCTATCCATGCGAATGAATGTGTCGAAGTCGAACATGGTAGAAACAACTTGATTACTAGTCAATGATGTAAACTGTTAACAAGTGTGAGAGTAGCCACCAGTAATGTCAATGGATCTCAAAGTACCTAGTACAATCCATGAAATGTGAATGAATGTGCTGAAGTTGAACATCTCACGGAATCATTCGATCGAAGGTCGATGATGTAACCCGTCGTCGAAAGCGAGAAATCTGCCATTAAGGCATGTAGATTTCAAGGTACTGACGATTTCTAGATCAAATTCCCAGATAATGAGTTGTCGTCGATAGAAAGTGATCCGTCATAGGGAAGCCCACAACACGAAATCATAGATCAAGTTTTGAAAATATACCAGCAAGGACTGACTCAGGGATGGTCAAAATGGATGATAGATATTTTGCGGATGAATGGTTTATTTGAACTGTTCTCTTGAACACATAACGACACCGCAGATGGCTTGGTGACAATTGACCCAAAGCTAATACCTAGAAACCAGATAAAGACTTTCAAATGAGGTTTGATTAACCATTAGGCAAAGGATTTCCCAACCCAGGTGAATGAAAGTGTCGTGTTCAAGAGTGGTTGACTGAAATTTCGAAGAATCAAAATGTAACAAACATGCCCATTTTCGTCTCTTTTCCCCCACCATTTCTGGCAAGTACCTCTTTATTTTTGACAAACTTGAGGAGGATAACATTTGCTTGTTTATAAGCTCATGCTTCGGATGAGTCCAACTTAGTTTAAGATTCGAACCCTAAGAAGGAGTGGTTCGTTCCTATTTGAAATTGAACAGGTCCTTTACTGTTAAATTTTAACGAGTCCAGTATAGGAGAAACTCGGTGTTTTTCAATTTTAGGGAGTCAGAAGAAAAAACTTAAGAAAAATCCATGGGTGTACTTTTTCGTAAATTTAGTCTCTCGATCCTGAAAAAGGATAAAATAATGCGGGAGAGAACTCTATTGACCATAATTAGTCAACGTATACCTTTTTCGTAAATAGTCCATTTCAGTCCGTAAAAGGGGTAAACTTATACTGAAGGGACGATTATTCATTTACTTTAACGAGTTCGAACAATCAAGTACTCGGCGATCTTTTCATGTTTAGAGAGTTTGAAAAGGGCTTAAAAGAGGACTCCAATGTTTCGCTTTTTCGTGAATTTTTGAAAGAGTCCGAAAAAGTGATAAAAGTATGCTCTTTGTTGAAAAATGATCAGTTCTCCTGAAAAATCCAATTTCTGCACAAAAACTTGAAAAATTACACATACCTGTTTAAGATGAGTAAAAATGCTTCAAAAATACCCTTTTTAAAGTGAAAAATAAATAAATTAAAATTCATCTATTCGAAAAAACTTATAAAAAGGACTTTTTCAACTTCATTTTTACCGTTCAAGTTCAGAGTGAAAAGTAGAAGCTTTTGGGTAAAAACGTTCCTGTGAATATTCTGGAAAATCCGTCCGTTGAAATCGAGAACCGTCAATCCCAGGTAATCCACGACCTCTTAATCTTGCATTTCATCCGTTTACAATTCATTTTTAGGCTTTAAATCTTATTTTTAAGGGAAAAATATGGTTCGAAAATCGCCCATGGGGGTCCGCAGGTGACACACATGGTACCTGCGGACCCTTAATTTTTCTACAAGGAAAAAAGTCGTGGGTCCGCACTTTCCTTACAGAGTGCGTGTGTTCGTACGCACTGTTTACAAAGGTAAAGTGCGGTCCCCGCGCGTTTCAATTTAAAACTCAAATTTCTCTTTTGCCGCCCAAAATTTTTCAAATTAGATTGTTCTAATCTATCTTTTTATGTATTGTAGGATTAACAAGATGTTGATTTGGAGAGAACGTGAACACGAGGACGTGGATGATGCCGCAATGCTCCATATGCCCACAATGCAAATATTAAGAGCATGCAGTTTATATAAATTCTGGGCCATTCAAGGCATGAGAGCACAGGTAGAGCTCCTGACATGGCTGGTAAATAGGTGGAATGTGTAGGACCAGTGTTTCGTTATTGGCGGCCACCGGCTCGAAATCGAGCTGGAGGACATTTATTTTCTAACTGGTTTGTCCAAGAGGGGCGAAAAACTCTCCTTGTTTGGGACTAGGCCAGGTGGCCAGACTGTCGCTAGTCTTTAGCAAGAATTCTGTAATGATGAAGCAGACCCCAGGGACAAATGGATTGATATAAAAACTATCATCCATCCTGAACTGAAAGTTATTGCATTTACTGTTACCAGGTTGTGCGGGAGTGCAGCATTACATGTAGCTACCGGTTCTTAGATGCGCATTGCTGTGGACTGTTTTCGCGGCACCATTTTCAACTGGTGTGATGCTGTGTTGGCTAATATAAAAGGCCAACTAACTAGAGAAAAAAATGGGAAACTGAATAACTTTGGATATGGATCCATTGTCGTCTCCTTTTCTCTAGAGAGGATTCCGATGCTAGCTCCACAGAGTATCCCTGTTGATACCGGTCGACTTAGAGAACCTAGGATGGTTCGTTGGTACGCACTGATGGCCCGTCACGGTATTGAGGGCGCTGAGATTGTTCGATTTCCTTCTTCATATTTTCGTTGGCTGGATCGCCAAATTTTTGTCATAGAGGACTTTCCATATGCCGGGATAGATTTCCGCGGTGACCGAGAGATGACTCTCCCAACAGGGGAACAGTGGGATGACTCAGGTAAAAAATCTTTCTTCAATAGTTTCTAATTTAAAAAAAAAAATTATTTTCGATCGTCTTGTCAAATAATAACCAAAAGTTTTTTTGAATACAAATGTGGGCCCACGGCGACCAGCCCATCTCCAACCTTATGAAAGAAGACAACCAGTTGCAGCCGCACCAGCTCCAGCAGGCCAATCAGCAGAAGTCTTGACTGATTTAGAGCATCATCTAGAGCGTTTGACTCTAGACATTCCGGAGACAGACATAGATTACATTCCACTCAAATTGCAGAGATACGTGATTGGTGTTCCGAGACCTTTTAGGAGGTTCCTGTGCAGGGTGGCTCAGGAAAAGGTTTCTTATCGTGATCACCATCTGTGATGGGATGATCGTGTTGTAGACTCATATTTTTGACTTTTTGTGTTTATCATTTGCCGATCATAAGGTGTTTCCAACCTATGATTGAAGACGATGTATATTTTTTTGAAAACACTTCTATCCTATGATATATATCACTATTTACCGGCTATCTGCGTACATTTTATGAATGTTGTTTGTTTTACTGTTTTGATCACTGCAAATGTCGATTTATCATACTAGAAGAAACTGCTTCTGCTAATGTATTTAAATGTCTTGGAATATGTTGATATTCAATGTAGTCAAATTCACGTTCCAAGAGACGAACTCTTAAAAATAACCGTAACAACACTGGATTTCTGATGGCATAAACCCTGTTAAGCTGTAATACAACAAGTTCAGAATCCAACCTCACAATCAAACTCCGAATCCAAAATGATATGGACTCAGATAATAACTCAATCACTACCCTATACTTGGCAATGTTATTTGTTGTTTGACCAAGGCTTACCCCATGCCTGGAAACTAACTCGTCAGAGGGTGAATAGATAACCCAAGCTGCGGAAGAAATGTTTCGTGTACTACGAAAATCACCATCAGCAAAACCAATGTAGGTTTGAAGAGACGTCAACATCTGCAATATCAAGAGTAAAACTCAGATAAGCAGGAATAGTGATAAAACACACTTCTAAACTAGGCACACCTTTCTAATCTAAGACACACCAGCAGTAAAGAAATCTAACCTAAAAAATAAAAGATCTCCACACCAAGTTTAAGCATAATATCGCTTCAGATATAACCCATTTCTGGGCTTATCTAAAGGGATACCATCAAAATCTATCAGCTCATAGGCCCCTTTTGCCAGCTTTCGCTTAACAATGAAAGGACCATGCCACATGGGCACGAATTTCCCAGCTCCTAGCTTATCGTTGGCTTGATCATAAACTAAGATGAGGTCTCCTTCTGAAAAATTTCGAGGGGTAACACTTCTATCATACTGAGCTTTTACTCTTTTGACATGAGCCTCGTTTGCTATTGCAGCTTTTCTCCAATTTTCATCCAATTGAGCCAAGTACAAAAAGCGTTTCTCCTCTTCAGACGTAGCTGGGAGTAACTCTATGGCTAATTTCAAAGATGGAATTTCGCATTCAATCGGCAACACAGCTTCCAAACCGTAAACGAGTTGAAATGGAGTGAAACCAGTTGATGTTTTGACTGAGGTTCGATATGCCCAAAGTGCTGAAAATAACATGGAATGCCAATTCGTCTTGTGAATACCAATAATTCGTCTGATCATGGTGACTAAAACTTTATTTATGGCTTCGACCAGACCATTGGCTTGCGGATAATATGGAGTGGAACTATCGTGGCGCAGGCCAAGCTGTTCTGTCAGTTCAGTCATCATGACATTCCGAAAATGGCTTCCATGATCAGTAATAATGGCTTGAGGAACACCGAACCTAGAAATTATGTGATTAAATACGAAAGTTGCAGCAGTCTTGCCGTCAGCCAAAAATGTAGGCATCGCCTCGGCCCACTTAGTAAAATAATCTACTGCTAAGATAATATATGCATGCCCCCCGGCTGAGTGAGGGTTACATGTAATAAAATCGATACCCCATTTTGCAAAAGGACCAACAGCAATTATGGGATGAAGAGGAGCGGGAGGCGCTCGCATCTTACGATCAAAAAGTTGACAATTGTGGCATTTCCGGACTGCATAAATACAATCTTTAAATAACGACAGCCAGAAATAACCAGCGCGCAATATCTTTTGGGTTGTGGCATACCCAGACATATGACCGCCACATGCTCTAGAATGGCAGTCTTTTAAAACCTTTTTAGCTTCTTCATGAATAAGACAGCCTCGGAAAACAGAATCCGCTCCACGACGATAAAGTGTATCACCAATAACATTATATTGTTGGGATTGGAAACGTATCTTCCATCGCTGATACCGCGAGATTTCAGGCCGAAAAGATTGGGTTTGGAGATAAACGATAATATCCCCATACCATGGATCAAGAGTACTGATAAGAAACAGAGATTTGTCCGCAATGGGTTGTTCTGCCACAGTTTCAGTATCAGTAGAGGGGAAATCACACATTAGTTCTGCAAAGACTAAGGATTTCTTCGCCTTGGATTTTTCAAATTCCAAGTCGAATTCCTGCAGGATGACTATCCATTTGGAATACTTGCCCCCTAGAAACTGTTTGGTCAAAATGTACATCATAGGGTTGCAATCAGAAATTACCGTAGTTTTGCGTAACAATATGTAATGTCTAAATCATTGGACAGCTTGAACAGCTGCCAAAGCCAATTTCTCCACATGCGTATACTTAATCTCAGTCGGATGCATATTTCGACTAAGATAGTAAATCACATGTTCAGTGTGAGATTCGTCTTCCTGAACTAACACCATCCCAATGGTGGAATGAGAAGCGGCGAGATATAAAATGTAATCCTGGTTGTAGTTGGGAGGATGCAATAATGGGGCATGGGTTAACGCGTGTTTAAGTGCATCAAAAGACCGATCAGCGATCTCATCCCAAAAGAATGGAATGTTCTGTTTTAGCAACCGGGTAAAACATTTTGTAAGCTCTGCGTAGTTAGGAATAAATCGACGTAAAAAGTTTGCTTTCCCCTGCAAACTTTGGAGTTGGCATAAAGTCGAAGGAGGAGGTAATTTGACAATAGCTTCGACCTTCGACGGATCGACGCGAATACCTGCTTTCGAGACAACAAATCCTGGTAAACGACCCGACTCAACACAAAAAACACATTTGTGTGGATTCATCCGAATTTGATAATGCCGACATCTCATAAAGATAGCACATAAATGTGTAAGATGGTCAGCCCTGCGTGAT
This sequence comes from Pinus albicaulis, assembly GCA_034641835.2. Taxonomy (NCBI): domain Eukaryota; kingdom Viridiplantae; phylum Streptophyta; class Pinopsida; order Pinales; family Pinaceae; genus Pinus; species Pinus albicaulis. The sequence goes on from CM076574.1 coordinate 859,675,572, forward strand.
GAATGAGCAGGTAAATCATCGAGATATGGTTGCACAATGTGCTTAATGTCATGAAACGCATAAGACATTGCCCTTTGAAAAGTTGCTCCAGTGTTCTTCAATCCAAAGGGTAGTTTGCAGTAAGCAAATCTCCCCCACGGACAAATAAAAGTTGTTTTCGGCTGATCAGCAGGGAGTATGTTTATTTGATTATACCCTGAAAAGTCGTCCATAAAGGAAAACATTTCACTGCCGGCACAATCATCGATTATTTGATCGATATAGGGAGTTGGATAATTTTCTTTAGGACAAGCTCGATTAATATCCCTATAATCGATACATACTCGTATCGTTCCTTGTTTTTTAGTCACAAGAACAATATTAGATACCCAATCCGTTAAGGGAATCGGATAAATAAAACCTACACGAAGTAGTTTTTCAACCTCTGCTTTGATATCAACAGCTTTTCTAGGATGCATTTGACGTAGACGTTGACAGACAGGTTTGGCATCTGGGTAAGTCTTGATTTCATGTACGACAATTGAGGGATCAATTCTTGGCATTTCTTCATAGGACCAGGAAAACACATCGCGGAATTCTTGAAATAGGGCTTTATAAGTTTGAATTTCTTCTTCAGTACAGGAAGCACCTATATGAATGTTTTCAATTATTCCAGGTTTTACTGAAATGTCAATTGAAATCGTTCAAGAAATATTTTCCAAATTTAACTCAGAATTAGGATTTTTCAATGGATTTTGCGGTTCTTTGACATATTCAGCAGTAAAAATTGAAGCGAAATCATCTTCAAAATGATCTAATTCGGGTAAAAATGAAGATCGGTGATGTAGATATTCCCATGGTAAATCGTCAACAAACAATAATTAACGAATCTGCTCATCAGAATGAACAGGTTCAGGAAATGCCGTTGTAGCTGAACTAGATATAGAAAGTGATTCCTCGTGGATCCCATTCACTGGATCAATGTCGGTTGAAGAGGGGTCGGAAAATGACTGTACAACCTGGTATGCAAGTTCAAATGGACTCAAAGGCATCATTCCATCAATTTAATCTAACTCGGATTCAGAAGGTACGATCCAAGGATCATCAAACATAAGAGATTCTGACGAAATCATATGAATAGTTGCAACAGAAGGCGATACGTTAGGAGGAGGAATGGAAAAAGTTCCTAACAAACCATAATATTTAATCAAACCTACTCCAACATCCTTGTACGGGATAGTCGCTTTACCAACATGCTGGATTGTTTCTGTAGAGGCCGGGTCGGAAGAAAAATAAGTTAACTGATCTATTGTAACGATCCTTCCTTGATATGGAAATTTTATGAGTCGGAAGACTGAAGAGACAAGAGCAGTCATAGCATAAGACCAACTACGACCCAGAAGAAGGTTGTAATCAAGAGGGGCATCAACCACTTCCACATCTAGATTTACAATTTTACCTTCAACCCCTATGGGTAAATCCTGCAAAATACCAAAAGGGTGGAAACCTCGACCATCAAAAGCCTTAAGAATCGTCGGAGATTGGTTCAGCATAGGAGAACCAAGTGATTTCGAACACTGAATCGACATAATACACGTTGAAGCTCCCTCATCAATCACAATCTGATAGATCGGTCTGTTTTTGACTGTCACTGGGATTTGGAAAGCCATTTGGTGAGGTAGGCGAGGTGTACTATTTTCTAGATCGAAGATTATAAGATTAGAATCCTGAATATCAATAGCTCCTATGGCAGAAAAAAGAAATTTACGCTATGCCGGGCATGATTGTAGCACTTCCAAAGCCAACATCGCTGAAGGAGAAATAGCTAAGTCTTCAACAATGTTGTAATTCTAAGCAGCTCTCGCATGTGGATTGAAAGCTGATTTACGAAGAACACATTTAGCAGGCGGTTTGATTATTAAGTCTGGATTTGGTTTCTCGATTTGTAGCGGACCAGAAACAGGAGGAGGTGTAGTTGATGTATTTGCATTAGAATATTCTTCTTCTTTACCACCAACAGGATTCTTAGTACCATAATCTTGCGATCGCATCGCAATCCTTAGATGAGACATCATCAAAATGGGCTCTTCTGAAGCAGTCGAGGTAGAACCAACCATATTACTATCTTGAGTCGGAAAGGGATCCTTCAAGACAGCAGGTTGTGAACCTTTGACGAATTTTGCAACCTCGGCCCAATGTGGGCATTCCTTAGTAAAATTATCTTCGTCACAAATGTAACAAGGATAACGTGGTTTACGTTTTTCGTCATTGGATTCATTTTTATCAGTTTTTTCTTTCGAATTCTTTTTGTTTTTATTCTTCCCTTTCTTTTTACTACCGAATTTAGATTTAGCTGTAGATGTCTCCACAACATTAATATCAGTAGAAACTTCGGTGGAAGATTCTCCTTTCGGGGAATCAGGTAAAGTTATAATTGGAGAATAATTCTTTGAAGATTTCTTCTTGCTTTTAGTATTGACCATACCAATCATACCGTCAGCGGCATGAGACCCTGAAGGAGCAGCAGCTATTTGACCTTGTTTTGGAAGGTCTGGGATTTTTTCATGTAGAGTACCTGACTGCATATAAACGAGGTCAAGGTACTGAGCTTGAGCAATTACTTGCTCTTCAGTAACAACACCAGCCTTAGCTACATCTTCAGTGATCTTGGGTAACAATGATTTAACAAACCATTTTGCCAAAATTTGATCCGGAATATAAACTTTCACCAAACGTCTCCTACGTCGCCATTCATGGATATGATCAGAAATATACGTAGACGTGGATTGTTTCAGCGAAGTTAATAATTCCGTGCCATTGTCGTATCTGACTGGCAACTGAAAATGAGTCAAGAAGGCAGTTGCTAACTGACTGAAGTTATGAAACGAGCCTCGTGGTAACTCAATGTACCATTTGGCTGCAAGACCAATAAGAGTTCTTTGGAAAAGACGTAAGCGAATCAAATCATCAATGATTGAATTAGATGCACACCAAAGGTGATAAGTCATGACGTGATTTGACGGATCCTCTCCTGACTTACCTTCGAACTTTGGTATATCACTGGGCAACTTATGCGGCATTGGCGGCCAGTACGGATAATAAAAAATTGGATCATTCGTAAGGCGCATCAAATCAGGTAAATCCAAAGTTGCAATAAATGGTAACTGATGGTTAGGGTCGTGAAAACCTTGAGTAGCCAAAGCAGTTCCAGGAGGCGGATACCCAGGATAACTGGGAATCGGATTAGCATTAGGAATTGTATAACCTCCTGGAAAACTAGGATTAACTAGACCGAACTGGGGTTGTTGAGGCTGTTGATAAGTATAGCCAGGGTACAGTTGATACTGATAGTTTTGATTTTGTGTATAGGGACCGAATTGCGGCTGTCCCTGGTACGGTTGATACGTGAATTTTGGTTGACTTGTGACAACTATACTTGTACCGGTTTGTCCTGTAGGTATCTGCACCGAATTCTGAACCGAAGATCTCAACTGGGGTACAGAGACTTGAGGGATTTGCAAGGATGCAGGGATAGACGAACTCGGGGTTACAGATACTCCAGAAGCAGGTGTTACAGGTTGAACAGGTGTAGCAGCAATTGCAGCAGTTTGAGACGGAGTCTTAGGTGAACTAGGACCAGCTTGCTGAACAGGACCAGGTGCAGGAATTTGAATAGTAGCCTGGACAGGTTGCTGAGTTGGACCAGAAATTAAAGGTTGTCCAGATTGATAAGGCAACTGCACATTAGGCTGCATAGGATGTTGATATTGGGACGAATCCCACACCATATTCATTCCAGGGTATTGTCCCGCAGAAGATTGAACGTAAGGACCATAACCTGGTTGAATGTAGGGTTGATAAGTAAGTGGTACATTTCTGGCTCCTTGTATAGATGGCTGACCAGAAGGCTGTTGGAAACCTTGAATTGGGTACTGACCTTGAGGTTGATAACCCTGAGGCGCGTACTGAAGCTGGGGTTGATAAGGACTCTGAGGAGCATATTGAGTTTGAGGTTGACCTTGGGGCATATACTGTCCTGAAGGTTGATACCCTTGAGGTGTGTACTGCCCTTGGGGTTGTCCCCCAAAATAATATGATTCCACAGTTTGTCCTGGGAAAAAGCTACCCCGAGGTTGCGCCCCAGGCGGTAACTGACTTCCTGAAGGTTTCCCCTCAGGCGGTAACTGACTACCTGAAGGCTGCCCCCCAGGCGGTAACTAACTACCTGAAGGCTGCCCCCCAGGTGGTAACTGACTACCTGAAGGTTGCCCCCCAGGCGGTAACGGATTTCCCTGTATTGGCCCTCCAGGCGGTAACTGACTGCCTTGAGGTTGAGGATTCAGAATATTACCAGACATCATATAGATTTGCGCTGCGTTCGACGTTTCAGTTTTAACACCATTATTACCAGATGACAACATTTGTTCAATTGGTTGAGAAGCTACTCCCGAGAAAGTACCAGACAGAGCCTGATATCCCGAAGGAACAGAAGGACCACCGTGTAAAAATGATTCCGGTGTCTGGGAAAATATGGATGACTCTCCGGCCATAATGGATGGCGGATAGTAACCTCTGGGTGTAGGATGAAATGGAACTCGAGGTGGAGAAAAAGAAAGACCCGGATTCTCTAAAAAGTTTGTTAAGGATAGATACCAAGCACTAGTTCGAATAGGGTTATAGAAAATAGATTCACGCTCCCTAAGATTTAAGGATTGAGGGGAGTCGGGAAGAGATATATCTTCGTCTGGATTAGTAAGTTCTTCAATGGAAATAAGACCAGCCGGAAGATCGTCAGTGACAATATTTCTTACCCTAGGTGAACCAAGATCGCTAGAAGTTGGTGAAATAAATCCTGAGGATGTTTCCAAAACATAAAGTTCAGTTTCAGGTTCAGAGATTTCAGGTTCATCAGCCAGTTCACTGGAAGCAGGAATACTACCAGTAACTTCAGAAACTGAAATCGGTTCTTGAATGTATTCTGTTGTAGGTATTTGATGATCAGGATGGACAACTATGGATGAACTTCCAATTTCTGTTGATCTAATCCTACCACTACTGGATGATACCAAAGCACGAAGCCCTTCAAGCTGACTTGGTGAATATTTAGGGGGTTTCCCTTTTAGTCTCTGGGATTGTCTCGGCAATTCCGCCACGATTAAATATTAACTAATCACATGCAAACAAAGAAAATTTCAATGAAAACACCTAAAGTCTCTAAAAAAAAAACAGTTGAATCATACGCTTAAAAAATCTAAGAGTTCAAACCACACACAAACAGTAACTTTCCGTACTAAAAACACTAGTTGGTGATGAAATCCAACTTAGTAGAAATTTAACACAGAAAGGGCAGTTGGAATAGTTACCCCGACAACCTGCTTAATGAAACAGACTGGCACAAGTTTCCTCACAAAACCATCTCGTGTGAAGAGAAACCCCCAGAGAGTCCAAGTGAGTCTAGTCGACGTCTGCTCCAGGTACAGTGAGATCTTTCCTTCACCGTCACCTTAATAAATAATCTTAAGATAATAGACACTAAGGTTACCAACAGCAAAAAATATAACTGGGGGAACAGTCTACGATCCGATTTCACACGCAAGGGCAGAGTAGCAAGCTCAATCCCCTTGAAGGCTCCTCGACATGGTTAATCCGAGGTTTACCGACAAGTGACCCTAGGCTCCTCGACAATGGTTAATCTGAGGTTTACCGTTTGTAATACGCACAAAATCTTCTATCTTCCCCAATGAAACAGAATTGATTGTCTCAAAGGTTTGGACATGATCTCGTGATTGACTTCTTTAAGAGAAGCTTCCCAGATTATACAAATTACAATTGGATTTATCTCCTACCGCAAGATTTGTCTACTTGTTTGTTTTTACTACCTTGGAGAGCTAACTACTCCCTACTCCAAGATACTAGCCTAAGCTATGTTGGTGATAAGAGCCCTAGAAAATAAAAATATTGCTAGATGAATTTTAATTAAGCGTTAATTTTAAGCGCTGTTTCTTAAGTCAACATGTGCGGAAATGAAACTCTGATGGTGTGAAGACTAGATTTCCAAAAGACACTGAAAATGCACCTAAAAATGATAATCAGATTGTTTTCTTTCAATGAAATTCTAATTAAGGAAAAGTTAGAGAATGCAACTCTTTTAATAAACAATTCCTTCTTTAAACATAAAGAATACTTGAAAGAAAATATTTTTGTCTTTTCCAATAAATTATCAAAGCTCACAATAAAAATCCTTTCACTTTCCAAAAATTCGAAGCTACAAAACAATTTTCCTTCAAAAGAAAGCTAGAAATTTTAAAAGCACTCAAAACTGCAAACTAATTTCGAGATCTACAAAGTTTAATAGCACTCAAAACTACAAATTTTAATAATCTAAATGAGTAAAAGCTTTAAGATTTTTTGAAGAATGTTTTTACTTAGTTGTTTATCAAACTAAGGATCTACTCGTCCAGAATAACAAACAGATCAAAAACACTCAATTATGTCTTCTTCTTTTTTTAAATGACATTCCAAAACCAATAACAAAGTTTTTTTTCGAAGATTTGCAAAGAAACAAGTAACTCTATTTCTCACTAAAGGATGATTTCACAATCAGGTCAGATCCAGCAAAAAGACCAAAAAGACCAGGGTAATCTGAGGTACTTCAAAATGTCAAATGCCTCAAATCGCTACAAAGACCAAGTGAAATGCAATCCAAAACGCAAAACTTCTAGAAAATCATCAAAACACCAATACTGCTGAGATTTATTAACAGAAAGCTTTTAACAGAAACAATCATCAATCTGGGCAGAAAACAAAAACTGAAAATCAAAATCAAGATAAACTAAAGAAAGAAATCTGAAGTTTTTCAAAACTTTAACAGGGTCCGCAGACTCCAGGATATCACAGGTGCGGTCCCGCACTATTTACACAGGAAAAGTGTGAAACTGCCCGCACCGTGAAAACAAGGCAAAGTGCGGTCCTAGGAAAAACTAGAGAAAAACTTAAAGGATTCCAAAATTTTCAAAAACAGAGAAAACCTAAGCTACCCAGGCAGATGTCAATCAATCAAAAACCAAGAAAAACGTTTCCTCAAGTCAAAATAAAAGAGAACAAAAAACAACAAGTTCTTTCCCCAGCGGAGTCGCCAATTTGTTGGAGGATTAATCCGTCTTGCAGACAAGACCGATCTCCCTAGTACTAAAAGTATCTAGCAACAAATAGCCAAACATACTAATATTTCTCTAAGCATGTAAGGTTTACAAAAAGGTCTATAGAGGTGTAAAAGACTTTCCGTTTGTCCAATGCTTGTTTGAAGTCGTTGTTGTCCCTTACGCGCTTGAAGGAGTTTTCCTCGTAAACCTGCAGTCACAAACAAGCAAAGTATTACATAGCACCTGTATAGAAATCATCATAAACCATGCTTATCATAGTGATCAAGGAATCTATGAAATAAACCATTGATTGAAAGCTTATTGAGAAAAATGAGTATATTTGTCTTAATTTCAAAAGAAGAAAATCCTTACAACCTGAGCCTTGATGTTGCACAGGACTTTCCGGGGTCCGAAGCAGGAGTATCCTTTACTTTGATAAGCTCTGCACTCCTCCAACCACGACAAATAGAGGTATGTAATCTCTCCTCACAAAATTCTTAGGTAATTGAGTCTAAATCTCAACAGCACTTAACTTCAAATATTCTAAAAGATTGAACTCCCTTTGAGGCTACCCAATGCCTCTTTTTATAGTGGAAAAGAGGAGGTTTTCTATTCCAAGTATGAAGGGATAGAATCCTCCTTCAAAGGGATAAGCTCCTCACATCAAGGGGTTAGCTCCATAAGGTAAGGGATTCATGCACCTTACAAGAGCAGTTCTGCCACTGCAAGATCCATTCTAGAAGCTTCCAGAATTCACTTTTATTGAGATTTTTAGGATTTACTTGCGCCTTTTTAATATTACAGGGGTCCGCACATATAACAAAGATAAAGTGCATTCAGGAACGCAGGAAAGCTGAACATTGGGTGCGGGACCACAGGCAAGATAGCTAGAAAGTGCGATACCAAAGTTTAGGAGACTTTTAGGAATTTTTTCTGATTTTCAAGGCTTGACATGAGGAACTAATATGTTAGACTTACAAAAGGGAGAAGTATGAGTAATAATGAGCTCATACACACAGCAGAATGTCAGGATGACAATTTTCAGTGTAACACGCTCCTGCCACTGCTCCGAACGCTGAACGACAACGCGTTCAGGCACTCGACTCCCTCAGTGTTGCGCTCCTGCCATGGCACTGCGCTCCTGCCACGGTGCTGCGCTCCTACCATGGCGCTATGCTCCTGGCACTATTTTGCAGTTTTTTCCTAAATTCAAATTCAGACTAACCCAAGCTTTCCCACAAGCTTCTTAAGCCATTTTCTCTACTGTGCTGCACTTCAAGAAGTATTTTCAACTCTTTGCTCCCTATGCATGTCTTCCTAAGAGATAAGGAAATTCAGAAATTTGAAAGTTGGTTTAGGAAAGAGCAGTGAAATCTTAAAGAAGCCCTTGGCCTGCACACTGTTGATGCCTTGACCTAGCTAGTAAAATTCATCATCTTCTTTAGATCCTTTTCCGCATCATTTCACTAGTAGAGTCATCCCTTTTAAATATTGTGAGGCAGGGATAAAAAAATCAAAATTTCTGAAGAGGAGAATGTTAACATTGATGAGTCAAGCCAAAGGCCTAAAAAATAGCCAAATAAGGGAGGGATTCCAAATAGGTTTGAGCCTATAAACACTGAAGATCTGATAACCTCCCCTGCTATTTTGACCTTTCTTCAAGAGTTGGGTTACTATGAATTCTATAAAAAGGTACAAAAGCTCCAAATTTACCCTCAGTTAACCAAGCTCTTTGCCCTAAACCTTCATAAACATCAAGTATGCCTAGCCGGGGTAAAATTTGAGTTGACTCCATATGCTATCTCTAGGGCCATTGGAATGCCTTGCATAGGATAAAGGTGGTTTAGACAAAAGTATCTAGACCTGAGTCACTATCGCCCATTCTTGAAACCAAGTTTTCAAGCTAACTGTAAAACCAGGTTCCCCTTCTCTCATCTATTAGACAGATATGCTCTCCTAATGAGGATCATCATGAAGTACTTCACCTGTGAGGGTAGGTTCTCCAGAGTCTATTCATACTGCATAAGGCTCCTCATGCACTTCACCAAAACCAAGCTGCTACACATGCCCTACTATCTGTGCAAAATTATTGAGAAAATGTCTTCCATCATGCAGAAAAGGCCTCCATCCCAACAAATTTCAAGCCTTCTTCATCATTCCCTCATAAAATTGATTGTCTCACACCAACTAGAACAATAAGGCATCCCTTGGGAGTTTTTCATCACCCACGATGATTTCACAAATCCACAGTCCAATCCTCTGTAAAGTATGCCTTCATCATCTCAAAATCATCTCCACACACCTCTATCACCTTCCATTGACCTTGGTTCATCTTCTTCCCATGAATCTTTTCCTCAAATAGACCTTCCTCATCCACCTTCCCCTAAGAAATCAAAAAATAATGAAAGTAGTGATGGCCAAGAAGAAAGCAGTGAGGTAGAAGATGATGAAAATGAAGAAAAAAGTGAAGAAGAGGAAGATGGAAAAAAGGATAATAAAAATGAAGAAAACAGTGAGGGCCAAGAAGAAAGCAGTAATGGCCAAGAAGAAAGCAGTGAGGAAGAAGATGATGAAAATGAAGAAAAAAGTCAAGAAGAGGAAGATGGAAAAAAGGATAATAAAAATGAAGAAAATAGTGAGGGCCAAGAAGAAAGCAGTAATGGCCAAGAATAAAGCAGTGAGGAAGAAGATGATGAAATGAAGAAAAAAGTGAAGAAGAGGAAGATGGAAAAAAGGATAATAAAAATGAAGAAAATAATAAGGGCCAAGAAGAAAGCAGTAATGGCCAAGAAGAAAGAAGTGATGAAAAAGAAGAAAATAGTGAAGGAGAGGATGATGAAAATGAAAGGAAAAGTGAAGAAGAGGAAGGTGACAAAGAGGGAGATAGCCAAGAAGAAATTAACAAAGGCAATGATAAATATGGTTGTGTTGATAAGGAAGAAAACAGAGTTGAAACTAATGAGCCCCATAATGAGAAAAAAGGCCAAAACAGTGGGTCTTATGATGAAGAAAATGACAGTGACAAGAATACATATGAATACAGTAGTGAGGAGGCATATGATGCAAACGAAGAACATAGTGATGGAGAGGAAGATAACAAAGAAAATAGTAGTGAGGAGGCCTATGAAAGCAATGAGGAAAACAAAAATGACGGTGACAAGAATGGAAAAGATGGTCAAGAAATAGAGTTTAAAGTTGTTTTCCATAGACAAGAAACTGATGACAAAGGGCCAACCAATGAAGGTACCCAAGTCAGTGACCATGAAGAACAAACAAACAACAGTAAGGAAGACAAAGAAATGATTATAGCATGGAAGGAGGTGAACAGGATGAAGCAAAAAACAATGTTACAAATGCAGAGCATGAAAAAGATAATGAAAGTGCTGAAAATGATGAAGACTATGGGACAGAAGCAGAGTTTAAAGAAGAAGAAAAGTAGAGTGATGATGACCAAGGAGAGGTAGCCTCTCAAGGGGAAAACCATGAGTTACAAAAATACCAAAACAATCATCCTAGTGATAGTCAACAAACAAATGACAGTCACAGAAATAAAGATGTGCCCAACAAAGATCAAGGTGCCTCTAATATTGCAAAAATAGAGGGGGACAGTCCTAAAGAAGTTGATGGTGACGATGGCATAAAAGATAGTGAGGATGCTTGTCAAAGGGGCAGCCAAGAACTAGGTAAGGGAAATGTACACACAGAGTTCATCCATGAGGATCAAAATAGTCCTAAGCTCACTAGTGATCAAGCTTTTCAAGTAAAACTTGTTGCCCCTTTTACCTTTACCTATCAAAGAGGAGAGAGGCATGTGTTTGCTGCTTCCAAAGAGCAAGGGGCCATGCACTCCTCCTCAACTCCAATGGAAAAAAAAAGGCAAACAATAGGTGGAAGAGGAAGAGGAAAATCATGAAGAAGAAAAATAATTTGAGCTCATTCACATAGACAATGAGGATGAAAATTAGACAAGAATAGTGAACTCTCTTCTACAAGACCGGAACGCACAGATCAAAGACTTGAAATTTGAGTTAGAGAGGTCTAAGGATCTCATTCACTTTTTACAGATGCTAAACAAGAAAATCAGTGGCCAACTGGCCATCTATGAATCAAGGGCACTCAAGTATCAAAAAGAGGCTCAAAGGTCACAAGTGCAGTTGAAGGAATACATGGGCGCCTATGAAGAAAGTGAGGATAAAGAGGGTCAAACTAGAAAGAGACCTAGGACCTTGGGTCTAAGAAAAGCATTGGCCAAGCAAAGAGAGGAAGAATCAGCCCAAGCACAATAATCTCCCCTCACCGAACTCCTTGCCATGGAAATTGGGCATAACAGAGAAGCATGGCTTGAGAGAGCCAACCTACATCTAGAGGCCAAACTGGAGAAGGCCAACAAAGACTTGAGCTTGCAAACGATAATGACTAAGCATTATAAACGGAGAAATCACTTTGCAAGGAAAAAGCTAAAAACTGCCACAAATGAGGGCCCGACACCAAAATATGAAAAGGACCAAGCTAGGCTTGGTATTTTGGCCCAAGTTTCTCTGCAGGTCTCCAATGACCCATGAGGCACCTACCTACCAAATTTGAGGCAATTTGGACAACTTTATTTTATTTTTTTTCCAAATTTTGACCCCTAGTAGTGCAACACCCCCTATGCTGCGCTTTTTCTCAGAGCATCTTCATGAGGATAGGTTTACATATTTGGATTCCCCATCACTATAAGAGTATGCTCACCAAATTTCAGCTCAATTGGAGTTTATTTGACCCCCCAAAAGGGTTAAAAACACTCATTTTTTCACCTTTTTGCCCACTTTTCTGAGTGTGTGCTGCGCTCCTGGAAGTCTTGGATTTTCCACTTTTTGGGAAACTTTTAGAGGTCATATTGAAGAAGTAAAGGTATATATGGAAATTAGACTTCCATAGATTTCCAACGAGCCATCACGGAGCCTTTTCCGACATCGGGAAGGCCTCCAAAACACCACTGCAAAAAGGCTTACTTTGGTGCTACACTCCTGGCAGAATTTCAGAGTTCCACATAGTGTGCTGCACTCTTGTAACTGAGTGGAAAAAATGTGCGTTTGGCAAGTTTTATTAGGCATGTCAGGCCTAAAAGTCAATTTTGTTTCCTCTTATAGTCGGAAAAGATATTTTATTTAGATATTTTTGTGCCTTGGACTTTGCAAAGCCTCAAGGACAAGTTAGGATATTTCTCTTTGGCCAATAGGCTTCTAGATGCTCTAGTAGGCTCTCTTCTCCTGATTTGTTATATAAGACATGAGGATTCATTGTAATCAGTTTGGAATTGATGTGTTATAGAGCAATACATGTTTTATGAGCTTGGAGAAGATATTTGGTTTTATGAAGTGAATGATTGGCTTGTGTGGCTTGATGTTGGAGAAGCTTTCTTGCAGGGTTCCATAGCTTGGTGAATGGTGATGTTTTTCTAACTTGTTAGTGTTTTCTTGTCCTCATTTTTTTTCAGTCTGCTTGTTATCTATAGACCAAAAAAGTATATAGGTTGAGATATGCTCATGGAAGCACCTCAAACCTCCTGTTTGCTATAGTTTTGATGTTTTATTTTTTTATTTCATCTTAAGGAATTCTTAACTACTCCTTAGGCCCACTAAAACTTGTTCTTTGTTTCATAAATGATTTGTATGTTAGCTTATAAATATGATTCATGGTATGCCCTGCTTATTTAAAGTTTTCAAAAACCTATTGTGAAGCTTTGTATGGAATACTGATTGATTAGGTTAATACAAAGAGGTCTTGTTTCAATCTTGCTCTTTTCCCATGCTCATCAACTTGTTTCGGAGTTCCCGATAGTTTGATATATGATTTTTATGATTTCCCTCTCTATATACTGAATTTTTTGTTTATCTTATGTGTTTTCTCAAAAAGATGAAGGTGGATTTCTAAAATTAGGAGTTTTAATGCTTCTATGTACCACTGGATAGTTCATCTTATATGTTTATCAGTTTGAGTATTGTTCATAGAGATTAATGGTTTTCCCTACCTCTTGAGTTATTTCTTCAAATTATAGATGTATAAGATCTCTTAGTCTTTTCACAAAAATTAATGTTCATTACACCATCATACATCACTTTAAGGATCCACTTACCCTGTTAAATCGGCCCTGCAATACACTTTGTTTCATCATTTAGACACCCTTGACTTCATTTGACCCCATAGCCCTATTGATTTGATATTCTCTCATTCCACCTATCCTACTTGATCATATTACCCCAACCCAAAACAAACAAACAAACCTACACTTAACAACTAGCCTAAAATCAATTATCCAAAGTGAACAAGCTCACATCCTTCGCACAATAGAGAGAGCCCTCTCTAAGTCCATGAAGGCTAGGTCCTAGGACTCCAAAGACTGGTCTGATGTTACCATGTCATTTGGTTAGCCAATCTACCGAATCACGGGACCCTAACATAATGGCGATCATGGTGGGACCTTCTGAGTTCATAACAATCTAAATACCCCTCAGGAATCCAGAATCCATTCATCAACAGTATCCTATGATTTACAGTCACCTCATAACTATCACTAACACAATGGTGATTATGATGCAACCTCTGATGTCAGTGACAAACTAAGTATCCCTTAGGACTTCAAAAACCTTCGTCAAATCATAGAGAACTTAGCTGGTAGCCTAAGAGTAGAATCTAGCTTTTTCACCATCCTAGCAAAATGATGACTCAGCTATAGGACACTCTTGAAAACCTTTGGGCTACATATAGAAACTCAGAAAAACCACAAAACATTTCTAGATTGGATTTTTGTCAGTATTGGTGGTGGACCATAGACAACGTACCTTCAAAACAACTAAAAATATCCACTTGGCGACTCCACTAGCCTCAAGTAGGCCTTCTAAATTTTGCTAAGTATCTATAGACTCTTATAGGACTGCATCAAACCAGCCCTGAGAAATCTAGAACCTTAGTCACACACGGTGCGAGTTTGATAGCGCCTAGAGAGGTCAGCCTTCCAAAAGTATTCATAAACTTTCAGCCTCTCTAAAATTTGAATTTGAAAACTAGCTCCGTGAAGAATCAATACCAGATCTCATTCGGACCCAAACCCTCCTACTATAGTTAACGACCCAGAAAGGATTTTGTGGAAAACTTCTGAAATTGGAAACTTAGCTACTTATAGGACCATTCATAGAGCAAGCTCTTTACCTGAACATCTTACAACATTGCAAGACCCCCAGTTTGACTTGTGCCATACTAGAAACCTTTTTAGAACCAAGTCACAAAGTAAAATCGACCATACTAATCTTGAGCCCATAGATTTGCAGCAGAGTCCTAGCAGAGAAGCTTCTCCTTCCACACCACCTGATCTACAACTTCTCCATCACTTCGGCTCTTTTCACCCCAAGTCTGCTCAGAATCAGTTTACTGGTGTAAGTACTTCCGCCACACCCATTCACACCACCACTGTGCAAACCACTCCATCTCATAACACAAATCCTTCGCTTGTAAATCCATCATTAGCTCCCACCATGGCAACATGGTATGTTCCCCTTGTGTTACCACAACCTTTGGTACCTTTTCCAAATGATTTCCAATCTAGAATCCCACACTTCATAGGGGCTGAATCCACTACTGCCCAACAGCATGTAGATAGAATGAATGATGCTTTTGACTACATGGAATTAGAAGAGGAAACCATGGAAATGAGAATGTTTGCCCAAAGCCTAGGAGGAGAAGCTAAGAAATGGTTCAAAAGCTTAACTCCCAACAACATACATGATCTCCCTTCCCTTTACCAAAATTTCATAAACAAATGGGAAATCAATAAAAACCCTCTTCAAATCCTCTTGGAATATAGAAACCTCAAAAGAAACATGGGGGAAAGTGTCCAAGAATATTGCACTAGGTTCAATAGTGTTTACAACGCACTACCGCCGAACAGGAAACCCCCATTAGGCCTAACCTTAGCTAAATTCCCGGAGGGTTTTGACCTCGACATGGCCTATCAACTAAGAAAAAGAGAGCCCCTAACCTTAGAAGACATGCAAAAAGGAGCTATAAGTGTGGAGGCCAACTTAATCGAAAAAAGAGCTAGGCTAAGATCAGAAAAGAGGGTAACATACAAAGATGACACCATGCCCTCCACCTCCTCATCTGATTCCAAGATGGACAACCTTCTTAGGACCATGGAAAGAATGATGGAAATAATAATCATAAAGGAAAGAACACCCCCTAGGGACAACCAAAAAAATCCCCAAAATAGAAACCGGAATCAAAACTTTAGAAGAGACCCGCCCCAAAATAGAAAAAAGGAAAATGATCAACAAATCAGGCCACCCTTCCAAGATAACTATGTTGACGAAGGGGAAAGAGACATTGAATAGCCAGATGAGAATCATCTAAACTTAATAAGCTCTGATAGTGAGGGTGAGGTTTTTCTCACAGAAGAAGAACAAGGCTTTTTCTCCTCAAACCAAGATGAAACAAGCTATGAAGATTCCGAAGACCACGAATTGGGATTATAAAATTCCATAATGGAAGTCCATAGACAATATGATCTTAGGAGTAAAAAAAACCAAGACAACTCCAAGAAAAACAACTCAGACACTGTTGTTAAGAAAACTCCCAAGAACATTCTTAAAATAACAGCAAACAATAACAACACCATGGCTAAGAAAACTGATCTCAACAAGGATAAAATTAGCCAACCAGGAGTTGACACAAGTTGTCCTTGCACCTCTGCTAGTGGCCCTAAGAAAACTCTAATTACCAAATCCCCGAATCAAAATCAACAAATTAAAAATGTAGAAAAATTTATGGCTGAGAAAAATGATGTAAATATGTCTAAAACTCAAGTACCTTTCAGTTTTGAAGGAGAGATCACGAAAATAAAAATAACCATCCCTCTCATTGAACTGGTAGCTCAGCATATGTACCGCTCCCAAGTCTTGAAATTCTTGAACATAGGAAATGATAACAACACCCTAAATTTGACAGATTGTAAACCAGAGTTGTTGTTCGGACCCGAAGTAGATGGAAAATACCAGGAAGGAGTCATTCCCCCATTCTACGTTAGCCTAAACATACACGAAAAAATCCTACATAATGCCATGCTAGAATCTGGTGCCTCTCACAACCTCATGCCGAAGGTAGTGATGGAAAGATTGGGCCTAGAAATAACCAAGCACTACAAAGATCTGTATTCCTTCTATTCAAGCAGAGTTAAATTATTGGGCCTAATCAAGGACTTATGTGTCAATCTGGCACAAATCCCTTCTAAGAGCCTGGTCATGGATATAGTCGTGGCTGACATTCCCCCCAAATATTGCATGCTCTTATCCCGATCTTGGGGAGCTAAACTTTTGGGAAACCTCCAACTTGGCATGTCTTATGCTACCATCTCGATTTTTAACCAAACAAGAAGACTATACTGGGAATCTCACACTAAGTATATGGTAAGTAGCCTAGATAGACCCAATAACACCCCGATCTATTCCATTCATTCAGACTTGGACTCATTCATCTTGTATAATTAAAATGACCTTGATGAAAAACTAAATGAATATTGTGAATATATAGGCACATTACAACAATAAGATCACTTCCTCTATGATGAGTTCGACAGTCAAAACTATCACGATCCCGAAACACCACAAGACAATAAAATTGAAATTGATTTCCTGCAAATTAAAAATGAGATGTCAAAAACAAAAATCATTTTAGAAAAGGGAACAAGTTGCTCAAAAGAAAAACAAATCACAAAAACACAACCTCTTCCTTTTGTTCATCCGGAAAAAAATGAAACACCCCCACAAAACACAAATCTTTGGGAATCTGGAACAAGACAGATTGTTGTTTTTACCTTACCTAGATACTTCGTCATCCAAGAAATTTTCCTTTTCAGAACAATTACCAATTTTCACAAATATTGCTACAAATACCAAAGAAATTTTTTCTAAAGCTGTTATAGAGGAGGATAGCAAAGGTAAACTTAAGGAGCCTGAAATAATTAAGTTTTCTAAAATTTTATCACTACACACAAAACAAAAGAATACAAGATTGTGCAAAAAATTTCAGAATACTTATGTGTGTAGGCAGGCTAGTCTAAAACCTTGTAACAAAACCATTGGTCTAAAAAGCATTCCTTTAAAAAACAATCAGAAAATTTTTGAGCAGTTGAGTTCACTTAGAAAGAAGGCCAAATGACATAGGCTTTGTATAAATTTTAGATACCAGGAGCAACCATTCCAAAAGCACAAATATAATTTTACCAAAAAAGATCATACTTTACATAGGGTAGGGTTTTCTAACCAAATTTCATGGCATGATAGTTTTCAGGTTACCATCAGATGATACCACTTCAGATCAATCAGCTCAAATATTTTTTCAAATTTCCATGGGACAGTTGCATACTTAAACAAATACCTCCCGCACTTAAAGACACTGGAGACACCTTCCGAAGAACTATGTTTCCAGTTTTCAATTTCTTCACTATCGTATACCTTGATGACATCATCATTTGTTTTAAAAATGATAAAGAGTACCTTTTTTACCTAAAGAAAATCTGTAACAAAAACAGGTATGGGAATCAAGAGTCAAAGGAGAAGCATCAAGGAGAACATGAGTTGTTTGAAAAATATTGAAAAAATCCTTACACTATGTTTGCAAATGAAGATAACTATCATCTTTATTCCACAAAAATGAATGGACAAAAAGTGTTAGGAGATCCTTTTGAAGATAGGATGCTCAAGTACCACTACTGCAAATATTCCTAGCTTTAAATTTTTTTTACTCATTGTACATACCATGGTTTGAAGAAAAAAGTCAAAAACATAGAAAAAATAGAAAAGAGGGCAGACTCTAAAGGAAAGGGTGAAACCCATACCCAAAAAATAGTGATACTGAAAGTGTGCAAGTCCAAATGCCACTATTGGTGCAAAAGAATGTCTAGTTCAGTCATCTAGCCTAATCATGGCTGAACATGTTTTAAATTTATTACTGATAAGTTAGTAAAAAGAATGTTGTTCAAAACATTAAAGCTTTACTTGTCAAATAAAATAGATTAGGAAAGAAAGATACTAGTTCCACATGCTCAAAACATAATCAAGGAGAAAAATAGGGATGAATAGCAAACTATGTATCTTAGCCCTAATTTTTCGTCTTATTTTGTACAAAAATAACATTTGTGTGCAGCTTGTTTTTATGCCACAAACCCATGATAAATCAGATTGTCTAATCCTGGTTTAGTCATGTTTTCAATTTCATGTTTTTAGCTTTGTAAATAAATCCTGTCAAACAGTTTAACCTTGACATTTGAGTAGAATAGGTAGAGAATCAAAGGAGTTCAATAGCTTAATCTGAACTCCCGAAAGAGATAAGTGTAGAAGTAGATAGTTTTTTTTCATTTTCAAAATAAAAATGTCAATGGGTTTGTCAGTTCAAGTGCACCCAAGGAAGAAAAAATGTTAGGCAAATAGGTTGGGTAGGTAAAAGTGAAGTTAAGCTAATCATGCTTTCAGATTTTCGAAATTACTACTTGAGGGAAAGCATCAACAAAAGAAAAGAGAAAATTCTGCCCAATGGATGAGACACTGGTCTTCATAAACCAAGAGATCTAAAATTCTAGACACCTCCTGAAAAGGAGTTGCCCTCCCCAAGTGGAGCCACTGTTAGTCATCATTAATTTTCACCTTTTTTAGATGACTAAATGCTTTGTCCAAGATTTTTAGAAACAGAATTCAACAATCATGTGAGTTCTAGAAATCCCCTCAAAGAGAAATTTTTTCATTATCCTACCTCCTTGTCAAAGCATGGCCAATCTATCGCCCATACAAGACCAATTGTCCCTCACTCCCACTATGTTTTCCATCCCTACCTATAACACTCTGTCTGTGTCTGCTTAAGCCCTCCACTTTTACACCTTGTTTCACCAAAGAAACCAAACTTTTATCCTTGCTCACCAAGTGCCTCAAGCAATGGTGTTGTCAAAACTTCCTGTCTAAAAAGCTCTTTGAAGTAGAAACAAGGTTTTCTAGTGGTCTAGGATGGTAGTGCATAATAGAGTGTCAAAAACCATGTTTCCTCATCGAAACCTGATTCAAGTTTTCAGTCAAAAACCTATTCCAAAGCATTACAATAAGTCAAATAGGGTCACCTAGGTTATGCGCTATCATGTTTCTAAATTCAATATTTCCATAGGTATTCAAGGAGAAATCAAGTGAACACAAATATGAGGCCATATCATTGGTAAAATAACATCAAAGACCTCTAAAGGTGTCCTCTTCATCAAGCAGTAAGCCTGCAAAGGAGAAATTTACCATGTCAAAGCATTTCTACAGAAATGTTTTGTAAATGATCAAAAAAGAACAAAGGAAAAGAAGGAGACCTAAAAGGCTTATAAAGGCATCCACAGTAGGTGGTAAGATACAAACAGGCTTAAAGTTTACAAGGAAGAAACATGATCTCATCAGGGAGTGTTATGAAGTGTTTCCCATCAAAGTGTCCATGCAGGTTCTAAAGGACAATGGCGCATAAGCAACACTGTACATCAATCAAAAAGATCATTAAAATGTGGTTTGGCCTCAAGAATGAATCTGGTAGAGGGACAGCTGCCCTTTGCTCCATTCCTGCAAACAAGACCAAAAAGCAATCAGGTTAGCCATGAGGATAGGCATCATCAAAAAAGGGAGGCATCATCACAAGAGGACCATTCATAGCAAGAGGGAAGCAACATGTATGTGTTTAGTAGGAATCAAGATGTATGATTGTTTTGACCAAGTAAATAGAGAAAAACTAGGGTTACAAGGGCAAAGGCCTCCTCTACTCCTTCAAGTGCACAGGGAAGGACTTCAGGAGCAATTGATGAGTTTGAGAGATTTTTGAGAACTTAGGAGACAACAATGTCTAACTTTTCCCTAAGCAACCCCAACACCTTGGAGTTTGTCAAAATGGACAAATATGGTCACATGATGACAAGGAAAGCCTCCTTCATCACAACAGATGGCTTGAAATTTTTTTAACCAAACTACCTTCCTAAGGTTTGGCAGACAAACATTATACTCCACAAGGTCAAAGGAATAATGTTGCAAATACAAAATATAAGTCAAAGGGAGGAATTGGCAAAATGACAAGTTTGTTGTATAGATGATAAAAGTCATAAAACAGGTTCATATTCCAAATTATAGGGGAGAGGCATAGTTTCAGCTCCTTCAAGAAAGATGTCTAATTGGAAAGAGTCTTAAGAAGCAATCATCAATGACAAAAGAACAATGTTTTAATAAAAAATGCCACTTGCAAGACCAAAACAGGAAAAAGGACAGTGAGAGGATTAAAAGGGGAAGTTAAACCTTATAAAAGTGGGTTTTTACTTTTTAATTTTTTTCAAATGGTTCAAAATAGCCCCAGCACAACATATCTCCACTCCTTTGTTCATTCATGCAAACAGTAAGGGTTTTTTCAGAATTTCAGCAGAGTCCTTGGTGAAAATTTTCAGGTGCTGCTCCTGTAGTACTGCATTGCGCGCCTGTAGCTTTCGCCTGTGCATTTTTACACTGTGTGTTGCGCTCCTGGAAGATCTTCCCACTGTGAAGAAGATGGGCACAACACCCCGTGTAGGCACCGGGCAACGCTACGGTCCTGCCATTGCTCAAGCCGCCCACCCAGTAGCACTGCGTTCCTGCTACTACTCCAGCCTTCTGCACGACACTTCATTCAGCCACCCAGCAGTGCTACGCTCCTTCCACTGCTCCGAACATTGAACGACAGTGCGTTCAGGAACCCGACTCCCTCGGTGTTGCGCTCCTGCTGTTGGGGTCCTGGTGATTTGGCAGACTGGTATACCAAATGACAAGGCAACATCAAAACCACTTTGGAATCCTAGGATCTAGCCCTGCTGGATTCAGAGAGGGATCTCTCTATGTAAGTATTGTTTTCGAAGATATTTTTTTATGCTTAGTTATGATTTTAGGCTAGTTATGAAGTTTAAGAGGTTGTTTGTTTTGTTTTGGTTGGGACTCATTAACTGAGAAGGTCATGTGAAGTGAAGAAGGAAGTAAGTGGAAGGATGTTTCAGCATGGGAAGATAGGTCAAAAGAGTGCTAAACCATTGGGATATGGAGTCAAAAAAGGGTTTAATCACATATCAACTATCCAAGAGTTTTCAAAGGGAAAGTCATCTATATCAAAAGATCTTTTAAGTTGAGTTTGTGGTATGGAACATTAAGGAGTGAAATGAAAGAAGCAACATGTAAGAAAACAAAGGGCAGCCTAAGATCAAGTAAGGACCTCTAACCTATCCTGCTTTTACATACTCTTAGGAACAAAAAACATATAATAAAACAAAGGTAAATCTAAGATCAAGTAAGGACTTTTAACCTAGCCTTCTTTTGACATACACTGAAGGGAAAAACATGTAAGATAAACATAAAAAGCAACCTAAGATCAGGTAAGGACTTTAAACTAAACTTGCTTTGGGCACACTTTAAGGGAAATCTTCAAAGCCACTTTTAAAGACCAAACAAGGGACAGGGCTAACCATAGACTTCCTTGTTTAAGACTCTACTTAGCATGCAATAAACATAACATTCAAGAACAATACCTCAAGTTCTACTTAGCAAGGCATGGGCTCACCAAATTTCTAGACTGGTTATACTCTATTGATATCACTCTTAAATACACATTTAGAGGAAAACATATAGATAAAGCTTATCAGTTAGAATTAGGGTACTACAGAAGTAAATCCTAATCCATATTTTTTGTTCTTTATCAGAGAATATGAACATAGTGGAAACATAAAGAAAATAACAATTACAGTGAGAATAACATCACCAATGATTTAGATCAGGATCTAGTGAATCTTCTTGTCTATTGATGTGCAAAACCAGTTACGTACTTCGAGTCCAATAGCTCTTTACAATCCAATTCTTCTCTTCCCAGCCTACTATATTACAACTACTCAATAAATCTAACTCAATAAAAGTTCATTAATTAACAATGTTCTAACCTTTTACAATGAATTTTCTGTGAATACTTATAGGTCAAAGAGGAAAGTGCTGCAGAAATGGTAATAAATATGAATTAATACAGAGTGGGAGAAGTGTTTGGGAGAAGTGTTCGAATGCCCATTCTGCTCAATAAACATGGCATTGACTACTTGTACCATCTTGGTAGTTTTTCATGTTTTTATGCATATCTGGAAGGCGGGTAATAACTCTGAAGCGTATTATTTGAAGAAAACCATGGCATGAAGTACTCTGTTTGACCTTTACGACAAGTAAACTGTCATTTTTTGGTTTCTGAAGCCCCACGTCTGCTTAATCATTTTTCTGACATTTTTTTAATGAAGTCTCTATCATAAGGATGGCTGTCATAGTGCCTTTGAAAAGCTAAGAAGACATCGGGTGTCCCCTTGGTGGAGTAACAATTGCTATAGATGTGGCATTCGAGGCCTTTTTATTCTTATCTGTGTTTTTGTGTGGCTTTAAACACTGATTTAACTCTGATACTGTGCATTAGGGATTTATAATAATTTTCGGGCCTTTAACCTTTTCCTGCTGACTGTTTAACTGATAAATATCCCTTTTTCACTGAATTAGGCTTTGGTGCTTTAAGCTGGTTCCTTTAACTGTAGGGTTAAGCCCTTAATCTTTGGCTTTATGCATTAATCCTTCCATATTTTATGCGTGATCTCTTCTCTGCTGTGATCGGGTACCTTGGCGTGCTGAAGGTTCCATTTGAATAACCCGTGTTGATGAAACATGGATTAAAATCTGGAATATACACCCTGGAAGCTTTTTTCAGCAGCACTTTAGGCTCTTAGAGTTGGGCAATTTTCAACTGCGCTCTGTATTGAACAATGAGAAGGCTCTTGGCCTTAAAAACTGTTATCAAAACCTACAAAAAACCACAAATTTATTATAAAATCCTGCGAGGGAGGAAACAAAACTGCATGCAGAGGCTATTGGAGGCAGAGGAGCAGTGCAGAAGGGTGAATATGCAGTCGGAAGAGGTTTATGAAGGAAAATAGGTGAAAATCCGGTTTAAAATGGACTTTGGCGCGAAACTGGGCAAAAGCGGTTTATGAAAAACCACCAGCGGTTTTCGCGCAGCAAATGGGTGGTAAGTGGTTTAGTCTGGAGGGAATGAGATCCAATTATCGTGCAACATGCATCCCTCACGAAACCAGCAGTCTCACATAAATTAATTCTCGACACAGAAATCTACGCGAAATTGATCGTTGGTCGTTGGATCTTGGGGGGAGGATCCAATGACTATGGGAGAGCGCGATTTCGGAAAGGTGCACGGGTGGAGTGCAATAGTGGAAGCCAGGTGTCGAGAGGGGATTGATGTCGGGATTGAACCAGAGCCATCAGATCTCACAAATAGATCATTTATCGGGAGTGAATAAAGACTAAGGAGAAGGTGCTAGGGATTAGGTCGAAGGCTTGGTCCTGTGGAGGAGAAGGGATCGGGAGTGAAAGAAAAAGGGCTTATCGCATCAGTGGGGGAACAAAGGAATGGGGGAGGAAAAAAGATAACGTCGATGCGATGGGGGCTTAGGATAGGGCCTGGAATGGTGGGGTAAGGTAACCAAGGGCCGATGGAAGGAGGGGGCTTATCGCATCGGCATATCGTTGCGGAGGGGAAAAGAAAAAGGGGAAGGGATAATCCGATGGAGAGATGCGAAGAGGGCCAAGGTTAGGCCCGGGACATGGTCATGTGGAGGGGTATGTGACCAGGGGATGATGGAAGGAGGGGCTTATCACATCGTCAGGAGGGGAAAGGGAAGCGGGGTAAGGAATCAGCAATTGTGCGATGCGATATGTAAAGGTGAATGCATTGTTTAAAAGGCGCGATGCGATGAGCACTTAGCGCTCAGTCGCGGGGTTTGGGAATATGATGAAAAAGGAGCCGGGGGCTAAGCCGAAAGGGGCTAAAGGCTTTAAAAGGGAGAAAGAGTTTTTAAGGGGTTTTTAATGTGTTTTTTAGGTTTTTTCAAGGTTTTCCGAGTTCCGATAGAGTAAAAAGGAAGGGTTTTAAGCCAAAAAAACAAGATTTCATGGTTCAAAATGGATTTCGAAGGCTTTTGAGGGGAATGAAGGGAAAATTAGGAGGAGGAAAGGGGATTTTTTAGGGAAAAATAGAGGATAAATAAGGGCACCAATGAGTGAATGAAATGACGAAAATGGGGTTGTTTAGGAAACAGTTTTGAAGGGAACAACACTGCTTTTTAAGGCACAACAGTTCTTAAGGAACAAAAATTTAGGGAACAAAAACTGGTAAGGAACAACAGACTTCAAGAATGAACGATTTTCTATGAAAATGATTCCTTGAAGGCTCAGGACCTGTTTTTAGCCATCATTTGTTATGACAAAAATTCATTGATGGCTAACAGTGGCTCCACTTGGGGATGGAAGCTCCCTGGAGGTGTCAAGAATCTTCAGAATTTGATCTTTGGGATGTAGACCTGTGCCTTATCCATGAAAACCTCTTCTTCATTGATCATACTGCTTTAGAAAAGATGATCAACATTTCATACTAGCAAACAAATTTTCCCAATCATTCTACCTACACAGCCTACTTCCTAACATTTTTTCTTTAGTAGGTGCATTTGGACTTGCAGACCTTGAACATCAACATTTTATTCTTTTTTGAAAGTAGGAAAAACTACCCTAAATCTACCATTATTTCTTCCATGAGTTCAGATTAGATTGTTGAAATCATAAATTCTCTACCTAATCTACTATCTGCCAGGATTAGACTGTCTGGCAGATTTTATTCTCTATTTTCCAAAACAGAAATTTAAAACACAGTCAAATCAGGATTAGACAGTCTGATTTTTTGTGGGACTATGGCATAAAAAAAAGCTGCACATAGACCTTATTTGCAAAAATTTGAAACAAAACTGTGAAGGCTTAAGATCTGAAAAATAAAAAACATCCTTCATTCTTTCTTTCAGCTATGGATTTGATCTGTTGGAGTTGATATTTTCTTTTCCCTTGGTTTAGATTTTGAACATATTAGAACCAATTCTTCATCAATCTTACAGGTTCAGATTTGAGTTTGTTTGAATCAGTGTTTTTCTAACCTAATCTATTCTATTGATGAGCCAAGATTGAACAGTTTGGAAAATCTTCTTCACTAACCTATTAGCAGAAAATTGAAATCTATTTTAGTCATGATTAGGCTGTATGACTAAATATCAGTGTTTTTTAAGTAGTGGCATTTAAGCTTGCACACTTTCAGACTTTCTTTCTTTTTGGTATGGGGTTGTACCCTCCTTCTTTTCAAATCTGCCCTCTTTTTCTCTTTTCTATTTTATTTATTTATTTATATTTTTCAAAACAAAACAAAGCAATGATATTTACAATGGAAAATGAAAGCTTAAACAGAGATTTCAGCAGAAATAATGCTTGAGCATCCTGCCATTGACAGGACCCCCAAACAGGTCTGTACCATCCATATTCTATAGAAAAAATGCATTGTGACCAATGGAAGATTAAATGATGAAAGGGCCTTGCCAGAAATTGTCAAAATTTCCATGTTTGCCCTTATCTTCCCTTCTGGAGTCCCATTTGAGTACTTTGTCACCAATCTTGAAATCACTGGCCTTTGTCCTCTTATCAAACAACTTTTTGATATTCTCTCGTACTCTCAGTGCTTTTTTATAAACTTCTTCCCCGGTTTGCTGAAGATGTATGGTCTAATTTATCCTTCTCATCATGTTATCCTCTTCTGACTATATTTCTTGGACCAACTTCATCACTGACACTCCGAAACTTTTAGGAAACACTGCATCTTCTCCATAAACTAGCTTATAGGGATACATTCTGATTTATTTCTTTGTTGTCAATCTATCTGCCGATAAAGCATGTACCAGTTTGTTGTGCCATGACTTATGATTTTCTTCCAGCAACTTCTTTATTATGTTTATCAGGCTCTTATTGGAAGATTCTGCCAGCCCATTACCTTGAGGGTAATAAGCTGTGGAATGACCAAGCACGATTTGATATCTGTGACAGAAATCAACCATATTTTTAGAACCAAAGGCAGCAGCATTGTCAATGATGATTTTCCTGGGACAGCCAAATCTAGACATAATATGGTCTTCAAGGAATTTTATAATAACTGAGTTTGTGGCATTCCTAGAAGGGATGGCTTCTATCCATTTGCTGAAATAATCAGTAGCTGTGAGTATCCATCTATGTTGGGAAAATGAGGTAGGATGGATTTCTCCAATGAATTCTAGGCCCCACTGTTGAAAAGGGGCTTCAACAGTGATTGGTTGCAATGGTAAGGTAAGCAATTTTCTTTTGCCTTCAAATATTTTGCATTTGTGGCAGGAAACTATCATTTTGTGGATATCTTGGAAGAGGGTGGGCCAGTAATAACCAGCTCTAAGGATTTTATTAGCAGTGGTTTTCCAATTTAGGTGGCCTCCACATTCTCCTTCATGAAACTCATGCTTGATCCTTTCTGCATCCATCTCAGGCAAACATTTAAGCAATAAACCACTGGCATTCTTCCAATATAAACAATTACCTAAAATGTAGTAATTAACAACTTTTAACTTTAACAATCTGGCCTTTGTTTTGGACAAACCAGGAGGTGCATTGAGAATAGTAAGCACATATAAAATATCAGCATACCAAGATGAATTAAGGAAATGATTTTCAACAAGTGGAGCTGGTAATTCTTCTTGTTCACCTATTGCATCTATCATGTTTATATCAAGTGCTTGTAAGTTAGATTCAGCCATTAACTGTGCTAGGCCTTGACCCTTGATGATTTTAGTGGGTTTAATTTCCAAATCATATTCCAGTATCACAGCAATCCACTTTCCTCTTTTTCCATCAAGGTTTTGTGACAGAATGTCCTTCACCACTACATAAGGCACAAATGCAATAATGTGAGAGTGTAAGATATAAACTTTGAAATCCTTCAAGGCTTTGACCAATGCATAGGCCTATTTCTCCATTATATTATATTTCAGAGGTGCATCCCTCAGTGCCTTGCTTAAAAATGCAATTGGCTGCTCTTGTCCTTCTGTATTTTTCTATAATAGGACAACAAATGTAGTATGTTCTGATGGAAATGAAAATATGAGGAAATCCTTAGTGAAATCAGGACTAATGAAAACCGGTGCTTGGGTAAGTGCATGTTTAACCAGTTCAAAGGATTTCTTTGCTTCCAATGTCCATTTGACTCCTATCTCTTTCTTCAGCATGATTTTCATGTTCCTAAGGAGTTCTGCTAGGTTGGGTATGAACCTTCTTAGGAAATTAATCTTTCCAATGAAAGATTGGAGTTCTTTGATGTTTCTAGGGTGACTTATCTGTAATATACCTTCAACCCTTTTTCGATCTATTTTAATCCCCTTTTCAGATATGATAAGACCAAGAAGTTCACCTTCTTGGAGACCAAACAATGTCTTCTTGGGATTTAAAGATAGCCCAAACTTCCTACATTTCTCAAAGATTTTCTTGAGGTGTGCTAGGTGTTCTTCATCTGTTTTGGAATAGACTGTGATGTCATCTAAATAAATCACAATGAAGTGGCCTATTTATTCTGAGAAAGAAATATCTATGGCTCTTTGAAAGTTGGCTCCTACATTCATTAACCCAAAAGGAATTTTCACATACGTGAAGGTGCCCCAAGGACTAGTGAAGGTTGTTTTCAATTGATCTTCAGGTATTACCAAAATCTGGTTATATCCTGAAAATCCATCTAGCAAGGAAATCCTCTTGGAACCAAGTACCCTTTGTAAGATGTGCTCCATTTTGGGCAGGGGATAGTTGTCCTTTAATGAGGCTTTGTTCAAGTTCCTGAAGTCAATACATAGCCTAATTTCTCCTGTTTTATTCTTCACAGCTACCAGATTAGACACCCATTCTGATTATCTCACAGGGACAATGATTCCAACATCATAAATTTTCCTAATTTCCTTCTCAACCAGAGGTATCTGCACAGGGTTTATTCTGTGAAATTTTTTCCTGAATGGTTTCTAGTTTTCTTTAAGAGGTATCTTGTGCTGAATGGTCTCTGTGTCATATGCCTTTAAATCCTCATAGCTCCAAGAAAAAACATCAGAAAATTATTTAAACATCTCAATATATCTCAGTTTAATGTGAGCTCGCAATGTTTTAGACAGTTTGATCATTTTAGGTTTGTCTTTACTGCCTATATTGCATTCCTCAATATCAGAATCGGTGGGTTCTATTGTTGGTATCTTGGCAACGTCATTTAAATCAAACAAGTCTTATAGAGGCACTAGTCCTTTGGGTAAGCCTTTGTCTTTGGACTGTAATACCTCCACATCTTCTTTTTCTGAGTTTATGTATTCTTCTGCTTGATTTTTGAACTCACTGGTTAGCAGATTTATTTCTGCAATGGGAGAAGGTTCTTTTTGGTCATGTTGTTCCTTATCCAGACGATTTTTATCATACTTTGAGTTTGAATTAGGCAATTCAAACTCATTTCTGAACTGCAAAAAGTCCTCTATCTGTTTATCTCCCTCAAAGACCTACCAATATTTTTCATTGTTTGGGACTACCGGCCTATATTTCATTTTGACATTGAATTTATTGTTGTCATAGGGTCTTTGACATGAACTGGAAGTGCAAGCCAATCCATTGGCAAGGATGTTTTGGCTTCTAGGGACAAAAAAAGATCATATGCCTCAAAGGTTTGCAAAAGGTCCATGGCATCATTTCTATAGGCTCTTAGTCTCGGATGTTTGGTTGTGTATTCTCCATTTATCTGTCTAATGATCAGTTCAGAATCTCCATGAACAACTATCCTCCTGGCTCCAAATTTCTTCAATAACTGCAGTCCTAAGAGGAGTGCTTCATATTCTGCTATGTTATTAGTGCATTGGAATTTTAGCTTGTAGGCATGGCTTTCAGCATAATTTTTCTTAGTGTTGTGAAGCCATACACCTGCTCCTGCACTAGTTCTATTACAAGACCCATCAAAACTCATACTCCAAAGAGGGCTAGTTTCAAACTTGGTGTTATTTTCATTTCTGCCCTCCTTGTCTTGTGTGTTCTGACTGTCGTAATGCAGTTCTATGGGTTCTGCATCATGTTTGGGTTGGACTTGTTCCTTAAGGTTTTCATGGATTTCAGGCTTTTCTTCTTGACTCCCTTGATTTTCACTAAGCTGATGGACAGTGGGTTTCTCATGCTCTCTATGTTTGGCACGCTATTTGAGAGCTTCTCCCTCCTTAATTTATGTTATGCTGGGTGATTGCTCACTATCCAACTCTATTTCACCAAATATTTCATCATTGCAAAGAATGAATTAGTCTAGGTCTGTGTGGATAGAATAAAGAGGGGAGTTTTCTAATTTTTCTTGGCTGCTCACCATAAATTTCATGTGTGATTCCCTATACAGTCTCCTAAGTTGACTGAAGACCAAGATGGTGGCATATGTCATGTCCATTTGCATGGTGCCTTGAAGCTTAGCACCCCATCATCTTGAAAGAAGCATGTCATATTTGGGGGGCACATCAGCCACTACCACATCCATAACTATGCATTTGGATGGGATCTGGGTCAAGTTCACACAGAGATCTTTGATCAGGCCTAAGAATTTTACTCTATTGGAGTAAAAAAAGTACAAATTTTTGTATGGTATGCTTATTTCAAGGCCTAAACTCTCCATGATTACTTTGGGCATGAGGTTATGTGATTCCCCTGAATCATGCATAGCATTGTGTAAAATCTTATCATGGATATTAAAACTGACATAGAAAGGAGGGACCACTCCTTCCTGGAATTTCCCTTCAATTTTAGGACCAAATAAAATGGCTGGCTAATCATCATTGAGGTTGACAGAGTCATTATTTTCTTCTAGGTTTAAAGCTTTCAAAACCTAACATTTATATAGATCTTGAGTGACTAATTCAGTGAGGGGGACAGAGATTTTGATTTTAGCAATTTCACTTTCTAAACTAAAAGGGAACTGATTCTTTGAAAGGTTCAAATCTGTCCTATTAGTCACTAATTTACCAGCAAAATCAGCCTGCTAGTTTTCACTATGTACATTAGTTAAAACAGTTCTTTCAGGTGTACTAGCTGAAGTACTAGTGCTTTTGGGTCCAACACTCGATTTTTCAGCGTTCTAAGTGATTTTTCCCTTGTTTTTACTAGAACTTTCAGTTGTTGTTTTTTTCTTTTTAGCAGCCCCTTTAACCACTTTTTCAAATATGTTCTTAGCAACAGTCTCAGAGGTTTTTGTTTGGGGAGTTTCTTGTTTCTTTTTTCTTCTGAGGCCATATTTCTTGTGGACATCCATGATTGAATTCTCAAAGCCTTTCCTATAATCTTCAGATTCTGAACCTTCATTATCATAATATGTATATGCGGCTTGGTCATCCTCTGTGAAAAAGGCAGGGTCTTCATTATTAACTTCCGGCATGTTTATAATAGTTCCCTCTGACTCTTCAATCATTCCCTCCACTTCATCAACATAATTTTCTTGAAATGGTGGTCTGATTTGTTGATCAGAATCTCTTTGTTTCATCTAAGGGGAGTTTCTCCAAAAGTTCTAGTTCTAATTTTGAGTTTGGTTCTTGTTTTGGGCACTTTCTTGGACAGCTAACCTCTCCATCATTTTTTCTAGCCTATCCATGTTCTTGGATAGATGGTATAATTTTGAGTCAGATGTAGAAGGTGCAGTGTCCTCTCTCTATGTCACTCTCTTTTCAGCCCTCATCCTATCTCTCTTTTCAATCAGATTAGCTTCCACACTAAGAGCTTCCTTCTGCATGTCTTCTAAGGTTAAGGGATCCCTTTCTCTATGCTGATAGGCCATTTCAGGATCAAACCCTTAAGGAAATTTGGCCAAAGCTGATCCTTGTGGAGGTTTCAAGTCTGGGGGCAGTGCATTATAAACATTGTTGAATCTAGTGCAATAATTCTGCACACTCTCCCCAGGGTTTCTTTTTAGGTTGTTGTAATCTGAAAGTATTTGGAGTGGGTTTTTCCTAAATTACCATTTTTTTGTGAATGTTTGATGTAAAGAAGGGAGATCATTGATACTTTGAGGAGTTAAACCCTTAAACCATTTATTGGCTTCTCCTCCTAAGCTTTGGGAAAATATTCTCATCTTAATTGTCTCATCTTCTATTTACATATAATCAAAGGCATCATTCATCTGGTCCACATGCTGTTGAGAAGTAGTGGACTCATTTCTAGTGAAATGGGGAATTTTGGACTGGTATTCATTGGGTAAAGGGACCAGAGGTTGTGGTAACACTAGGGGAGCATACCATGCTGCCATGATAGGATTTTGTGGGAAGACTGGAGTGGTTTGAACAGCAGGTATACGGGTGGAAGAAATGATTGGACCAGCAGGAGACTGTTGAGCAGATTTAGGGTGTGAGAGACCCAAGTTATGAATGAAATGAAGGTCAGGAGGTGTGGATGGAGGGGTTTCTCTGCTACTAATATGTTGACCACTATGTGGTGGTGAACTTGGAGGCTCAAAGTCTGTCTGATCTATACCACTAAGTGACTTTGTTCTTGGTAAATTACTTAGTAGATCTAAGTCAACTTGAGTATCTGATAGAGTTGTAAGGTTTTCAGGCACTGAGTTAGCTCTATGAATGGGTCTGATAATAGTTGGATCCCTAGATACAAGAGACTTCCAAAGAATTATTTCTAGATTATCAGCTATTTTAGGAGGATTTGGGTCAGGATAAGCTCTGGTATGGATTCTTCTTGAAGCCAGTATGTTAAGTTTTAGACCCAACAAGAAGAAAGTTAGCCAGATATAACAATCTTTAAGAGGAAAACTAGTCTTTAACAAAGAAACTTAATCCTTAGAGTTTCCTAATCATTGGTGAGAACAATGTTTTTATGGTAGTGCAGGTTGCCCCCAGTGGATTCTTTGTGAAACCAAGAATAATCAGCAGGCCTACTTATCACCAGTGGAGTCTTTTCATCTTTTAGGAGTTGTGGAGTCACCAGGTGGATGATTTCAAATGTTCAAGATGAGTTGCTGTCCACCACAGTAATTAACTACCAGTCTAAGGCTGTTATGGGTTTTCTGAGTTCTTAAGGATGTCTAAGATATCAGTTTACTCAGAATCCCCAGTATGGTCGCCATTATGTTGGGGTCCTGGTGATTTGGTAAACTGGCATACCAAATGACAAGGCAACATCAGAACCACTTTTGAATCCTAGGATCTAGCCCTCTTGGATTCAGAGAGGGATCTCTCTATGTAAGTATTTTTTTCGAAGATATTTCTTTATTCTTAGTTATGATTTTAGGCTAGTTATGAAGTTCAAGAGGTTGTTTGTTTTGTTTTGGTTGGGACTCATTAACTGAGAATGTCATGTGAAGTGAAGAACGAAGTAAGTGGAAGGATGTTTCAGCATGGGAAGATAGGTCAAAAGAGTGCTAAACCATTGGGCTATGGAGTCATAAAAGGGTTTACTCACACATCAACTATCCAAGATTTTTCAAAGGGCAAGTCATCTATATCAGAATAACTTTTAAGTTGATTTTGTGGTATGGAACATTAAGGAGTGAAATGAAAGAAGAAACATGTAGGAAAAAAAAGGGAAGCCTAAGATCAGGTGAGGACTTCTAACCTATCATGTTTTGACATACTCTTAGGAACAAAAAATATATAATAAAACAAAGGGAAATCTAAGATCAGGTAAGGACTTTCAACCTAGCCTACTTTTGACATAAACTCAAGGGAAAAACATGTAAGATAAACATAAAAAGCAACCTAAGATCAGGTAAGAACTTTAAACCAAACCTGCTTTGGGCACACTTTAAGGGAAATCTTCAAAGACACTTTTAAAGACCAAACAAGGGACAGGGCTAACCATAGAATTCCTTGTTTAAGACTCTACTTAGCATGCAATGAACATAAAATTCAAGAACAGTACCTCAAGTTCTACTCAGCAAGGCATGGGCTTACCAACTTTCTTGATTGGTTATACTCTATTGATATCACTCTTAAATACACATTTAGATGAAAACATACAGATAAAGTTTATCAATTAGAATTAGGGTACTACAGAATTAAATCCTAATCTATATTTGTTGTTATTTATCATAGAATATGAACACAATGGAAACATAAAGAAAATAACAATTACAGTGAGAATAACATCACCAATGATTTAGATCAGGATCCAATTAATCTTCTTGTCTATTGATGTGAAAAACCAGTTACGTACTTTGAGTCCAATAGCTCTTTACAATCCAATTATTCTCTTCCCAGCCTACTATATTACAACTAATCAGTAACTCTAACTCAATAACAATTCAAAAATTAAAAATGTTCCAACCTTTTACAATGAATTTTCTATGAATAATTATAGGTCAAAGAGGAAGAGTGCTGCAGAAATGGTAATAAATATGAATTAAGACAGAGTGGGAGAAGTTTTCGAATGCCCATTCTTCTCAATAAACATGGCATTGACTACTTGTACCATTTTGGTAGTTTTTCCTGGTTTTATGCATATCTGGTAGGTGGGTAATAACTCTGAAGTGTATTCTTTGAAGAAAATCATGGCATGAAGTACTCTGTTTGACCTTTATGACAATTAAACTGTCATTTTTTGGGTTTTGAAGCCCCACGTCTACTTAATAACTATTCTGACATTTTTTTAGTGAAGTCTCTGTCATAAGGATGGCTGTCATAGTGTCTTTGAAAAGCTAAGAAGACCGCAGGTGTCCCTTTGGTGGAGTAACAGTTGCTGTAGATGTGGCATTCAAGGCATTTTTATGTTGATATGTCTATTTGTGTGATTTTAAACACTGATTTAACTCTGATACTGTGCATTAGGGCTTTATAGTCATTTTCGGGCCTTTAACCTTTTCCCGCTGACTGTTTAGCTAATAAATATCCCTTTTTCACTGAATTAGGCTTTGGTGCTTTAAGTCGGTTCCTTTAACTGTAGGGTTAAGCCCTTAATCTTCAACTTTATGCATTAATCCTTCCATATTTTATGCGTGATCTCTTCTCTGCTGTGATCGGGTACCTTGGCGTGCTGAAGGTTCTATTTGAATAACCCATGTTGATGAAACATGGATTAAAATATGGAATGTACACCCTGGAAGCTTTTTTCAGTAGCACTTTAGGCTCTTAGAGTTGGGAAATTTTCAGTTGTGCTCTTTATTGAACCATGAGAAGGCTCTTAGCCTTAAAAACTGTTATCAAAACCTGCAAAAAACCACAAATTTATTATAAAATCCTGCGAGGGAGGAAAAAAAACTGCATGCAGAGGTTGTCGGAGGTAGAGGAGAAGTACAGAAGGGTGAATATGCAGGTGAAAGAGGTTTATGAATGAAAACATGCAAAAATCCAGTTTAAAATGGACTTTGGCATGAGACTGGGCAAAAGCGGTTTATGAAAAACCACTAGTGGTTTTTGCGCAGCAAATGGGTGGTAAGTGGTTTAGTCTGGAGGGAAGGCGATCCAATTATCGCGCGACACGTGTCCCTCATGAAAGCAGTGGTCTCGCGTAACTTTTGCTGGTCAATTATCGACACAGAAATCCACGCGAAATTGATCGTTGGTTGTTGGATCTCGAGGGGAGGATCCAATGACTATGGGAGAGTGCGATTTCGGAAAGGTGCACGGGTGGAGTGAAATAGTGGAAGCCAAGTATAGAGAGGGGATTGATGTCGGGAGCGAACCAGAGCCATCAGATCTCACAAATCGATGGCGGAGATCGTTTGTCGGGAGTGAATAAAGACTAAGGAGAAGGTGCTAGGGATTAAGTCAAAGGCTTGGTCCTATGGAGGAGAAGGGACTGGGAGCGAAAGGAAAGGGGATTATCGCATTGGCGAGGGAACAAAGGAATGGGGGAGGAAACAAGATAACGCCGATGTGATGGGGGCTTAGGATAGGGCCTGGAGTATGGTCACATGGTGGGGTAAGGTAACGAGGGGCCAATGGAAGGAGGGGGCTTATCACATCGAAATATCGCCGTAGAGGGGAAAAGAAAAAGGGGAAGGGATAATCCGATGGAGCGATGCGATGAGGGCCAAGGTTAGGCCCGAGACATGGTCATGTGGAGGGGTATGTGACCAGGGGCCAACGGAAGGAGGGGCTTATCGCATCATCGGGAGGGGAAAGGGAAGCAGGGTAAGGAATCAGTGATTGTGTGATGCGATATGTAGAGGTGAGATGCGATGTTTAAAAGGCGCGATGCGATGAGCACTTAGTGCTCGGTCGCGGGGTTTAGGCATATGATGAAAAATGAGTCGGGGATTAAGCCGAAAGGGGATAAAGGCTTTAAAAGGGTGGAAGAGTTTTTAAGGGGTTTTTAATGTGTTTTTTAGGTTTTTTCAAGGTTTTCCGAGTTCCGATAGAGTAAAAAGGAAGGGTTTTAAGCCAAAAAAATGGGATTTCATGGTTCAAAAGGGATTTAGAAGGCTTTTGAGGGGAATGAAGGGAAAATTAGAAGGAGGAAAGGGGATTTTTAGGGAAAAATAGAGGATAAATAAGGGCAACAATGAGTGAATGAAATGACGAAAATGGGGTTGTTTAGGAAACAGTTTTGAAGGGAACAACACTTCTTTTTAAGGCACATGAGTTCTTAAGGAACAACAATTTAGGGAACAAAAACTGGTAAGGAACAAAAAAATTCAAGAATGAATGATTTTCTATGAAATGATTCCTTGAAGGCTCAGGACCTACTTTTAGCCATCATTTGTTATGACAAAAATTCACTGATGGCTAACACCTACCACGATGCTACACTCCTACCACGACGCTGCGGTCCTGTCACTATTTTGCAGTTTTTGTCCGAATTCAAATTCAGACTAACCCGAGCTTTCCCACAAGCTTATTAAGCCATTTTCTCTACTATGCTATGCTTCAAGAGGTATTTTCAACTCTTTCCCCCCTATGCATGTCTTCCTAAGAGATAAGGCAATTCAGAAATTTGAAAGTTGGTTTAGGAAAGAGCAGTGAAATCTTAAAGAAGCCCTTGGCCTACACACCGTTGATGCCTTGAACTAGCTAGGAAAATTCATCATCTTCTTTAGATCCTTTTCCACATCATTTCACTAGCAGAGTCATCCCTTTTAAATATTTTGAGGCAGGGGTAAAAAAAAGAAAAATGTGTGAAGAGGATAATGTTAACATTGATGAGTCAAGCCAAAGGCCTAAAATGCAGCCAAAGAAGGGAGGGATGCCAAATATGTTTGAGCCTATAAACACTGAAGAGCTGATAACCTTCCCTACAATTTTGACCTGTTTTCAAGAGTTGGGCTGCTATGAATTATATAAAAAGGTACAAAAGCTCCAAATTCACCCTCAGTTGACCAAGCTCTTTTCCCTAAACCTTCATAAACATCAAGTATGCCTAGCCGGGGTAAAATTTGAGTTGAATCCATATGCTATCTCTAGTGCCACTGGAATTCCTTGCATAGGAGAAAGGTGGTTCAAACAAAATTATCTAGACCTGAGTCACTATCGCCCATTCTTGAAACCAAGTTTTTGAGCTGAATGTAAAACCATGTTCCCCTTCTCTCATCTATTAGACATATATGCTCTCTTAATGAGGATCATCATGAAGTACTTCACCTGTGAGGGTAGGTTCTCCAGAGTCTATTCATACCACATAAGGCTCCTCATGCACTTCACCAAAACCAAGCTACTACACATGCCCTACTATATGTGCAAAAGTATTGAGAAAATATCTTCCATCTTACAGAAAAGGCTTCCATCCCAACAAATGTCAAGCCTTTTTCATCATTCCCTCATCAAATTTATTGTCTCACGCCAACTAGAAAAACAAGGCATCCCCTGGGAGGTTTTCATCGCCCACGATGATTTCAAAAATCCACAGCCCAATCCTCTGCAAAGTCTGCCATCATCATCTCAAAATCCTCCCCACACATCTCCATCACCTTCCACTGACCTTGGTTCATCTTCTTCCCATGAATCATTTCCTCAAGTAGACCTTCCTCATCCACCTTCCCCTAAGAAATCAAAAAATGATGAAATTAGAGAGGGCCAAGAAGAAAGCAATGATGTCCAAGAAGAAAGCAGTGAGGAAGAAGATGATGAAAATGAAGAAAAAATTGATGAAGAGGAAGATGGAAAAAAGGATAATAAAAATGAAGAAAATAGTGAGGGCCAAGAAGAAAGCAGTAATGGCCAAGAAGAAAGCAGTGAGGAAGAAGATGATGAAAATGAAGAAAAAAGTGAAGAAGAGGAAGATGGCAAAAGGGATAATAAAAATGAAGAAAACAGTGAGGGCCAAGAAGAAATCAGTAATGGCCAAGAAGAAAGTAGTGATGAAAAAGAAGAAAATAGTGAAGGAGAGGATGATGAAAATGAAAGGAAGAGTGAAGAAGAGGAAGGTGGCAGAGAGGGAGATAGCCAAGAAGAAATTAACAAAGGCAATGACAAAGATGACTGTGTAATAAGGAAGAAAACAGAGTTAAAACTAATGAGCCCCATAATGAGAAAAAAGGCCAAAACAATGGGTCTTATGATGAAGAAAATGACAATGACAAGAATACATATGAAGACAGTGGTGAGGAGGCATATGATGCAAATGAAGAACATAGTGAGGGAGAGCAAGATAACAAAGAAAACAGTAGTGAGAAGGCCTATGAAAGAAATGAGGAAAACAAAAATGACGGTGACAAGAATGGCAAAGACGGTCAAGAAACAGAGTTTAAAGTTGTTTTCCATAGACAAGAAAATGATGACAAAGGACCAACCAATGAAGGTACCCAAGGCAGTGACCATGAAGAAAAAACAAACAGTAGTAAGGAAGACAAAGAGGGTGCTGATAGCATGGAAGGAGGTGAAGAGGATGAAGCATATAACAGTGTTACAAATGCAGAGAATGACAGATAATGAAAGTGCTGAAAATGATGAAGACTATGGGACAGAAATAGAGTTTAAAGAAGAAGAAAAGCAGAGTGTTGATTACCAAGGAGAGGCGGCCTCTCAAGGGGACAACCGTGAGCTACAAAAAGACCAAAACAGTTAGCCTAGTGATAGTCAACAAACAAATGATAGTCATGGAAGTTAATATGTGCCCAAAAAAGATCAAGTCACCTCTAATATTGCAAAAACAGAGGGGGACAGTCCTAAAGATGTTGATAGTGATGATGGCATAAAAGATAGTGAGGATGCTTGTCAAAGGGGAAGCCAAGAACGAGGTAAGGGAAATGTACACACAGAGTTCATCCATGAGGATCAAAATAGTCCTAAGCTCACTAGTGATCAAGCTTTGCAAGTAAAACTTGTTGCCCCTTTTATCTTTACCTATCAAAGAGGAGAGAGGTATGTGTTTGCTACTTCCAAAGAGCAAGGGGCCATGCACTCTCCTCAACTCCAATGAAAAAAAAAAGGCAAACAATAGGTGGAAGAGGAAGAGGACAGTCATGAAGAAGAAAAAGAATTTGAGCTCATTCACATAGACAGTGAGGATGAAAATTAGACAAGAATAGTGAACTATCTTCTATAAGACCGTAACGCACAGATCAAAGACTTGAAATTTGAGTTAGAGAGGTCTAAGGATCTCATTCACTTTTTATAGATGCAGAACAATAAAATGAGTGGCCAACTAGCCATCTATGAAGCAAGGGTGCTCAAGTATCAAAAAGAGGCTCAAAGGTCATAAGTGAAGTTGAAGGAATACATGGGCGCCTATGAAGAAAGTGAGGATAAAGAGGGTCAAACTAGAAAGAGACCTAGGACCTTGGGTCTAAGAAAAGCATTGGCCAAGTAAAGAGAGGAAGAATCAGCCCAAGCACAATAATTTCCCCTCACCGAACTCCTTTCCATGGAAATTGAGCATAACAGAGAAGCATGGCTTGAGAGAGCCAACCTACATCTAAAGGCCAAACTAGAGAAGGCCAACAAAGACTTGAGCTTGCAAACGATAATGATTGAGCATTATAAACAGAGAAATCATTTCGCAAGGAAAAAGCTCAAAACTACCACAAATGAGGGCCCGACACCAAAATATGAAAAGGACCAAGCTAGGCTTGGTATTTTGGCCCAAGTTTCTTTGCAGGTCTCCAATGACCCATGAGGCACCTACCTACCAAATTTGAGGCAATTTGGACAACTTTTTTTTTTTTTTTCCAAATTTTGACCCCTAGGAGCGCAACACCCCCTCTGCTGCGCTTTTTCTCAAAGCATCTTCATGAGGATAGGTTTACATTTTTGGATTCCCCATTACTATAGGAGCATGCTCACCAAATTTTATCTCAATTGGAGTTGTTTTGACCCACCAAAAGGGTCAAAAAGACTCATTTTTTCACCTTTCTACCCACTTTTCTGAGCATGTGTTGCGCTCCTGACAGTCTTGGCTTTTTCCACATTTTGGGAAACTCGCAGAGGTCATATTGAAGAATTAAAGGTATATCTAGAAATTATACTTCCATATCTTTCCAACAAGCCATCACGGAACCTTTTCCGACATCGGAAAGGCCTCCAGAACACCGGTGAAAAAAGGCTTATTTTGGTGTTGTGCTCCTGGAAGAATTTCAGAGTTCCACACAGTGTGCTGCGCTCCTGTAACTAAGTGGAAAAAATGTGCATTTGGAAAGTTTTCTTAGGCATGTTAGGCCTAAAATTCAATTTTATTTCCTCTTATAGTCGGAAAAGATAATTTATTTAGATATTTTTGTGCCTTGGGCTTTGCAAAGCCTCAAGGACAAGTTAGGATATTTCTCTTTGGCCAATAGGCTTCTAGATGCTCTAGTAGGCTCTCTTATCCTCATTTGTTATATTATACATGAGGATTCATTGTAATCAGTTGGGACTTGATGTGTTATAGAGCAATACATGGTTTATGAGCTTGGAGAAGATATTTAGTTTTATGAACTGGATGAATGGCTTGTGTGGCTTGATGTTGGAGAAGCTTGCTTGCAAGATTCCATAGCTTGGTGAATGGTGATGTTTTTCTAACTTGTTAGTGTTTTCTTGTCCTCATTTTTTTCAGTCTGCTTGTTGGCTATAGATCATAAAAGTATAGGTTGATATATGCTTATGGAAGCACCTTAAACCTCATGTTTTCTATAGTTTGATGTTTTCTTCTTTTATTTCATCTTAATGAATTCCTTACTGCTCCTTAGGCCCAATAAAACTTGTTCCGTGTTTCATGAATGATTATTATGTTAGCTTATAAATATGATTCATGGTATGCCCTTCTTATTTAAAGTTTTCAAAAACTTATTGTGAAGCTTTTCTATGGAATACTTATTGATTAGGTTAATACAAAGAGGTCTTGTTTCAACCTTTCCCTTTGGCCATGCTCATAAACTTGTTTCAGAGTTCCCGATAGTTTGATATATGATGTTTAGTAGTTCCCTCTCCATATATTGAATTTTTTGTTTATATTATGTGTTTTCTCAAAAAGCTGAAGGTGGATTTCTAAAGTTAGGAGTTCTAATTCTTGTATGTACCACTAGATTAATTCATCTTGTATGTTTATCAGTTTGAGTATTGTTCATAGAGATTAATGGTTTTCCCTACCTCATTAGTTATTGCTTCAAATTATAGATGTATAAGATCTCTTAGTCTTTTCACAAAACTTAATGTTCATTACACCAGCATACATCACTTTAAGGATCCACTCACCCCGTTAAATCGGCCCTGCAATACACTCTGTTTCATCATTTAGACACCCTTGACTTCATCTAACCCCATAGCCCTATTGATTTGATATTCTCTCATTCCACCTATCCTACTTGATCATCTTACCCCAACCCAAAACAAAAAAATAAACCTACACTTAACAACTAGCCTAAAATCAATCTTCCAGAGCGAACAAGCTCACATCCTTCGCACAATAGAGAGAGCCCTCTCTGAGTCTAGGAAGACTAGGTCCTAGAACTCCAAAGACTGGTCTGATGTTACCCTGTCATTTGGTTAGCCAATCTACCAAATCACGGGACCCTAACACACTAGAAAGTTCATAGAGCTACTGAGGTATGTTCCTTACCTCAAGGAGGAGAAGGCCAAGATTAAAATATTTTTTAGGGGACCATCGTAGGAGGGATTTTCCACAATATCAGGGTGGTATGCCACATATCTACAGTGCGCAGAAGGCACAAAAAATGGGATATTTTGGGCATAGAATCCCTCGGATCTATTCAGTTGTGGACAAAATGCAGGCAGATAACCATGCTTCTATCATTCAAATGGATGATAAGAGTTGTGATCTAGTTTTTTCTATTTTGATTGACCCTTAATATAACTATAGTTATATTAATCCTGAATTTGTGGATAAGTGTGGTTTTAGTAAGGAAATGCAAGCAGAATTCTGGTTAGTATAGTTAGCCACAGGTACGAAGAGAATATTTCACCATTGGGCAAGAGTTTGTGCATTTGAGCTAAACAGTATGCCTACAATAGCACACTTGAACATATTTCCATTGGGATCATATAGTATGTTGTTGGGTATGGATTGGTTATATCTTCATAGGACCAAGGTAGATTGCTATGACAAAGCTATTGAATGTGAGGATGACAATGGGGAGCCAATAGTATTGTAGGGAAAGAAGAAAGGCACATTAGTTAGGATGGTGACAACCATGAAATCCAAGCACAGTCATTGGAAAGGATGTGTGTTATTTGTAATTCATATCTCTAGTGACAAAGGTAAATAAA
Source organism: Pinus albicaulis (assembly GCA_034641835.2). NCBI lineage: Eukaryota > Viridiplantae > Streptophyta > Pinopsida > Pinales > Pinaceae > Pinus > Pinus albicaulis. Next base: position 859,717,296 of record CM076574.1, read on the forward strand.
TTGAGGATGCAGATGTGCTAAATAGGTATCCAGTGTTGCAGTAGTTTTAGGACGTGTTTCCATCAGAGATTTCAAATTTTCCACCATACAGGGAAGTAGACTTTTATATTGAGTTGGTGCCAGGGGAAGATCCAACATCAAAATCACCTCACAGTATGAGTACACCAGAGTTGGTGAAGTTGAAATTGTAGTTGAAGGAAATGTTAGAAAACAAGTACGTTAGACCAAGTGTATCTCCATGGGGTGCACCGGTATTGTTTTTAAAGAAGAAATATGGCACTCTTAGACTATGCACTGACTACATGCAGCTGAACAAAGTGACCATCAAAAACAGGTACCCACTACCAGGGATTGATGATTTGTTCGATCAAATAAAGGGAGCATCAGTGTTCCTTAAAATCAACCTGAGATAGATATATCATCAGGTATGCATCAAGGAGTAGGATATCTACAAGACCACATTCAAGGCTAGATATGGAAATTATGAGTTTTTTGTAGTTCCATTCAGTTTGACTAATACCCTAGCTACATTTATGTGTTTTATGAATAGTGTGTTGCATCTTTACTTGGATAGTTTGTGATTGTTTTCATTGATGATATATTGGTGTATTTTAAAAATGAGGAAGAGCATGTTGAACATTTGGCAACAATATTGAGGTTGTTGAGAGAGCATCAGTTGTATGCTAAGATTAGAAAATGAAAATTCTTCCAGACTGAGGTTCACTACTTTGGACATGTTGTCTCCAAGGAGGGCATTGCAATAGATCCGGAAAATATAAGGGCCATCATGGAGTGGGTAGCTTAAGTAGTTATGAAGAAAGTTGGAAAACATTGGAGATTATATGGAAAGAAAATTGGAGCTTTATCAAGCTTTCATGGATTTGTCTAATTTTGTTCTTCATGGGCTACCTGCTTTGCTAAAGGTTAATGGAGATTTTAGATATTCAATACTCTAATCTAAGATGTCTCAAAAGTAACAAGTTACTATAGGATTTTCATCAGGAAATTCTCATAGATAACTTATCTGGTTACATCATTACAGAGAAAAGGTAAGAAGTTTGACTGGAAAGAGGAGTGCAAGGCCAATTTTGAGAATCTCAAGAAATTTTTGACACGTGATATAGTGTTAAAGATTGTGGATAAATATAAGGAGTTTTTAGTGTGTACAGATGCTTGAAAGAAAGGGCTCGGTGGAGTCCTTATGGAGGATGGAAAGGTGGTATGCTATGAGTCACGAAATCTAAATGAACATGAGTAGAACTTCCCGACACATGATCTTGAGCTAGCAGCAATCATTCATGCACTGAAGATGTAGAGGCTCTATCTTCTTGGCAAGAGGTTTGTACTTATGAGTGATCACATTGGGCTAAGGTACTTTTTTGACCAGTCGAATTTGAATGTTATGCAAGAAATATTGTTGGCTACGATTGGTGATTTTGACTTCGATATCAGCTATATCTAGGGAAAGGAGAATAGGGTCGCAAATGCTCTTAGTAGGAAGGTACATGTAAATCACTTAGCAGTGATGAGATCCTTTGGGACAAACTTACGGGATATGATCTTATAGGTAGGTCAGCTAGATCATAGCTACATCGAGATTGTGCGCATGTTGCAGCATAATATAGGTACAAGTGTTGGTACAGATACAAGTGTTGGTACAAGTATAGGTACATGTACAAGTGTTGGTAAAAGTACAAGTACATGTGTTGGCACAGGTACAGATACAAATACTTGTGTACAAAATTTATATTACTGTCTCATGGAACATGGATTGGTTAGATTTTGAGACAGGATATATGTACCAGACAATAGTTATCTCAATAAGGTGATTTTCAGGGAGTTTCACGCGAAACCATATTCGGGTCACCCAAGCTACTAGAAGACTTTTACTACAATGAAGAGATTCTACTATTGGCCGAATATAAAGAGGATGTAGTAGAGTTTGTGGGTAGATGTTTGGATTGTTATATGGTTAAGGCAGAGTGCAAGCATCCAGATGGATTGCTACAACCAATTGTGATATTAGAGTGGAAATGGGAGGTCATTTCCATGGATTTCATCACAAGTTTTCCTAGGACAACTAGACAACATGATTCTATTATGGTTGTTGTGGACAGGTTAACGAAGGTTGCACATTTCATACCGGTGAAGGCTACATACTCAGCTATTGATGTAGCACATGTGTTTATTAGAGACATATTCAGATTGCATGGTGTTGTAAATAATATTGTGTCTGATAGGAATGCAAAGTTCACTTCCAAGTTTTGGAAGGAGTTTTTTGTAGGTTTGGGCACTGAGTTGGCCTTCAACACAACTTATCATCCACAAAAATATGGACAGACTGAGAGGGTCAATAGGATATCAGAGGATATGTTCAGGATGTATGCGATGCATCAGCAACACAAGTGGGAAGAGTATCTTCCACTGGTAGATTTCAACTACAACAATGAATATCAGAAATCGTTGAGAATGAGTCCATTTGAGGCATTGTATGGGCGGAGTTGAAACACTCCTATTAGTTGGAGTGATCCAGTTAACAGGGTATTGTTTAGACTAGATATGTTTGCAGAAATGGAACAAGAAATGTAGGTGATCAAGCAGAACTTGAAAGTAGTGCAGGATAGGAAAACGATTTATGCAGATAGGAACAGGTCATTCAAGAAGTTTTAGGTTGGGGATCAGGTGTACTTGCATATCATGCCCAAGAATATCTCTGTGTGTATTGGATCATGTGCCAAGCTGGCACCAAGGTTTTGCGGATCCTTTAGGATCATTGAGAGGATCAGAACAATGGCCCATTGACTTGCACTTCCTTCCACAGTGAAATTCCATGATGTTTTTAATATATCATTGCATAAGAAATATGTTAAGGATGTTGATCATGTTATTGACTGATCTGTATTGCAAGTCGAAGCAGAAGGAGAGTTCCAATTGGAACCACAGTGCATTTTGCAAAAAAAAGACACTCATGCTCTAGAATCAAGAAATAAAGCAAGTTAAAGTGCAATGGAAGCACTTTGGGCCCTATCAAGCTACATGGGAGATGGAAGATAAGATGTGGGCTATGTATCCTTCCTTGTTCTCCCATTGAGGCAAAGAAATTTTGGTGTGATGTTGGTTTTTTTTTAGCATGTGTTTTGGCAATGTTTTGGTATATGTTTTGGTGTGATGGATGGATGTATGTACATATGCCATGAGCTATGTTATAAAGCTCCAATAAGCGGTATGGTGTCATTTCATTATAGTGTAATGTTGTTATGATGTCATGTTAGTTTGATTTTAAGCAGTGTGATCATTGTAAATACTACATCGAGCTATGTTATAAAGCTACATGGGCAGTATGGTTTGTGTGACTGAACACCGAGGATGGTGCCCCACAAGGGGAAGGGTTCTGTAACATCCCTAATGAAAAAATCATGTAATAAAGTTAAAATAATAACCATGGTTAATGGGACATGTATTCCAAGCTGAATGATTGGGAAACATATCCTAGGGGTTGCTCATTTGGTCTATTACGGCTAAGGAAATTAGAAAAGGATATGGCTAAGGCATTAAAGAGGAACAATGTATTTTTGGCACATTTATTTATGAAAATAATGGAAATTTGGAGAAAAGGGAGGTAAAATGTCACAGCTTTCATGTGAGGAGGTAACTAAAGTAAAATAATGGAAAATGAAGAAAATAGAGGCCTATTCTATAAAAAGGCTTCTGAGGACCAGTTGGTAAACTTTTGTCAGTGAATTTTTTAGAGCTCTCTTATTATTCTCTCTCTTTCATACTCTTTCATACTTAGATTTTTCTTTGAGCACTCTTGCAGAGTGTGGATATTTGGTGATTTTGATCAAGAAGGCAAAGGAAGAGCGGGAAAGCGCAAGTGGACATCGTGGTCAACATCTATGATGAGATTTGATTGCAGGTACAAATTTTCCTGTATGTTTTCCTCATTCGTTTTGGCATGCATGGTGTATGCATGTGGATTGCATAGGCTTGCCATTTCATGGACATCCATGGTATTATGGGTTTATTTCCACTGATTTTTTTTCTTGTTGGTTCTCATGATTCCTTTAATTTTTGGGTTGAGTTAATAGTCTTGGAAGCCTTGGTTGGAAAAATTGTCTAGAAGCCCGAGGGACAACTGTGGGTTGAGTTACTAGTCCTGGAAGCCTTGGTTGGAAAAACACTCTCAAAGCCCTAGGTGGGTTGAGTTACTAGTCCTGTAAGCCCTGGTTGGAAAAAATATCTAGAAGCCCTGTAACAGTTGGGGATGAGTTACTAGTCCTCGAAGCCCTGATTGGAACAAATGCTCTAGATCCCTATAATAGCTTGGATAAAGACCAATCCGTGATGGTTGTGATGTCCAACCGTGAGGTGGAATCACTAGTTGAGGGTTGAGGTGGTTTTGCCTCTGGAATCCATGGATTTATTGTGATTGATGTGTTTGATTAAGTACCACATTCATGCTTTTAATATGGCATGGGGGTGATTGGTTGAAGTAGATTTGGCTCAACCAATCTATGGTTGGGTGGAATGTGGAAGTCCCATCTCCGGTTCATTTTTACATTTAGTAATGAAGAGCTCATTTATTTGGTATTCAGTATGAAAATATACTAGTTTATGTATGTATTTCATTGCTATTGTAACCAATGTATTTTTCTTATTAATATGTTGGTTATGAACATGTATTCAATAAGTGGTGATGTATGGCTCTATTCATTTTTTCCTGCAAATGAATATCCCATGTATCTATTGTAAAATTGATTATATGATAGCTTATAATGTAGGGGAGAAATGATTCTTAGCCATTCTTAGATAATAAAGAGACCCCTTTGTTTAAATATGTTGTTTATACATGTAGATGCTATGTTTGTGACATTTTTGACAAAATTCTTTTCATGGATGGGTGGGTCGGATGAGTTCTGGTTCATGTGATTGCTTCTATATGTTTTTTTAATGTTATTTACCCTCTTCTGAAGTTATAGGATGTTGTGGGTAGTGACCTGGATGCAGGGGCTGAGAATGTGGCACAAATCCTAGAGCTATGGGCAGAAAATTTGTCATTATGGCCTTAGCCACTAGGTTGACAAGGCTAGCCTACGTCTATAGACCTGTAGCCACTTCCTTTTCATTACAGGCTCACTTCTAAGCCTCAAAGGGGCTATAAAATAGTCCCCCCTTAGGGAAAATGGCCCTAGAAGGTTGGGTTACCTACTGGGGATGTTAGTGATGGAGTGTAAGGTGTGTTTTTGGTGTTTCCATCGGTTCCACTTCCTTAAGGTCATATAGGAGGTTGAATCTCATATTAGTAGCCTCTTGTCACATGTTTACCCCAGTTGGCCGGTTACTTGGGTAGATGTGGTAAGAGGGTGTGACAATGACCACGCCACTTTGTTGTAGTGTCGTATTTGTTTTGGGTTTTCATGGTATTATTATTGCTTGCTTTTGTTATTTCATTTTATGTTTTGAGAGTCATGTGAATTGGTTGGGAAAGAGGAAATTAATGGAGCTCAGGGAGATCTGGATGAAACCCAACAAGTAATGTAAGACACAAATGAAGCTTGGTGCATGAGTAAGTGCATTGGAAGGTAAAAATATGACAACCAGTTGGATTGGTTAGGTCCATTGTGGTAAATGGACGATGGCAGAACATTCACGAGAAAGGTAAAATGAAAGCTAAAGTGAATGGATCTGAGATTTTAGATGCCTTGGCTATGTTGGGAACTATTTTTCTCAAAGTTGTGCATGTTGTGAACGAATAAAGGAAGTTCTCTTAACCTTGACCTTATGATATCTGTTAATTATGTTGCGATCATAATTATGATAAAATATATATATATATATATATATATATATATATATATATATATATAGATATATATATATTGATGTATGAATGTTGCTACTTGATGAGATCATGATTTTTTTACACTGAGGATTATATATATGTATATATCTATCACTGTATGACAGGGTTTTCAAGAATCATTCTTGTGGAGGAATGATTTCTTATGTGGGTGAATCACCTGAAGAGGTTCTTGGCTTATGAGGAATCAAGTAGGAGGAATAAATTTGACAGATATATGAGGTTATTATAATGTATATATGAATTGATATTGTATGCTTGTATTATGTCTATGTTTATGTTACCAACAGGTAATGCTAAGGGGAACATCATTAAAGTGAAAGTAGTGTGATATGCGACATGCTAAGATAAGCATGGATAGTGGAAAGACACTAGAAGAAAGGTTTTTTATGGGGTCAGTGTGTGGTATATGGATGTGCAATATTATTGTTGTGTATATATTGCACATGTTGTATATTTAGTGATTATACCTATGGTGATGTTTACATGTAACATATGTAGCATTGTGTACATATGATGTATTTTTATTTTATATATGGTGTTGTGTGTATTTGCATATGCAGTGCTAGGTATAGTGTTGTGCGCATGTTGGATATGCGGTGTTGTGTACGTATGGTGCTCTGTACATGTTGAATATGCAGTGTTTTGTACATATGGTGTGGTGTATGTGATGTACATATGGTGCTATGTAAATTTTATGTTGTGTGCATGAATGTACATGTGGTTTTGTGTGCATGTGGTGATGTGTACATGTTGTACAAGTGGTGTTGTGTGCAGGTGGTGTCGTGTACATGTCGTGCATGTAGCGTTGCATACATGTGGTGTCGATTACATGTCATGCATGTGGTTTTTTTTACATGTGGTATTGTGTACATATTGTATAGGTGGTGCAATGTACATTTGGCATTGTGTACACGTTGTGCAGATGGTGTCGTGTAGATGTGAGGTTGTGCACATATTGTGTAGGTTGTGTTTTGTATAGGTGGTGCTATGTACATGTTGTGCATAAGGTACTAGTATATATGTGGTATTGTGTGCATGATGTACATATTTTGTTGCAGGCATGCGGTACTGTATGTGCATGGTGTAGTTGTGGTATCGCGACATGTGTATTTTTTGTGTTGTACTCTTTGTATATATAAATGTTGTGTCGTATTGTACACTAGGTGTAGGTTTATGTGTTGTATGCCAATGTAGGCATATGTATTGTATTTTATTGTACACCGGGTGTCGGTGTATCTGTCGTATGCCAGTGTAGATGTGAGTATTGTATGGTGTTGTATGTCATATGCACATGTACGTGTTGTGATGTACATTGAGTGTATGTTTACATGGTTGTAGATAAGGAACTAGGTGTTTGTCGGGTGTGGCAACTAATCTAGTGTGTGTACAAAAGAACAAAGGCAGAATTAAGGACCAATGAAGGATAAGTATCAATATTTTATTTAATTTTTATTATGCATGTGATCTAAAATTATAACTTATGATGCTTACATGTGATTTATGATTATGGTTTATGGTGATTTCATGTGATTCATGATTTTAATTTATGATGGTTGTGTTTTGAGTTAACAAGAAGTGATATGTTTATACATGATGATTGATCAAACAACTAGTTTGACTTGTTGTGACGAGCTACCAATGAGGTATGATTTGAATTTATTTCAATTTATTTAGAATATAATGGAAATTATGCATTTGGTACAGGAAGAATGGAAATGCCTGGTTGGGTGGTTGAAATTTATTTCAAGAACTAACATCACCAGTAAAAGAAATTGGAACATGCAATATGCTGGCAGTATGCTGGTAAAGCACTTCAGGAGCAGGGCCATTGTGGGACAATAGTACCAAATCGTGTTCATTGATTTCCATGAGCATGCTGTGACCGGTATGATGGTTTTGAGGTAGGGACATGCCTTGGTTTTTGTATCTTTTGATGTGAGGAAGCCTTGCCAAGGGATCAATTTCCTGAGATAGGGGTGCCAGTGGAACTTGGAAGGTGTGTGACTGTTGTCAAGATAAATCCCCTATATGGATAGAGGCAGTCTCTCTAGCCCTAGAGTGGGTCTAGAAACATGAAATTCTTTCTAATGTAAATTTTCTTAACTAATGCTTACAATGCAATGAGGAAAGAGACATAAATACCTTTTTCCAATCGCTATCCTTGGATCCATTGGCTATGACCTCGATCCATGATCCTTGTAGGCCTACTTCCTACTATTGATGGCGCATGAATACCTACGGATGATTGGGAGACAATAGAAAATGTGATACAATATATAATAAATGTAAACACTATCTATCTATCAGATCAAGGAGTACGAGAATATTTTCATAATCATGTAGACAAATATAGAAAGAAAACATCAAATTTTATTATTGATAAATTAGAAAAGGAGAGCTTACAACCAGGCCTTGATGTTGGAGGTGTCCTTAGGTGAAAATCTGAGTCCTTCACCCCACTCAAAATAATTCCTTATACCATGCACTTAGGCTTAATCATGATGCAAGAATGCAAAGGGATGAGAGTTCAGATGAGTCTGACAATGATCAACCAAGCTATAAAACTTGGGGAAATGAGGTATGTTAATTTATAGCAAGGAGAAGGAGGTTGGGAGCCCATGAAAGGAGGAGGAAGGCCCAATTTCTAAGGGATGATCCCCCATGGATGAGATCAAGGCTCTAAAATGGGATAGCTCGACCTTATCATATCTGTTCAACAACCAAATCGCCACCCTTGAGCTTCTAGAGGTCGAATATTCTCCTCCATTTGAGGAAGCACTGCCAAAAGGCGATCAGTGTGATTTTCCAAGAAATTAGGATGCTGACAACACTAGGACATAACTGGGATAATGACATCAACGTTGTCATGGCACCAGGAAGGGCGTTAACTCGGGAAACTAGGAATTTGACCAAGTTTCTTCAGTAATCTTTTAAGGAAGTCTTATTTGGATCTTAAAGGGGATATGTTATAATATTTCTTGATGATGGAAAAATTGCACAAGATGCGTCATGGGGCATTTTAGGATCAGGGATGAGAAAATGAGCATGGTGAAAAATTATTATGTAACAGATGCCCCCTAAAGCATGAAGGAAAAACAAGGAGTGATGGCTGAAATGCTTTATGAACCTGGGAAAAGAACGGAGACCACCTTCATAGAACCTGCCAAATCAAACATTTACAATATGTGACATCTCTGGTATAAATATGCCTAACCACATAATGTTTCACTAGGCGTCAAATGACACATGAGCCCATGGTATGGCCGCAACCATCTATCTAAAAGATATCATAGAAATGGATCTGTGGTATGGACACAACCATTCGTATATATAGGATCACGTATACAATCATGAATACTTAATAACTCCTCACAACCTGGGCCAAAAATTAGGAGTGACCCATGGTATTCACAGTGATTGTTGGAACAGGGTCTCCTACGAGCTGCGAAACTGGTCTAATTTTATATATTTTTTATTATATTTAGTCTAGTGTAGGGGTTTGGGGTGGGTCAAAGCCCCGAAAGCATTGTAGTGGGTCAAAGGGTAAACCTGGGGTCCAAAATCCACAGTTTGCAGACCATAGGAAATTTTAAGCTAGATTGTTATAAATAGAGGAACATTTTGAATTGTAAGGTAGAGAAATGAAGAGCTATTGATGTGAATTGTGGTTTAGTAAGCCTGTTTGGGTTTTTGGGGAAGGAATCCTACTGGCTATGTGCGTGGAGATCCAGAGTCATGTTGTGTGCGGACCCTGTTGCTGTGTGCGCAGGCTGGGACAGGTATTGTAAGAGGGAATTGATGAATAAGAAGGTTGTTTGAGAACTGAATCTATGCATACTATTTATGTGAATCATTGGTAATTGTTGTATTATGCGTATTTTGTATTCAACTGCGAAAGTTCTGTGTAAGTGTTTTACTACATCTAGATCTGTTTTGTTCTGTTTTATCTAATATTGAGCTACTATCTTAGAAGTATATTATTATTGATAACCATAGTATAATTGACCTTGCGCACGTGGATGCGAAAAGAGACCTATAATTCATGCTCGGGAAGATCTAGACATCTCGAGGCAGGACACAGCTCTGCTTGCCTTACCAATACTTTCTCAGGGTGCGGAAACCTGGTTCCAGAACCCACCCATACTACTTTGGGTGAGACTTTGACCTGCACAAGTAGGTCACTGCTGAAAGGGCCAGTAGTATATGGGTTTGTTGGCAAACCTTGAACTCTGAACCTGGGTCAGGACCCATCGAGCCAACAAATGGTTCCATTGCTAGGACCTGGAGCATTTTGAGGAAGGGATCAAGTAATTACAAGAGAGTAGTAGGAGCTTGATAGAGAAGAAGAGCAGGTGCGAGTGAATGAGCCCCATTCTGGGCGAAAGTACAACATGGAGTGGTAAGTACTATCGAACCAATCAAGAAGGGGATAAATCTGGCTATAGCCCGCGGAAAGAAACAGTTGCGCGAAGCCCGCCAGTTACACCAATGTTAGAACCACGTAAGAATACAACCTCACCCGAAACCCCATCGGAAGGATACATGGAAACGCACTTGAAATTACCTACCTTTAAAGGTGTGGAAGATGAGGACATGGACTGATTTTGGTTTGTTGCAGACTTGGTATGGACTGCGCAAGGTGTGGTGAGAAATACTATGAAAAGGGCGCAGCTGTCCCTGGCATTTGAAGAAAGAGCATTGGACTGGTACATGCGATACATCTCTCAAAACAGGAGTGCATCTATTCAAGATATTAAGGACTCTCTGAAGCAACAATTCTGAAAGCCAAAATATTACCCTTAGTTGGTAGCAGAAGTGAAGGACTTCAAGCAAGGTGTGTCTGAGTCGGTATGGGAGGCTGATCAGTGATTGAAGAAAGCAATCAGAGAGGGAGGATTTAAGTATGATGATAGACAGTAGATGGATTGTTATTTGTTTCAATCTTTTCAAAGAGCTCTTGTGGATCCTCTCTTATTTTTTGATTGATTTCATCTGGGATGAACTCTTCTTGGTCATCTTGATGGTTAGTTTGGGTAAGAAAATTATGGATCTCCTCTAAATAATCCTCGGGATTCCAATCTCCTAAGTTTTAATTAATTCTTACAAGGTGTTCTATGAGGTCTTCAGATTGATCACAACAATTCTTAGCCAATGATAGAGATGGACAATGCCCTATATAGTGTTTACAAAATATTTGTGGAAATCCTTCAAAGAAAACAAGATGCCAGGTTCTAGGCCTTCATACCATTCTCTTGCCTTTCCTTCTAATGTACCCATGAACATTTTCATAAGGCAGTCCTCATGCCATTCAACCTTTAACCTCCATACATGTATATGAAAATTGATGAGATGTAAAAATGGGTCATCAACCTTTTCATCTCGAAAGATAGGTAGGTTTTCTATCCAATTTATGTCTTTAGGTATTTTGTGTGGGAATCCAGGGATATGTTCTCTGCTCATCGGAGCATATCTCCTTTGTGTCCTTGGATCCATCTTTGTTAATAAGATAGGGTCACTATGTCTTTTCAATCAGTCCAAAGTTCTCTACCAGTGGAGTCTTTTGGTCTAATGAAGGTTGTGGAGTTGCCAGGTGGAAGATTTGAATTGTGTTGTCCACCATCAGCATGATTGGGATTGCTTAATGCATTCCCAGGAGATTTTATAAGGACTAGTGGAGTAATAGGCCTACTAGAGGCTAGTGGAGTCGCTAGGTGGAACTTGGTTGTTTTTGTAAAGATGTAGCTATGGTCCACCACTAGTAACTAGGGAAAAGCCAATCTGGGAATGTTTTGCAATTTTTCTGAGTTTTTTATGTAGTCCTAAGGTTTGGAAGAGTTTCCTATAGCTGAATCATCACTTTGCTAGGATGGTGAAAAAGCTAGCTTCTACTCTTCAAACAACACTTAAGCTTTCTAATTTTTATTGAGACTTCGGGAGTTACTAAGGAGTACTTAGATTGTCACTAACTCGGAAGGTCCCACCGTGATCATCACTATGTTAGTGAGCGGTGGGATAAGTCAATCAGATAGTATTCTTAAGGCTGCTAGAATGTTTAGGGAATCTAAGTTTTTTTATCACTCAGAGTCCCACCATGATCACCATTATGTTAGTGTGGCGATGAGGTGGCTCAATCAGATAGTAGCCTAGAGTTTAGTAAATTAGTAAGGCCTACTAGAGGCTAGTGGAGTCGCTAGGTGGATTTTTAGTTGTTTTGAAGTATATGTGTATGGTCCACCAACAATACTATCAAAAACCAATCTAAGGGAGTTTTTGGGGTTTTTCTGAGTTCTTTATGTAGTCCTAAGGTTTGAAAGAGTGTCCTACAGCTGAGTCATCATTTTGCGAGGATGGTGAGACAACCAGATTCTACTCTTCTAAGTTTGACTAAGATTTTGAGAGTTCCTAAGGGATACCTAGGATGTTTTGACTCAAAGTCCCACCGTGATCACCATTATGTTAGTGTCCCGTGATTTGGATGATTGGCAAGCCAAATGACAGTGTAACATCAAACCAGTCTTTGGAGACCAAGGACCTAGCCTTCCTGGACTCAGAGAGGGCTCTCTCTATTTGTGTAAGGGATATCTATGTGTTTGCTTATTTTTTTCTGATTTTAGGCTAGTTATGAAGTAGGTTTTTTGGTTTTGGTTTTTAGGTTGTGAGGGATGAAACTGATCAAAGATATAAAATAGGTAAAAATATGTCATATCAACTGGGCTATGGGATCGAAGAGGTCAAGAAAGCTATTAGATGGTGATACAAGGTTGTTGAAGGGCCGATTTGATTCGAAGTAAAATGGATCTTTTGGAAAAATGGAGTAAGATGGACATCAATTTTGTGAATAACAAAGGATTCCAAGCATACCTAGTTTAATAGCTGACATAAACATGGTAGGGCAAACATTTAATCATGAGAAATTTAACTATAAGCTAATCAATGCATAGAAATAAACATTCAAGCCATGAATAGAGATATATAACTCTCTAACTTTGGGAAATGGCTATCAGACTTTGGGGAAATACACTTAAGACAGACAAACAACTCAAATCACTATGCTGGAACGCCTAAACATAGTACTTCAAGTTATTGGGCACTTTGAAAACAAGATTGCATACTCTTAGGCAAAGGGCAAGATCAGAGCAAGACCTCCTTAGTTCAACCAATGACAATCTAATCAGTCAAAGAGAAATTTCATGGATGGAGCTATGGCTAGCCATGAGTAAGCAGGGCATACCGTAAATCATACTTAGCATGCATAAAACCATGAATGAAACAAGCAACAATATCCTTAAGTTATTAAAGAGCAATCAAGAATTCTTTAATGTGACTAAGAATGAAGAAAACATGGAAGCTATGAAGAAACAAGAAATTTGAGGTGCCTCCAAGGGCATGTCTCAAATTTGTTCTCTACTGTCCTATAGCAAGCAAGAACATGGATTTATGAATGAAAACTAGGAAACAAAAAAAAGAGAGAGACACTATACCATTCTACCAAGTCATGGAATCCAACAACAATCCTCTTTCATCATCCAAGAACATCCAAGAGACTATCCAAAAGCATGAGACAAGTATTTCTTCCAAAGCTTATATGACCATATATTGCTTCTATTCATCAAGTTTAGTCTTGTTTACAATGAAATCCTTTGGAATTAATAGGCCAAAGTGAGGAAAACCCCTTGGTTCAATTTGTAATCTCATTGGCTAAAAGAGGGAAATAAATTGACTTTTCATAACTTCTCATGTGCAAAAATAGCTAAACGCACATGAGGAAAAAGCAGTTTTTAAAGGTTCACTTTTTACAAAAATACTCAAAAAATACATCAGCAAAAGGTCCCCTGACTTGCCGAAAAATTTTGGCAGCCTTCCCGATGTTGAAATAAGGCTCATGATATCTCGTTGGAAATATTTGAGTGTCTACTTTCTGGAAAAACTAGAATTTTCACAATCTTATGCTTGGAAGTCCTCCAAAAATAAGGCTTGCTGATAGACCGGGAAGAGTGTAGAAAAAGTGGGCATTTTTCGCCATTTCGGGGGAGAAAATGATCTTCAAATGTCCTAAAAATCGCTGAGTATGTGCTCCTGAAAATATGGCATCCAATGATACTATTCTCATCCTTTGATGATCCCCCAATCTGAAATGGCGAAGCCCATGAGTTTTGGCCAAAAACCCAAAAGTGACAAAAAACCAAAATATGTCGAAATTTGCCCAAAATTGGTGAGCATGACCCTCAAGGGTTTTCAGAAACATGTTGTGAAGCAGAGGCCAAAATCTGAAGTCCTGAGGTGTCTTTCCTCACTTTCTGTGTCGGGTGCTTCCCTTTAGCCTCCTTGAGTTTTTCTTGAGTAGCCTTCAACTTGCACCGGGCAAACTGATTTAACTTTTTATAATGCCCCGTCATTCTCCTTTGAAGGTCTAAATCCCTGTTTTCCTTCTCCAATTTCTCCTCCAAGTGGTCATTGACTCTCTCAAGCCATGCCTCCCTATTTTTCTCTATCTCTTGTTCGAACAATGTAGTGAGATGGCTAGATTGGAGAAGGGCATTTTCCTCTTCTTTTTTCTTCTCAAGGGCCTTTTTAAGCCCCATGGTTCTTGGCCTCTTTCGCCTAGGCTGATCTTCGCCTTCACTTTCATAGAACTCGCCCATGAGTTCTTCCAACCTCACTTGGGCTTTGGAGGCCTCCTTATTGTATTTGATCGCCCGTGTCTCATAAAAAGCCATATGGACACTCATTTGCTTATTTTGGATTTGCAAAAATTGATTGAAATTCCTAGCTCTATGAAGATCATCCTTCAAAGCATCAATTTGGATTTCTCTATGGATTAAGAGTTTTTCTAGAATCCAGGCCTCATTATCACTATCATCGCTTTGGATTTGGATGATGTCGAATGCACTCTCCTGTTCATGAATGCCTTCTTCCTTGCCCTTCCCTTTTCTTTGGGTGGCTATTCTAGTGCTCTTCCTCCTGGGAAAATCAATCATGGGCTTCTTGGGAAATTTTCCTTTGCTTCGGAGGGCCCTTGTCACATTTGGAGTGACAATTCTAGGCACTCTTTTCTTTTTTGTCTGGGGCTTGGCCATTTTCGGAAAAGAGGGCATGGCCCCTTTACCCTTGTCACCTTGCCTCTCTTCTTTTTGAGTTTGTTGTTCCTCTTGAGGAGGTTGTTGTTCTTGAGGAGGCTGTTGTGTATCATCTTTTGGCTGCCCTTGCTCATCACTTTCATGTTGCTCTTGTTCAACACTATCATGCTGCCCTGTTCAGTCTCTTTTGGCTGCCCCTGTTCATCATGATGTAGTTGTTGTGTGTCATATTTTGACTGCCCCTGTTCATCACTTTCATACCTCTGTTCAACATCTTCATGCTGCTCCTGTTCCTCCTCACTGTGATGCCATTGTTCAGCGCTTTCTTCCTCATCCCCTTGCTGCTGTGTGTCATCATAAGGCTGCTCACCCTCATCATGAGTCTGTTGTTCTTCATGCTGCTACCCTTCATCATCAGTCTGCTGTTCTTCATGCTGCTGCCCTTCATCATCTTCCTCATCATCATGGTCATGCTCTTCTCCCTCTTCAGGCTCTTCTACTTGCTTTGTGGTAAACTTGAGTTTTTTAGGAGTGGGCCTGCTAGAGGAAGGTGAAGGATGAGGAGTAGGAGGTTTAGGGGATGTGTGAACTGGAGGGACAGTGGAGAAATCCGGATGGGTGATGAAAGTATCCCAAGAGACCTCTCTCTTTTCAAGCTAATGAAGAATGATGATTTTGATGAGAGAGTGATGGAAGATACAGGCTATTTGTTGTGAAGGAGGCTTCTTCTGAATAGTGGAGGCCATTTTCTCAATGCTCTTGTGTAAGAAGAAAGGAAGATTTAGCAGCTTGGTCCTTGTGAAATGCATGAGCAATCGAATGTGATAAACATAGATTCGGGAGAATCTTCACTCACAAGTGAAGTATTTCATGATGATCTTCATGAGGGGGGCATAGCTGGCTAAAAGATATGAGAAAGGGAAAATAGAAGGACATGACTCTCTGTGCTCAGGCTTTAGAAAGGGCTTGTAATCATCTGAGTCCAAATGGCTTTGCTTAAACCATTTCTCACCAATATAGGGGATTTTAGTGGCCTTGGAGATGGACCTTGGAGAAAATTTGAAGTCAAGTCCTGCCAGCTGGAAATGCTTGTCTCGAAACCTCAAAGTGCAAAGGTGTGTCAAAGGAGAAAAGCTCTTCTCCTCTTGCACCCTTTGACAAAAATCTAAACACCCGACCTCATGGAAATTGAATAAGACTGATGGGTGGGCATTCAATTCTTCAGTGGAAGTAGGCTCAAATCTCTTATGCAATCCACTCCTACTGTCCTGCCTGGGAGGCATCTTGTTCTGGATGCTCTCTACAAAACCAAACTACCTCAAAAAGGTTTTCAAGAATGTTTTCTCAAAAAAAGGCTCTGTCTTCTTTGTCAATCACTGTCTGATCAAGGTAAATTTTCCTCAAATGTTGTGTGAAATGTTTTCTTTGATATAGGTCTCTGATCCTCCCAAAACCACTGTCTTTCCCCTTTGTATGCAATCAACAAATAATTTTAATAACAAGCACACAGTCAACTAAAATGTATACACAATTAAGTGATTTTCTGTTTTTGGATAAGGTCATAGAGCCCTTGGTGTTTTGATAAAAACAAGACAGCCTTGTAGCAGACAAAAAGCAAAAAAATCCTCCCAATCAAAAACACCTTCCTTATGTTTACTATTTCTCACCCACAGTTACACAGAAAACCTCTTTAGACTGATTTAACAGCTTCATTCACTAAGGTTTGTTTCATGTACAAAAAGGCAGTACTGACTTTTCTCTTCACCACACAAAGAGGACCTTTAAAATGACAAGGCACTCATACAATGATCATTGTTGTTGAAATTAGGCTCACTGTTTCACTTTTCAAACACTTAGTTTCCCTTCCAAACGCTGCTTCACCTTCTAACACCGTTTTCACCAATAGATTTTGCTGAAAGAGATTCAACTTTTTTCTATCATAGTAAGGTCACCTTCACAATTTGACAAAACCTTCACTACTGTGTATGTTTTGACTTGCAGGTTGTGTGATGTCTAGCATTGTTTTTAGGGAAGTTTAGGCCTTTAGACACCAATACAAACACACTGCTTCTAATATGTCGATCTTGGTCAATCAAAACCATAGCAATTTCGAGTTTCAAACAGAAAAAAAAAACTCTCCTTACCACTGCTTTCTCCACTACATAAGGCTGATAGAGTTTATTTTTCCCTATCACAGTTAGGGTACTTCCAACAACTATCACCCTTTTAGAAAATTGAAAATACCAAGGAGGCACATAAAATACCTCGAAGATCGATGACAGCCATTGTTTGAGGAGTTTGAGCCGCTTTCAAAGTTTGTTGGAGAGTGTTTGGACCATTAACATATGCGCAGCACGTTGAATAGGGAAAGCGCCGCGCGAAGAAAGGTTGTCAGGTCACTGACGGGCTGTCGTGAACAGCGCCTACAGGCGCACCGCGCGCTGCTACAGGCGCGCCACACGACCGTGTAACTCTTTGTTAAAACTTCACCTGAACGCGCTGTGCAACTCTACAGGCGCGTCACGCAACCTAAAAAGCCCGAAAAATCTGTGAATTTTCCTGAACCCTTCTTCTCTGGTCTCGTGAAAAGCAAGAGGAGTGTTGCCTTGTGTTTTGAGAAATTTAAAAGGGATTGCAACGGTCCCTAACTCCTTTTTAAAAGTGAAAAAGTCTGAGCTCTTTTCACGTTTTCTTGGTGAAGGTTTTGAAAACCTTTGAAAGGCTTTTAAAGGCTCTTTGCACCAATATTTCGACAAAAAGTGGAGTTTGACTTTTGAAAAGGTAGCATAGTGAGGACTTTGGTTTAGGTGAAGAGGCTTTGTTTAGGAATTTCAAATCTCCTCTACTGCGTTTTCATTGTGCTTTATTGAACAAGAAACTCTACCATTGCTGACCTTTTAATGACATTTTCAACATGCAAAATCCGCTCAAAAACATACCAATGATTGGTGAAGCATATTTTTCCATTTGCAAGGAGATGACCTATCTCTTTAAACTTGGTTGACAGTTTCTGCTTCTGCTGCTTTAAAGGTGATAATGCTCACTGTGAAGCTGATCAAACTGTTAGGTGATTTTTAATCTCCTCTTCTGACTGTGGGTGCAAAAAAACTCAGTTGCATTCACTCATGCTTTACCATCCTCTCTTCATCCAAAGGGAACTTCTTTTAAACCTCTCCTTTTACTCAAAATGCAACAGTAAAGTACATTTGAACTTTTTCATAAGGAAGATGCCTTTATTTGTAATAGTGGCATGCCTTATTGGCTTTGAAATTTTTTTCATAATTTGAAACACATGCCATAAATCTTCTTGCATATTTATGGACATAGGTGCTTAGTTGCAATGTCTTTTTGGAAAAATAAACTCAGATCGCCTTCTGTCAATTATGATAAGTAATTTTGAAAGAAATTTTACATGAACATGAAGAACATGATCTTTTGAAAAACCATTATCATTCTTTGGCCTGTGTCATGACCCATCTCTCAACCATCAGCAAAGTTGTTTTATTTGGGCTCCAGACTGCTTTTGAAAGAAACTCTGAAAAGAGACAAGATCAACCTCGTGGATTACGGTAGTACCCTTGCTTCCTTCTTTTTTTTAACATCATTTCTCTGTTTAGAAACCTTCAACTGTCTCCTATTGTTTTTACAATTTGTCTCTCAGTCAGTGAAAACCCTAGAATCAATCACTGCTCTGGCCCTCTGCTTATAGATGAAGGAGGCCTACTTTGACAAATGCTTGGTTTCTTTTCAACCTCTGTCTCAACTAAATATAAAATGTTTGATGAACATACTGATAGTGGTTTCCTTCATTCATGATGGCAGAAGCTAGTTGGAGACTAAGACTGTTGGACTCCTTTGGCCATATGCTCAATAATATTTCTCCATTGATGATCAACTCATTAGCTTCATATTGTAACTCAATAACAATGGAGCTTAAGCAAACAATCTTTGAAAAGCACCACTGCTTTGCCTCTGCCTTAGACATCATTTTTATTCAGAAACCCTTAGTTGCTGTCTCACTGTGCTCAAAAAATTGTCTTACAGTTAGTGCAATTCTTGAAATCAACCTTTATGTTTGGCCCTCTGCTTATAGATGAACGAGGCACTGTCAGTCCTCAACCCTCTACTTATAAATGAAGGAGGTTTTTCTGTCCTCAAACCCTCTGCTTATAGATGAAGGAGGTTTTTTTTTTTTCAGTCATGCCATTTTATCAGCCTTTAACAGTGTTATTTTTCCTTTCACTGTATTTTCATGCTTGGGCTAATGAAAAATGACAAATTGATAATAGTTAAGATGAGCACTTCTCTAAGACATGTAATTCTACTTTTTGAATGTCTCTGTTCTTCTTTAGGCATCATAAGAAGTTTGGTTAGTATTTGCAAAGCGCTTCTTGTCATTCATAATTTACTGACCTTTGACTGTGATCGCAGGAGCTTAATGAAACAACTCTCTGCCCTGTAGCTGCATTCCAGGCTCAAAATCACATGAGAAGCAACTGTCTTCTCATGTGGAGCCAAATATTGTCTTCTGGGATGCTGGTATACTTCTGTTCTTGAAAGATCCATGAAAATACTGTAAATCCACCTAATATCAGTTGGACCTATGGCACATGCATTGTTGAGACTTCAAGGCTTGTTAGTGGCGCGACTTAAGGGTGTAACCAAATTTTATCTATTGAATAGGAAGGTCTATTAGGACTGGTTGATAGTAGACAGAGGTTCTTTGGCTTTTAGGATAGTTTTCCAAGGGGGAAATGCCTAAAGCGCCACTACCTAACTTATGGGAGACTTCTTGGATAGATTTGGATTGTTCTCTTTGGAGCTGATGGACAAGCTAGTATGGCTGAGGCTAGATATGGCTTGATAATGAGGTTTTATCTCATCATGGGCTGATTGAAAAGGTAGGAGAGGAAAAAATATTTATGGGTGTTTTTCCAGCTGGAAAATTTTGACAAATTTTTGAGATCAGTTGCTAGAAAACTTAGCTAGGAATCTAGTCATCAACAACAGGTGAAAAATACCAATGACTAACAGCACCTGCCACTAGGAAATACTAAAATATGACTTTATAGGAATGTTTAGACTAATTGGGGGGACGGAGGCTCGAAGAATCTCTGCAAGACATTAATGCTTTTTTATTTAATGACTCGCACCATCACGCCGCACCATAGGTCCTGACATGGGAAGCGCAGATGCAAGACATAGTCAAATGCCAGAGCTTGGCGATAGAATAAGA
Source organism: Pinus albicaulis (assembly GCA_034641835.2). Taxonomy (NCBI): domain Eukaryota; kingdom Viridiplantae; phylum Streptophyta; class Pinopsida; order Pinales; family Pinaceae; genus Pinus; species Pinus albicaulis. The sequence goes on from CM076574.1 coordinate 859,737,472, forward strand.
GGAAGATAATCCTTGGAACGTTTCTATCCTAGAATCCAAGGGGGAACGCACTATCATTGGACCCCCACTATAGAATATTGATGTGACTCAACCTCTCAAGCTACGCGAAGTTAATATCAAGACGGAAGAACATCCTAAGTTGGCTAAAATTGGGGACTATTGGGATGAAGGAACCGTCGGAAAAATTGCAAAGCTACTTACGAAATATCAGGACTTATTTCAAACAAATTTTTCCGATCTCAAAGGAATCACGGGGGACCTAGGTGTTATGCACATCACTCTGAAACTAGAGGCGCACCCCGTAAAGCAGCGACCTTACCGTATGAACCCTAAATATAAGAAAAATGTCAAAGAAGAACTAGACAAGATGCTTGCTACAGGTATCATTGAACCGGTGGAACAGTCGGATTGGTTAAGCTCGATGGTTATCCAGGAGAAGAAAACAAAGGGGGAGGTACACATCTGTGTAGACCTATGCAAGTTAAATGACACCTGTGTTCGTGACCCCTTCCCTACGCCCTTCTTGGATGAAATCATTGATAGTGTGGGCGGGCAGGAAGCCTATTCATTCACCGATGGGTTCTCAGGGTACCATCAGATCTAAATTTCACCTGAAGATCATAATAAGACTACATTCGCAACAGAATGGGGGTCCTTTCAGTATATAGTCATGCCCTTTGGTCTCAAGAACACACTCGTTATCTTCTCTAGGGTAGTAGTTGTTGTATTCAAGGAGTTTATCCATAAGTTCCTGGAAGTTTATTTCGATGACTGGACGGTATTCGAATTGGTAAAGGAGCATGTCTCTAACCTGTGATTAATGTTGGATGCATGCCAAAAGCACCAGATTTCCTTGAATATCAAGAAGTGTATCTTCTGCATGCCTTTCGGAATCCTGCTTGGGCACATAGTTTTCCGGCAAGGGCTGATGGTTGATCCTGTGAAGGTAGCCATAATTATAAACCTTGCAGTCCCAAAAACGGAGAAAGAGATACGTTCTATTCTCAGACACACGAGCTATTACAGAAAATTCATTTAGGGGTATGCACTGATCACAGCACCCATGGAAAAACTGCTTAAAAATGATGTTTCCTTTTTTTGGAATGATGAATGTCAGAAGAGTTTTGAGCTACTTAAGGAGAAGATGATCTATGCACCCATACTAATATTTCCTGATTGGTCAAAGGAGTTTCATGTACATGTGGATGCATCAGGAATCACCTTGGGTGTTGTCCTAACTCAACCTGGAGAGGGAGATATTGATCAGCCAATTGCCTTTGCAAGTTGAAAACTCTCGGGTGCAGAGAGAAACTACTCTACAACCGAACGAGAGGGACTAGCCATGGTATATGCATTACAGAAATATCGACACTATATGTTGGGCAGACGCTTTAAGATGTTCACCAATCATTTGGCTTTGAAATACCTTGTCAAAAAGCCTGTGTTGGGGGGGGGGGCGGGGGGAGATTTTCCGCTGGCTGTTGCTATTTCAGGAATACGATTTTGAGATAATCGTCAAGCCCAGAAAGTTGAACGCAGGTCTAGATCATCTGTCCCGTATTGAGACGGGGGAAGAATCCACTCACTTGGAGGAAGGATTACCAGATGTGCAGCTGTTCACCATTAAGTTTGTTGATGCACACTTCGCTGATATCATTCAATTCCTAACTACAGGCGTAGCCCCCGCAAAATATTCGGTGCAATAGAAGAAGGAGTTGGTTACTCGGGTGGTAGACTTTACTATCATCATCGGCAAGTTATACAAGCTAGGCACTGATGAAATATTGCGCAGATATGTCCTAGAACATAAACGACAAGCCGTTTTGGAAAAGGCACACAAAGGCATCACAAGAGGCCACTCTGTAAGAAGAGAAATGGCCCAAAAAATCTTGAGAGCTGGGTTATGGTGGCCCACCCTACATCAGGATTATCACACCTATTTTAAATCATGCAATACGTGCTAGTGGACAGGATGACCCTCATGCAAAGACGAGATGCCATTGCAACCTCAAATGGCTTTGCAAGCCTTTGACAAATGGGCTATTGATTTTGTGGGACCCATCAATCCACCAAGAAATAAGACAGGTGCGCGCTACATTATTACTACCACTGACTATGTCACTTGATGGGCTGAAGCACAGGTGGTGAAGGATTGTACTGTGGATACTGTTGTGCATTTCATCTTTGAGAAGATCCTAACCAAGTTTGGCTGCCCAAAGATCCTAATGAGCGACAGAGGCACGCACTTCGTTAATGAAACGATACAACCCTTGAATGAAGAATTCTGGATCCATCATGTGAAAATTACACCATACCATCCACAAGCAAATGGGGCAGTCGAGGCTTTCAACAAAATCCTAGAGCAAGCATTAACCAAGGTCTGCAATGCCGATCGTAGTGACTGGGATGTATGCATCCCCTCTGTTCTGTGGGCATACTGGCCGACCTGCAAGAAGCTAACAGGAAGGACCCCCTTTCGGATGGTCTACGGTAAGCAGGCCATTATACCAATAGAATAAATTGTTCCTAGCCTATGTATCACAGCATTTACAAATATGGCAGAACCTAATATAATGGAGGAACGCCTTGCGCAACTTCTGACATTGGAGGAAGATCGGTTTATTTCTAACTTTCATCAGCAGGTTCAGAAGGCTCGCGATAAAGCCTAGAATGATCGACATATTTGCCAAAAGACATTCATAATAGGTGACCTAGTCCTCTTATATGATAGCCAATTTGTGAAACACCCAGGGAAATTTCGATAGCACTGGCTTGGTCCCTACACTGTTAAGGAAATCATGAATGGTGGAGCAGTCTGGCTAGCTACCCTACGTGGTGACATGTTACCAGGCTATGTCAATGGTAATCGGCTCAAACCATACAGGGCTAAATGACTATATGGCTGGAATAATTGGCTCAGGCAAGATCGGCCCATCTGGGATAAGACGCTGATGCACACGCGGGATACGCATGCTGGTCATCAAATAGCTCTAGGGGTGATTGGCAGACTTGGGGTCACAGTGACTCAGGACGAGTCACAAGATTGTGTTGGGGTACTGTTGGAACAGGGTCTCCTACGAGCTACAAAACTGGTCCAATTTTGTATATTTTTTATTATATTTAGTCTACCGTAGGGTTTGGTGTGGGTCAAAGCCCCGAAAGCATTGTGATGGGTCAAAGGGTAAACCTGGGGTCCGAAAACCACAGTTTGCGAACCATAGGAAAGTTTAAGCTAGATTGTTATAAATAGAGGAAAATTTTGAATTGTAAGGTAGAGAAATGAAGAGCTATTGATGCGAATTGTGGTTTAGTAAGTCTGTTTGGGTTTTTGGGGAAGGACTCCTACTGGCTGTGTGCGTGGAGATCCAGAGTCCTACTGTGTGTGGACCCTGCTGCTATGTGCGCAGGCTGGGATGGGTATTGTAAGAGGGAATTGATGAATTGATGAATAAGAAGGTTGTTTTAGAACTGAATCTATGCGTACTATTTATGTGAATCATTGGTAATTGTTGTATTATGCATATTCTGTATTTAGCTGCGAAAGTTCTGTGTAAGTGTTTTACTGCATCTAGATCTGTTTTGTTCTATTTTATGCAATACTGAGCTACTTTCTTAGAAGTATATGATTATTAAGCACCATAGTATAATTGACCTTGCACACGTGGATGCGAAAAGAGACCTATAAGTCCTGCTCAGGAAGATATCGACATCTCGAGGCAGGACGCAGCTCTGCTTGCCTTACCAATCCTTTCTTAGGGTGCGGAAACCTGGTTCCAGCACCCACCCATACTACTTCAGGTGAGACTTTGACCTGCGCAAGTAGGTCACTGCCAAAAGGGCAAGTAGTATAGGGGTTTGTTAGAAAACCTTGAACTCCGAACCTGGGTCAGGACCCCTCGAGCCAACAGTGATCTCAATCAACCCAATGTACAAATCTAGCCATATGAATAAATGTGTTTAACATGGTCGAACATGATAGAAACCACTTGATTATCGAACAATGATGAAAACTGTTACTAGGCACGAGAGAGACCACCAATAATGACGATGGACCTCAAGGTACAACAACACAATCTAGAAGTGTGAATAGATGTGTTGAACTTGAACACTTGCAGAATCATTAGATCGAAGGTCAATGACGTGAACCTATCATCAAACATGAAGAAATTTCCATTGATTCATGTAAGCTCCAAGGTACTGAAAGAAGTTTCTAAACCACTTTCCCAGGTAATGAGCTGAAGTCGATAGGAAGTGATTCGTTGAAGGAGTGTTATAAGGATTCCCACATCATCGACATGAAATAGTATATATCCTAAGATGATAGGAGTGATTTGGGATTGTAACAGAGGAGGTCAGATATGTAGAAGGTGTTTGACAAAAAGGACTTCTCTTGAAAATATTGGCGACATGACTCCGAAGTGTGGAAAATTTTTATTCAAATAGGATTAGAGGTCATGTTGACAAAATTGCTAATTATATGAGAGAAAAATAGATTTCCCAAACCCATGGAGGCAAAATGACAAAATTAGGATGTCCCCAACCCGACATGAATGGCAGATGAGTGTCATGTTCAAGAGTGACAAGCTCCCCAAAATACACATAGGATGTTCACTTTTAATTTTTCCCCATTATTGCTAACGGGTACCTATTTATTTTTTATAGCCAACATGAAGAGGATAGCATATGATGAGCATGTAAGTTCATTCTTCAAATGAATCCATCCTATTAATTTTAACGAGCCTTAGGAAGGAGGAACTTGATCTCATCATGGTGACAAGTCTTTCATCGTTTAATCTTTAACGAGTCCAATGAAAGGTAAAACTCAGTAAATTTTCATGTTTAAGTAGTTTGAAAAGAAACAAAAAGGAAAACCTATCATGTCCCTTTTCATAAATCATATCTTGAATCCGAAAAGGTAGAAAACTATGTCAAAGAGAACCTCTTGACCATGCTTGATCAAGGTATTCCTTTTTTGTAAATATTAAACCTCAACCTGAAAAAGGGGTAAACGTATACTGAGATCATGTAATATTCCAAAATTTTAGCCTTCAAGCTAAATGGAATATTAGAGTTATTTTACCACTAGGTATGTGAATAAATGGGTAGGGAGGCCCATTAACCTCTTTATAAGAATCAATAACACTCCTAATGTGAAAGGAGTAAGAATAAGCAGCTAATTTGCGCACCCTTGGGTGTGAACAGAGATGGGATCATGTTGATTCAGTCAACTTTCACCAAGTCAACAAAGCTGTCTAGATACATTGAACCTCCTTTGGACAACACCGTTTTGGTGGAGGACAACTTGCATGGGCTTGATGGCACATATGGATGGGACCCAATGTGAAGAGGTTCACTTGCTATATGTGGAGAGGATGGGAGCCTTTGTTATTCATTCTTTTGTATTTGATCTTTTGAACTTGTCTATTTAGACTTGGCTTCCTCTTGTTTTTTAGTAGGGTTGCAGTGCTGTTTAGCACAGGGTGTTCCCGAGCATGAATCCCACCTCTTCCCTTGAGAGGCCTCTTGGGAGAGCTTTTCCTATATTGCTCCACATCCAGGCTTGAGGCCAAGCACCATTCTTTAGTCCCAGCATTATTTCTGTAGCAGGATATTGCTGAGTTGCAGGGTGCTGCAGTGGAGGTTTCTTACACCACTTCCGGGTCTGTTTCTCAGTAGAGGGTGCCTTCCTTCTCTTGAGAAATCAGCTAGGAATATTACTGAGCACATTTCATATCTTGGAAAAAGGCCAAATTTTTTCTCATCTCCTACACCGCAGTCCCTTGCAGGAACTGCGTCATTTTGCATAGAGTTGCTGCAGCAAGGTTAAGACCCTTGTTTCTGAGCTAGTTTCCTAGGGAAAGGGCCAACCCTTCTCCCGAAAAGCTAGAGGAATGGATTCTCATCCATTTTTTTGTATTATTCAGATATATTTCTATAATGTTGCAATAAGACTGCATTTTCTGAGCTGAATATTCAGATATGCTCTTTTTCTACTTGTACTTTCCTGAAACCCTTGCCGGGATGGCTTTATAATACAATAAGGAGGTCAGATCTTCATTTTCTTGGCATATTGTTCCATAAATTCCCAGATCCATGTTATTTTATCATTATACTATAGAAACCCTCATAAAATAATGTTGTACATCCTTTAGTATTTTCTGCATAACTCAAGTCATAGGATTTGGCTATTTTTGAGCTGATATGAAGCCGGGAGGTTTGTTTAACATATCAAAAGGGATTTCTTTCTCATCCCCTTTTGTATGTTAGGGCCTAAAATCATATTATAAGGGAACCAAGTGTTATTTCACCCAGTAAAAATGCAGATCTTCAGAAATAACGTTTTCACGGCCAAATTGCTGCATTTTCCCCACTTGGGAAGGTGTAGAAGTTCTTCTTTGCTGTTGTTTCACTCATTTGATGGCTATGTGCTTTTGAACACATCATATGATTCTATCTTATGGATCTCCAACTTAATAATATCTTCATATATTCTTATTGTTGTAGAAATTCCCTATTTTGGGATATTACAGCGGTATCAAAGCTCCTTTCTTGGCTTAGCCTGTGTTCTTCATTATGGAGTCTTCTCATGAGGAGGAGAATATCAGCAAGAGAGATCAAAACAAATCCTTGTTGTCTGGAGAAAAGAGGTTCTCAAAACTTCTCTTTCCAAATTTGCAGGGCAGAAGCAAGGGCATCAAAGAAATGAGGAGGGAAAAACATGAAGATCCCTCAATAAGATCTATACAAGAGGAAGGTTCTAAATCCTCATCCTATGGATATGAGAACTCAGCCATATCATAAAATCTACCACGTTCTATTAGCAACTTCTTCATGAATAGGAAGAAAAAAGATGTGCCAAAGAGAGATACTCTTGGTGATTATTTGCAGGAGTATGAAGCTCAATCCAAGGAGTTCAAAGATCACTTGAACTTCCAAGGGTTTTGCCAAATTAAGGAGGAAAGGAGCACAAGGAGAAAGAATAACAATGTAGGTATATTCTTTCTATCTACTTTTGACGGATCACCTAAATGTCTCATTAGGGTTTGGGTGGAGGAGCTAGACAACTTTGTGCAACAACATCAAGTTTCAGAAATTGAAGCCACCAAAGTAGCAGCGCTGCATTTTGAAGGTAAAGCATATGCTTGGTGGTTGTTTGAATATTTTTCCTTAAGGAATGAAAATACACCTACTTATGAAAATTTTATTGAAGGATTAGTAGAAAGTTTTGATGAAACATCATATAAAACATCTTCTATAGAGGCTATCAAACCATATCAAACAAAACTTCTACATGAGTTGGAAGGGTCTATAAATCCAAATCCATTACTGAAAACCATTGAAGAGGGTGTAAGCTTTTTTGATACCTTACCAAGGGGAAGATATCCATTGGATGAAGGTCTTTCTTCTCAAAAGGAAGGCATGAAAATTCCTCCTTCAATAGAAGACCAAGATCTAAGGTCTCTTATTGATGATGAGGCAACTTCAACTATTGAAGAGGAGGAAGAGAATCACAAGATGAAAAGCATATACCCTTCTCTCTTTCAATGTTTTAAAGAACAAAGAAGGCAAGGGGACCTATGCAGTAAAGGCAAGGGAAAATGTGTCCACCCACTTTCACATCCTACTCTATGCCTTGATGCCGCTTTGAAAGGAGGCATTCCACCAGGAAGACCTCCTGATTGGAGGAAAATTAAAGTGTTATTTCAACTATGGGCAGCATTTGCATACTTAGCTAAGGAAGGAGCCTTGGGAGAAGCCAGCACAACTCAGAGAATATCTCATGAATTTAGAAGAGAGGTAAGAAATTTTCTGAAACAAACATTGCAATCTCCCACTCAATTATCTGCGCTGAGAAAGGAGAAATCTGAAATCTATGATGACATGGACATGAGAACACATGACAACTCCATATATTTGGGGCAACCCATGGTATCTTCATTCACAAAAGAGATTTCTGAACATGACAAGAGGATGTTAACACTCTTGCGTGCATGGGCCAAATTAAGGAAGTATTGGAAGACAAGGACTTTCCAAGGGGAGGTTGATTTTCATCTGCTTCAATCTTGTATTGAGCAAGATCAACTGCAAAGGAGGTAGCAAAAGGAAGTATATAGTACTCCAGCATGTGATTTTGACATCAAGCATGTCAAAGAGGAGAGCTCTAATATGACAGGGGTTGCATTTCAGACCTCTACAGTGCTGTCATTTTTGGGAAGCCTAGATCCTTATTTTGATTCCCAACTCATGATGGAATACTCCAAGGACCTTTTCACATGTGAGTTTCTTGATGGGAAGGTAATGGATGGAAGGTATAAGGTAGCTGAGGGATTCATTTATCTCCATGATCAGATCTATTTGGTTAGAGGCTCCAAGCTCAAGGAGAAACTACTGAATGCAACTTATGAGATCCTACTTTCCAAACCCACTGGTTTCATTAGAGCATACCATACTATCTTAGATGGATTCATGTGGGATAATTTTGAAGAAGAGGTGCACTCTCATATGAAGAAGTGCATGGATTATTTGTTGGATGAGGAGGGACATAGCTCTTGGGAAGAGTTATCATTCACACCTCCTTACTTATTGAACGTGAGAGGGAACTCATCCATGAGTTACCTCACTAATGAAAAAAAAGTGTATGGAAGGAGTTGTATTTCAGAATATTATGATGTATTTCCTATATGCTTGTATTTTTCTAACATTCACTTGTAGGGCTTTTCTCCAAGAAGGAGCACTATTTATGATAAGCTTCATAGGCCATTCAAGGCCATGAACTATGGGGATGTTGGTCATTACTTGAAGGATATTGGAAAGATGAAACACTATTCATGGTGTGAACCCTTTTCACCTACTATTATGCACCTTCTCCAAGCATGCAAGAAGGAATGATCAACAAACAAGTGTTGGGGAAGGCACTTGTCATCTTCTATTCTATGGCAGCTAAGAGTAAAACTACGTTGGTTGCACATGAGAAATCATTTTCCTTCTCCTTTATTATATATTGCAGCTAGCATGATTCTAATCATGATACCATATGCTGGAAAATTTATTTCTTTTGGGGACATGATTAGAGGAGAGATACATTAGTGGAATGTTTCCTTGGGGAAAGATATTTCCCACTTTGGTTGTACTAAATGTTCTAAAGGGAGCATGGGAAACCATATGGCCACTATAGTATATCATTTATTTCCTCATGATGTGGACCACATGATTGGGTGGAGCACTTGGGACATGCCTCTCATGAGCTATTGGGAGGAGTTTTACTATGAATTACCAAGCTGGAAGGTAATTCATTTCATTTGGATGATAGCATGGGGGTGGAAGTCCTCCATTGATGGTGGAATTCCCCATGAGGAAAATCACTTCTATCTTGAGAAGGCCACGGATCAGCAAGAAGGTTTCCATATATACCTTCCTTTCTTTCATGATGAGAGCCATTTGTTTTATCCACCAAAGGCCAACTTGCACACTTGGGAGGAACCATTGGGAGATAGAAATATGACAGAAAAACCGAAACAATGGTAGAGACTGTTGAATGAGGAGGCCACAAGAGGAGGAGGAGAGGAGATTTTGGAGCACCCTTGCAGTTGCTTGAGGACAAGCAAAATTTGGGAGGGGGAGACTGTAATATTCCTAAATTAGCATGAAACTAATAGGAATATTAATTTTTCCTTTAAAATCAAGTTGAATGAATAAATGAGCAAGGGGGCTCATTAGTTGCTCAAGTGGGAATAAAAATCCCTCACAGTGTGAAAAGGGATCATGAAATAACCAGATCAAGCATCCACATGTGTGAACAAGTTCTAAACTATGTGGAAAAGGTCAAGTTTGACCAAGTCAACATAATTTATTCTCAAAGAGTGGATCCTAAATAAAGACAGCTCAATGTGAATGAAGAGCAATCTAACTAGTCAGAATAAAGACACCTTGAGTGTGAAAGGAGTCAAGGCATGAAGATTCAGTCAAGGATGATCCCATCAAGATTGATCTAGTCAATCTTGACTAAATCAAACTGCATTATAAAGGGATGATCTTCACTAATGAGGACAATGTGATTGTGGTGGAGGAGAATTTGCATGGAAGCAACCTCCTAATGGGGTGGGACCCTTGGTGAGGAAGCTCCTCAAATATATAATCGAAGAGATGGCAAGCAAAGGGGGTTATATTGGAGATTATATTTTATGTGATATTTTTATACTTCCTGCATACTTTGGCTATTTAGCTAAGTTCGATGCACTGCTTAGTGCAAGGGTTTTCCCGGGTGAGGATTCCCTGCTCTTTCTTGGAGATCTTGTCTAAGAAATCTAAGAGGAGAATTCAGAGCTATATTTTCCACTACCTAGTGCTGGAACAAGCATTTACCTTCAGCAAAAATGCAGTCCCTTCAGAAAAATACGTTATTTCTTAAGGTGTGCAGTGGGAGGGGTCAAAACCCCATTTTTATGAGCTAGTTTCCCAAGAGAAGGATCAACCTTTTCTCCGGAGAGCTAGAGGAAGAATCTACAGCCATTTCTTTGCATGTTTAGCCATTTTTATGCAGAGCTTCAGCTACAAAGTGTGATTTAGCCACATATCTGCATCAGTTATATCTTGTATATCATTTCTGTAAAGAAACCCTTGCCTGATCTTCTTGGATCTATATAAAAGAAACTAGATCTCTTTTTTTATAACTCATTGAGAAATCTAATAGAATATCTGATTTGTATCTATATTTTCTGAGTTTGATTTCCATTAGACCGCATAGTCTCTTATGCAGCAATTTCTGTGTGTTACATTCTTAGGGTTTTATCAATTTTAAGTTGTTTTGAGCATGGGAGGCCTGTTTAACTAGGCTAAAGGAATTTTTTTCTGAAACTCTTTTGCATGCAAGTCATATATTACAAATGCTAAGGGACACAACCATTATGTTCCACTGTTATAACTCCATCTTCATAAAATAACGTTTTTGGGGCCAATATTACTTCTTTTCCCCACTTAGTGACATTTTATGAAGACATAGTTGTTGTTGTGATTGTTATATGATGGCTATGTGTTTTAATACACTATATGAGTTGATTACTTGCTGCTCTCCAACTTTGGAATACCTTAGGGTATTCTTATTGTTGTACAAAATCCCTATTTTTGGGATATTACAGTGGTATCATCTTACATCTTCCACGTGTCTATGATGTAAGCCATATGGTTTTGCATGCTTGGTAGGAAACATTGAAGGACAGATTTGTGTCATATCATTTTGAGCAGTGGTGGGGAATTTTGATGAGAAGGCCACAAAAAGAGGAGGGGAGGATTTTTTCTCTCCTTATACAGTTGCTTGAGGACAAGCGACATTTTGGAGGGGAGGACTGTAATATTCCAAAATTTTAGCCTTCAAGCTAAATGGAATATTAGAGTTTTTTTACCACTAGGTAGGTGAATAAATAGGCATGGAGACCCATTAACCTCTTTAGAAGAATCAATAACACTCCTAATGTGAAAGGAGTAAGAATAAGTAGCTAATTTGAGCACCCTTGGGTGTGAACAGAGATGGGATCATGTTGATTCAGTCAACTTTGACCAAGTCAACAAAGTTGTCTAGATACATTGAACCTCCTTTGGATAGCGTCGTTTTGGTGGAGGACAACTTGCATGGGATTGATGGCACATAAGGATGGGACCCAATGTGAAGAGGTTCACATGCTATATATGGAGAGGATAGGAGCCTTTTTTATTCATTCTTTTGTATTTTATCTTTTGATCTTGTTTGTTTAGACTTGGCTTCCTATTGTTTAGCAGGGTTGTAGTGTTGTTTAGCACAGGGTGTTCCCGAGTGGGAATCCCACCTCTTCCTTTGAGTTGGGATAGCTTGTCTTGTATTGCTCCACATCTAGGCTTGAGGCCAAGCACCATTATTCAGTCCCAGCGTTATTTCTGTAGCAGGATATTGCTGATTTTCAGGGTGTTGCAGTGGAGGTTTCTTACACCACTTCCGGGTCTGTTTCTCAGTAGAGGGTGCCTTCCTTCTCTTGAGAAATCAGCTAGGAAGATTCATGAGCACATTTCATATATTGGTAGAATGCCAAAGTGTTTCTCATCTCCTACAGCATAGTCCCTTGCAGGAATTGCGTCATTTTTCATAGCATTGCTGTAGTAGGGTTAAGACCCTTGTTTCTGAGCTAATTTCCTAGGGAAAGGGCCAACCCTTCTCCCGAAAAGCTAGAGGAATGGACTCTCATCCCTATTTTGTATTATTCAGCTATATTTTTGTAATTTTGTAGTAAGACTACATTTTCTGAGCTGAATATTCATATCTTCTCTTTTTTTACTGGTACTTTCCTGAAACCCTTGCTAGGTTGGCTTTATAATACAATAAGGAGGTCAGATCTTCATTTTCTTGGAATATTTTTCCATAAAGTCTCAGATCCATGTTATTTTATCATTATATTGCATAAACCCTCAAAAAATAACATTGTACATGCTTCAGTCTATTCTGCCTAACTCAAGTCATGGGATTTGGCTATTTTTGAGTTGATATGAAGCCGGGAGGTCTGCTTAACATATCAAAAGGGATTTATTTCTAATCCCCTTTTGTATGTGAGGGCCTAACATCATATTCTAAGGGAAACAATCATTATTTCACCCAGTAAAAACACAGATCTTCATAAATAAAATTTTCAGGGCCAAATTGCTGCATTTTCCCCACTTGGGAAGTTGTAGAAGTTCTTCTTTGCTGTTGTTTCACTCATTTGATGGCTATGTGTTTTTGAACACATCATATGAGTCTATTTTCTGGATCTCCAACTTAATAATATGTTCAGATATTCTTATTATTGTAGAAATTCCCTATTTTGGGATATTACAGATTACGTCAATTCATTCACATTAACATGTTTGAAATGACAAGTACTCGACAATATTTTAATTTTTTGAGAGTCATAAAAGAGCTGAAATTTGACTCCAGGGTGGTTCCTTTTTCATAAACGTTTAACAAGCCTGAAAAAGAGATAAAATTCAATTCGTTTGCATCAAAAACGATCATCAGAAGTGTGAAAGTCCTGTACTGCACATAAACAACAAACAGCATGGATATCGAGGAAAAAATAATAAAATATTGGTGAAATTTTTTCAAAAATCTATAAGTAGACCAAAAAACAAAATCATTTCACCTTTCCATTTTGAGAAGAGCATTTTGTCCATTTTCCCTCCAAATTTCAAATCAGCGGTGCAGCTGATCCGAGATACGAGTTGTCGATATGTTTGCACTAGATAAGAGCTCTAAAACTCATTTTCATTTTCATTCTATTCATTTAGCATTTATTTTATATAATTAGGGAGTTTAAGGGAGATATTTCAAAACTTAAAAGCGTGTGCGACCAGTGTGATTTCGAGTTATTCGGGTTGTGCTAGTTGTGCTCAGCCCATTAGGGAAACGCACCACCAGTGCCGAATCATTTTGGACAAACACACTGGCTTCAGTAAAGATTTTAAATTGAGAAAATCTCCCAAATCCACCGTTAATTTCTAAAAATTCCTCCATGAATGCTCCTAAAACACTAACTGGACATGTTTTGTAGGTTCTTTTAGTGAAGATGTCGGTCGAATGGAAAGAACGAGGCCATGAGGTGGAAGACCACCATGCCTTACAGGACCAATGTTGCATCAATGCATTGCATCAATGCATTGCTTAATTGTGGATTTTTGAAATTATTTCAAAAATCTGGCCTAAGAGCTCAACTAGAGCTTCTATAGTACTTCATTAGTATCTGGGATGTGGACCAACAATTTTTCATCATCGGGGACCAAGAAATAGAGCTAGATGTCATGGACATCTATTTTATCACTGAATTATCCAGGCGACTGGAGAGAATCCAACTCTCCGAAGCTTTCCCAAGGGGTGAAAACATGAGCATTCTCATCTAGAGAAATTTTCTCGAGGCACAAAAGACAAAGAGTGGGAAGTTAGACATATCTTCCATCAGAGTGATCCCCTTGCACACGATACTGCATTGTATCACTAGAGTGGTAGGAGCCCAGGCGTTGCATGAGGCAATGAAATTGCAGTTACAAATATGCGGTGGATTGCTTGGCACCAATGATGTTCAACTGGTGTGAGGTGTTACTAGCTAACATGAAGAGCCATCTAACCAAGTGCAAGACAGAGAGACTAAAACATTTCAGGTGCGGGTCAATTCTAGTGACCTTATTTTTGGATAGAGTACCTTTGTTCCAGTATCAATGGTTAGAGATCCATGATCCAACCCCGAGGGATCTGAGGCTAATGCGATGGTGTGACATAATGCCCTGATAGGGAGGGGGAAATAGATGCATTTCCACACAACCTTCTTTAGTTGACTGCGACGTCAATTGATCACAGTTGAGGACTACGCCTATGCTGACATCGACTTCAAAGGAGATCTAGATCTTCTGATCCCACCAGACACACAATGGACCGATGCAGGTATAAAAAAAAAAAAAAATTAACATTTTTTACTTTTTAGATGTTTTTGTTATGTCTTTTGACACGTAAACTTATGATTTTTTTTATAGATATGGGTCCTCAGAGACCTCCCGACAAGTCACCAATCACAAGGAGGGTAGCTCGTCTAGCAGAGAATTCTCCTTATGAGGAGGGAGCAGACAAATTTGGAGTGGAACATGTTCGGCCTCATGCGAGGCATTGCAGAGTATCCCACATTTGATGAGATCCCATTGCGCTTCCAAAGACACATTGTCAGAGTTCTGGGAAAACTGCGTTGATTACTCTGGCGAGTAATTCGAGTAGTCATCTACTACCATGAGCACCATGTGGGTGGATAGCAACCCTATTTATACATTTTCGTACTAACGTAGGCTTGAAGAGCCATTTTTGTAACAGAACACATATTGTTTTGAGCTTTTGGATGTAACACACTTACAAACCAATATATATGTTTCTACGACTACTTGTGTATCATAATGATGTCTTGATTTACATATTTCACAAATGCCTATCTAATACATGGTTTGCTAATGAATATGTTAATGTATTTAAATGCCTTGAAATGTGTTTATATGTGATAAAATCAAAATGCCTTTCCAATAATCTAACATGTAAATACATATGCAAAATTTGAGGATTGCGCAAAGAATAATGCCCATTCAATTGTAACACAATGAGCTACGAGTCCAACTTAACAAAAAATTCTCTTATCCCAAGATAAATGACATCCATTAATAGTTCGATCACCGCACTATACTTGGAAATATTGTTAGTTGTCCTACACAAACAAATGCCTTGTAAATTAATCAACTTGCCATCAGGAGAAAAGAGTGCCCATGCTACGGAAGATAGGTTCTATGTGCTATGGAAAGCACCATCAGCAAAGCCAACGTAGTGATCCGAAGACATCTACAAACCAAGTAGGAAACAAGGTAAGCAGAGGAAACATGTCTACAAGGAAAACAATCACACCAAAAACAAACTAAAAGCACAGTAATGAATAATGCACTAATGTACAAGTTATCACACTTAAGATTAAGTGCAATATTTCTTTAGGAAGAGTTCAAGAATGAACTCAGATGAAAAAATTCTATCATGATTAACATAAATTGACCCACAATTCTACCGTTGACGTCGCATGTAAAAATTACCTTGGGCAATTTTTTGAGAAGATTCACAACAGAAGTGATGTGCCCATGCCCCGTGGCTGAGTAAGGGTTAGGAAGCATGAAAGTAATTCCCCTGAGGGTAAATGACCAAATGGTAAGAAGAGGGTTGAAGGGAGTGGTCGGGTCATGCTTTTTAAAGAAATAAATGTAAATATTGAGCTCATGGGGAGAACAAGAAACCCAAAAATAGACATTCTCGACAATCACAAAGATGTTGAACGGAATGGTCAGAGTGATATTTCCCATGTTTCCTTTGGATAAAATTTCATGAATCAAAACCAGATTTTGGAGTGGGCTAGTTGGTACCGGCAAAGCATGGGATCATAGACAAGCGGAGATGTCACTCAGGATTGGGATAACTGAGGAACGATGATGACCATCATCCCATAGATTTTATTCAATAGAAATGACCTCCACGATACTCTCATCAGTGGGGAAAGTCTCATTCAAGGGATCATTAGAGTCCCAAGAACCAATCCAGTGAGATTGCGCGTAAGTGTCTAGGGAAGAAACCAAATGATTATTGGTCTTGGATGCAACCACGGAAGCCGTGAGAATGTCTTGATACATTTGCTCGATTGGGCTAAGAGGCATAGCGTCACCAAAATTATCGATCTGGTAGAGATTGGGAACAATCCATGGATCGTGACCAAACGAAATCATATTGATGGAGGTGAAATTTGGAGCCGGAAGCGGAAAAACTACCATAAGGGATGACTCTTCGAAAAGACTCAGCCCAATGTTCTCATAAGGATTAGCGGCCTTCCCAACATATGGAATGTTTCATGTTGAAGACTCAGAGGGGAAGAAATCCAACTGATCCATAGTCACTATCTTCCCTTTATGAGGGAAACGGAAGAGACGAAAGAGGGTTGAGACCACACAAACCATAGCATTTTTCCAACTACATCGAAGAAGGAGATTATAGTTCAAGTTGGCATCTACCACCCCAACTTCCATGTTCACCATTTTCCCCTCCAACGAGATGGGAAATGCCTTGAGAATTCTATACGGACGAGAACCTCGACCATCGAAATTTTCTAAGGTATTCAGGGACTAAGTCAATGGGGGAGAGCTGATGGCTTTCCAACATGTGAAAGACATGATGCAGGTCAAAGCCCTTTCATCAACGAAAATATGATGAATAGTATTTCCCATAATGGTAACTTGAATCATAAAAGCTACCTGAGATGGGAGGTGAGGAACACAATTCTCGAGGTCAAAAATAACCATATTAGAATCTAAAGGATCAATCCCTCCAATGGCAGTGAGTAGTGACTTCCATTGTGATGGGCACAAATGAAGGACCTCCAAAGGCAACATTGCCGAAGGCACTTGAGCCACTTCTTCTACAATATTGTCGTGTTGTGCTGCTCTCGCATTCAGACTGTAAGACAATTTTCCGAAGAACACCTTTTGGGGGTAATCAGATGGTGGAGTCACTACTCGGTCTCTCGATATGGAGAGGACCAGAGGTAGGAAGCATGGAAGGGGAAGAGTGATCTGGAAGTTCTAGTTCCACACGAGCCTTAGATGGATTGGGATAATCTTTCATTCTCATGGTGATGGAAATGGATTGCGTTCCAGCCATGAACACCTGAGAGCTACCACATGATTGATTATGGTCTACCATTTGTGTTTGCTGGGACGGGAATAGTTCTTTCAAAATGGTCGGAGTCCTGGGTGCACCCTTTAGAAGATAGGAAACTTCGGCACACCGAGGACAATCCTTAGTGTAATGATCAACATCACATATTAGACAAAGATATTTGGGCTTACATGATGAAGAATCACAAATAGATGACTTATTTTAATCATGTTTATGGTTTTCAGATTTAGACTCGTCTTTAACCTTCTTCTTACCCTTTGTGGATTTTTCTACTGTGGGAGACTGAACAACATTTACCTTTGAGTTTTTACCGAGATTCTTATGATTCTAGAAGGGAGTAGGGGGTGCAGAGGAAACAATGGATTTGTAATTCGAAGAAGCCTTAGGTGCAATACTATCAGTATGAGCCACTATCCCAATAACACCATCCACCAGAGGTGTAACAAGAGACTAAGCTGATGAAGGATTAGTCGAAGGATGCGGCACATCAGGTAATAACTCATATAGAGTCTCAAATTATGAATAAACCAAGTCGAGATATTCTACTCTAGCAATGACCTCCTCTTCTGTGACACAACCTCCCATTGTAAGATCTTTTTCAATTTTGGGAACGAATGATTTTGTGAACCTTCAGTCAACAACTAATCAGGGATATCAAATTTGATGAGGTAATGACAATTCCACCATTCATGGATGTGATCCGAGATATGCGTAGCAGTCGACTACTTCAACGAGGTGAGAAAATGGGTGTGTTATAAAATTATATATTACAGATAAATGGAACACATAAAATATGTGGAAACAAAAAACACAAAAAACATATAAAACAAGAGAGACACAAATATATGTGGTTCACCCAATTTTGGCTTCATCCACCCCGAACAACCAGTCTTTCCTTTATATTATCTAGTAAGATGAAGAGACACAACCTACAACAGATCTGTTGTAATATCTTCTACTCTCTGTTAGAGTCCCTCTTTCTATTTCTCGCTCATAGTACACATGCCATACATAGCCACAATACAATACCCTCATACAAAACGAGAGGTTTTCTTCTAGGGAAAAAAATCCCTAAATTAAACATAACTTATACCATCATATCATCCATCTAATGAACGGCCGATATTGACTACAAAATTACAATATTTTACAAGGAAATTTTACATATGTTTTTATATTCACATGCCCCTGAAACCCCCCATCAGGGGGGGCTCCAAAAGGTCGTTGCCACCCCCAATTGGACCCCCCTAGAACCCCCAATTGGACCCCCCTAGACCCCCCTAGAAGCAATTAAATGATGGGTGGCATTTCCACCACGTTAATAACAGGGGTCCAATGCAGCGATACATCTAAATAAAGAAGATAATCAGGCTCCACACCCAACAGGGTGTCTGTAATATTCCCAAATGGGGAAGCAACAATATGTGAACACAATAATGGAAAGAGCAGTGAATAAATAAATACACCATTACATGAGACAAATGTACAACAATCTTATTATATATATCAGCAAATATTTAAGCACAAGATCTTGAGGATCAAGTCACTCAAGCAATGGAAAACAAGCCTTCAATAGGAGAATATGCTAATACATGAGAATGTAATATTCCCAATTAGCCCAAGCTAATGGGAATATTCAATTTTGTTTTACTTTTCTATTTCATGAATAAATGTGTAAAGGAGGATTATAAAAACTCCCAAAATAGCAAATAAATCAATGCCACATGTGAACAAAGCTAAATATGGGCTATTCTAAATAAACACCCTTATGTGTGAAAGGGGCTGAGACATTTGACCAGGTCAACCATGACCAAATCAACAACGTTGTCCAGAAGGAGTGATCTTCATTAAGGAACAATGTAGTTTTAGTTGGAGAATGTTCATGTGAAAAGAGATATTTCATTGAGATGGTTTAGGTTTTTGCAAGCTCACAAACTTATATAAGGAAGGGGAGGACAACATGAGAAGGTTGTTGATGTGATTACATTTTCAGAGTTTATTGTATGTTTAGAAATATCTCATTCTCCTTGTTGTTTAGCAGAGAATAGTGTTTTTTAGCACAAGGATCTCCTATTTAGGAATCCCATATCCTTCCTTGAGAGGACTCTTGGAAGAGCTTGCATTTCTTGTCCACTATCAGGCTGAATGCCAAGCTTCTACTTCCAACTACAATGCAGATCCTGTTGAGGGTTTGGTTGTCTTTGTAAGTAGTAGCAAGTAGAGGTTAGATCTACTCAGATCTAGGCCATTGTAGTGCCTCTTTTCAGTGGGAAAGCCTTCTATCCCATTGACAAGAAAATATTGGATCATTGGAGTATCAGATCCCAAATCTTGGCATCAGGCCAAACTAATCTTAAATCCAACATAGTTTATCTTCCAGTACTGCGTTATTTGCAAGTGTAAAGTTGCAGGGTGTTTTGGCAGCCTTTTGGAGGAGAGATCTCTAGTGTTGGTAATATGCCCTTCACTGTGGTGATCCATGGATTTCAGATCTAATCCATGTCATATTCAGATCTGATTTGAATACTCCTATATTTGCTTCAAAATTTTTGAATCATTCTACAAATCTGCTGCATAAGATCTAAGATCTACTCCATGTACCTCACTTTTTGCTAAAAACCCCAAGGGGCATGTAAAATAGAGACTCTATAGTGTATGGATCTATCATAGATCTAAATTTTCATGCATTATTTTTCTCTAGATCTAAGTTGTAATCATCAATTGTTGCAGCATAATAAAAATAATGTTGTCAAGGCAGTTTCTGCTCATTTGTATGGTTGTTGCACCTCATTTTGAGGACATTTCTTCATGGGAGACTTACTTTTCCTGTTCTACATTGTATGGGCTTCATTATACATCTGATTTGCTGATATAAATGCTAAATAAGGGTCTCCATATTGGCCTCCTGCAAATATCTTGATGATCTGCATTATTTTAATGCTTACTTTTTAGTACCGATGCTTGTTCCCTTTTGGGGATATTACAGTGGTATCAAAGCATCATCTTGGCACAGCCCATGCATTCTAAGAAGCCAATGTCTTTTAAAATGAAGGAAAGACAAAAGAAGAAGATTGATTACACTGAAGACAAAGAAGACAAGGGTCAAACCCATTTATCTAGAAGAATGAAAGGAAAAGAGTTCTCAAAAACTCTATTCCAAACTATGCATGAGCTGAAGAGTGAAATCAGGGGAATGAGGAAAGGAAGACATGCAGATCCTTTGGAGAGTTTTTCACATGAAGGAAGCCCCAGTTCTTCATACTTTTTTTGTGAGCTTTTAGCCACACAATCAGATCTATAACGTTGTAGCCTGCCTACTTTCCTTGCAAGAGGGGAAGCAGAAGGAGGGACACCAAAAGAGGAGACTCTTGGTGACTATCTCCAAGAATATGAATCTCACTCTAAAAGATTCAAAAAGCGTCTAAGCTTCCCAGAGTTTTTTCAACTTAAGGAAGAGAGAAGATCCAGCAGATACATGAGGAGAAGAGGGTGCATGCAGCGCACTTTGGGTAGGACTTTTCTACCTACATTTGATGGATCACCTGAGAGCTCCACCAAGTCTTGGGTAAAGAGGCTGGACACATATTTTCAGCTGCATCAAGTTTAAGAAGAAGAAGCCATAAGAGTAGCAGCGTTGCACCTCCAAGGTAAGGCTTATGCCTGGTGGTTATTTGAATCTTCTTCATTGAGAAATGTAAACATCTCTACTTATGCAAAGTTCACTAGGAGGTTAGTGAAAATATTTGATGTTGAGCCATATGAAACTTCTTTCGGTAAGCAAAATAAGCCCAAGAATTCATAACCTTTACATGAGAGGGAAGGATCCATGAAGATAGCTCCATTTCAGAACATTGTTGAAAGGGTTAATGATCTGCTACATGATTTACCAAGGGTAAAGGCCCCACTTCAGCAATAACATTCTTCTCAAGAACTAGAAGACATGAGTGTTCCTTTTTAAAAAAGAGATCAAGAGAAAGGATCTCCTATTAATGAGGCATGCTCCATTGATGAGGAGGAGAAAGCAGAAGATATGAAAAGTTCCTCCAGCATAGTGACAGCAAGAGGAGATCTATTTTTATTGGGATATGGAGATGAAGCTATTGCTTTCACTAAGAGGGCTCTTGTATCTTTGCAAGAAGGCCCCAAGGATCTTACATATGAAGAGAATGAGCAGCATGTATCTATGATGATAGACAATGAGATAAAACAATGGAGGGAATGTGTTCCAACATTTCATTCATATTTGGAAACACACACTATGACAGATCAGTCCTTTGTGATCAAGACTATTGACACCAAAAAGATGATGGGTGTTCATGAGTTAACTACATCTAAAGGGGGCACCTTAGACTGTGAGATCTTGCAGAAGGTAGGTGAAGGAGAGAAGATGAAGGATCACAATGTTGATATGTTGGGAGGTGATCCTCTATTACATGAAGAAGAAGATGGGGAAGTTGCTCCACTCAAAAGCACTCTTACATCTATAAGAGTGATGCCCCATTATCATGAGACTTCCACACAAAATCAGAGATGGATTTTCATAGTGGAAGAAGTCATAAGATGTTCCCATCTGTTATTCATATGGGAATGAGCCATGAGACATCATTATCTTATGGTATACCACCTGGAAGACCACCTGATTCAGATTTGGTGAAAGATGTTTCATGAATTGATGCTCCTTCCATAGATCCAAGGAGGAAGGGAGCACTAAAAGACCATACTACAGCGCTAAGAGTATGAGGAAGGCTCAAGGAGAGGGAAAGTATTTTTCCCTTAACACCATTATCCATTCTCTCAACTCATACTACGCTAAGAAAAGTTTCTGCAAGGAGGAAGAATGACACCATCATGGAGCAAGGAAGGCAATCCTTGAATCAAGAGACAAACTTGTTTGGAGAACACTCTTCCATACATGATGTTAGATGGTGGTCACACATGCATAATTTGGCAAAACCAAGGAGGTTTTGGACACGTGATAGCCTTCTATGGGAGACTAACTTCCAAGAACTTCCATTTCCTTTTGAGCATGTGCATGTGCAAGGAGGGTAGCAAGGAAGGAATGGCAACCTTCCACCTTATACCTTTGGCATGGGAGATGTCAAGGAGGAGAAAAATGGGAGGCTTGGCCTTCCAACATACACCTTTGACATGGGAAATTTCAAGGAGGAGAACAAAAACATGGCAAACACTTCATATGACACATTATTAGTGCTGTCATTGTTGGGAAAATTAGATCCATACTGGAAATCCCAACTGCTAGTGGAATATTCCAAGGATCTTCACACTTGCCTGATTCTTGATGACTTGATACATGATGAGAGCTATTCAATCCTAGATGGAGTCATCTATAATCATGGTAGGATCTTCTTTTCTAGAGCCTCCAAGCTCAAGGAGAAGTTACTACAAAGGGCTTATGAAGATTTCTATTTCAACCACACACACTCTATGAAGCTCAACAACATCATCTTGAGGAGCTACTATTGGGAGGGCTTTGAAAAAGAACTATATCAATGTTGTCAAAGATGCATGAACCTTGTGGAGTTGGAGCAGCAACATGACTCTAAGGAAGAGCTAAATCAACCTTCTCTTTCTCTCTTTGAGGAAGAGAATAGATCTATGAACAAATCCATTTGTATGAGGAGGATTGTTGGTGAAGAGCATGCTCTTGTTACACATGTTTTATATTCTGATTTCATGCATTATTCCACCATGTTTTTGTAGGCCATGACTCCAAAGAGAAGTATTATATCTTGTAAGTCTCATGGCCAATATTGGGCCGCAAAAATTTCTGAATTTGGCCACTCCCTTGGAAGGAAAAGGGAGATTCTGCAACATGATTGGTACTTCCCTAAGGCACCAAATATATCTCACACTTTCGGCTATGGTGAGATGGTATGGACAGCAAGTGGTGGGAAAACCACTTACCATATCTAGATATGATGTAGGCAAGAGATGCACTACGTTGTTTCCACATGTGGGACTATGACCCACCTCCATGTGCACAAATTTCTATTTGCATGTACATTGTTTTGATACCCTATATTGATGATGTACTTGTACTTTTTATGGGGATGTATGGAGGAAGGAGGGAATGCATGCATGTGCCCTATGGGATGGCCACTCTCCATGTACTTTATGTCTAATATTTCATGGAGAGCATTGGGCAAACCATGTTTGTTTCATGTGATTTATTGTCTCCTTATGGGATGAGCTATTTGCATCTCATGAGAAATTTGGTAGAGCAAGTCATGGATGGATGGTTTGGTGAACACTTGGATCATAGAGGAATATTAACTCATGTTGGTGTCACCAATGGAGGAGGAGATGTGTTGCAGCACTCACCTTATCAATTGCTTGAGGAAAAGCAACATTTTGGAGGGGAGGACTGTAATATTCCCAATTAGCCCAAGCTAATGGGATTATTCAATTTTGTTTTGCTTTTCTGTTTCATGAATAAATGTGTAAAGGAGGATTATAAAAACTCCCAAAAAAACAAATAAATCAATGACACATGTGAACAAAGATAAATCTAGGCTATTCTAAATAAACACCCTTATGTGTGAAAGGGGCTAAGACATTTGACTGGGTCAACCATGACCAAATCAACAACGTTGTCTAGAAGGAGTGATCTTCATTAAGGCACAACGCAGTTTTAGTTGAAGGATGTTCATGTGAAAAGAGATATTTCATTGATATGGTTTAGGGTTTTGCAAGCTCACAAACTTATATAAGGAAGGGGAGGATAGCATGAGAAGTTTGTTGATGTGATTACATTTTCAGATTCTATTGTCTGTTTAGACATATCTCATTCTCCTTGTTGTTTAGCAGAGAATAGTGTTGTTTAGCACAAGGATCTCCTGTTTAGGAATCCCATCTCTTTCCTTGAGAGGCCTCTTGGAAGAGCTTTCATTTCTTTTCCACTATCAGGCTGAAGGCCAAGCTTCTACTTCCAACTACAATGCAGATCCTCTTGAGGGTTTGGTTGTCTTTGTAAGCTGCAACAAGTGGAGGTTAGATCTGCTCAAATCTAGGCCATTCTAGTGCCTCTTTTTAGTGGGAAAGCCTTCTATGCCATTAACAAGAGAGTATTGGATCCTTGGAGCATCAGATCCAAAATATTGGCATCAGGCCAAACTGATCTTAAATCCAACAGCACAGTTTATCTTCCAGTACTGCGTTATTTGCAAGTGTAAAGTTGCAAGGTGTTTTGGCAACCTTTTGGAGGAGAGATCTCTAGTGTTGGGAATCTACCCTTCACTATGGTGATCCATGGATTTCAGATCTAATCCATGTCATATTCAGATCTGATATGAATACTCATGTATTTGCTTCAGAATTTCTGAATCATTCTGCAAATGCTGCATAAGATCTCAGATCTACTCCATGTACCTCACTTTTTGATGAAAACCCCAAGGGGTATATAAATTAGAGACTCTATAGTGTATGGATTTGTCATAGATCTGAATTTTCATGCATTATTTTTCTCTATATCTAAGTTTTAATCATCAGTTTTTGCAGCATAATAAAAATAACGTTTTCAAGCCAGTTTCTTCTCATTTGTATGGTTTCTACACCTCATTTTGAGGATATTTATTCATGGGAGAATTACTTTTCTTGTTCTAAATTGTATGGGATTTATTATACATCTTATTTGCTGATATAAATTCTAAATAAGGGTCTCCATATTGGCCTCCTGAAAATATCTTCATGATCTGCATTATTTTAATGCTTATTGCTTAGTATTGTTGCTTGTTCCCTTTTGGGGATATTATAGAGAAATACTGCTATACAAGTGGCATGAGCCATGACAGCACAATTTTAGGGCATAAAATTCTACAGAAAGATATAATAAGATGGATCTACTATTATATAGCTCAAAAAATGTTGGGAGCGAATATCTAAGCTCCCAAACACATTTCCAAGATGACCTAGGAAGGGTTTCCGGAAATACCCAAAATACCAAAATGCCAGAATGCAACTCTAGGGCTAAATAGTAGTTGCAAATAATTAATTGGATGGAGATGGCTGAAAATGATATCTAAATTAATAGATATCCTCCAATAGATCCTTCAAGTGAAAGGTTGATCCCAACACTGAAGATCTCACCCTCCAAAACAAGCATTGAAACCTCCACTGCAAATACTCACTAAAATAACACAGTCAAAGAGAGAATATGTGCTATAGTTGATGGGAATAGGTTGGAATGGTGCAAATATGTGAAATAAAGTTCATGAACCTCCCTTTCTGATCTCCCAAAGGAAATAATGCTTCCTCCTCTGAAAAACTAGCTCAGAAATTGGGTTTCTCAACCCTCCACTGCAACACCCTGCAACACAACACAAATATGAATAGAAGCTGCACTATAGCTGAAGACTGAAGCTTGGAAAAAAATTCAAATGTGTGGAAATTATGCTACAATGATCTTCCAAGAGGCTACCTCAATGGAAGAGGTGGGATTCCCGCTCGGGAACACCCTGTGCTAAATAACACTACAAGCTCAACTAAATAGCTGAAGAATGCAAGAAGTCATGCAAACCACAAAATCAATAATCAATTACATAACTCATTATGGTTGTCTTTCCCTCCTTATAAACAATGTGATCCTTCTCACCTTGGGTCCCACTCATTAGGGTTTCCACCATCATGGAGTCTTCCTCCCATTCACACTGCGCTGTCTCTTAATGATGATCCACTCCCTCCATACCAGCATTGTTGACTTGGTCAAACTTTACCTTGTCCACATGCAATAGCCCCTATTCACACATGAGGGTGCTTTATCCAACTATGAATATGATCTATTTTCATATTAAGAGGGATTTTATGCCTACTAAAGAGATTTATGGGCCTCCCTACCCATTTATTCACCTAACTAAATGAAAAGAGAAAAATTAATATTCCAATTAGCTGCATGCTAATTTAGGAATATTACAGTGTCGGTTTCATAACGGGCAGACAAATGGAAGTGAATGAGGAAGGCCATAGCCAAGGAATTGAAATCAAAGAAAATTCCTCAAGGGAGTTTAATTTACCATTTGGCCACATCACTTGTCAAAGTGCACTGGAAAATACGAAGATGAATGGAATAGTGAACCCAATAATTAGAGGAATACCACAAATGGTATGTCATAACATGGGTTTGAGGGACTTCCCCAGATTTTCCTTTGAACTTCGGACAATCTCCTAGAATTTTAGTTGGAATCAGCGGCCAATGCAACTGATGCTAGATGGGGTCATTTGTTAGATTTGACACATCTGGAAATTCCAATGTAGCCAGGAACGATAAAGAAGGATGATGAGGCGAGAAAGGTCGGGTGTTCCAACCTAATTGATAAGGATTCTGGCCCCAATAGGGTGGATTCTGACCTAGATATGCATATTTCCCCCACGGCTGGTAAGGACCTTGCTGCATATATTTTTGATAGGGACTGGCCGTTTTGTAATATCCCAAAATGGGACTACTCAACAACACATGCTAAAATAACGCATTTTTCAGAAATGTATGCAATGAAAGTTAAATGCAGCTCATGGATCCCTTATATCTGATATTATAATGACTGATCTGAAAGTAAATCAGAAAAAAATCACTATTGCATAGTTAAACAAGCCTCCCATGCCATAGATAGCTCAAAATAATGCAAAAATAGGGACTGCAACCATGTGTGAAAGCTGGAATATCATGACAACGTTATTTTATTACCTTTGCAATAGAAGTATATTTTAAAATAGATCTAGAGCAAGTATGTGGACAAAAAGTTATATCTACAGCAAATCCATGCACTATAAAAGATCTTTTATCAATTCCCCTTGGGGTTTTCAGCAATACACCACGTACAAAATGTAGATCTGAGTTTTAAGACTGTAGATCTAAGGAAATATTCATATCTGGAAAGTGGATCTGATCTGATATAAGCAATCAAATGATCTCCTTCGACAGATCTCCAAAGTGAAGGGCAGATCCCCAACACTTAGAAAATCATCTCTCCAAATGATGCATTGAATCACCCTACAACAGCTCCTTCAGAAATAATGCATATCTAGAATTATTTTGTGTTGTAGGGGATCAAATGATGTTGGCCTGCAGCCAAGATGTGAAATATATCTCAAAGTCTTCAATACTATCCTCCCAATGGATTATAATACTTCTCCACTGAAAATAAGTATTGAGATGGCCTAGATCTGAAGATCTAGCCTCCACTTGTTGCAAATTTTCCGAAACAATCAAACCTCAAATGTGATTCAAGTTGCCGGAAGGAAGATGAAGATTGGCCTCAAGCGTATAGTGTACAATATAGAAAAAAGACTCCTTCCAAGAGCTCCTCAACGAAAAAGAAGGAATTCCTAAACAGAATAATACCTTGTGCTAAACAACACTCTATCTCAAATACGAAACAAACTCAGAGAAAGAAGTATGTTCAACATACCATACAATCATATCATCCTCATAATCATAAGCTAAAACCCGATATGGTTTCGTGCTCTAGCCTTTGGTACCTTCCTCCAAGCATCAAACATCAAACATGCTCTTACAAAGTGATTTTAAGGTGTCAAGGTCAAATTTTGTCATTTCAGTGAGTCTTCAAGTAAAATTTGGTCACTAGGTATTAGGTCTAGGGTTTTCTTTTACTCCTGTCAAAGTTGTCCAAATGTTGGTCCATGTCACCATTCAGCTGAGTGTACCATCATTCAGAGGGTTGTCATTATCATGCCAAATTCCAAAGGGTCATTTTACACCTTGTTCATGTTTCAGTTGTGCCTAGGTAAGGTTCATTTCCATCTCCTAGGGTTTTAAAGGTAATTTCTCTTGGATAGTCAAATCATCAGCAAAACTTGTATCCTGATGTTCATACACCTTCCCCTATCCTTAATGTACCTTATTAAACACTTCCCATCACTGAGATCCCCCAAATTCCTCATTCTCGCACAAACCCTAGTTTCTTGCTACAACTTGGAAATTTTCTAGGCTAGGCCTGTTTTTTTCCCTTTTGGACCCCTTCCCCTCACTCAATATTTTAAATTCCACTTTCCCCTACTTCCTAATATCCCTCCCTACTTCCCAAAATTTTCTCAAGAATTTAGAAGCCCCTTATCCCCTTCATTTCACTTCATTTCGACAAATCCCTTGTTCCACACATTGGGATAGGTTTTACTCCAATGATGTTTCTGAGCAATAAAAGATGAATTTGGGAAAACTGAGAGATTTTTTTGTCCAAAATAGGCTAAGGAAGAAAAAACTCCTTCACTTTTTACACAGGTGTCATGGTTTTAGAGAAATGTCAAAAATACAGTTGCCTAAGGAGAATTGATGCACCTCTGAAGTGACCTTGGGAAGATCAAGATTTCTCCTAGCTTGGTTGGCCAAATGACTTGCTTGATGAGTCAAATGATAACTAGACACAAATATATTTCCAATGAGCTATCATGAGCTCAATTTGGAGTTGAGGAAGACCTTCAAAAGTTTACTGCAACAGCACTCTGCCTTGAGGCAGCCTCATTTTGCACATTTTGACCAGTCTTGGGAGATTTGATATTTGACAGGGCAAATGAACTCCAATTGAAAAATTCCAGTTGGGTTGGAAAGTAGACTCAATAATCTTTCCAACTAGATATCCTACGCCCAATTTGGACACCGGGAAGGTCTCCAAAAGTCTCCTGCAAAAAGGCACGGTGCATAGATATGATGCAACACATTGGGCAGCCCTCTGCAGTGTAAAAAATGAACTGGCGCGACGCATAGAGATGGCATGTCGCATTGGGCCAAAAATCCTGAAATCAATTCAAATCTTCCTCCAAAAGCTCCAAAATTGAAAATTCTTCATTCCACAACTAAGTTAACATCTCCATATTGCCAATATATGAGTTTCCATCAGTGTTTATGTTGTTTCAATAGGTGAAAAATAAAACCCTAGCTCCTTGCATGGTTTCATTGAAAATCTGCCTAGGGTTTGAAAAATTGCCATTTTTTGCTGTCTTATTCCCCTCTACCACTTTCACATCCCCTTCACTACATTTCACTAGTTTCATTTCCTATTCCCCCTCTCATTTCCACTCATCCTACTCCCCTATCCCCAAAACCCTAAAACCCTAGCTTCTAGGGTGAAACCCTAGTTTTCTTCATTGCACTAATGGTTGTATACCCTATCCCCTTAATCCCACTCCCCTCATACATTTTCCCCTTAATCCCCTTCTCCACATATAATTTCCCAAACCCTACTCTCCCTAAACCCTACTCACATCCCTAAACTCTGTTCACACATACATTTTTACACTCTCTTCCATACACTCTACCCATTTCATTCCTCCACCATATTTTCACATTGTTATCCACAAAACCATCCATGTACAACCACATTTTTCAAAACCAATGGAAAACAATGGAAAGAGACAGTGATCATGGGTATGAGAAAGAAATTGAAGTTGATCGTGAAACTTGGCTTGAAAGGGTAAATATGCATTTGGAGAAGCTATTGGAGAAAGCCAACAAAGAAAAAAACATGTTGAGGCACATGGCCAATCATTATTGGGCAAGAAACCATGTTTGCAAAGCAAGGATCAAGATCTTGAAGGCTAAGTTGAAGAAGGCCTCAAAGCGTCAGAAAAGGCATGATAGGCTTCAAATCTTGGGCGAGGCTTCCTTGGCCCAGAATAGCACATAATGGAGGACACTCAACCCAAATTTCAAAAAGTTTGGGACACTTTTTTCAAATTTTGAATTTTTGGCCTAAAAACAGACTTTTCAGCTCTATGCGTCGCGCCACTTGGCGCGCGCTTTTGATAGGGGACTCCTTTTGATGCAAACTCAAAATTTTTGGATTCTTAATGGAAAAATATGCATGCCTACTTATGGACAAGAAATTTTGACAGGTTTTGGGCTTCTAGAAGGGTCAAAAACACCCCAAAAATGACCTTTCTGCCCCTTTTTTGACACACAGGAAGCAGTGTTGGGAGAAATCAGTTTTGGAGGGGCAAATAAAATCCAAATTCAAAAATTCCACTTGTGTTGGAAATTAGATAGGCATACCTTTCCGAAAAGCCCACTTGGACCAAATTTGGACACCGGGAAGGTCTCCAAAATCAGATGCAAACTGGCGCAACGCATAGGGAAATCAGGCGCGGCGCATTGGAGGTTTTTGCTCATTTTTGACCCAGAAACTTTGTTTTTCGCCTAGTTTTTGACATTTTGACTTTCTTCCTTCTAAATTTCAAACTCATGATGTAATTTAATGTAATTTTATGGATCTTGATGTAATTTTGTTAAATTTTTACTCATGGAGGTCGATTCATCCATCAAAAGTTGATTTGCAACTAAATGAATCAGTTTCCTAGTTTATAGAGGCAAGTTGTTCCACTGCCTACTTTCTAGTTCTCAGTTTAGATTTTGTTGGAAAAACTCCTAAACTTGTGAGCTCGACCCCTAGAGGTTGGGATGAGTTATTTTTTGTCTATATCTTGTGGTTTTTCAATCATTAGCATGGTTGGACTCTTGGGAATTCTTTGAGCATCATTGTACATTCATCTCTGCATTTTTGGCAAAGGAATAGACCAGGGTTTGCAGCACTCTATGGGATTCATGTTGGCATTTTATTTTGATAATGTGTTTCTCTCTGTAAATGTAATTCTACTGGTGTTTTATGTATACCATTTTCTCTCTTATTTCTTCTTAAATTAAGCAAACAAGGATAAAGGTAGAATTCATTAAAAATTGTAGTGCTCTACCTAGGTTTGTTTAATTTTCTATGTTTTCAGCTATTTGGAGAGGATCCCTGAAGGTCTCTTGCCCTCTTCAACTCCTCACCTCTCTCAACTCTCCATTTATTTCAAATTTGAAGTGTCAAATCAATTGCCTATCTTGCCCCATTCAGATCTCTGCAGAACTGAGCCGCATTCCCCAGACCCAAATTCGCCTTTCCTCTTCAGCCAACAAAATATTCATTAAATTCAAATAAAACTCTTTTGCATATATACCTAGCCTAAAATCAGTTTTCATTTAAGTCATCTCAAGCTTCATTGATCATTTTTTGCTGAGATTGACAAGGAGAGAGCCCTCTCCCGATCTGGTAGGGCTAGCTACTAGGTTAAGCGTGGTTTGATGTTACCCTAGATTCTGCCTTTCTCAGCCTGAGGTAGATTTAGGCCATAACAGTTTCAAACCTCCTCCTTATAAAAAATGTGAGCCTTCTCACCTTGGGTCCCATTCATTAGGGTTTCCATCTTCATGCAATGAATCTCCCTCCAAAATTACGCTATCTCCATTAGTCTTACTCATATTTTTACAACACTGTTTGATTTAGTCAATCTTGACCGGATTAATCTTGACTAGATCAACCTTGACTGGATCTCCATGCAAAGTATTCTTCCAGACTCAATGTGGCTTTATTCTATCTATCTAAACATATCTATATTCCCACTGAGTTATCTTCATTAATGTTCCACATCCTCCATCTTAGCTTAGTTGACTTGGTCAAACTTGACTTTGTCTACATGCATTAAGCCTTGTTCACACATGAAGGTGTTTTTATCCAGCTGTGAATATGATCCTTTCCCCATTAAGAGGGTTTTTATTTCTGCTAGAAATATTTATGGGTCTCCCTACCCATTTATTCATCTAACTATGTGTTTGGAGCAAAATTAATATTCCTATTAGCTGCATGCTAATGTAGGAATATTACAGTCCTCCCCTCCCAAATGTTGCTTGTCCTCAAGAAACTACAAGTATAGAACTGAAGAGCCTCCCCTCTTCCTCCTGTAGCATCCTCAAATGATAAGTTCCTCCAAAGAACAAGATTCTTTCTCAACAATATGTCCTCAAGTTTTTCCTCCCATGTGTAAAAGTATGCCTTTGGTGAAAATTCCAAATGGCTCTCAACATGAAAAAGTGGGACATACATGGAAACAACAATATGTGGTCTAAAGGCCTTCTTGAGGCATGGAATCAGAAATATATTGGGAATCATCATCCCCATGTGAAGCCTCCATCCCCAAGCTATCATCCATAAAATGTGAGTCACCCTCCAACATGGTAACTCATGAAACATCTCCTCCACCTTAGGAACCTGCAAAGAAGTTGGGTTGCATGGATGAATGTGTGGGACTAAAATGTCCATCCCACACTTCTTCTCTCTCCACTTATGATATGTATGGGGTTGCTACTGATCTTGGGTTGAAATATCACGGTCGTCAAGAATGATCCAAGTCACCCCATCAATCAAAAAATCAATGAAGCGCCTCTCCCAAGAATTCCAACTCTCCAAATGGTTCCTCCCACATGAAGACAAGAGGTGAATTATGGAAATCATGGTTTACCCATTGTTTCTCCTGAAACATGCAATATATGAAGTATGGAAAATCATACTCCCAATGGGAACCTCCCACTCTTGTGCCACTCCCCCAACAAAGCTTCCCATAAACATAAGAACATCATCAATATATGTAAGCATAAACAAATGAAAGAAATTTTCCATATGACAACCAGGAGGTGGATCATAGTTCCATACATGGAACCAACGCAATGCATCACTTGCCTGCCTCACAACAAAGTGTAACAAGTGTCTTTTCAACCACTTTTTTGCTGCCACAATCATCCTACAAGATGAAATCATGAAAGTAATATTTGGTACCAATGGTGCACACCAAAAATCATGTGGCATCCCCCACAATCCAAAATTAGAACGACCAACATCAATGTTACAAATGGCCTTAAGTACATCACAAAAAAATATGCAAGAAGGAAAGTCCCTCCTTGGTACAATATGCTGATCATAAAAAGTGAAGGAGTGCAAGTTATAAAGCATAAATATACATCCTCTATCATGTACTTTGGTCATTGAGCTAAAATGTTTCAATTGAAAGTTCTCCTTTACTCCAAATGAGTAGGGAAGTGGTTGTGCCAACCTTTCCATCATCTTCCGAGCTATGCATCTCCCCAGATGTTGATATACATCATGTTTGATGCCCTCCCAAGTGAACTCCTCCAGTAAGGAATGATATGCATCAAGGTGCATGGAAAGTAAGCCCACAAGTGCTGCATGTAGATCTCTCTTCTTATGCTTGAAAATCCTAGTCAAGAAGATCATGTCATGGTAATAGATGTATCCATCCACTACTCCATCACCCTCATCTCCTACATGCCCATCAAGTGCATCATATATGAAGAGATCCTGGGAACACTCCATCAAACAACCCAAGCTCCCAAGTGACAGCGTTGTTGGCCTTTGTAATAAGGCTCCTGTCATCTCATAGCTCCATCCTTTGACACCCCACATGTCAAATTCATCATCAAACATAATGTTGCTATATGGGAAAGATCCCTCCCCAAGTGGAAGCACCTCCTCATCTTCAAAAGTTAAAGAGTGGACCCTTTGCACCATGATAGTGTCATCTCCTACTCTTGCAACATCATGCAAAGTATGGGATAACATCAGCCCATACTCTCTCAATAACAACCAAAGCAACAACATCTCTAGTTGCCTCCCCACACCACCATGATAAAAATCATGGAGAAATGTCATCATAGTTGATATGAAAGATATCACATCATTCCAATACATCCAAACTCCTTGCTTCCATATGATGTAAGTGCCATGCTAAGTTACATCCATCCACATACCCTTTGAAATTGAATGTGTCATAGGATGACCAAACTCTTTCAAGAGTAACCAATGCAATATTGCATCCTTCTGTCTAGTGTCATAGATCTGCAAGTGGTTTCTCAACCTCTTTCTCATCAACATTACCCATCGAACCCATGGTGAGTGTCTATCATCATGTCCAAAAGTCGCATCCCTCCAATGGAGATTACCATCCTCCCAAATCAGAATTCTGTCTTTGCACTTCATGGGATATTGAAATGCAACCTCCAAATTGATCCCATAAGGATCCAAATAGGTTGTAGGAAAAAACCTCCCATCATTATGTGTAGGGCTCATCAAGAAGTATCCAACACAAACATGAGAGATGTTATCCATCCTAATATGTCCTCCATCATCTATATGTTCCCCCTTTGTTATACATATGGGAAGGTCATTGGAATATTCCAACAATGGTTGGGCCCCCAACTCATCACTGCTGCTAAATGAAAACGTTGTTGATCTACAAGATGGTGTAGTTGCTGCTTCAAAATCAGATCCAATGCTGAACACATATTTTTGCAATGTATTATTCAATACAGTACTCATCCCATCCTCCAAGCAACTACATTCCAACCTCAAAGTTTGTGTGTGGCTCATCAATGATACACCAGGATGACTGTTTATCTCTTCCTTGAATGAATCAAGGTTGCTCAGTGCAGTGAAATTTTGTTGCTCCAGATCAACAATATATTTTGACCCTTGGTCGTGCAATGGTGTATTCCCATCATTCTCCACATGGTGCATTAAACTAACAGAGAATGGAAACATATGCATGCCTTGGTACAACTTGGGAACATCTTGTACTACTACAAGGGTTCCTCCTTCCGGTGTGATGGCTTCTCCAACTACTGATGATGATGGATGCTCCTCTATGGATTCATCAATGTTGGTACAAGTCTCCTCTTCTTCTTCATGCATCTCCAGAATGGTGCATGGGACTCTAGATATCAAGAGATCAAGATCATCTTGCAAAAGTGCAAGTGGCCTTCCTTCTGAAACAAGTGCTCCTGTAGTAAATGGTGGTGAAGGCTTCTTCCCCTCTGATTTATTCTTTTCAAACTTCTTGATCAACCTTTGAGTAAAATCTGCATATGCAGTTACTTTTACATGACTCAAATGGCTGAACCACCAATTGTGTGCTTCACCTTGAAGGTGCAACACTGCAATCTCAACAACTTCTTTCTCTACTACTGGATGTAGCAGGAAAAATGCATCCAACTTCCTTCCCCAAGACTTTACTATGCATGAGGATGACCCATCAAAGGTAGACAATAGAAATATATTGCCCTTCATTCTTCTATTTCTACAAGGTCTCCTTTCTTCTTTGAGCCGAATAAACTCTGGAAGAGTCAGATTCTTCTTGATAGCTCTAGGTTGAGACTTATATTCTGCAAGATATTCACTTAGAATCTCATGATCTAAGTATTCTTCAATTATATGCCTCTTATATTTCAAAGAAAAGGCCATATCATGTCTCTTTGGAGCTTTATGCAATATCGGATCTTCTTTTTGATGATAGGAAGTACATGGACCTTCCTCATCTTGAAACCCTAACTTGGTTTCACTTCTTCTTTGCTTAACCTCCTTATTGAGGTCCTTCTTAGATCTGAAAAGAGATGAGAGAAAACTCATTCTTTCGATCATTCTGATCTTTGTCTTCTTCTATAGCATCTTTGCTTGAAACTCACAGGCTGAGCCAAAGATCATGCTCTGATACCATTGTAATATCCCTAAATGGGACTGCTCAAAAACACATGCTAAAATAACGCATTTTTTAGAAATGTATGCAATAAAAGTTAAATGAAGCTCATGGATCCCTTAGATCTGATATTATAGTAACTATATCTGAAATTAATTAAGAAACAAATCACTATTGCGTAGTTAAACAGGCCTCCCATGCCATAAATAGCTGAAAAATCATGCAAAACTAGAGACTGCAACCATGTAACAAAGATGGAATACCATGACAGTGTTATTTTATTACCTTTGCAACAACAGTAGGTTTTACATCAGATATAGAGCAAGTCTGTGGACAAAAATTTAGATCTACAACAAATCCATGCACTCTACAAGCTCTTTTATCAATTCCCCTTGGGGTTTTCAGCAATACACCATGTACAAAATGTAGATCTGAGTTTTAAGATTGTACATCTATGGAAATATTCATATCTGGAAAGTGGATCTGATCTGATATAATCAAGCAAATGATCTCCTCCAACAGATCTCCAAAGTGAAGGGAAAATCCCCAACACTCAGAAAATCATCTCTCCAAATGATGCACTGAATCACCTTGCAGCAACTCCTTCAGAAATAACACAGATCTAGAATTCTTCTGTGTTGTAGGGGATAAAATGATGTTGGTCTGCAGCCAAGATGTGAAAATATATCTCAAAGTCTTCAATACTATCCTCCCAATGGATTAGAACCCTTCTCCACTGAAAATAAGTATTGAGATGGCCTAGATCTGAAGATCTAGCCTCCACTTGTTGCATCTTTGTGAAACAGTCAAACCCTCAACAGGATCTGTGTTGTCAAAGGAAGATGAATCTTGGCCTCAAGCTAGATAATGGACAATGTGGTGCAATACTATTCTAAGAGCTCCTCAAGGAAAGAGAAGGAATTCCTAAACAGGAAGACCTTGTGCTAAACAACACTCTATCTCAGCTAAACAACTAGAGAAATAAGTATGTCTAAACAGACCATACAATCATAAAATCATAATCATAAGATAACCCCATATGGCTGCCATCCTCCTCCTTATAAAAAATGTGAGCCTTCTTACCTTGGGTCCCATTCGTTAGGGTTTCCATCTTCATGTAATGAATCTCCCTCCAAAATTATGCTGTCTCCATTCATCTTACTCATCTTTTTACAACACTGTTTGATTTAGTCAATCTTGACTAGATCAATATTGACTAGATCAACCTTGATTGGATCTCCATGCAAAGTCTTCTTCCACACTCAATGTGGCTTTATTATATCTATCTAAACAAATCTATATCCCCACTGAGTTATCTTCATTAATGTTCCACATCCTCCATCTTAGCTTAGTTGACTTGGTCAAACTTGACTTTGTCTACATGCAATAAGCCGTGTTCACACGTGAAGGTGTTTTTATCCAGTTGTGAATATGATCCTTTCCCCATTAAGAGGGTTTTTATTGCTGCTAGAAATATTTATGGGTCTCCCTACTCATTTATTCATCTAACTATGTGTTTGGATAAAAATTAATATTCCTATTAGCTGCATGCTAATGTAGGAATATTACAATTGTTGACATGGCCCCTGTGGGAACTAAGGTTGTGGACCTTGCTAGACATGGGGTCCAAGATAAGGTCCCTACTGAACATGAGGTCCAGTTTGTGGTCCCTGTTGAAAGTAGGGTCCAGCCTATGGTCCCTGCTGAACATAAGGTCCATCCTGCAGTCCCTATTGAACATGAGGTCCAACCTATGGTCCTTGCTAAATATAGGGTCTAGCCTGAGGTCCTGGATGAGCCAACTGGTACTGAGGAATTTGCTGATAAGAAGCACTAGGTTGAGCCCACTCTAGGGTTGCAGGAGCTGACCATGAGGAAATGGTTGGTACTAAGTACCAGGCTGATGAGGGAAAGGACCAGATTGACCCAAAAGGAGATTTAGACCAGCTTGGGTGTAAGAACCAAACTAAGGATTCGTCACAATAGCACTAACCAAAGGCTGGGGATGTTGGACATATTGTTGATATTGTACATTTTACCTTTGAACATAAGGAATGTTAGGTTGTCAGTTTCATACTAGACAAGTAACTAGAAGTGAGTGAGGAAGGCCATAGCCAAGGAATTGAAATCGAAGAAAATTCCTCGAGGGAGCTCAATGTACCATTTGGCCATAGCACCAGTAAAAGTGCGTTGGAAAAGGAAAAGACAAATGGAATCGTCAACTCAAGGATTAGAGGAAAACCACAAGTGGTATGTCATAGCATGAGTTTGGGGGTCCTCTCCAAATTTTCCTTTGAAATTTGGACAATCTCTTAGAATCTAAGTTGAAATTGGCGGCCAATGTAGCTGATGCTGGATGGGGTAATTTGTGAGCTTTGGCACATCCGACAATTCAAACGTAGCCAATAATGGAAAAGGAGGATGATGAGGTGAGAAAGGTCGAGGGTTTCAACTTGATTGATAAGGATTATGCCCCCAATATGGTGGATTCTGACCCGGATATGCATATTTCCCCCATGGCTGGTAAGGACCTTGCTGCAAATATTTTTGATGGGGACCTGGTTGGGGTTGTTGATATGGCCCCTGTGGGAACTGAGGCTATGGACCTTGCTAGACATGGGGTCCAGGGTAAGGTCCCTACTAAACATGAGGTCCAATTTGCGGTCCTTGTTGAAAGTAGGGTCCAGTCTGCGGTCCCTGCTGAACATAAGGTCCAGCCTGTGGTCCCTGCTAAACATGAGGTCTAGCTTGTGGTCCTTGTTGAACACAGGGTCCAACATAAGGTCTTGGCCGAGCTTGCTGGTACTGAGGAATTTTATGATAAGAAGCACCAGGTTGAGGCCCAGTCTGGGGTTGCTGGTACTGAGTGTTATCACTCTCCCCAACTTCCTAAGGCTGACAGTAGGATTGGAGAAAGGTAACCACAAACCAACTTTAGGTCAGGTAGCTAGCCCTAACCGTACTAGAGAGGGCTCTCTATTTGTCACTTTAAACATTTAAATGAATGGATGAGTATCATAATATTTTAGGCTAAATATGTAGGCTTAAATGATTAAAATTTGTTTGATATTTTGAATGTTGGATAGTAAAGTCAATGAAAGGACTATAAATGAGGTTTTTAGGTCTAAATTTAGAGGTTAACTGATAGAGCGTATGGGAGGCAAGGTAGGTAGTTTGGAAACATATTAATCAGACATTGAGTATAGGATGAAGATGCAATAGGGATTGAATGAGCACTAGAAGTGAGTTCATTCAATTAAGAAGCAAATGAACATAATATGGTAAATCTTGCATAAAACAAATCATGCATTACATGAATTTTTCTTTCAAACTCACAAGATAGACATGTATGAATAAATAGATATTGAATTAAGCATAAGATAATAAAGAAACATGAGAAACACAGATGTTCCAAATCATAACACAAGTATCCCACAATATTTCCTGCAAATTGTCTCTGATTTCATTCCACAAATTAGTTACAAGAGCTCCACAGCAAAATATGAGATTATCCAACCCCAAAAATGACAAAAGAGAGTCTAATTATAGAAAATATGGACCATGAAACCTCACCAGGTCGAAATACCATCCAAAATGGTTCATAAATCCAAAATATGAGTCATTTCTTAGTTTTTAGGGAGGTTAGAAACCATTCCCTGAAATTTAGCTACAAACTAGGAGTGTTTGTCCCTTGCATTAATTACACATTCCATCATAATAGGAAGCAAAATCCAACCTAATAAATCTAGTGACAATTCATAGCCTCGAATTTGTGACCATTTTTTAGCTTGACAATTGTACTGAAGGAATCCAATGCTGATATGTGACAATTCTGATAGAAGAATTAAAAGAAACATTGCAGAAGCGTATCAAAACTTTGGAGGCACTTTTGAGGCATTTTGATAAATCCAAACCCACTTCTGAAAGAATGGTAAACTAGCCATGTGTGTCTAGTTTCCATAACATCTTTAATTTTTCAAACTTACCCATGGGAAGGCCCTCAAAAATCCATTCTCCCAAGGTCACTCAAAAGCGTAATAGAGGATCCAAAAAGGAGGCAAAAACATGAAAAATAGGTGGTTTTTTAGCTTTTTCTCCCAAATTGCAGCTTTTCATGCTAGGATGGTTACTGTTCTATGATGTACTAATCAAAATACATCCATCCATGTAAAGAAATCACCATTTGGATGCCTCCAAATAAAAAATTAATAAGTGTCTGTAACTCTTCTACAATGAGAAATTTCCAGAATTCTGCCAAAAATCATGAAAAATACCAAAATTGCTTCAAAGCCTTAAAATTTGGTTCTTTGACCCCTGAAAGTGATAGGCTATATAACCAATGAATATTTAGCCAATAAATCCAAGATTTCCTTCTTCTTGAGCTTCATTTGCACCTCTTTAAGCCTCTTTTTGACTTGTTTCAACCTTACTTGAGAAATGGTATCCCCGGTTCGATAATGACTTGTCATGTTCCTTTGCAGCTTGTTATCCCTTTTAGCCTTCTTCAATAACTTCTCCAGGTGTTCATTAAATCTTGATAGCCAAAGTTATTTATCTTCATTTATCTCCATGGCAATGAGCTCATCAAATGTTAACTCTTCAAATTGATGAATTTGTTGTTTCTCTTGCTCCAATACCCTTTTTAGGCCTCTTGTTCTTGGTATTTTTGCATGTACTTCAGCCTCTATCTCTTGCACTTGGTCAAAGATAAAAAAATTCTTTCCTTTACCTCTGTTTTCCTCCATCTATGATTTGTATTTACTTTGGAGGAACTGATTCATTTGAAATTGAATATTCTCCCATTCAAGGAAAGTAATCCGGGATTGGGCAATGGAGAAGGCCTCTTTCAACTATGCAATCTATTTGTCCTTCTCTTTTATGTTGTCTTCAAATGATTTGACCTCCTCATTTTCTGATACCTCAGGCTCCATTGGCACTGACTCACCATGCTGATGCAAAAGAGGCTTCTCCTCTATCTGACATTCCTCATCATGGGTGCAAGTGTAAGAAATCTCCTAGTAGACTTAGACACAAAAAAATTCCTCCTACCTCTCTCATATGTGTGAGAAAATCCCACAACCCTAGGGACATATGAAAGCTGAATAGGCATGCTATAAGATCCAATCTCCATTGGTTGTGGTGATGATGTAATAGGTAAGACAGAAAGTGCTGCTGACAACCTCTCCAAGAAGCATTCCCATGTCATGTTTATAGAGGACAAGTGATGCAATATAATGAGCTTGATAAGGCCATGATGAAAGAGAATAGTATGATGATCTACTCTTCTGCTCTAAACCTTCTCATCCATATTTATCAAGGTCCTATATAAATAATGAGGAAAATCAAGTGTTTTGACTCTGGTAAAATGCATCAAAAGCCTGATGTGATACCTGTATAGCCTGAAGAATCTTCCTTCGCATGTAAAGTACTTCATTATGAACATCATTAGTGGAGCATACTTGTTTATGAGGTTTCTAAAAGGAAAAAAGAAATTCTGGATCATCTGTAGCATGACGCTTTAGAAACTCCTTGCAGTTTTCAATTTCAAGATCCATACCCTTGAACCACTGCTCTCCCTGAGAAGGAATAACTGTAGCTAAAGAAATTAGGTCAGGTGATAAACTATTCTCCATACTTGCAAGAGTGACCTTTCCCATATTGTAGCTGGTTTCAAAAAGACTGGAAAATTGAAGATGATACCCTCCTTCCATTAGCCTTTCACAAAATGTTAAGCATTGAATTCTTTGAAAGCATATTCTGGCCAATGGAGAAGAATTAATCTCGTGCATGGTGAATGAAATTTTAAGCTCTTCTTGTCACTTTCCATGGTTTTGGTCACTGTAATGATGAAAACTTAGGGATTTTAATGAAATGAGTGGATGAGAATGGAAATTTGGA
This sequence comes from Pinus albicaulis, assembly GCA_034641835.2. Taxonomy (NCBI): domain Eukaryota; kingdom Viridiplantae; phylum Streptophyta; class Pinopsida; order Pinales; family Pinaceae; genus Pinus; species Pinus albicaulis. The sequence goes on from CM076574.1 coordinate 859,778,927, forward strand.
AAACAGAGTGTATGAAGGTGTGAGGTTTGGTGGATGAAATGGAGGGCCTTGAAGCTAAGAAAAATTCTGGAAAAAATTGAGTGGGTAGTGTTGTGTGTCAGCTTCAAGTTGAAGGTGGAATGAAGGAAAATGGATGAGTGGAAGGCATCAAAATGTCTAAACCATAGTAAATTCCCAATTTTGACTGTGAGAATGGCCTGTGCAAAAGTTTTTTAAGTTAAGTAGGTGAAACAAGGGTTATGAAGCTAAGTAGAAATTCTGAGAAAATTTCAGTGAAGAGTATGGCACCTTAGCTCCACAGTGCTAGTGGAATGAGGGAAAATGGAGGGGTATAGGGTAGTCAAAACCCTAAAACATAGTCACCCTATGTTTTCATTCTCTTCACTTTGTTGAAAAGCTAGAATGAGGGTTTAATGGTACGAAGCATGTTATGGAAGGTGATGTAGATGATAGGAGTGTATATATGGGGCATATGGGATGTAAGAATCATGTTTTAGATGATGGGTTAGGGTTTTTAGTTCCAAGAGGTAGGTTAGGTTTTGTCATAAAAGAAAATTAATATGTGGATAGTGAACACATGGTAAACATTAAATGACATAAAAAAAGATTTAAACCTTCAACACCTGACCCACAACAATAGCATGGAAGGTTTTTACCTTGTATGGAGGCTACAACAAAGGATGGATGACAAGATTTGAGAGTTTGGAGGGTTTTGAGCTTCAAAACACTGGAAACTGTCCTCTAAATAGAAGTGTAACAACTGAGTTTTGTATCTCCCAGAAGTGTAACAACTAAGATTTCTACCAAGACAGAAAGGTAACCATGTGTTTCTCACATCACAAAGGAGCATAAAAAAAGGATTGTACACTACCCAGAAGCGTAACAAAAGAAATTTTACACTATCTAGGAGCATAACAAAGGGACTTTTAGCTCCACAAAAGTGTAAAAAAAGGTTTCTTATCTCCACAAAAGCGTAACAAAAGGACTTTTACACTATCCAAGAGTGTAACAAAAGGACTTTTAGCTCCACAGAAGCGTAACAAAAGGTTTCTTCTTACCCACAACAATGTAAAATCATGGTTTTCTTGAGAGTTTATGAGAGAATCTTGAGAGTATAGAGAGGTAATCAAAGTGGATCTCACACATATGAAAGGATAATACTAAGTAAGATTGAATTTTTCTTTCCCTTTATAATCTTTGATAAACTTTACCTTTTCCCTTTTACATTTACAAAAACCTTTTTGACCCTTTTATGCTTTTTAAAGTGACTTTTTACTCCTTCACATGGGATGAAAGAAAAAAAAATTGATTTCATTCACTCTTCTTGACTTTGAAATGACCTTTTTAAACCTTTTGTGCAACTTAGAGGGTGACATGCTAACTTTTTCAAATGAGGTAAGAAGACACAAAAACACTTTTTGAACCCTTTGACGTGAAAGGTGACTATTTGGCTCTTTGAGTAAGGTGATAGGACAAATTTAACCTCTTTTGAATTCCCTAACACTTGATATGACCTTCTTAGGCTTTTAAAATGAGACCTTGAGACAAATTTTCTCCTTTTCATGAGACAGTGACACTGCTTTTGAACACTTTTGAACTCTCACATTGGACATGACTTTTTAAAACATGATGTGGTGTGTCTTTGAAGCTTGATATGACACTCTTTTGAATTTTACTAGGAAAGTAGGTCAAAATGACCTCCCTTGGAGCTCTGACAGTCAAAATGACTTTTTGGATCCTTTTATAAAACAATGAAACAAATTTCTTCAATTTTCATGAAACAGTGAGACAAAGATGAGATGTTTGAAACTTTTTCTTGAAATTTGAACCATAAAAAACAAGAAAGATGACTTTCTTTGAACTTCATAAAACATCTAGCTCCTTAATTAGGGTTTCATGGATGAAATGGAGGATTACTGCCTTATGTTCAGTGAAATTTTGAAGATTTTTCTAAAGGCAGGGCTGAACCTAGACTTGACCTACATGAAATGAAATGACACAACCCTAGACCTCTTGAATGTTGACGATGGAGATGGTGACCTTGAAACTGATGATGGCGATGACCTTGACAATGATGATGATAAATTAAATGAAGGAGCAACATACAAGATTTAGCCTTCTTCAGTGACCAAAATTATTTCTTGAGAACTGGTTCGAAAAAGTGAAAATTTTGACCTATGAACTAATGGAAAACAACTGAAAGAGTCATTTGATCACTGACACACCTGAGCTAACACTTACCTTGAGGAAATGGTTGGTACTCAGTACCAGGATGATGAGGGAAAGGAACAGATTGACCCAGAAGGAGATTCAGACCAGCTTTGGTGTAAGAACCAAACTAAGGATTGGTCACAACATCACTAACCAAAGGTTGGGGTTGTTCGACATACTACTGATATTGTATGTTAGACCTTTGAACATAAGGAATGTTAGGTTTTTGAACATATAAATATACTATTTTCAGCTACAGAAAAGGTTGTTGAACCTGGGAATACTGAACATGAGGTTGACTCGCCCCAAGAATAGATCCAGAACTTGGCTACCCCCCACCCAAAAGGGAAGTAACGTAGAGAGGGTTAGAAAACCCCCAATGCACGAATGAAACCATGGATTGCCCACTCAATGGTGGGACTACAGTAATAATAGATGGAAAAAAGGGGACAAAGGATACGAATGACATAGTTATTTAAACAATGGTGACCGTTGGTCAAAGAATAGGTTGAGACACCAAAAACACATTCGAAAAAAATGGGCCGGAATACAAAGGAATACTCGCTAACCAAAAGGGATCCAAAAATAAGGGTGTACCACAAAAATCCCCATAAATAAGGTTTCCCAAAGAGGTATAACCATGCGGGAGAATAGACGCAACATAACTAGACGATATTTCAGTTCCACTACCTGAATCGTGATGTGTGGATCTGAAAAATTATCCCTCAGAGGGAAATATCGACGAAGAGGCTTCCATAATATACGAGCCAGAGGTTTCCTAAAGAGTGCTTTGAGGAGCGCTCACAAATGGAAAATCGTCAACATTTGATGCCATTTCGTCGAGAAACAACGGACGGATAGTAGAGAGAGATGCTACCAGATAAGCTCAAAAAGGGATTCTGGGCTGATCGAAAGCATTGTAAGGTTGCTGAGGAGAGACTACAATCAGATCAAAGAGCGGATTCAGAGGAAAGTTTGAGAACTGTGCAGCTTGTTCGAGTTTTTCCGGCTCATATTTTTCCAATGTAGTCCAAGGATAATCGTCAAAAGGTGCTCTAGATGATATGGGTTGAACACTGATGACAATTCCAAGCTCTTCACCTCACGCTTTGAGGGGTCCAACCTGAAAAATGAGGGACCTCAGGAGGAGGTTCTTGAGATCCGTCAGAGGAGGAGTGGGTGAATTCGACAATTCAGCCATGATGGCCTTCAAGGAAAATATCAAAAAGGAGAGAGGTGAAAAAAATCACAACTTACCAAGCGACAAAATCTGGAGAACTACACAGGTGAGATTTTTTCATGAGCAGTTACTTTAAGAATTAAAAATAAAAAAATAAAAAATGGTGTGCTAGGCATAAAGGTTTACCAAGTATCCATGAGCTACAATATACACCTTAGTGATAAAATTAAAGATAAATGACCAAGGACTTAACGTACAACAACTAATCTCCCCAAATGAAGTGTTCAATGTATCACGTCTACAAGGCGGCCAACTTGGTTACCTATGGAAAGCTTTCAACCTAGTGGTTTCTCCCCAAATATACATGACAGTATGTGGGAGTACATTCTGTAGTAATGGTTGTTTAATGTGTAGCTGTTCAATGAGAGCACCCCAAATAGACTTATCATACATCAATATACTTCCATACATGGGACGATATATCACCCCCGGGTTGTAATGCAGGTCGTTAGCGACATATCCTATGCTTAATGACACCGGAACACGTCTCTATCCTAGACCACTAAATATTCTCATTAATTCCAATGCTCCTTAAGGTAAATTGGGTTCATTTTAAGTTGATCTTGATTAAATTTTCAGTTTCAAGGCTCAAAACAAATGTCACTTGAATCCTTCTGATGTAGACTAAATGAAAGAAAGAAGCTTTCAATTTAGATGAATTCTAAAATACTTAGGGAAGAGAGATAAACAAGAATGCACTCAATACAACAACAATAATGCCTCCAAACTAGTTCAAAGTTTCAAAAATGCAATTCTTTTCCAATTGAATTCACTTTCCAACGAATGAAACTTATTGAAAATGAAAATTCCTTTCCTTTCACTAATATGCACGAAAATATTTTTTTGTTTTTCACTTTGAGATGTAATCAAAAGAAAAACAAATGAACGGTAAAATAAATGCAAAATCCTTTACTTTCCTTTCAATCGAACCAAATAAAAATCGCTTTAAATAATGCACGAATGAAATGCTTTTCACTCTTCTTAAAATGAGAAAGCCTAATCTAAATAAAAAGAAAAATAAAATCACTTCCAATTTATTTTGAATTTAGAAAAACACACTCTCCCAGACTTTTGCATCAAACAAATTGTAACTTGTGCTTTACACTTAACCAAAGGGAAACAGTAAAAAATACATAGATGACCAAAGTGTGCACCAACTCTCCTCGAAACAAGACAAGAAAAATGCGACAAAGGGTGTTTGAAATGGAAAAAAGTTCCCAAATTTACAACAACTCAAAGAGATGAAACAAACTCACTCAAAGAAGATAGGTAATTCAAATGCACAACGAGGAGATCATTGAGATCTCACAAACTCCTTCAAGGGCCAGGACACACTGGATAATCAGAAGGGAAGCTGACATTTTCCCAAGGTTTAGATCAACGCTTCTGTGCTAAGCAAAAGGGTGCTGAAAATCCAATCAATGAGGCTCTACTATATAGAAAAACACTGTCAGCGCTACTGTGAGGATAGAAAGGGTGTTGGTCGCTAAAAACAAGGAAAAAATAAAAAGAGTCTCACACACACACCAGACCTGACATAATTAAATGACAAACAATCCTTATATAAGCTGACAGAGGCCTAAGAAGATTTAAATTTCAAAAATTAGAGAAACTGATCCTAGATCAGTTTAGGGAAGGAGGACATAAAAGGCTAAAGCTCCCCAGTGGAGTCACCAGTTTTGTTGTCAAGATAAGTCCCCTCTGCAGAAAGAGGTAGTCCATCTAGCCTTCGAGTGGGTCTAGTAACACAAGATTCTTTCTAACATAATCTTTCTTAATGAATGCTTACAATGCAATTAGGAAAGAGACATAAATACCTTTTTCCAATTGCTATCCTTGGATCTGTTGGTGGTGACCTTGATCCATGATCCTTGTAGGTTCGCTTCCTACTACTGATGGCGCATGAATAACTATGGATGATCGAGAGACAACAACAAACATGATATAATATATAATAAACGTAAACACTAGCTATCTAGAAGATCAAGGAGTACCAGAATATTTGCATAATCATGTAGACAAATATAGAAAGCAAACATCAGATGTTATTATTGATAAATTAGAAAAGGAGGGCTTACAAACAGGCCTTGATGTTGGAGGCATCCTTAGGTGAAAATATGAGTCCTTCACCCAGCTCAAAATCATTCCTTCTCCCTTGCACTTAGGCTTATCACGATGCGAAAATGCAAAGGGATGAGAGTTCAAATGAGTTTGACAATGATCAACCATGGTATAAAACTTGGGGGAATGAGGGATGTGAATTTATAGCAAGGAGAGGGAGGTTGGGAGCCCATGAAAGGAGGAGGAAGGCCCACTTTCTAAGGGATGATCCCCCATGGATGAGATCAAGGCTCTATAGTGAGAGAGCTTGACGTTATTATTTCTATTCAACAACCAACTCGCCACCCTTGAGCTTCTAGAGGTCAAAGCTTCTCATCCATTCGAGGAAACACTGCTAGAAAGGGATTAGTGTGGTTTTCCAAGAAATTAAGGTGCCAACAGCTCTAGGCCAGAACTGGGATAAGGAAATCAACGTAATCATGGCACCAGGAAGGGTGTTGACCCAAGAAACTAGGAAATTGACAAAGTTTCTTCAGTAATATTTCAAGGAAGTCTTCTTTGGATCTTCAAGGGGATACATTATCATATTTATTTATGATGGAAACATTGCACAGGATTTGTCACGGGGAATTAAAGGATTAGGGATGGGAAAATGAGCATGGCGACAAATTACTGTGTAACAGTGACCACACGGAAGGGGTGACCAGATTTCCCGAGCGACTGTGTAGCAGAGAATGGAAGGTTGGGGATATTTCTTTTTTGGTCATTAGCATTTCCATATGGAATCATATGCATATTCAGAGTGTGCCTTGGAAAAATTAGATGGTAACTGTTCACTGAGAAGAAAACTAGCGCAATATTGCAGCACTAGACATTAGATGCACCTTTTAATTTGACAATGGATTATAGACTTCTCGGGAAGGAGGTGAATCCTTGTGCTTCTTTTTAGGGTGGAGGTTTAAGCTTCTGGATTCCCTTGATTGATTGATACTAGAATCATATCCTTTTATTTTTTGGTTGAGAAAATGTGTATATCATTGTAAATATTATATTGAGTTGGTTTATAAAGCTCCAAAGACAGTATGGTTATTTTTTGGTTGAAGAAAATGTGCTTAAATATATGTGGTTGTGATTGTGAATACCGTAATGAGTTGTGTTATAAATATCTAGTAAACGATATGTTTTTCATGTTTCAGCAATGTTCATTATAAATACTGCAACGAGCTATGTTATAAAGATCCATAGGTAGTACGTTTTATTTCTAGAAATTTTCTGATTTGTAGGTGTCATTGAACACCAAGGACATTTTTCCCCCAAGGGGGAGGGTTCTGTAACAATCCTAGTAAAAATTCATGTAAAAATATATATATAATACCACGATTGATGGGACATGTATTCCAATTTTAATGGTGGGAAAAAAATCCTAGTGGGTGTTCATTTCAGTTATTATGGTTAAAGTAAATTGGAAAAGGCTATGGCTAAGGCATTAGAGAGGAAAAAATTATTTATGGCACATTTATTTATGAAAATAATGGAAATTAGGAGAAAAGGAAGGTGAAAGGTCATATTTTGCATGTGAGGAGGAAAATGAAGGAAAATAATGGAAAATGAAGAAAATAAAGACCTCATTGATAAAAAGGCTTGCGAGGATTAGTTGGTAAGGTTTTTCTCAAACTTTTTTTAGTGGATTTTTGGAGCTCTCTCATTATTCTTTATCTCTCTCTCTCTCGTACTATTGGATACTTATATTTTTCTTGGAGCACTCTTAGAGAGTGTGGATACATGGTGATTTGGATCAATAAGGAAAAATAAGAGTAGGAAAGTGCAAGTGGACATCGGGATCAGTAGCTACAATGATTTTTTATTACAGGTATTGAGTTTCATGTATGTTATCCTCACTAGTTTTTGCATGCATGGTGTACGCATGTGGATTTTCTTAGCCTTTCCATTTCCTAGATAGCTATGGTGTTGTGGGCTTATTCCATTTATTGTCTCTGGTCAGTTCTTATGATTCCTTTAGTTGTTGGGTTGAGTTATTATTTCATGGATCCTTGGTTGGATAAATGCTTTAGAGCATGGTGGACAACTGTTGGGTTGAGTTACTAGTCATGGAGCCTTGGTTGGAAAAATGATCTAGAGCCCAAAAACAACTAGGGTTGAGTTACTAGTCCTATAGCCTTGGTTGGACAAAACTCTCTAGAGCCCTAGAGAAACTTGGATAGAGACCAATCTGTGACGGTTGTGGTGTCCAACCATGAGGTGGAATCAATGGTTGAGGGTTGAGGTGGTTTGGCCTCTGGAAGCCTTGGATTGGTTTTAATTGATGTGTTTTATGAGATCCCACATTCATGCTTGGAATATGGCACAAGGGTGATTGGCTAAAGAGAGATTTGACTCAACCAATATATGGTCGAGTGGAACGTGGAAGTCCCATATTTGGTTTGTTTTTAGATTCAGTAATGAAGAGCTCATTCCTTTGGTATTTGGTATGAAAATGTACTATTTATTTTCTGGATTCTATTTTATTTTATCCATGGTATTTCTATAGTTATTATGCTATTTATAAGCATGTTTTTTATCTGTGATGATGTATGTCTATATCCATGTTTTTACTTGTCAATGAATGAACAATGTATCTATTGCCAAATATATTTTATTGCAGCTAATGATGTAAGGGATAAATTCTTCTTTGCAATTCTCATATAATTATGAAAACCCTATGCTTATATGTTGTTTACACCCATAGATTCAAATTTTGTGACATGTTTGACAAAACACCTGTCATCGCTAGGAGGAGTCCAGATGAGTTCTTATTGATGTGATTTCTTTCGTATAATTGTTCCAACGTTATTTATCACCCCCTAAGTTTTCATGAAGTTCTTGGAAGTGACCTGGGCTCTGTCCCTAAAAAGGTGGCTCAAATCCTAGAGTCACAGACACAAAACTGAGTAATTGGGGCCTTGGCCACATGCTTATTGTGTTGTTCCAACGACTATAGCCTCTCATCCACTACCTTGTTGTGTGATGTCTGCAGAAAAGGCTAAAAATTGTCAAAACTTCAGTCTAACCCAGGGGTAAGAGGCTTGAAGGATTGGGATACCTCCTGGGGATGTTGTTGATGTTGTGTAATATTTTTTTTTCATGTTTCCTTCAGTTCCACTTCCTCAAGGTAATCTAAGAGGTTGAATCTCATTATAGTAGCCTCTCATTGCATGTTTACCCTGGTTGGACAGTTACTTGGGTAGATGTGGGAAGAGCGTGTTATACCTAAGCTGATGGTTATGTCAGGTTCTCATAGTCTTGCAGTTAGTTCCACTTCCAGTCAGAAAAGTGTTGAATATTTTGAGGCTTCTCATCACTCTAACACACCTATTGAAAATAAATATGTCTTATAGTTTTCACATCCTCCATCTGTTTTACACAATCTTATCGCTCAGTCATTGGAGGAGTCGTATGTGGTGAGCATTGTCACAAAATGAAAATTATTCTCTTTCTTTATGTTTGCATGTTTCTGTAGTTCGAAACTTTTTGCATGCATGTATTTGACTCGCAGTGTGTTTGAACACCATTTTGCATCCGCAGTGTGTATTTCACGCACTTTTCATTTTTACTTTTCTGCATGTTCATTCAAACTTCGAACGTTCTCATTTGCATTATATATATATATATTATTCTTGTATATATTTCTCGACATGCGTCCCCTTGCCCACATAGGCCAGCTGATGCATCGATGGTTGCATTGGAAGTATCAGTTCACATGAGTTTAGCCTATGATATGTTTAGGTTAGGAGTAGGAGTAGTGTTTTGATTTCTTTTTCGTTTTCTTTTATTTACTTTACGTTCATTTTATTTTGCTCTTCTTCTTTCCTTTTTTTTGTTTTCTTTCAGTTATAGGTTAGTTTTCGCATGAGACCTTGTTTGGCTTCTGAAGCAAGCATGGTGAAATCCAAGAGGAAGTTGTGCTACTACCAAAAATTGGTTTTCTATCTATTCCCTCTGTTTGCAAGAATTTTGCATTCTTTTATTCGATGATACTCTGATGGAAAATATGTTCCTTTTCAGAGAAAATTGCAGTGAAATAACAATGCATAAATTTTAATTAGTACCGCCTACTCTAATTGGTTTTATCTTTTCAGTTAATCCTTCTAAACCTAGTTGAGTAGAGTAAGGAGGGGAGGATAAACTTAATAAGTATGTCATAGGTGTATATAAACATCCTTCTATGAAAGAATAATATATTCTTCTCTCAATAATTCGAGATGTTATGAAACCAGCTCCAAAAATAGAAGAAAAGAGAGATCAACGCCTTAGAAATCATCCATTTTGAGGGGTAAACCTCCTTTACATTACATAAATGAAAAATTATTGGATGATTTAAATGAAAAACCTCCTTTATATATATAAGAGTCCATGGGATCACAATATAATCCTAGTCAACCTAACAATAATAATGTAAGGGCACAAAAATAAAAATAGTGGTTTTTTATGGGGCACAATAATAACAATATGGGGGCTACAGGGGTACAATAATAACAATAAGGGGGCTACACTACCAACAATAAGGTACTACACTAGTAATATAGGGACCTAACTATTACACAACATTTTGTAACTGTCCCTGCAATCCCCAACTCACACATTGAAGGATCGTTTCTGTGACCAATACACAGTGTCATGCTTTGCAAATACCACCATTCCTTTACATGATAGTAACATTCTTCCTGTTGACAATTCCCTAAGCAGAGCTGTAAAAACCCCTGTTTTTTTCTTGGTGCGAGTAGCCAGTTACACTCCCACGCCGAGCTGGAAATTTTAACACTGAGCCCGTGCCAGTTTGTGCTCTATCCCAGTTGAGCATTGGTGCCAAGCTGTTTATGGAATGTTTTTAAAAAATAGAGGTGGAGGTTCCATTCCAACCACCTCGGAGATGAGTCATTGGGAGTGGTTGAATTGAAACAACCATGGACTCCCTCCTTTAGTTAGTAGTTTCCACCTCCCTTGGAACTCTCCTAAAGGATAGGACTCTCTCCCACCTTTGTAGGGATCCCAACCTCCTCATTCCCCTCTATAAAAGAAACTATCTCTCTTCTCATCAACTAGCTGAACTTGGAGAGCTAGACACACTATAGTTGAAATACTAGATAAAGCAAGGAGGAATGACATTTAGGAAGCTTGAGTCCATGACTTCTAAGAGAACTTGATTCCATGCCTTCACCCCGTTCGAATTCCCTAACGGACATTTGAGACGCGCCTCGCCTGAACCTCGCTGGAGGAGACCGCAATGTCAAAGCATCGGTTTTACTCTTCCTTCTACTCATTTATATACATGACTATTGTTTGGTTCCACTATTGTGTTATGATGTTTATGTAATATGATATGTTTAGCCCTCTTTGACTGGTTAATAGTTGTGAGTGAAACCATTATGTCGTGTGTTGTTCTTGTTCTTTGTTCTGTGTGCAGGTATCTGAGCGTAACAGCGAACATATTATGATTTTCCAAGGCAGGAGCGAGAGGCTGCTACTCTGTCTACAACGACGATAGCATTGGATTCCCGGTAGGTCAATCTACCGTGTCTTTTGTTCATTCATTAACTAGGAAGCAACACTTTAGCGTGTCCTTTTGTTTCTAGACCCACCCTAGGGCTAGAGGGATCGTCTCTGTCTGCAGAGAGGATTTACCTTCAAAACAAATTAGCGACTCCACTGGGGAACATTGCGAGTTTGTCGTTTCATCCTATTGGGTCGGTTTCCATTATTGGTTTTGTTATCTGTCTTTTTCTGGTTTGTGTGCTTAGTTTCCATCCTCTGTTCAACTCTAGAGTGTTATGGATGACCTTTGCTCATTAGGTTTTTCTTTTTCCTCTTTTTTCCTTGGTTAACTAGCTTGGCGCGGTTTTGCATTGGATAGTCGAGCCGATTGGCGCACATTGCTCTTTTTTCACTCGCGCCAACCCCTATAGGTTTTGGATTGACCTCCTTAATGAGAGTTTTGGTCATTTGTTCTTGCTTCTAGGTTATTTCTTAATGTGATTGAAGCCTTTGGGAACTATGTTGACTACTGTAGACTTTTTTCCTTCAGTCGTTTGTCCATTTTCCTATCGGTGTTATTTGAGACCTTAGGGTTTCTAAGTGTTCTAGTAAACTGAGCCTTCTGCTTGAAAACAAGTCTCTTTGATTGTTTTCAGTCTCGTTTTGGGTCATTATGCTGAGTTTTTCTTGATCCTCTTGCAGATTTTGTTGTTTGAATGATCTTTTCGTTTTATTGATTGATCCTTCTTCTACTTGCTTTGAGCACTAATTACATTGCTTGTTTGGGTCATTTTGGGAAACTCTCTTTCCATTGAAAGTTTTCTGCATTAGCTTACATGTTCTTGTGTGTGTTTTGTCTTAATTGAATCATTCAATTCTGAATCTCTACATTCGCAAAAATCAATCTAGTGTTTGTTTTTTTTTTCCATTGAATTATTACAATGTGTGCTTCATTTCATTGAAAATTCAAAAGAAAAAAAAATTGCATTCTTTCATTGCATTGAGATTGAAATGTTCCTTTACATAACTAGCATTTGTCAATCTAGGAAAGAGTTTTGGTTTCAATTGATTGCGTTAGAGGCATTAGAATTTTTCTTCGCTTTTCTTGTTTGTTATTATTTGAAATATTTCTATCCTTCCCATAACTAGCATTCATCGAATTTGAAAATACGTTCGTTTGCATATAGTTTGCATCTAGGAAGTTGAACTCTACATTCGATAGGGCCTTAAAATTGAAACCTAATCCAAGATCAACCGTTAAAATTTATTCAGTGAACCTAAGGCAACATTGAAACCTAACGCAACATTCTAGTAGTCTAGGCTAGAGACGTGTTCCAGCGTCTTTAAACCTAGTAGTTGTCATTCACCTTTTGGCTTCAGACAGCGCTAGTACAGACTTGTGCTCCCCATACCATCGCGTATATAAAGGGAGACCTGTCCAGGTTGCAATCCTTTATCCATAGGAAGCTGAGTCTGCCGCCTTGTAACTGTGATACACCGAACACAACATTCGAGGAGACTGCCTGCACGTACGTTAAGTCCTTGGTCATTTTTATTTCATTTGATCACCAAGGTGTATATGACAATTCACGGAAGCTTGGTATACCCTCTTGCTTAGATACCTGAGTAGTCATTTCAATCTCTTCATGACTCTTTAAACAAGAAAAAGATCATCGAGCACTTGTCCTTTCACTCTCGTTTCAAATTTAAAGTGACTAGAGTCATCTTTTATCTGTGTCTCGACTGTTAAAACATGAAACATCAAATTTTGGTTTCAGTGTCATAAAATAAATCACATATGATAACACGCCTATTTAAAGTTTGTTATTTGGCCTGTTTGTTTTCCTTAAGTTATTGATCTTGGAATATTCGATTGGTCCTCTTTTTTCTTTCCTGGTCTGATATACAGTCAAAGTGGCGGAACCTCTAGTTTCGTCATCCTCACTGCCTCCTAGTGGTGGTTCCTTTTCAGATGTTTCTTTTGAAACCCCTCGGTCCACCAGGTATGCTAAGTTTTTGCAGCCTATCCTCCCATCTATTCAACCTCTTGCTACTCGATCTCCGCCTAACGAGCCAATTGAGTTCAATTGGCCTCCTTCGGGTGCTTCGTCTGGTTTTGGAGAAGAAAGAGATTTTCCTCCTCTTACGTCGGGATCCCCATTTATTGTTACTGCGATACCTCCTAGTCCCCGTAGCCTTTTTGAAGATCTTATGGCGGACTCAGATATGGATTCTTCGAGTCCAGTTGGTAGTGGAGAAATGCCCATTTCTTCAGATGAATATCATCTTTTTCCCAAAGATCTTCCTCATGTCTCTATCCAATATTCTCCATCATCGGTGTCACTTCCTCTTGGATATAGGTCATTGAGTCAGATTATGTCTGGTGTTGCTTCCATTACACAATCCAACACAGGGTCTCCTTCTAGGAGTTCAGTACTACCTTTGTTAGGATTGTCACCTTTGGCATCAGATCCGTCGATTACTGTTACATCTGTCCTAGTTCAACCTACTGTCTATGTGGCTTCGTTTACACCATTTGTTGCATCTCAGTCATCTGGATCTTTGCAGACACGTAGGTCTATTAATCCCGACTCGGAAAAATCATAGTCCCATGCCGTTGACCCCGATCGCTTTGGTTTCTACTTATGAATTTGATGAGAATATGTTGGATATTCACCAACGTTATGCTCCTTCGGCGGAAGCCTAACCTACTTCTAGTGTTTTTTCGACTACCCCCGTGATTCCAGGTGGTCTTAATTTTGAGGAGTATATGTTAGTTGTCTAACAGTAGAATCCTCACGGTTCTCAGTAGCCTCGTGCTACTAGAAACCCTATTTTTCATCATTATGATGTTGTTGGTAATCCTGTCTATTCATTTCCATATCATCATGATGAGCATGATAATCCTGTCTATTTGCCTCCTACTGATCCTCATCAGACTGTTTCTCAATTTAGACCTACTCTACCTGTGCAACCCTCTAGCTTGCAAGGAAAACCCTTTGTGGGACAACATTTAGCTCAACAGGGCCCTGCCTTTGGTCCACAGGGACAACCATACATTCCACAAGGCCAAAATTTACAAGGAAAACCTTTGGTCCCACATGGACAACCCTCCTGTCTCTTGTGTCAATCTGTGAATCAACCCAGATCATCTTTTGGTCCTGGGGGGTAAGTTTATCCACCATAGGGACAACCTGTTGCACCTCAATCACAACCGCACGTTCAGTATGGCCCAAATACTATGCAACCATGACAACCCTATGGTCCTTCTCCGGGTCAACCTGGTTATCAGGGACAACTTGGTCTGTCGCAACCATCAGGCCAACCTTTCCCACAAGGTCAACCTGGTGGCCCTCAACAACCATTTCAACAGCCGGTTCAACCAGCTCAGTAGCCATTGAAACCTGCCCACTAGAAGATTCCTTTGTTTCCGCGGCTGGTTCTACCTATTTACCCTACTCAACAGCTTTCTCAACCTACTCCACAAGGTCAACCTGCTCAACGGCGGGGCACTTAATACCCTCAAGTTTCATATCAACCAGTATATAGTGCACCCCAGATTCCTTACCCTCGGAATCAATCTGTGTATCAGCAACCTCAAAATCACGCTTACATTCCTCAGCAAAATCCTTATGCTATCCAACAAGGGCCTCAATGGTCTACTTTGACTCAATATCCTGGTCCTCAACCCCAGTATCAACCGAATTATCCTACTTCTAATCCCTATGATCCGAATCTTTCAGGACAAAATGTATGGGGACATAATCCAGTTCGACCTAGGTGGAATGTGCATACCGGTCCATATCAAAGACCTCCAATGACTTTCAATACCCAATTACCATTTCTTGCTACATTATAATTACCGGATGTATCAAAATTGATGAATGATCCTATTCTTCATAACCCGTATTGGCCTCCGGTTCCTACCGAGATTCCTGGTGATTGTCCTAAATTTGAGGGTAAACCTGGAGAAGACCCCCAAATGCATGTTATGAATTACCAGTACTTGTGGTGTTCTTCTAACTCTTGAGTTAACGATTCTATTCGGCTTCGTCTTTTCCAGCGAACTCTTACTGGTGCCGCTGCAAAGTGGTACATTGAGCTATCTAGCAGAGTCTTTCAAGATTTCAATTATTTGGCCATGGCATTCCTCACATGTTTTCAGTTACCGATCCACTATGAGGCTGGGACACATCTCCTCACTTCATTGAAACAGGACCGAGCTACTCATATCTCGGATCATATTCATGAGTGGTGGCGTCGTCATCGCATGATCAAATTTAAATTCCGGATCAACTTCTAACTCATTGGTTCACTACCTACTTTGTTAATCGGATTTCAAAGGACATAGCTATGGGGGCATGTGTAACTGAGGAACAAGCCATTGCTTATGCCCAATACCTTGATCTTGTGTATTCTCAATCTAGTGCGTTATATGATATCTTGCCTGATGCTCCTCAACCTGGAACTTCTAAACCACCAGCGACTCCATCCGTTGATGGTATTATTGGTTTCGTATCTCAGACTTCTCAGAAGTCTTCTTCATCCAACTCTGGGACGTAGAATTCTACTTCTTCCAATAATTTAGCTTCTCAGTCAACTTCGAATTCTGGCAAACCTGTCGAAGTGAATGTTGTTCAGGAAAATCCCACAGATACCTCTTCTAAAGGTAAGAAGAAGGGTAAAGGTAAGGCCAAAGCTGATACCCCAAAATAGGATTCTCTGAAGCCTTGTTCTGCTGATAGTTCTCAATGAAAACTGAAGTATCCTTGTTTAATTTTTTATGAAGAGCACTTCACCAAAGACTGTCCTCGACGGTCTGAGGTGAGCCGCTTGCTCAAAGGCACTCAAGGAGCTTCGGTAGTTCTTAAAGAACCTTTTCCTCACCAAAACCAGATGGTAGAGTAACCTCACTCCTCTACCTTGTCTATTTCTCAGGTGTTTGTGATGAATGGTTCTGCACCCATTTCCATTGCTACTCGATCAAAAGATTACTCTGGCTCGCATCAGGTAGTGGGGAAGGATATTGTTGATGGTCCTCCTCTTCCACCTGTTTGCAGTCCTCTTGAGATTGAATGACCTAGTACTGAATCCGTTGTATGGTGACCTTCCATATATGTACTCCGTAAGTCCTCGTAAAATCCTAATGTCTGTGTGTAATGTTCCTTTTTCAGAACTACTCATAAATCATGCATGAAAAACACATTTCTAGCAACATATACAATAAAAAAGTGAAATCATCACTTGGATCCCATGGATACATCTATGTAGCATGTAAATACAAGAAGAGATAAAAAATAAATGGAACTAGGTGGTTTAAATAGACCTTCCACATTAGTGTAGCTGAACATGGTGAAAAACCCCAAGACTGCAAAATGCCGGAGCAGCTGTTCAAGGGAATGCGCAGTATAAGAGAGGGTTTACACATAAAAAGAAAGGAGAATCATATATCTACTCATATATTGATAAATAATGCTGAAGTACAAAGATCTAATCTCCTATACAAAATGCAAGATAACCCGTCAAGGGTTTCTTGTCAAACACTCTATATATAAAATGTGATATTCAGGAAATGACTTAATAATCACGGAAACATTGTAGTACATGAGTGAAAAAGGCTGAAATATTTCTGATATGATGTAGAACCCTCAAGGGCTTCCTCCAATGAAAGGGTGAACCTCTCAATCACAAGGAAACACTGCAACTGAGCCACCAAACCATGCAATAAACACTGCCTCCAAAATAACACACTCCCTAGAAGAAACAACGCTGGGAGGGTATGAGAAATGTGTGGTATGATACCAAAGATCTGAAATATTCTCTGGAGCTCTCCAAACATATCTCTCAAGTGAAGGAAAGCTTCCTCTAATGAGAAACTAGCTCAGAAGCCGGGATTCCAATCCCTTCCACTGCTGCACCCATCAACACTACACAATCTCTGGTAAAGTTGTGCTGATGAATATGGATGAAGCTTGGCTTGAAAACCTGATGTGGAATGATGAATAAAGACTCTCCAAATGAGCTCCTCAAAGGAAATAGGTGGGATTCCCGCCCGGGAACACCCAGTGCTAAACAACACTGCAGCTTTGCTAAGTAGCAAAGCAGCAACAATTCTTAGCAGACAGGAATTATAATTCTACAACATGAAAAATAATGCTGCCATCCTCTTCCTTAAATAAGAAATTAGTTTTATTTCCCTTGGCCCCACTCACTTAGGTTACTTCTAACCCAAGTTACATCTCCCTCCAAAATTGCATTATTCATCCTTGGATTCCTCCTCCACTAAAACTGCGTTGTTGACTTAGTCAAAGCAGCTTCATTTTAACCCTGTTCATACATGGAGGTGTTTTATTAGGCTTGAAAGAGTGTCCCCTTTCACAATTGGAGTATTTTATTCCTCCTTAGGATACTTATGGGCTTTTCTACCCATTTATTTACCGGCTATAGCTGCTGCTAACTCTAATGTTCCATTTAGCTTGGAGGCTAAAATTTTGGAACATTGCAATCCTCCCATCCAAAATATTTTCTTGTCCTCAAGAAAATGCATAAGGAGAAAAAAATTTCTCCCGTCTTCCTCAGGTGGCCTCCATCAATAGCCTCCATCACTGCATCAAGAGAATCTGCAAATAAACTGTCATCCAATGCTTCCTCCCAAGTGTGCAAAACCAAAGTTTCTACATCAATCAAAGGTGGAAAGTGTGAATGGAAACATGCTAGCTGTCTCATGGCCTCTGTTGTACCTCGAGAAACAATTCCTTTCTGTGTAAAGGAATCTGTGCTCAAGACATTATCTGATTATGTCACAAATAAATATATATCTGTCTCTGTTTTACAAACCCTTAAACATTAATTATAGAACCCTCAAATATTAAATCCACGCATGTTTTGCAATGCCACATTCCACTTATGATGAAGTGAATGAACGGAGGAAAAAGAGAGAAGAGGATTTCAATTTGATATGTTTTTTAAAACAGAATATATCATTATAAAACCATGAAGAAATAAGTAAAGATGAAGTTAAAACAGAGGAGCGCACATTAAGGTTTGTCTAACTCTTAAATACATATGTATAAAGAGACCCGCAGCTCAAATTACTCTATGTTATTCACAGATATGAAAACATAATGTAAACTAGATAACTTTTCAGCATAGACAGAATGATGGAAACTTGCATACTTCTTTCATTGATTTAGTATTCTCAAGTACAAAATTTGGCCTCCAGGTTAAAAAACTCGGAACCCTTGCTCCTCCCCTTCCCTCTTCTTTTATGTTTGCCATCTAATGTAGCTTCCTAACTGCTATCATCAGTTTTAAAACTGATTCTTGGGAGTCTTGAAATTAATTAGATTTACAATATGCCTGTTTTAATATTATATATATAATATATAATATAAAACCCAAAAATAGGATCCTACTCTATGGCACGTAAAAAGAACAATTGGTACATATTGGGTCCACCATTACACCCATATGTATTAATCGACAAAATCACCCATGGTTTTTGAAAACCAATAACCACCTACGGGGGCACTGAAAGCGGTCTTTTGAGAAATGGCTAAGTGATGCCGTAACGCATCATAGCTGTCGATTTTGTAAATAGTGGTTTGAACCAAACCATTTTGCGGGGGGTACTATCTCTCATAAATCTGTTTAATTTATGCTGTCGCAAGACCATTGGATCTGAGCTGGATGATCCAAATCGTCGATTCAACTGCAATACTATATGCCTTTACTTCCTTATGAAATTGTGAGCCACTAAACAAATCCCAAACATTTCTGAGCCATATCCTCACTCCGCCTGTAGATATTAGCACCTTGTCCTTTCACAGAACCACAGGGGTTCCTCGCGACCCAATTTATCCATTCCAACATGCTTAAAAGTGAAACATTGTGAGTCTTATGGACACATTCTGTGCAGAATCCTGAATGCCCTGCAATTGACCTCCACATTTTATTTGCAGAAACCAAATCAAAACCACCTTGGTGCCCAATTTCTTGATGGGAATCATCACAGGAGCAGAAATCCAAGGAATATACATGCTGGTTGCTAGATTTTTCCGTTTTCTGAAAGATCTCCCCAAGCCAGTTTGGCGCTATCCAATGTCATATATTAGCTTCAACTTTCGGGCATCGCAGGGCCAATACAAAATGACTTGATTGGATTATATTTCGAACCACAGATTGAAGGAATGCCCAAAATCAGTGGTGAATATATCTTAAAATCTGATTCAATTTTTGACAGCTAACAACACCAGGGCCGCTGCATTCATATAGGCTGAGCAGTGAGCAACAATAGGAGAATATGTGGAATATGATTCCAGCAAGTGAAATATGGTGAGCTAACTTTAAGATTATGATTCTCGAAGCTGTCATCTAATCTATATTGCCTTGTTCAAGTAACAACTCTAGTCTTTAGAGGGACAAGAATGCTTGATTTGATTTTGCGAGTTTCATGTATCTGATGATCGAGTAGTATATTCCTGAACCAATGCTCCGAATAATGATGGTTTTTCTAGCAGCTTAGATGGTTTGTCAAACTCCTTAGCAATTCCTGCATCAAAAACCAAAACTTTGTCACAGTCCATGACTGTGGGTATTCTGTGAGCAATGCTGATTATGGTGCAAGCAGTAAAGTCCTCATGTATTATCTTCTGGATCACACCGTCTGTTTGTGCATCTACTGATGCTGTTGCTTCATCTAGAAAGAAGATGCGGCTTCGTTTCAACATAATCCTACCTAAACAAAGAAGCTTCCTTTGCCCAACACTCCAGTTGTCTCCATTGTCAACCACGAGAGAGTACAATTTTTCAGTTTTTGAAGCAACAACATTGGCAAGCTGGCATCTTTCGAGGCTCTTCCAAATTTCATCATCAGTGTAATGCCCAAGAGGATCGATGTTACTTTTGACAGTTCCCTCGAAAAGAACAGGTTCTTGCGGTATGATGCCAAAACGAGGTCACAGATCATGAAGGCCCAAGTTGGCTATATCAACTTCATCGATGATTATTTTTCCTCCAGCGGGCTCAAGAAGCCTACAAAAAGCTTGAATCAGGGTTGATTTCCCACTTCCAGTACGACCTACTACACCAATCTTCTCCCCACCTTTAATATTCAGGCTGATGCCTTTCAGAACTAGAGGAGTGTTTGAGCGGTAGCGAACCTGTAACTCTCTTAACTCAATATTCCTATTATGGGGCCAGTTAGGAGATGGTAAACAATCTGGAATTGTCCACGCTGCTTCAGATGGGATAGTTGTAAATTGTCTGATTCTCTCAACGGAAACCATCTTATTCTCCATCAGGCAAGAGAACCAGACTACAAAGAATAACACTAAATTGAGGGACATGCCATATGACAAAGATAATCCCATGAGTTCCCCTGCAGCCTTTTCATTACGCTAATCAATTGAAGCAAAGAAAAACTTTGGATGACCACTTCATCTGACCATCTCTACTAATAAAATCTTTCTGTTCCTAGCGGCCTATGGTAAAAAGGTCATTGCCAAAGTCTAAACATTCACATCTGTCCTATGCTACTCCATTGTCATTCTTATGACACTGCAAAACATGTCCTCTGTTGTTAATGACCATTCCTAGTAACTGCTACAAGACTTAGTTGCAACTACAGCTAAAAGCCGAGAATCACGAACCAGACAGCAAAGGAAAAAATTCAATAGGGCAGCATAATTGTCAGTGATCAAAGTCAATATCATCTGCACCTTCTTCTCCATATGCTTTATTCAACATCGGCTCTCCCCTTGCTTGTGGTGACCGGAAATTCAATTTCCTCTTTTCCAAGAAAGAAGGCTCTGCATGGAAGGAGGCTGTACAATAGCATAATCAGAGTCAGATGAACACGGCTCCTCGATCACCTTGGAACTTGACTCTATATTTTCTTTATGATTAATGATCCAATTGTCCTCATCTCCATATTTTCTAAAATCCAAATAGAGAACTCCTTCAACACGATTAGCTGCAGCCAAAGTCTCATAGCTAAAGGCATTCCGAACACTAAATTCATCCTTATCCTCAAACTCATCCTCATCACATTCATCAACAAAATCATTATCAAACACATATTCACATCCATCACTCGCATCCTCTTCTCTACAAGCCTTCTTTGCTCTTCCTCCTCCTACATAATCTCTAAAAATATTAACTTTTCTCAGGCTTGCTTTGAGAGCAGAAAGCTCCTCCTTTTCTGACAACGGTTCGCCATCAAAGGGTGATGATGGTACAATAGTTCTATTAACTGGGTCCATTACTTCCTGGCCAGTTCGAAACTCCACACAATTGAGAGCAACCATAAGTGCTGCTTCAGGTGCCATGCCTCCAGTGAAGCAAGATACAGGAATCTTGGTAGTTTTGATTATATTCTCCATGGGCAATGCATGCTCCCCAAGGTTGAGGGAAGTTGTTCCTATAACAGATGGCTTGCTCTTTGATTCTTGAGTCAAACCCCCTGATTTTGCAAATTCAACGAGCAATCAAGGTAGAATTGCACTAAAAAGCAAAGTCTGCTGGTTAACACTCAACTGGGCAAGTATTTTTGCAATTGGTCTCGGCAAAATGATGCATGGGATGGCCAAGAGTTGCAATAATAACATCCAGACTTTTAGCTAGTCAAATTAGGCTACAACATCTGGCTCCAATTGGGGACAACACTTTGGTAGCAAAGTGATGAGAACTTGTAGATCAGTAGCCTTTATTGGGCATGGAGTCTAATCAGACTGAATTTTCTCTCAATCCAAAATCTCTGAAAATTTCAAAACTTCTCTGAAACTTCTCTTCTTCTAGGATCTTTATTCTTGAACTGAAAATGATAAACTAGGAACACTGCAACTGTGAATGCTCAACTTCTGAGCTTATTTATGTACAACTCCTATATATATAAGCATGGTTGAACTTAATCAAGTGAATTCAACCTTCCAATGGAACCAATCCAGCATCTGCTTGTTGGATTTAATACCTTCGTACTGCTAAAATTTAAAAATCAAAACAGGAATGTACCATGAAAATTTTTCATATACAAAACTTTGTACATACCCTTGCAAAAAGCTTGTTGCTGACCAAAGAAATTTTCCATATATTTAGCAACTGGATCATAGAACTCATGAAATAAAGTTTTGGCCACCTTCTCTTCTTGAACATTTTTCTGATGTAGACTTCTTTGAACATGGCAGCTTCTTTCATTGTTTGACTTTTCAACTAGAAATTGTGTGTGAGGAACTTTACTGCCATTTTTTGTAGGCAGGCATTCAAGCTAAAAATAAAAATCCAAGGTTTTCTCTCCATAATGCTGATGCTCTTCATATAACATCAATTCTTGACGAAAATTTTCTTCCTCCTGCAAACATGTCTGAGAAACTGCACTATTTTCCTCACTACTCACCAAATTATTGCAATGATCTTCCATGCTTTCATAGTGTAGTTCAGCTGTTGCAACTAAGTTTTGACTAGAATCTTCAAAATGATTAGATTCTTGTCTTTCAACAATATAGGAACCTTTTGACACTTTTTGGAAATCTTTATTCACCTCTGAACTTACATTCTCTTGTAAAGAAATTCCAATGTTTCCTTCACAAGCACTCTCATCTTTGACAAAACTTGGACTTTCTACATCGCAGGAAAATTTTTTACAAGCCCACGCATTATTCTCGATTTCTTGCGCATGGAGAAACATCAGCTTCAGAGTGCTAGGCTTTCTCTCCTTGAGATAAAAAGCCAAGGCAATAGAAAGAGCTTTCAAATAATAGACCATAGCTGCTGCTTCTGGAGGTCGAATTTCTTCTGGCATGCTGAAATAAATTTTTTGAAACCTCCTATTAAATTCAGAAATTGATTCATTGCTTTGCCTTCGGATTGAATATAATTCAAAAAGGTGCTCTTCATATGACTTATTCTCGCCCCAATATGTAAGAAATACATCTTGAATATCTTGCCAGGAATTAATTGAACCTGCTTCCAAACACTGGAACCATTGCTAAGCATCCTGCTTTAAAGAATGGAAAAACATCCTTAAAGCTACATCTTCATAAATAATTTGAAATTTTTCCAGAAAGTACTCAAATTCCAAGATATGTAATTTAGCTGAAATGTCCTTCTCCTTCCCGAAGAAACTTAGCAAGGACTTGAATCTGTTCGAAGAATATTGATGGAGAATAGCGGGCAGCTTCAGGGGTTTAAAAATTTCTCTATTTTTGAACTGAAAAGCAGTCAATTTCTTATGAGGCAAAATATTATCATCCAAAGATGATGAATCATCACCTTGATGCCCAGACTGTGATTGATTATCTTCAGGGATTGTAATACAACAATCATCCCTCCTTTCATATTTAGGAGAAACACTTGTGTCAAGATTTATAATACAAGCAGAATCATCTTTTTCCAATAATGAATTTACATTTTGGGCCTTATAATCTTCTGAGGAAATAAAGCAGGAAACAATCCTTTTAATATAAAAGGGAAAATAAACCACTAAACTGACAGTAAAAAATAGAACCTCCTTTAAAAAACGGAAATTCTGATACATGTTTTTTCCATGATACTTTCTCATCTTCTTGCTAGAAAAATTCTTCATCTAATGAAGCCTTCATCAGTGGAGTCGCCAGGTGAATAATAAACAACCAAACTTCTGATCTGAATCTTGTTCACCATCAAGAGTAATGTATTATGAAAACTTCTGCTGCAAGGTATATGACCTCGCATTTGGCTTTATGAAAATGAGAATTTTGTAAAGTAAACACAGTCGAGTACTTCCTCCTTGCTGAACAATCAGAGGAAAAAGAAAGAAAACCCAGGGAAATGAACTTCACCTCTTCGATCCCCGGCAACGACGACAATTAATGTTGTACCTCGAGAAACAATTCCTTGCAGTGTAAAGGAATCTGTGCTCAAGACATTATCTGATTATGTCACAAATAAATATGCATCTGTCTCTATTTTACAAACCCTTAAACATTAATTATAGAACCCTCAAATATTAAATCCACACATGTTTTGCAATGCCACCTTCCACTTATGCTGAAGTGAATGAACGGAGGAAAAAGAGAGAAGAGGATTTCAATTTGATATGTTGTTTAAAACAGAATCTATCATTATAAAACCCTGAAGAAATAAGTAAAGATGAAGTTAAAACAGAGGAGCGCACATTAAGGTTTGTCTAACTCTTAAATACATATGTATAAAGAGACCCGCAGCTCAAATTACTCTATTTTATTCACAGATATGAAAACATAATGTAAACTGGATAACTTTTCAGCATAGACAGAATGATGGAAACTTGCATACTTCTTTCATTGATTTAGTATTCTCAAGTACAAAATTTGGCCTCCAGGTTCAAAAACTCGGAACCCTTGCTCCTCCCCTTCCCTCTGCTTTTATGTCTGCCATCTAATGTAGCTTCCTAACTGCTATCATCAGTTTTAAAACTGATTCTTGGGAGTCTTGAAATTAATTAGATTTACAATATGCCTGTTTTAATATTATATATATAATATATAATATAAAACCCAAAAATAGGATTCTACTCTATGGCACGTAACAAGAATGATTGGTACATATTGGGTCCACCATTACACCCATATGTATTAATCGACAAAATCACCCATGGTTTTTGAAAACCAATAACCACCTACGGGGGCACTGAAAGCGGTCTCTTGAGAAATGGCTAAGTGATGCCGTAACGCATCATAGCCGTCGATTTTGTAAATAGTGGTTTGAACCAAACCATTTTGCGGGGGGTACTATCTCTCATAAAATCCATTTAATTTATGCTGCCGCAAGACCATTGGATCTGAGCTGGATGATACAAATCGTCGATTCAATTGAAATACTATATGCGTTTACTTCCTTATGCAATTGTGAGCCACTAAACAAATCCCGAACATTTCTGAGCCATATCCTCACTCCGCCTGTAGATCTTAGCACCTTGTCCTTTCACAGAACCACAGGGGTTCCTCGCGACCCAGTTTATCCATTCCAACATGCCTGAAAGCGAAACATTGTGAGTCTTATGGACACATTCTGTGCATAATCCTGAATGCCCTGCAATTGACCTCCACATTTTATTTGTAGAAACCAAATCGAAACCACCTTGGTGCCCAATTTCTTGATGGGAATCATCACAGGAGCAGAAATCTAGGGAATATACATGCTGGTTGCTAGATTTTTCCATTTTCTGAAAGATCTCCCCAAGCCAGTTTGGCGCTATCCAATGTCATATATTAGCTTCAACTTTCGGGCATCGCAAGGCCAATACAAAATGACTTGATTGGATTAGATTTCGAACCGCAGATTGAAGGAATGCCCAAAATCAGTGGTGAATATATCTTAAAATCTGATTCAATTTTTTACAGCTGACAACACCAGGGCCGTTGCATTGATATAGGTTGAGCAGTGAGAAACAATAGGAGAATATGCGGAATATGATTCCAGCAAGTGAAATATGGTGAGCTAAATTTAAGATTATGATTCTCCAAGCTGTCATCTAATCTATATTTCCTTGTTCAAGTAACAACTCCAGTCTTTAGAGGGACAATAATGCTTGATTTGATTTTGCGAGTTCCATGTATCTGATGTTCGAGTAGCATATTCCTAAACCAATGCTCCGAATAATGATGGTTGTTCTAGCAGCTTAGATGGTTTTTCAAACTCCTTAGCAATTCCTGCATCAACAACCAAAACTTTGTCACAGTCCATGACTGTGGGTATTCTGTGAGCAATGCTGATGGTGCAAGCAGTAAAGTCCTCATGTATTATCTTCTGGATCACACCGTTTGTTTGTGCATCTACTGATGCTATTGCTTCATCTAGAAAGAAGATGCAGATTCGTTTCAACATAATCCTACCCAAACACTCCAGTTGTCTCCATTGTCGACCACGAGAGAGTCCAATTTTTCAGTTTTTGAAGTAATAACATTGGCAAGCTGGCATCTTTCGAGGCTCTTACAAATTTCATCATCAATGTAATGCCCAAGAGGATCGATGTTACTTCTGACAGTTCCCTCGAAAAGAACAGGTTCTTATGGTATGATGCCAAAACGAGGTCGCAGATCATGAAGGCCCAAGTTGGCTATATCAACTTCATCGATGATTATTTTTCCTCTAGCGGGCTCAAGAAGCCTACACAAAGCTTGAATCAGGGTTGATTTCCCACTTCCAGTACAACCTACTACACCAATCTTCTCCCCATCTTTAATATTCAGGCTGATGCCTTTCAGAACTAGAGGAGTGTTTGAGCGGTAGCGAACCTGTAACTCTCTTAACTCAATATTCCCATTATGGGGCCAGTTAGGAGATGGAAAACAATCTGGAATTGTCCACGCTGCTTCAGATGGGATAGTTGTAAATTGTCTGATTCTCTCAACGGAAACCATCTTATTCTCCATCAGGCAAGAGAACCAGACTACAAAGAATAACACTGAATTGAGGGACAGGCCATATGACAAAGATAATCCCATGAGTTCCCCTACAGCCTTTTCATTATGCTAATCAATTGAAGCAAAGAAAAAATTGGGATGACCACTTCATCTGACCATCTCTACTAATAAAATCTTTCTATTCCCAGCTGCCTATGGTAAAAAGGTCATCGCCAAAGTCTAAACATTCACATCTCTCCTACGCTACTCCATTGTCATTCTTATGACACTGCAAAACATATCCTCTGTTGTTAATGACCATTCCTGGAAACTGCTACAAGACTTAGTTGCAACTACAGCTAAAAGCCGGGAATCACGAACTAGAGAGCAAAGGAAAAAATTCAATAGGGCAGCATAATTGTCGGCGATCAAAGTCAATATCATCTGCACCTTCTTCTCCATATGCTTTATT
Organism: Pinus albicaulis; assembly: GCA_034641835.2. Taxonomy (NCBI): domain Eukaryota; kingdom Viridiplantae; phylum Streptophyta; class Pinopsida; order Pinales; family Pinaceae; genus Pinus; species Pinus albicaulis. The sequence goes on from CM076574.1 coordinate 859,805,799, forward strand.
CAACAGCGGCTCTCCCCTTGCTCGTGGTGACCGGAAATTCAATTTCCTCTTTTCCAAGAAAGAAGGCTCCGCATGGAAGGAGGCTATACAATAGCATAATCAGAGTCAGATGAACACGGCTCCTCGATCACCTTGGAACTTGACTCTATATTTTCTTTATGATTAATGATCCAATTGTCCTCATCTCCATCTTTTCTAAAATCCAAATAGAGAACTCCTTCAACACGATTAGCTACAGCCAAAGTCTCATTTCTAAAGGCATTCCGAACACTAAATTCATCCTTATCCTCAGACTCATCCTCATCACATTCATCAATAGAATCATTATCAAACACATATTCACATCCATCACTCGCATCCTCTTCTCTACAAGCCTTCTTTGCTCTTCCTCCTCCTACATAATCTCTAAAAATATTAACTTTTCTCAGGCCTGCTTTGAGAGCAGAAAGCTCCTCCTTTTCTGACAACGGTTCGCCATCAAAGGGTGATGATGGTACAATAGTTATATTAAATGGGTCCATTACTTCCTGGCCAGTTCGAAACTCCAGACAATTGAGAGCAACCATAAGTGCTGCTTCAGGTGCCATGCCTCCAGTGAAGCAAGATACAGGAATCTTGGTAGTTTTGATTATATTCTCCATGGGAAATGCATGCTCCCCAAGGTTGAGGGAAGCTGTTCCTATAAAAGATGTCTTGCTCTTTGATTCTTGAGTCAAACCCCCTACTTTTTCAAATTCAACGAGCAATCGAGGTAGAATTTCACTAAAAAGAAAAGTCTGCTGGTTAACACTCAACTGGGCAAGTATTTTTGCAATTGGTCTCGGCAAATGATGCATGGGATGGCCAGGAGTTGAAATAATAACATCTAGACTTGTAACTAGTCAAATTAGGCTACAACAGCCTCCACAAAGTAGGAGTGATGATCAACATGGTGAATGAGTGCCTCCCTCACCCATGCAATCATCCAAATGAAGTGGGTCACCCTCCAACATGGTAACTCATGAAAAGTCTCTTACACCTTGTGCTCCTGAAATATAGGTGGGCTGAATAAGTGAACCTGATAGGCAAGAGGGCCTATCCCATGCTTTCCTCATCTCCACTCATGATATGTGTAGAGGGTATGCTGATCTTGGGCTAAAACATGATTTCCCTTCAATGGCAAGAAGAAGATTGAGCCTCAAAAGATTCTTCCTCCAAAATCATAAGACATGTCAATCCAAACCATTCCATCCAAGATGAATGGCATATCATCACCATTTGGCCTCCAAATCAGAAAATTTCTGAAAGTCAGGTGCAATTTTGGATGGTACCAAGGGTTCTCCAAGTGGATATCACGCAGTCTCCCCAACTGCTGCTTGAGAATGTCATGTGGCAAGTGCTCCTGCAACAAGTTACAAGCTGGATATGTATGTTATCCCAACATAGGAAAGTAAGCATCAATGTCTATCAGCTGTACATAGATAGAATAACAATACACTTGCACAAATTCATGTATATATGGGATACTATCATCATAAACATTGGCCCTAAAGTGACCATGAAACCCAAAAATATTCTTACTCTTTTGAGGAGCAATGCACTGTGCAAACATGGTGAGAAAGTACAAATACTCAATACAGTAATCAACAAGTACATAAATTCATTCTCTACCATACATAGTGAGTGGGATGAAAGTGAGATCCTCCAATAAGTCCTCCCATGAGAATCTACTCATAAAAATCTGCAAGAAGAAGGGATACCTCCTCCCCTTGGAATATCTCATCCATAAGAACATGCTCCTATGTGACAGCGATGTAGGCCTTTGTAATAAGGCTCCATGACTTCTCCCTTTGACATCCCACATGCCAAAGCCATCCACCATCACGCTGCTATGTGAGAAGATAATCTTCCGACATGGAAGTCTCTCATGATCCTTCAATGCTAAAGGGTAGCCTCCTTGCACCATGAATGTTCCTTCCTTATTTATGGAAATATCATGAAAAGTATGGGAAGAATTTTGCCCATACTCTCCTAAGTGAAACCATAGCAACAAAATTTTTTGTTGATGTCTCATCTCTCCCTCATACAAGCCATAGAGTAAGGTCATGAAGGTCAACTTGTATGATGCCCCATACCAACAAGTCTTCTGTTGCTCTATCATATGGGTGCCATGCCATCCAATTGGTTCCTCTCTCCATACAAAGCTTCCCTTGAACAAAAACACATCAAAAATACATGGAAGCAATATGCAATAAGAACAAGTTGCCAAATGACAACTAGAGAGTGAATCATGGTCCCTCTCATGGAACCAGCGCAGTGCATCCTTGGCCTGCATCAAAATAAGAAATAACAAGTGCTTTTCTAGCCACTTGTTTGCTGCCATAGTCATCTCATAAGATGAAAACATGAAGTCACAATATGGTGTCATTGGTGCACACCGAGAGACATATGGTTTCCCCCACAGCTCATCAAAAGGATAACCAATATCAATTCTACAAGTAGCTGCAAGTACATCATAATATAATATGCAAGAAGAAATTTTTCCTCTTGTTATATCATGCTGCTCAAATAATGAAAATAAGTAAAAAACAAAATATGAAATGATACCTTCCCCATCATGCACTTGAGGTCTTGAGCTGAAATAGCTCAACTGGAAATTCTCCCTCACTCCCAATGAGTAGGAAGGTGGCTGTGACATCCTCTCTTTCACCATCCGGGCTATGCCTCTCTCCATATGCTGATATATGTCATGCTGTATGCCCTCCCAAATGAACTCTTCCATCAACTGGAAATATGCATCAAATTGCATCGAAGAGAAGTCCTCATGTGCTACATGTAGTAGCTTCTCCTTGAGACTAGAAGATCTATTCAAAAAGATCTTGCCATAGGAATAGATGACCACATCATCCACCATGTATCTATCATCTCCATCCGGGTCATCAAGAATCATGCATGCACCAAGATCCTTGGAGTACTCTACCAAAAGCTGAGATCTCCAATAAGGATCAATCCTCCTCAAAGAAAGCACTGGTGATCTGTCATGTGAAGCTCTCCTCAAGTTGCTGCCTACTACTTTGACATCCCCCATGCCAAATTTCTCCTCCAAACTCTTCACCTCTCCAAAATCTAAGAGTGGTGAACCCAAAGACAAGATATCTTTCATCAACTGAAGATCAGGTGGCCTCCCGGGTGGAATTCCTCCATGTAGTGAGACATCAATGTCAAGAGTAGACTGCTCATGTGGTTAGGCAACCTTGCCCTTGCTCTCACAGCGCAATACATTCTGCCTCTTTCTTGTGCTGGCTCTCTGAAATAGAGAAGGGTGTGTACCTCTCATCAAATGATGTTGCTCTTCCTCCCTTCCTCCTCCTTCCAGCTGCAATGCTGCACAATCATGTTGCTCACTGATTGTGCTTGGACCTCCATGTATGATATCCTGGGGAAATTCTTGCAAAAGCACAAGAATCCCTCCTGTTGGAGCATGTTCTCCTCCCTCCTCTGCATGAGGCACTAGATGTGCTCTAGATGTGACAGTGTTGTTTCCCTCATCTCTCTCAATGTGTGTGGGCAACATCTCAACAGTTGGATCCTCTTGTGAAAAAGAGATCCTTATGCCCTCTTGTTCAAGAATATGAACTAGAGGTTTTGCTTCCAGCAATGTGTAATGCAAGACATCAACTCTTCTCATGGTTTTCTAAAATGGAGTTTCCTCCATCACATGCAAGGGTTTTGTTTTCTCCAGATTTCCTTGCTCATGTGTCTTAGGAAGTTTTTTACCAAACCTCTCCATCAATGTTTTTATGAATCTTGCATATGATAAAGTATTGGCATTCTTTAAGGAATAAGATTTAAAAATCCACCATTCATGAGCCTTACCTCTGAAATGCAGCGCTGCAACTCTGATAGCTTCATCTCCAGAGATATGGTGTAGTTGCAAATAAAATTTTAGCTCCTTCACCCAAGCTCCTACTGAACATGTAGGTGATCCAGAAAAAGTAGATAGAAGAAATCTATCTGCATATTGTTGCTGGCTCTTCTCCATCTGAATCTTGCAAAACTCTTGGAAATTAGTATGATCTCTAAACCTCTCAATTTGAGATTCATACTCCTGCAAAAAATCACTAAGAGTTGTTCTCTTAGGTATTCTTCCTCATCCCATCCATATTAGGATAGCTCTGGGCATTTGACTGCATTTTTCATCATGGAGTGCAGCTGCATGCTCACACTCACCATGTGAAAATCTAGATTCAGCTCTAGAATTAACCTCCTTTGGAGATTTCATCTCCAATATTATTTTCTTCAGATCTCCTTGAAAGCTCTTCATAGATTTTGGAAGAAGATTTGTGAGCTTTTCATCCTTTCTCTCTGCACATACTGAAGCTTTTTGGCTTCTATCCATCTCTCCTTCTTCTGATAGCTAGATCTCACAGGCTGTGACAGAGATCATGCTTTGATACCACTGTAATGTTCCTTTTTCATAACTGCTCATAAATCATGAATAAAAAACGAATTTCCAGCAAAATATACAATAAAACAGTGAAATCATCACTTGGATCCCATGGATACATCTATGTAGCATGTAAATACAAGAAGATATCAAAAATAAATGGAACTAGGTGGGTTAAACAGACCTCCCACACTAGTGTAGCTGAACATGGTGAAAAAACCGAAGACTGCAAAATGTCAAGGGACTGCACAGTCTAAGAGAGGGTTTACACATAAAATGATAGGAGAATCATAGATATACTCATATATTGATAAATAATTCTTAAGTACAAAGATCTAATCTCCTATACAAAATGCAAGATAACCCGACAAGGGTTTCTTGTCAAACACTCTATATATAAAATGTGATATTCAGGAAATGACTGAATAATCACTGCAAAACTATAGTACATGAGTGAAAAAGGTTGAAAGATATCTGATCTGATGTAGAACCCTCAAGGGCTTCCTCCCATGAAAGGGTGAACCTCTCAATCACAAGGAAACACTGCAACGGAGCCACCAAACCATGCAATGAACATTGCCTCAAAATAACGCACTCCCTAGCAGAAACAACACTGGGAGGGTATGAGAAATGTGTGGTCTAATACCACAGATCTGAAATATGCTCTGGAGCTCTCCAAACAGATCTCTCAAGTGAAGGAACGATTTCTCCAATGAGAAACTAGCTCAGAAGCCAGGATTCCAATCCCTTCCACTACTGCACCCAACAACACTACACAATCTCCAGTAAAGTTGTGCTGATGAAGATGGATGAAGCTTGGCCTGAAAACCTAATGTGGAATGATGAATACAAAATCTCCCAATGAGCTCCTCAAAGGAAAGAGGTGGGATTCCCACCCGGGAACACCCAGTGCTAAACAACACTGCAGCTTTGCTAAGCAACAAAGCAGCAACAATTCTTGGCAGACAAGAATTATAATTCTACAACATGAACAATAATGCTGCCATCCTCTTCCTTATATAAGAAATGAGTTTGCTTGCCCTTGGCCCCACTCACTTAGGTTCCTTCTAACCCAAGTCACATCTCCCTCCAAAATTGCGTTATTCATCCTTGGATTCCTCCTCCACTAAAACTGCACTGTTGACTTAGTCAAAGCGGCTTCATTTTAACCCTATTCATACATGGAGGTGTTTTATTAGGCTTGAAAGAGTGTCCCCTTTCAAAATTGAAGTATTTTATTCCTCCTTAGGAGACTTATGGGCTTTTCTACCCATTTATTTACCGGCTACAGCTGTTGCTAACTCTAATGTTCCATTTAGCTTGGAGGCTAAAATTTTGGAACATTACACCGTGCTGCTCGGCATTACAGTATTGTTGAGGATTTGGCTCAAGTGCCATCTGCAATGTCTGCATTTGAAGTACTTCAGAGTTTTCCGTCGCAACGGAAGGCTTTTATATCTGCAATAGGTGGGGTTAATCCTGCTGATACTAGTCTTCTCGCTTTCGATTTATAGAATTTCGTCCTGCGACTCCCACACCAAATTGCTCTCATCATCCAAGTTGGTATTAATGGTTTGAATTTTCACCGGGCAGTTGTGGATGAGGGTGCATCTACCTGTGTTATGTCATCTACTTTTTGGAAAGCCATTGATTCTCCAGCTCTTATTTCTTCACCCAATGCCCTTGAAGCATTTGATGGAAGGTAATCTAAACCTCTTGGCATTCTCGCTATTTTTCCGATTACATTGGAATGGAATACCATCAATGTCGAGGTCGAAGTCATTGATGCTAAGCTCAATTACAATCTTCTCCTCGGATGCAGTTGGACTCGCACTATGTTGTGCATTCCGTCCACTCTCTTTCGTGTTTTGAAATTCCCGCACGAAGGAAAGATTATTAATGTCGATCAATTGTCTTTATTCACTTCTTCTTTCAAGAACAATGTTCCATATGTAGATAAGATTCCTACTCCTTACGATAGTGTAGGATCAGGCCTTTTCAAGGATCCTGCCCTCATGGGTATTTTTCCATTTCCACCACCAAATACTATTCAAATCAATATGATTTCTCGCACCGATGACCCTTGGGTTATCCCTTCTCCTGAATAGATCAATTCTTTTGGAGATTCGATGCCATTGAGTCCGATTGAAATTAATTATTGTGAACTCAAAGCTGCGTCAGAAACTCTTTCCTCTGATTCTGCTCGATCGAGTGTGACTCTTGACATTTATTCTCAATCCCCTTGGCTTGGTGATTCTGATTCACTTGATCCTTTGAAGGAAGTGTTTCCTTCTGATGAGGCTATCATGGAGACCATGTCTCTTGAGGATCTCCCATGGGATGATGGGCATCATCGTTTCTAGTTTCAGCCACATCTAGGGGCCATGTCGACATGTCTTGAGCGTTTTGCTTCTCAAGTTCCCTCTCCTCTGCTTCAAACACCTATTCAGATACATGAAGTTTTTTCGGAAGATAACTTGAGTAAAATTACCCACATGATGCCTATTGAGATTCCGTTAAACTGGGAATCGTCGAGAACATCCATATTGGGGTCAATTATTCTTCTGATGAAGTAAAATTTTATACTAGCCTTTTTCGCGAATTTTGTGATGTCTTTGCATGGCACTATGAGGAAATTCCTGGCATTGATCCTAGCATCATGGTAAATGAGATTCCTACCTACCCCGATTCAAAACATGTTCGTCAGCATCTTCACCCGATGCATCTTAGGAAAGCTGCTGCCATTAAGGCCGAAGTAGAAAAGCTTCTCAAAGCTAGTTTCATTTATTTGATTCCATTGACAGAATGGGTTTCTAATATTGTTCCTATAGATAAGAAACATGGCACTATTTGGGTTTGTGTTGACTATCATGATATCAATCGAGCTTGTCCCAAGGATAATTATCCTACTCCCTTCATCGATCAAATCATTGACGACTGTGCCAGGAGCGAGATTTTTTCCCTTATGGACAGTTTTTCTGTTTATACTCAAATTAACATTCTCTCGACTGATCAACACAAAATCGCCTTCATCTGTCCTTGGGGTACCTTTTCATATAAGAAGCTTCCTTTTGGTTTAAAGAATGCTGGGGCCACTTTTCAGCGCGCGATGTCTTATGCCTTTCATGATATTCGCCACATCGTTCAGCCTTATCTGGATGACCTTCCTGCTCATTCAGCTAAGCATAGAGACCATCCTGACCATCTTTGTTAGATTTTTCTTTGTTGTAGAAACTATAACATTCGGCTTAATCCGCACAAGTGTGTCTTCTGCATTTATTCTGGTAGACTCTTAGGGTTTATCGTGTCCAAAGACGGAATTTGCCTTGATCCGCTCAAAGTTGAGGCTATTATCAATCTCCCCTCTCCTTTTTCACTGCATCAGTTGCAGAGTTTACAAGGGAAAGCTAAATTTTTACGCCGTTTTATACCTAACTATGCTGAAGTAGCTAAAGGATATACACAATTGTTGAAGTAGGGAATTCCTATTTGTTGGGATGAAATCACTCATAAATCTTTTGATGCGTTAAAAACATTGCTTGTCAATGCTACTCTTCTCTGCCCTCCAAATTATCATCGTGATTTTTCCCTTTACTTAGCTGCCACTTTCAGCACGATTGCCATGGTTTTGGTACAAGATGATGATGATGGTCATGAACATGTTATTTATTACTTTTATTGTAACCTTCTTGACCCCGAAATACGTTATGTTCATGTTGAGAAGTTAGCATTGGTTGTCGTTCAAGTCGTTCAATGTTTTCATCGTTATATCCTTTTACACACAGTGACGTTGATTTCTGATTGCAACCCCATGACCTACATATTGTCTCGACAATTTCTAGGGGGAAATACCCAAAGTGGATTTTTATCCTCCAAGAGTTTGATTTGGAATTTACTACTACCTAATCTAAGAAATCATTAGTCTTTGCTGATTTACTCTGTTCTCTCCCTTCTGAATATGCTCCTTCTCGTTTTGAGGAATCATTTCCAGACGATTTGCCTTTCTTGATTAGCACCCTCAATCCATGGTACAGTGATATCATCGTCTATCTCCAGACTTCATCTTTTAGATCTGAGTTGAAAAAGGATGCCCGCCGACGCATCCGCCATCAATCACAACCCTATCGTATAGTTGGAGATATTCTCTATCGTATTAGAGTCGATTCTATACTCCGACGGTGTTTGACCCTCGAGGAGGCTGAGAAAGCCTCAAATGATTATCACAGTGGTGCCTGTGGTGGTCACATGTCTAGTTATGCTACTGCACAGAAGATTCTTCATGCTGGTTATTTCTGGCCTTCGATTTTCAAAGACTGCATTGTCGCGGTTTGTAAATGCCATGATTGCCAGATTTATCAAAGCAAGATGCATGCGCTACCCGTTCGTCTTCATCCTATTATTACCGTTGGTCCCTTTGTGAAGTGGGGCATTGATTTTATGACGTGTAACCCTCACTCGGTCGAGAGGCATGCTTATATTATCGTAGCCGTGGACTACTTCACCAAATGGGCCGAAGCAATGCCTACACTTGCCGCCGATGGTAAAACAACTACCCAGTTCATATTCAATCATATTATTGCTAGGTTTGGTGTCCCTCAAGCCATCATTACCGACCATGGTTCCCATTTTTGACATTATATGGTGGCAGAGTTGACTTCTAAGTTGGGTCTGCGTCACGATAGCTTAATGTCGTACTACCCTCAAGCCAATGGTCAGGTTGAAGCTGTGAACAAAGTTCTTGTCACCATGCTTCAACATATGATTTGGATCCACAGATCCAATTGGAATCTTGTGTTATTTTAATATCTTTGGGCGTATCTAACCTCAGTTAAGAACACAACCGAGTTCACTCCTTTCCAGTTGGTTTATGGCCTGGAAGCTACTCTCCTGATTGAATGTGAAATCCCTTTGCTCAAGTTGGTTGTTGAATTACTGCCTAATACTACGCCAGAGGAAGAGCATCTCCTTTATTTAGAAAGGCTGGATGAAACCCGCTGCTTTGCTGCTCTCATTATTGAAGCACAGAAAAAGCAGGTCAAGGCTCATTTTGACCAATCAGTTTCCCCTCATTCTTTCGTTGAAGGAGATCTCGTCCTCCTATATGACCAAGCTCATGATAACCTGGGGGCAAGAAAATTTAAACCTATGTGGCATGGGCCCTACATCATTAAACATGTATTGAATAATGGGGCCTATGAGCTAATTGATTATGAAGGTCATCTTCTTGAACAACCCAGAAATGGGTTGTATCTCAAAAAATATTATGCATGAGTCATCCATGCGTAATAGGTGTACATAGGTGTTGTTTTCATTTTTGTACATGTTTTTGGTGTGCTTTGTGAGCGTTTTTCTTCTTATTGGGTCTTTCTTGTTGTGCAGATGTCTATTACCCCTTATGTCAGTTTCGATGATGGTGCTTCTCGCAGTACCAAGAATTTGTCTTCAGCAGCCTGGGTAATCTATGATCCTACTGGTGAGTTGATAGATATGCAAGGTATCTGTCTAGGACAAACTACAAACAATGTTGCTGAATATAGCGCAGTCATTGAGCTATTAACCGAAGAAATTAACCTCAGCATACGTGCATTTCTTGTAAATCTAGATTCACAGCTTGTCGTTCTACAACTCAATAGTCATTATTCAGTTAGAAATCTGCACATTCTAATATTGTATTTACGTATTCGTTTGTTGGAAAGACATTTTGATTTTATTACATATCAACATATTCCTAGACGAATGAACACATTAAATGATACAATGGCTAACATTGTATTAGATAGACATTTGCATAATTTGTAAAAAGCATCATCATATGTAAAAGATCCATGTAGAAAAATAGATGTATATATGTATATATTGCATGTTTGCAACCGTGTGCATCATAACTTCAAAAAATATGTGTGTTTCTGTTACATCCTGAGACATCATGTCTCTCAAAATATGCAGATAAAAATAAAACCTAGGTGTCTAATCAGCATGGTGCTCATGATAACATGTCATTGCCCGTACGAGCCACCTCAGCAAGCGGTGAATTCAGCTGGGCACCCCTACAATATATCTCTGGTAGGTGCGTGGAACGTCATCAAATCATGCATAGTCCAAGACTCCTCGGGTGATTCCCTCCAGATTACGCACTATTTCATCTTCCTCGCCGCCCTTGCCTTGAGGGTCGAAATCGCGAGGTATTTGCCTCGCTATTGGTGACATACATTTAGGTCTCTCTGGGCCAACATTTGCATGCACATGGATTTAATGTTAGAACACGCATAGTAAAAAATAATAATAATACTCATGAAAATTTTAAAAATGAGTCTCACCTAAATCTTCATCCCAATCTTCTCTTTTTGAGAGTGGGAGGTCCAGATCATCAGTGAAACCTATACTAGAGTAGGTCTAGTCCTCCACGACAATTAGTTGTTAGCGAAACCAATCGAAGAATTCCGGTCTCCAAGACATCTGTTGGCTACCCCCTACCCTTGGTATCAGAGCTACCCATCAAGCCTTTCATGGTTCTCTCACTGGTGGTGTCGGGACTATGATCTCTTGTTGCTAGAAAATGGGTAATCATTCCAAGAAGAACGATACCAGGATAGATCCATAACCAAATTGTTTCAGTTTGGCCTTCTTGCATTTTGTTAGCTGGTGTTTCATTTTTATTGTCACGGCCTCTGCCCAGTTGTAGATGGTCGATGCCATGCAGTCTGAAGCAAGAAGAAACTGTGTCTTTGTTGCTTCATGCAGTTCTTGTGATCCCGCAACTCGTGTAATGGTGTGTACCACTAATCTTAGTGTCAAGTATGGGATAGTATGGATATCAAATTTCCCACTTCCCGTTCCCTTTCGTGCTCCTGGACATACCCTGTCTATCACCATGGACATGTTTTCCATGCAAGGCTGGGTGCCGGTTAGAATTGGTGGTACTCCCCTCTGCGACAATCCTGTTATGAAATAGACGTCAGAAATTTCAATCTCAAGTTCTTGATCCCGAAGGATGAAATTCTCTTGATTTTCGTCCCATATGCTAATCAGATACTGTAATAACTCTGGTTGGGCTCGGAGACATGGCGTTAGGAATAATTTTTTCAAACCACAGTTTTTGAGAGCTTCCATGACTCTCTCATTTTCCATAGCCAGCTCGTATTATTCGCTATGTTCCCGTTCTTTCCATTCTATGACCATTTTGTCTCTTTCTACCTGCAAAAACATTCATATGACTGGTATTAGCCATTTTTGAACCTTAAGGTTGTAAATAATTGGGGTATTTGATCAGCATTTTTGCACAAAAATGGTCTGCGTCGTTGGCTCGACTGTTTCCCAAATAGTCGCACCAATGGGCGCAACCTAGTGTTAAAAACTAGGCAGTTGGTGCGACTCTGTGCTCGAAACCTGCTCCAACCACTGAGCCCTAATTTTTGCATTTCCTCCTCGAAAATTCAAAATTGGACATTGCAGATAGTAAGAAATGGCATAAAATAACAAGAAGGATCTCAGCTCTTACCTTGAACTAGTGGATTTGAGATTGATTCGCTGGATTGACCGCTATCGTCGCTGTAAGATTGCACAATGAAATGGGTAACTATTGCTCCACAAGAGGTAAAAAAGTGACAAGTAATTATTTTTACCATTTTTAGTGTTTTATAACTTTTTCACAACCCTAATTAGGTTTTAAGACGTATTTTTCGATAATTTTATTGTATTATTCTCGAAAAATGGGTTTTACACGTGTCTCTTGTGCAACAACAGGTTTTCATGTGACAGTGATGAAGTAACGAGTTATATTTTATACTTTTTCAGACTCGGTAAAAACATGAAAAATTTACTACTAGAGTCATCTTTTAGCTCTTTTTTGACTCCCTAAAATTGAAAATATTGCCAAGAGTCTTGTCATTTTGAACTCGTTAAATGGTTGCGAAACGATATCTACCTAGTATATGTTTACCCCTTTTTTGGGCTAAGATGGATTATTTACGAAAAAGGAATACCTTAGCCTATCACGCCTAATAGGTTCTTTTAGATATTGTTTTCTACCTTTTCGAATCTAAGAGACTATTTACGAAAAGGGCCATGTTGGAGTTTTCTATTTTTCCTTCTTTTCAAACTCTCTAAACATGAAAATATGTCGAGTTCTCCCTTTGTCAGACTCGTTAAACCCTGATGACATCGGAATTCGTCGCCATGACATTATTCGAGTTCCTCCTTCCTAGGGCTCGTAAAATGTACTAGGTTGGATTTGTCTGAAGGAAAAACTTACATCGCAAGCATATGATATCCCCTTCAAACTTGTTTAAAAAATAATAATTGGGGTACTCGCCAAAAATGGTGGGGGAAAATAGAACCTAGTTTTAGTTATGTTGGCAGTATGTCGCTCTTGACATGGCACTTGTCTGCATTCGTGTCGGGTTGGGGACATCTCATTTCGTCATTGTTTTTGCCTCCATGGGTTTGGGTGATCTCTTTTGATCTCTCACCTGCTCTTTTCCACGTCATCATGACCTTAGATCCTTTGATGTCAAATACTGCCAAATCCAGTGTCGTGCTGCTGATATGTTCAAGAGAAGTTTGCCTCTAAAGTTGTCAACCTTCCTCTGATTCCCTATTAGTATTGATTCACTTACATCATATTGCTTTGTCTCGTGTCGATGATGTGGGAAACATTATGGCTCTCCTTCGACTAGGTCACTTCCTATCGACTTCAGCTCATTATCTAGGAATTTGATCTAAAGACTCCCTGCTGGTACCTTGGAGCCTACATTCCTTAATGGCAGGCTCTTCGCATTTGACACAAGGTTCACATCATTGGCCTTTGATCGAGTGATTCTATGGGTGTTCGACGTCAGATCACTTTTCACATTCTATAGATTGTACCTATCGTACCTTGAGGGCCATCGTCATCACTGGCGGTTCCTCTCGCGTTTGTTAACAGCTTTCATCATTGGTTGGTAATCAGAAGATTTTCTTGCATGTTCGACTTCAGCTCATATATTCACATGCTTGAAATTGTACTTGTTCGAGTCAAGATGGAGTGCAAGACCCTAGGTTTTGTCTGATAAAATCCAGGCTGCGGATTTTTTTGGATTATCATGACCTATTTCATGACTCTTTTGATTGGATGGTTGCAACCATACCTGAGTCTATTTATTGATTCTTACTGCTGGATGGTTGCGTCTATACCTCGGATCTCAGTTTTTATATACTCTATTATGGATGGCTGCGCCCATACCACATGATTCATGTATCATAGATATCAGTTGTATTTGTAATTGTAGGTTTTCTAACAATGGTGTTTGGTTCGAACGCATTCTCATAAAACATTTGACACCTCCCTTTCCCTAAGACTTTATGCTTTATGGGGCATCAGTTACACAACATTTTGTCACTGTCCCTGCAATCCCAAACTCACACATTCGAGGGTCGTTTCTGTGACCAATAAGTAGTGCCATGCTTTGCAAATACCATCATTGCATTCCTTTGCATGAGAGTAACATTCTTCCTGTTGACAATTCCATGAGTAGAGCTGTAAAAACCCCTGTTTTTGCCTTGGAGTGAGTAGCAAATTACACTCCCGCGCCGAGCTAGAAAATTAAAACTGAGCCCATGCCAGTTGGCGCTCTGTCCCAGTTGAGCACATGTACCAAGCTGTTTATGGAATGTTTTTTAAAAATAGAGGTGGAGGTTCCATTCCAACCACCTCAGAGATGAGTCATTGGGAGTGGTTGAACTAAAACAACCATAGACTCCCTCCTTTAGTTAGTAGTTTCCACCTCCCTTGGAACTCTCCTAAAGGGTAGGACTCCCTCCCACCTTTCTATGGATCCCAACCTCCTCATTCCCCTCTATAAAAGAAACTATCTCTCTTCTCATCAACTAGCTGAACTTGGAGAGCTAGACACACTATAGTTGAATTGCTAGATAGAGCAAGGAGGAATGACATTGAGGAAGCTTGAGTCCATGACTTCTAAGAGAGCTTGAGTCCATGCCTTCACCCTGTTCGAATTCCCTGACGGACGTTTGAGACGCACTTCGCCTGAACCCCGTTGGAGGAGACCGCAACGTCAAAGCATCGGTTGTACTTTTCCTTCTACTCATTTATATACATGACTACTATTTGGTTCCACTATTGTCTTATGATTTTTGTGTAATACGATATGTTTAGCCCTCTTTGACTGGTTAATAGTTGTGAGTGAAACCATTATGTCGTGTGTTGTTCTTGTTCTTTGTTCTGTGTGTAGGTATCTAAGCTTAACAACGAGCATATTGTGATTTACCAAGGCAGGAGCGAGAGGCTGCTAATCTGTCTACAACGATGACAACTTTGGATTCCTGGTAGGTAAATCTATCGTGTATTTTGTTCATTCATTAAATAGGAAGCAACACTTTAGCATGTCCTTTTGTTTCTAGACCCACCCTAGGGCTAGAGAGATTGTCTCTGTCTGCAGAGAGGATTTACCTTCAAAACACTAAAACGCCCCTCTCCTTCAAAAAAATGTTGTCCTCAACGCTTGAGTAGCTCTAGATGATTCTGTATAAAATTCTCATTCTGGGTAAGTTCTTCCACTTGATGAGATAATATGAAATTGATCGATTTCGTAGCTATCGAGTTCTTATTTCCGTAACTACTTCAGGTTCCAATATGATTTTTCCTTCCTCATAAATTTATGGAAATATTGTTTAAACTAGAATTTTGTCACCTATAACCTTCTTTAAGCATGAAAAATGGAAAATTGGGTGCACTCGAGAAGAAGCAGGAAGCTCCAATTTGTATGCCATAGTACCAATATTTTGCAACACCTTGTAAGGACCATATTACTTTGGAAATAATTTATTATCCTTCTTAGCTTGCTTGAGGGAAATTATTTGTATGGTTGTAGCTGTAAACATACCCTGTCTCCTACATCAAAAATTCTCTCACTGCGATGTTGATCTGCCTGTTGTTTCATTCGATTTTGTGCCAAATTTAGGTTATACTTTAATATTTGGAGAACTTGTTGATGCTCGATGTGATCTTCCACTTCTTGAACCTTATAATTTTCTCTTAAATATGATATGATGGATGGTGGATGATATCCATAAAGAGTCATAAATGGGTTCATTTTTGCTGCAGTATGGAAGGAAGTGTTATACCACCATTCAACCAAAGGTAACCACTTGACCCATTGTGTTTGTTTATCAGATACAAAACAACGAATATATCCTTCCAAACACTTGTTCACTATCTCAGTTTTCCCATCAGATTGAGGATGATAAGATGAGCTATGAGCTAGTCGAGTACCCAAACAAGAAAATAATTTTGTCCAAAAATTTCCAGTAAAAATGGGATCATTTTCACTTACAATAATCTTTGGGTTTCCATGTAGCTTTTGAATTGTTTCCATAAATTCAGTAGCAACTGTACTTGCATTAAATGGATGAGATAATGCACAAAAATGTGCATACTTGGTATGTCTATCAGATACCACCATGATGACACTCTTTCCTTCAGACTTAGGTAAACCTGTGATAAACTCCATTGAAACGTCCTCCCAACATTGAATTGGAATGGATTAAGGTTGTAGAAGACCCGAGGTCTTAATTGTCTCGAATTTATTTTTCTGGCAAACCAAAAATTCAGTGACAAAATTTTGAATATAAGATTTAAGGCTATCCCAAAAAAATTATTTCTTCATCATGTGGTAAGTTTTGAAAAATCTTGACTGTCCTCCTAAGGGAGAGGTGTGCAATTCCAAAAGAATATTTTGTTTTAGTGTATAATTATTACAAAGATATAAGCGATATTTGTACCATGAGGAA
Organism: Pinus albicaulis; assembly: GCA_034641835.2. Classification (NCBI taxonomy): domain Eukaryota; kingdom Viridiplantae; phylum Streptophyta; class Pinopsida; order Pinales; family Pinaceae; genus Pinus; species Pinus albicaulis. Next base: position 859,822,012 of record CM076574.1, read on the forward strand.
TCATTTTTCCAAATAAATGTATCATATGTACTAGGATCTCGTTGCAAATTTTGAATGAGTATCCACACTTCTTCGTCATTCTTCCATTCATCCCTTCGTTCAGTTATCCAATTTGGTTAGGTAATAGAAATGGCACAAAGCAAAGCTTCCACCTCTTCATCCTTTCTTAAGAGTACATCTGCAACAACTTTTAGCTTCCCTTTTTTGTAAATTGTTTCAAAGTCATAGCCCAACATCTTTGTGACCCATTTTTGCTGCTCTTCTGAAGACATTCTTTGTTCCAAAAAGTATTTAAGACTATCATGATCAGTTTTACCTTGAAGTGTCTTCCCATTAGGTAAGGTCCTCATTTCTTTAGTGCATGTAGTATTTCCAACATTTCCTTCTCATAAATATATTTCTGTAAATACTTTCCTTTTATTGGATGAATTTCAAAAGAAATGGGTCTTCCTTCTTGCATTAAAACAACACCAATTCCATTTCATGACGCATCACACTCCACAATAAAGGTTTTGTGAAGTCTAGCATAGCTAAGACCAGTGCTAGGCACATTGCTTCTTTAAGATGTTCAAAGGCCTTAGTTGATTTAGGAGTCCATGAAAATGCATATTTCTTCAATAATGTTCTTAGAGGTGCTGATATTTTCCCATAATTCCTAACAAAATTGTGATAATACCCTGTTAACCCAAGAAATCCTCACAACTGCTTTATGGTTGTGGGGACTTTTCATTCCTTAATGGCTTGAATTTTGTCAGGGTCTACCTTAACACCCTCCTGAGATACAATATGACCCAAATATTCCACCCCTTGTACTCCAAAGAAATATTTGGAGGTTTTTTCATATAATTGTTTCTCCTCCAATAATTTGAGCACCCTGTCAACATGTTGAACATGATCCTTCCAAGACCTGCTATAAATTAGTATATCATCAAAAGATACTAACACAAATTTTCTAAGGGTTTGAAAATGGAATTCATCAACCCTTGAAATGTAGAAGGTGCATTAGTAAGGCCAAAAGGCATGACCAAAAATTCATAATTACCCTCATGATTTCGAAATGTTGTTTTCGAAATATCTTTAGTCTTCATTCTAATTTGATGATATCTTGAACAAAGATCCAACTTGGTAAAACAAATTTCTCCATGTAATTCATCCAATAATTCATCAAACATAGGAATAGGAAATTTATCTTTAATAGTGAGCTTATTGAGCTTCCTATAATCCAGACACATGAACCATGATCCATCCTTCTTGTGCACCAATACTACTAGAGTAGAGAAAGAACTTTGACTAGGTTGAATTATACCAGCCTCTAACATTTCTGCAATCATACGTTCAATTTCTCTCTTTTGGACATAAGGATATCTGTAAGGCCTGATGTTTGGAGGAACACTTCCTAGAATCAAATGAAGAGCATGATCATGATCATGAATAGGTGGGAGTCCTTTGGGAGTTTCAAACACCTTGGAATGAGTGTCCAAGACTTTTTGGAGATCTAGAGAAATATATGATTTTGATGTTGGAACTTCTAGTGACCATAATTGTGAAATTATGCCTCGTTGTTCTTTACTCAAAATATTTTTCATGACATTAGAGCTTATTATCTTTCATGGCGTCCCTGTTATACCCCGTAATTCAACTTCCTTTCCTTCAAAAAAAAAATTCAAGAAAAGTTCTTGAAAATTAAAAGCTACCGTCCCCAAATATTGTAACCATTGTACTCCTAGCACAACATCAGCACCTCCCATTGGAATGGAAAGCATTGGACTATTCAATACATATTCCCCCATGGTTTGCTTGATATTATGGCATTTTCTAAAGAAATTTATAGTTCCTCCATTTGCAACCATTACTTGACACTCTAGTGCTAGGTATAGGAAGAAATTCAATTCCTTGGCTACCTTACAATGAATAAAATTATGGGTACTACCTGAATCAATTAAAACTATTACCTTTTTCTTCTTGATATGTCCTTATATCTTGAGAGTTTGAGGAGTGGTAATTCCTTCCAATGCATTACAAGATATGACCGGACTCATTTCTTATTTATTTAGGGTTGGTTCCTGGTCTATATCCTCTTCTTTTGAAGTTTCTTGTTTATTTCCTTCCTCCTCTTCACAATCTTTGTAAAATAATTTCTTCTCAACACACTTATGACCTTTAGTGTATTTACTATCACAACTGTAGCAAAGCCTTTTTTCTCTATTTTCTTCCAACTGTTGTGGTGTCAACCTTATAGGTTGTGGAAGTATAGGAGTAGCAACACTTCCATATTTATAGATGTGAGTGGTAGGCTTCCTTGTTGCCATAATTTTACATTCAATTTTTCTTACCAACTTGAATTCTTTCTCCAATGAATCAGGTTCCCAAAGGAGAACCTCATGTTGGATGTTATCCTTTAAAGTCCCTATGAAGACATCAATCATCTGTTCCTCTGGAATATCAGCTACCATTAGAGGAAATTGCATCCTAAAAGTGACCTTCTAAGGAAAAAATAACAAAATAATAGTTAAAATAACAAAATAAGAGTTATGAATTTTAGAGGGAAAAGATTTTTTTTTTTAAATTGTATTTTTGGTTTATCTTCTTATAGGTTTACTCAAATTTAAAATGTAGACACTCGTTGGATGTGAAATTAAATTATTCATCCAACGAGTACCCATTATGCATATTTTTTAGAAGACTCACATTGATAAAAATTCAATATACATTAAGAAATCGTGTTAAACACACTTTTTTAATGTATCTTGAATTTTTATCAATGTGGGTCTTCTCAAAAGTATGCATAATGGGTACTCATTAGATGAGAAATTTAATTCCACATCCAACGAGTGTCTACACTTGAAATTTGAGTAAACCTATAAGGAGATAAGACAAAAATACACTTAAAAATAGTATTTTTTCTTATTTTCCCTGCAAAATATTTACATGTATGTCTTTTTAAATTTAAAGGATTTTGATTGGTTTCCATTTTATGGCATGGAAATTACGTGGAATTTTCATTGGCACTTTTAGGCTAAAATTTCCTCTAATGCCTTATATTCAATTTTTGTAAGTCCTCAATGTGCTCCACCATTGAACCCTTTTTTTTTAGATTTATCAATTGGCTAAAGAAGGTGTTGCTCTTTGTATCCTCATGATGTGCTATCATTTCCTCCATAAAAATTGACCAAGTGACAATTTTTTTACGAGAGAAAAGCCATCGATACCATACAAATGTATTTTGTTCTAAATATAAAGTTGCGATGTGTACCTTTTGTGTGTTTTTCACATTATTGAGATCAAAATATTGCTCAATATGTAGTATCCATGTTAAGCTATCCTTTCCATCAAACTTCCTCATATCGATCTTTGGAATATGGTGGGTCTTTAATCCAACATTAGAGTTTATGAAATCACGATTAAAATTTATTTTGTTCTCATCATGAGTTTCCTCTACTATCTTTTCATTGTTAGGAATCATTTATTGTATCAACTTTGTCAAAAATTCCTTGAAACCTTCCATGTCTTCTTTTAGATCATTCTTCATGTCTTTCATTTTTTCATCAATGTCATCCATCTTAGCTTCGATTCCAACCATCTTAGCTTCCATTCCATCCATATTAGCTTCCATTCCATCCATATTAGCTTCCATGCCATTCTTCAAACCATCCATCTTAGCTTCCACACCTTTCTTAAAACCATCCATCTTAGCTTCCACGCCTTTCTTCAAAACTTCCATTTCATTTTTTCTTGCTCTTTGCGAGAGTGAAATTCGGTGCACTTGCTCTTGTAATTTGATATATTATGTTGCATGTATTCCTCTTCATGAGTCATAGTAGAGTATTCTGAGGGCTTAATGGGTGTTGAATTAATTTTAGAGGGCATTTTATAACCCAATATGGATATCTATGCTTAAATATGCCCTTGGAAACACTTCAAACTGATTTTTCAAACAAGACTTATGAAATTCAATAAAAAAATAAACACCTTTTTCTTCATTTCGAGGACATCGATATTGAAACTGATGTATCTCTGTAATTACAAATCCCTGAGATTTTATCTTCAGTCCTTTAATATCCCTTTGAATCGTCTTTCTAATGCAATAGGTCTGACCTGATTTGGATTCTTCAAGACAAAGTTATGCACAATCTCCCAAAATGACCTAATTATGGACTGGTTCAGTAGCGCTAACTTGTACGGTGTGTCACGCGTCACAATTTCCTCCTTCGGCTTTGAAACTGATACACAAGAAACTACAGTCCGTTTAATTTCAGCCACATTTTACATAATTCCAATCTGATTCTCAGAGAGAGGTTTATAACGATTTTCCCAAGGTCACCTCTTTCAGATGAGATTCAGGAGCCTGCAAAAACCCTAACTTCCACAGATCATATCTCCAAAAATATTGCGAACAATGATCTAAAATTTTGACACAAAGTTCCTCAGGATTTCTTCGCAAATGTTTTTTTTTTCAGCATCTAAAACTTCGTAGAAAAAAAATTATAGCAAAAATTCCATGATGACCTATTTGGAGCAGTGAAACCTAGAATCCAAAGCTCAGATACCAATTGTTATGAAACTAGCTCCAAAAATAGAAGAAAAGAGAGATCAATGCCTTAGAAATCAGCCACTTAGAGGGGTCAACCTCCTTCACATTACAGAAATGAACAATTTTTGGATGATTCAAATGAAAAAACCTCCTTTATATATATAGGATTCCATGGGATCATAATATAATCCTAGCCAACCTAACAATAATAATGTAAGGGCACAAAAATAAAAATAATGGCTTTTTATGGGGCACAATAATAACAATATGGGGGATACAGGGGTACACCAATAACAATAAGGGGGCTACAATAACAATAATAAGGGACTACACTAGTAATATAGGGACCTAACACAAGATCCTTCTTCCGCCCCATGAAATAAATAAGTGTCTATGCATAGGTCTTTCACAGCAAAAAAAAATTGAAAAAATAATAAAGGATGAAAGAAGAGAAATGATTCCTTCATAGAGAGGTGAAGCAAGCAACTTCGTCCAGGTACTTTTCAGGCTCACTAGCAACGGAGAAATGTTTGTATTTTTGAAATGACTCCGACGGGGTACTGTCCAGGCCTGCTGGTAGCGGAGCAACACCAGAGATGAAAAATAAGACTCTGAAAATTTATGTAACTTGTGAATCTATGTACTCCTCATCCCCAATCGAAACAACTAAGTTTTACTTGACTTTTTTAGTGTGCCATAAATAAATAGAATGGAAGGGACTATGTCTTTAACTTAGAATAAGTGAGGAATTTGTGATAATCAATGAATTGAACAATACTTCTAGAAGGGTTAGACTAGTTTTACATAAGACAAGATTCATTCAAAGAGCTGGAGTTCTACCAGTGTGTTGCCCGTGTTGTAGCGGCTACAAACACCCTCCAAAAAATTTCCTATGCTTAGATTTTGGAGCCTAACCTTCTAGTCATACAAGATTAACTTGAACTGCTACCAAGTATTAATGTTATGATTGAGACTTATCCTTTCATTTGTGCCCGTGTTCACTTGTTTTCACACTTCTGAGTCACAAACTAAACCTCAAAATTTGTTCTTGTAGTAGTTTTGGCCTTGCCTCTAGAAAATACGTAATTCATGAGGGCAAGCCCAACCTTGATGATTGGAATTGCACAATCTTGACTGGAATTTCTTCCTTGAGCTTAGAAATTTCACAGTCGTGGATGGAAGGCCAACACTGAGCCCATAAATTTCGCAATTCACTCCTTGAGGTCAGAAACTGTGCAATGCACTAAGCTGGAAAGTTTCCTATTTCCCTAGAATTGTGCAATACCTCCCAGAAGTGCACATGGAAAGTTTCCCCAAAAAGAAAAAAACATCCCTAGAAAATAGGAATCTATTTTTATTTTCCTAAAGGAAGCACACTTTCTATTTTTAGAAACTTCTGCCAAGTGTCACTTTTTCCTTGATTTTAGGCATGCGCGACATAAAGCTTAATTTGATGAAATCTACTTAATTTATGCCCCTAGAGATAATTTTCACTAAATATTGGAGTTGTAGCATTCCCAACTAGATCAAGGAACCTTCAATGCAGTTGTCGTTGCTCTTCTAGGTTTGTTTTTATTTTATCGCCTTTTGTCACCTTTTCTATTCCTTTTTGTCATTTTTCTTGTGTGATTGTTGTTTTTCTTATTTATCCTCATGATTTCTAGTGTTAACTTATTTTATATTATAGAAGTGTTGTGTCAAGTTATATTTTTCATTCCACAAGTGTCGTGTCGGTTTCTTTTTTTTTGCACCGATGGTTGTCGTTGTAGCAACTCTCCTCACTGATTTGATTTGTTTTTTGTTAATTTAGTTTTTGCACTTGATCTATCATGATACATTCAAATTTAGTCATATCTGCACTCAATCTCACACTATTTATTAGATCTTATCATTTTTCACTCTACCATTGGGCAGTTCTGAACTTTGCTTGGCAGGTTTTCACTTTGCCTAGTTGGGCACTGCGCAATCCTAAGGCTCAAGACAAGAGCTTGGCCTCTGAACTATGCATTCCATAGTACAAGCTAGCCCAACTACACATTGTGCAGTTGCAGGGCTCAACCTGCTTCCTTGGCCACTGAGACTTTTCAATGTGTTGTCTCTCCCATCTCACTACCCAGGTTGAAATGTGCATTGTGCAGTCTCAAGCCGCAAGCTTCATCCCTTGTTGTTGGGAATGTGGAGTGCATAGTTACCACAGGAATCCATCCCCTCTTTTTATTTAAAATTTAGAAATACCTCTCATCAGATGCTTGGTTTGATGCTTGATCATATCTTGAAAGTAGATTTTCTAAAGAAATATGTTTGCTTGCCATTAGTGTCTTTTCTGTCCCATAGGTACCATGGTTGTTGAGAAATTTTCTCCAGTATTCATTGTTACCATGGAACCAAAGAGAGTTGCTTCAAAAGAGACCACTGAAAGAATTATTTTGGAAGAAGTTGAGAAAATTCCATTAGACTTTCTAGTATATGTGGACACTCAATTTTTTATAGAAAATGAATCAACACTAACATGGCAGCAATTCCAGCAATAGTAGCAGAAGGAAACAATCATTTACAAGATAAGGGAAAGAGAAAGGTTGTTGAAATTATAGAGGGAGAAAAAATCTACAAGATGAAAGTGGATCCAATCCTTATGTAAGAGGATTTGGAAACAGAAGTAAAGAGGAAGTAGAGGATACAAAGAGTGGAACATAGGAAGATAGGGAAGCAGAGCTTGAAGGAAGCAGAATAGAGAGCACAGAAAGAACAACAAGAACTAGGGGAAGAGAAAGAAAAAAGAAGAAGAGAATAGGAGAAGGAGCAAAAGCAGGAACAAGAATAAAGGCAAGGCACAATAGCAAAAGAAACATGATGATTCAAGTTGAAGAGCAAGAACCAAACCAACCAACAAACGAGAATAAGAGAGAACGGATTCAGGATTGGGACCTTGTTGAGAATATTGAAGACTTCATTGAAGTGGTGGACATGGAGTTGGTACTGAAGCCGTAGGATGAAGAGGTTGATCTGAGGTGGAGAAAGCTTTTTCCAGATGATCATGCATCACTTTAATTTATGAGATAAAAGGTGATCGTGGGAGACACCAACAAGCATCCAAATTATATTTCTGAAGCTAACTTGGCCTTCGTGAGTGCAACGAGATCAAATATTCAGTATTTGACCTACAAGAATGAGCAGTTGGCTTGGAATCTATAGGTTTCCCAACAAGAGATAGAGCAGCTTTGTGCAATAGTGAATAATGCGACTTCTGCACAGGTCTACTTGGAAGAAATGAGAGCGGTAATACTCACTAAAGTATCCACATTTGGAGAGACCTTGTAGGACCACTATGAGGATCTCGTGACTGTACATAATGGAGTTTTTAGCTTCCATAGCCTATAACAACAAAGTAAAGAGTTTGTCAATATTGTCAAGAATGTGCAAAATTCCATCACCACCATGCCAGAGTGGACAATGCGATACAAGGGGGCACTGCTCATTTTGGTAAATAAGATGAAGTTGTAGGAAGAGTTGGAGAAATAAAATGTTTGGATAATGATTCGAAACAAAAGGCATCTTGCCTCATTCATAGGAAACATTCAGACCTTGTATGTACAATTATACAATATTTTGTATTTCATGGTGATAACCCACAAGATCCCATCATTCAGCTCACTCACTGAAGCTAAGCGCAAACATCAAGTTAGGAACCAAATTGAAAATTATTTGGAGAATTTGAAACAAATTGCCACCAAGGAGAATTGGGAGTTGAATAGATATAACATGCAAAACTAAATTAGTTGTCTTATTCAAATCAGAACAATGTTTCTCCTGGTTGAGAAATAGGTTAAGACTGGTTTCAAATCATTATACCTGAATGATATATAGGATAGAGTCCACTTCCAGCCAGACACCATCACACAGTTTTTGGATGTAGTCGAATAATATCGAGCTTGGCATCAATATGTGACCAAGAAACATCAAATAGAAGTTGTTGAGCTAGATTTCACCCAAAATCAAGCATCATAGTGTTTTTTCTTGTTAGGTTATCAAGTTGTCTCTACCCTATTTTGTCTCATATGGGTACGAGCAGGAAATGTAATATTATTGTAATTATTTGTAAAGTGAAATTCCAATTTTCCACATTGGAATTTGAAGAGTCATATTTTTATGTAATCTGTAATATTGTTTAGAATTTGAAGATTCATGAGGGGAGTCCAAGAGTCACAAAGGGGGCATGTGAAGAGTCACCCCCTTTTGTTATAAATATATCCTTATAACTCATGTAATGAGCTTTTGGGAGATAATATTTTGGATAGGCTGAGGCTTAGGAAGAGATTGGGAGTTGTGTGAGAGATTTGGCTTCTTTGTAGCGGAGAGGGAGTACACTTATTTGGAGGAGTAGGTGGTTTTACTTCACATTCAACTATTGGGGAAATTGGTTCGTCAATGTTGTATGTATGAATGGAAATTTCACTTTTAATAAAATCATAGACAACATGCTTTCATGCATATACTGTGAATACAGTAGGATTACTATTATTGTATTTGTGATGTATGTTACTTAACTTACGCATATTCTTATGAACTATTTCGTTTTCATTTGTATGTATCTTGTTGAAGGCATGCTTATGTATTAATCCCTCACCTTAACTTGTGGCCTATTCCGCTTGTTAGTTTGTGTGATGTCATTTTTCTTGTGTGTTCCTTCCAATCTGCGTATTATTATAGGCTTCCAAGGGGGGAACTTCCTTTTCCCTTCATGTGTTGGAACTTCTCATGCCTTGAACTTGACTATATACAAGGTCACACACTTATTATCACCAAATACACCATGCACCACTCTGTACATTTTTCAAACCAAGCTTGATCATTAATACCCCACTCCTGGGACTACTACTCCAAACGGTGTCAGGTATAGTTGGGACTTCATATTAGGGAGATCCCCTAAATATCAGTGGTTCTAGAATTGTCAACACCTTAGTTGTTTTGGATTGGTTTATCCCATGATATACCACATTCATGCTTGGAATATGGAATGAGGGTGACTGGCTGAAAGAAATATTTGGTTCAGCCATGTCTATGGTTGGGTGGTATGTGAAAGTCCCAAAGATGGTTGGATCTGCCTATAATTAATGAAATCTAAGCTCTCTTGATTTTTATTATTAAATGTACTTGTTATTATGTGGCTCTAATGGGATTTATATTATGGTTATTTATATGTTTATATGATGATTAATACCCCACTGTTGGGATTCCTACTCCAAACGGTGTCAGGTCTAGTTGGGAATTCATATTGGAGAGATCCCCTAAATATCGTAGGGTCTAGCATTGTCAACACCTTGGTTGTTTTCGATTGGTTTACCCCATGAGATACCATATTCATTCTTGGAATATGGAACGGAGGTGATTGGCTGAAAGAAAGATTTGGTTCAGCCATGTCTATGGTCGGGTGGTATGTGAAAGTCCCGAAGTTGGTTGGATCTTGCATATCTTTAATGAAAGCTAAGCTCTCTTTATTTTGATTGGTAAATTTAATTTTTATTATGTGGCTTTAATGTCTATTAACTTATGGTTATTTATATGTTTATATGTTGGTTACAAGCATGGATATATGACTTGTTCTAGTCATGGCTCTTTTCATGTTTTTACTTGTAATTGGAAGAATAATGGATGCAAGACCTAATTTATGTTAAGACAAATAATGGGAGAGGAGGGTGATCCTTATTTTAAGTCTCATATGATTTTTTTAGTCCCTTATGATTATACTTGCATTCACGGCCTGCAGGTTTCATATCTACCAAGTGTTTGACAAAATGCCAGTCCTGGTTGGGGATGGTCAGGTCTAGTCCTGGTTTCATTTTTTGGTTTATAATCATTGTAGTCATGTATTTTATGAGTTATGAAAGTTACATGGATTTATGGGTATATTCTTATTCCTAACCCTAAAAAATAGCCTTAAATTTCCAATTCGCTATCACAACGTTAAGAAAAAAATACCAAAGTCGCATTGGGGATATCGGGGTCTCCAGACACATGGAGGACTTGGAAAGGGAGTGATTGGGGATCTACCTTTGGGAAAAGTAAGTTATATCAGGGGATGGACACCTGGAGGGTTTGGTTTACCCCTCAAGGGTCTTGAGGAACCTGAGGGAAGTTAGTAAGGTCTATTTTTTCGGCTCCATTTCCTTAAGGTCACCTAGGAGGTTGAGTCTTGTCATAAAAACCCCTCATCTCATGTTTACCCTAGTTAAGAAAGTGGAAGTGGGTAGAAGTGAGGGGAGAGGTTGGTTACAATGAAAAATAAACAATTTCATTATCTTATATATGGAAAATGTGGTATATATCACAACAACTTTTGAAAAAAGTTTTGAATTCCACTCTCTAGGTAGCATATGCATATGACATAGGATTTATTACCTACACTTATGATCACATTGCTTTCTTATTATCCTTTAATGAAAAATACATGGAACAATGCCTTTAATATTTTGAAAGTACCACTATTGGGAAAATAAAACCATGTCATTTATACATTTTAAAATATTTTATGCTTGTGAGGAAGGTCGTGAACACATTTCTTAAATTTTGATGTGGATGATTTGTTTTTTAGAATTTGCATGGATTTCATGTGGGATTCATTCATGGAATAGAAAAATGTCGAAAGGATAGTCATATTTCATCAAACCGTTATGTGGAAGAATATCTGAGACTATGAGATGATAGGCGTCTTGGAAAAGTTGTTGGCTTTTCAGGTCTCATAGATTCAAGAGTCCTAGGGCCCATTTCTATTACATCTTTTGGGAAACATAAATGGGATAAGGATGCAGCACCGAGTGAAGTTTTTTATATTCAATGTCCAGGTTACATGAAGGCAGATGGAATGAGCTTAAGAAATGAGTTTTCTACCTTTTCCAATTTTGTAGTGTGGTGGCAACTTGTAGGGCTAAAGAATCTCTTCAAGGGAAATTTTTCAACAATCCTTAGGTATATATTTTTTCTCAAAGAGTGAATTTGGTCTCGTTGAGCATGATAGGAATTCAATAAATGGTACCTTTCATTTCTCTCATAAGTTTCTATCAACTCTATGATTGGCTCAAAAGTTGTAGAGAATATCAGATACAAAAGGAATCATGGTATTACCTATGTTAGTGTTTTTATCGAAATGGAGTACCAAATAAAACCTTCTTAACAGTTGGGTGTTCCCTGCAAAGGATCACAAATATTGTTGGTGTTGTTAGTGAAAAAACTTAAACAAAACAAAGCATGATTAGTATTGGACGTAATGCATAAAGAAACATAAGCCTAAACAAAAGAGACAAATAAAACAAAATACTCAACGAAGAAAACATGTTAATATATCAATGGAAAAAGACTCCCTTTGTTGATTGATGGTGGTAGAAGAATACAATAGAATGCTAAAAAACTTGAAGAGAATCCTTTGATCTATGGTGCTCAAATATCTTCAACAATGAGTTCCCTTTCCTCACTCTTTGAAATATTATTCTCTCTGTCAAAATAAGTGTGAATAATTTCCAATGGTGGACTCTTCTGCTCTCACTAGGATGTTGGATTACTTAGAAGCAATATGGCCAACATGCTAGTGCTCTCACTTCCTTTTCTTCAACAATGAAATGTGGTGTTGGTCCGATAGAAATTTGGCTAGCATAACAATGTCTCATGTTTTTCTCTTTCCATGGCTTATTTATATAGAAAATTTTGAACACATATCCTCTTCCTTGGCCCAAGAGTGATAGTGACCCAAGAGTATGACAAGATGATTCCATTGAGGGGTTCATATCTTTAGGGTGACCTCAAGTCGGTTGTCCTTGACTGACCATGTTAGGGAATTTCCACCCCAAGTGTGGGAAGTGGTCCCAGAATATGACAGTCACCCTTCCCTAGATCGCGCAACTTTCGAAGAAAAAGACATGCGGTCCCTGCAAACCTTCTTTGTTTCTAGTGTGTGGTCAAATATTTTCTCAAATAACCTTAGGAAAAGTTAAATTTTTATCTTTGCATGATGTATTATGCTGGAAAATATTGACTTGTACCTTTTGCTGGAAAATTTATAATGTCTCTTGCAGTGTAATATTTTCTAGTGTTAACATTACCTATGATTCAAAAACATTGAAAAAGGTTTTGTTTCCTTATACTTTCAACAAGGGTTTTGTCCAAAGAAATTCCCATTCATTTGTAGTAAAAACCATCCAGGACGCTTTTGTGTTTGATAACTATGAAGAGTACAGATAGGATCATTTCAAGAGAAATCGATGGCTCATGGTGATAGTGCTCTAAATCAATGAAGTCCCAGTGGCATAAACTGCACAAAGCTTATGTTAAGGAGAGCCCCAGGGAAGCATTTTTCCCAAATTTCTTATCTACATATCAATGGCCAAGATTGATCCTAGGGGCACCCTCCCCGATTTTCATAAATTTCTATAATTACCCTTGGGAGCAGCGTCTTTTTCTTTAAAACCACAAGTGGTTTAGCAGTGGGTGATGAGAGTCACACCCGCATATTTATTGTGTGTTTGATTTAATACCCAATATATGTATGCCTATGTTGTAAAAGTTTAAAGGGACGAAGTTTGTTTTCAAAAAAGGAGTTATATATATATATATCTATATATATATATATATATATATATATATATATATATATATATATATATATATATATATATATATATATATAATTTATATAATTTATATAATATTTTTGTAATTTAATTATTTCAAAAACCTTCCAAAATAAACAGTTTTAAAAATTGTTTCAAGAATTAGTTTGTAACTACCAGGAATAATTATTATAAGGAGGGAATAAAAATATAAAAATAACATTTTGTAAGGGTTGGGAGGTTGAGAGTGGAAAAATCATGAAGACAATTTAATGAGTGAAACTCTCTGAAATTGAATAATATAAATAATCTTGATTCCAATTTTTGGGGTATTGCAGGAATGTTTCCTTTGTTGTCTCTTCATTGTTTTCATTGTGTTTTCTTCTGCTAGCATGAGAGTCATGAAGCTACTAGCTTATTTTATTAAAAAAATTACTAATGATGTGACCATAATAGTGAGTACATGTAAATTTTACTTAAAGAATCCTTAATAAAGCGCTCCACCATGCTTTGTCCTCTTTATATTTCTACCAACTCACTTTCTAATATGAAAACATGCAAACCTCAGTCATCTTGGCCAGTCTAGTTTTAAGGAAAATTTTTAGAGTTAGATCATTCATTGCAATATCTGATGGCCTATCCTCTCGGCCACAAATTTTAATTGTGTTCATTAATATTTAGATGCCTTTGGCACTAGTTCCCTCACAACCAGGAATTGTGTTCAAGGAAACAACAAATACAAAAAGTATTACTTGGATTAATACATGTTAGGAATGATATACGATGTGTGTACTATGATAGTGAAAGGTATATATAGATATAAAAATAAGTGTGAGCTTGTGCGTGGGCACACTGGTCCACATGGCATCACCATGTGGATGAATTACAAAATATTAGGTACCACGTGTCAGATCGGTACTCACGTGGAAAAAAATGAGAAGATAGAATGATTACGTCAACCTAGTTCTAAACTGGGTCTCAAATCAAGAAAGTGATTACATTGTAGTAATTTTCTCACCGAGTTGGATACTACAATAAGGATATTATCTATTTGCACAATATTTTAAAATATGGTGCTTTTTTTAAGAATTAAGAATTTGAAGTTAAACATTAAAAAAATCTCCCACGATCCTTAATATTATAAGGGGATGGTAGGTAGCGTTACAAAGTGTTATAAAAACCTAGGTTCAACACTTAGACTTAATGGGCCTTAATAATGGAAGATTCACGGATAAAATTTAGATGCATCTTAGCAATTGCAGTCATGATTAATATGAATGAATACATTGTTAGCATGTTGAAATGTTATGTCAAATTTGATTGAGAGTTACATATACCATAAAAACACATATCAAGCAACAGACATCCCCACTAGAAAGTAGGAGATGAGCAACAATATGGGGAAATATAGTACGTACAAAGACTCGTATGATCAAGAAGAGGAATATATTAGAAAGAGGGTAGAGGAAGATTCTCTTGATTAGATGGACACCCTCAAAAGTTTAAAGGATGAGCTAAGAAGTTGCAAGGTAGACAAGGAAATAATCATTAAGTCTCAGGAGAAACAAGCAGAAGTGAATGTGATGATCTTGGAGAGCCTGTCAAACTTACAACAGAAATAAATAAATAAATAAACTTAAAATAATAATAGTAATAAATAAATAAATAAAAATATGAGCCTAGTGCAAAATACTTAGAAAAAATAAATCCATAAAAAAGAAACTCAAATAGAGAGGCATGGATTCAGAGCTGATAGAGTGAAATATGGTAAATAAAAAATGCACATGCAAGCTAGCGAAGATGTTGTGAAAGGAGAAACTCCACAGAGCATCCTATAGAGAAGGGCATACAACCTCGATCAATCTTCAAGAAAAAAATTTCAAAGACATTCTAAACATGGAAGGAGTGAAAATAGACAAATACTAGAGTAATTTAAGAAAGTGAAACACCCTAATCGGAAATGGATAGAATAAGAAAGCTAAAGAGGTGGAGACCTGGTTACTAGGGATGAAGAAATATTTCATACTACACGACTACTCTAGAAACACGAAGGTCAGGGTAGAAATATTCAACTTAAAAGGAAAGGAAAATATATGGTGGGAGGACTTAAGAAACGTTAAAGCCATTCGAGAAAAGGAGTTTTCATGGAGTGAGTTTGAAAAATATTTTCAAGAGAAGTATATGTTAGTGAGGTATTATGATGCTAAGGTCAAATATTTCATGAACTCATATTGGGTCAAGTTATTGCAAATGAGTATATAGATACATTTTTGGAACTACTAAGATATGTACTTGATATCAAGGAAGGAAAAGTAAAATTTGAGGGTTACCTCAGTGGGTTTCCTCAATCATTCAGAGACAGGATCAAGTTCATTGAAAAAAAAACATTGGAGTATACTATCCATAAAACTAGCTAATATTATGAACAATCCAAAAATAAAACTAAGAACCAGATTAATTGGAAGAATAAATATCAAGGAAACTTCAAGGGGAAAGGATCAAAACCATTCAGGCATAAGTAGATGGGAAAATGGGGGAAATTACCCCATCATGCCAAAGGTGAATTCTAGTGGACCCATACTTCTAACAAAGAGAAACCCTCCAAGCCAGTAAGAGAAGAATATTAGGGGTAAAAGAAAGTTAAATGTTGGGACTATGGCGGAAACCAGTTACGAAGGGACCGCCCTCAACCATAGAGGAGGAATGAAAGAATGTTATACAATGTGGAAGAGGTGATGATAGTGAATGATATGACACAAAGTATGCCTTAGATTTATGCTACATTGGATAATAGACAAATGTATCGTCAAGCCTCAACCATTGAGATGGAAGGTAAGATCATTAACCAATCAGTTTTAATTTTAATTGATCCAATATCTAACCTTAGTTATATTATCCCTAAAGTTGTAAAATATTGTACCATGCAAAATAAAGAGCATACCAATCCATGGATGGTCTAGTTGGACAGAGGGAGGCAAGAAGAAAGTAACTGAATTGGTGGAGTCATGCCTCTTAGAACTAGATGGAATGGCTACAGCAACGAACCTTATCATCCTTTCATCGGTTTAGTACGATGTATTAATTGGTATGGACTCACTCGCAATCCACAAGAGTAATTTATAATGTTACAAAAAATCATTGGAATTCCTTGATGATGAAGGTGAGGGGAGAAAATTACAAGGAAATAAGAAGACTATTTTTTTCATACAAATTTTAGCGTTACAAGAAAAGAAGTGTAGTAAAAAAGGGTGTACTCTATTCATGATTTAGGTAAAAAATGTAGTAGAGGAAAAAAAAAATAAACTTAAGAATCACCCCATTTTACACTAGTACAAGGATGTGTTCCTAGATGAAATACCAGGGTTATCACCTAAGAGAGAAGTTGAGTTCTCTATCAATTTAATTTCTTGTTTGATGCCAGTATCTAAGACTCCATATCACATGAGCACCCATGATGATTTATGGAATTGAAATTGTAGCTAAAGGATCTATTGGATAAGGGGTATATCAAACCCAGTGTGTCACCCCGGGGAGCACTAGTTCTATTTGTGAAGAATAATGATGGCATGTTTATGGCTATGCATCGACTTCTAGTAGTTGAATAAAGAAAAAATCAAGAATAAATGCCCAATATCAATAATCAATGACTGATTTTATCAATTAAAAGTAGCTACTATATTTTCAAAAATTGATTTACGATTTTTCTATCACTAATTTAATATAAAATATGAATGCATTCATAAGATGGAATTTAGAACAATGTATGGGCATTATGATAGAAACTGATACAATACTGAGAGGGTGGGTGAATCAATATTGTGATAATTCAAAACTTTCTTCCACAAAGTAAAGAATAATTAGAATCAACAATAATTATCAAAGACTTATAAATCACGACACAATAATTTGATGTGGTACCCAACTGAGAAAACCACCAAAAATTTTATTATGATGCAATTTATAGGCTACAACTTATATTACATCAAACTAGTAGGCTCTAATCTACTTGAAGGCTTCAAACCACAAACTATTGAAAGCTCCAACTTGATGATACTTAGGCTCCAACCTGAAGGAAGCTACTACTCCCCAATTTATTAGCGCTACTGAAAGGAGCTACAACCCCTGATTATTTACGAACCACGTCTGGAAAGAGACACAACCCCTAGAATGCAAGCTAAAACTTGTCGAACCTTCCTAATTCTTATTTCATTTTATTTTCAAACCCAATTGATGAAGGCCTCACTTTCACAAAATATAAATCATTGCCTACTAATAAGATCACCATAAAACACCTTCAAAACGCATATAATATCCTTCTCTAATCTCTTATTTAATCGCTTCATCTTGCTGATACAATTCTTTTTGAAATTTGGGGCAGCTTTGGGATGAATTTCCCCAAGGAAAATCTAATTACCCCAAGTGCAACCATATTTCCCCAAGGAATAATTCAAATTGTACAAAAGAAATATTATTATTGATGTATTTGGAACGCTTATTATTTGATGTGACAATTATTTGGGCAAACAACATCAAGAAATTTTATTAAATATATTTAAATATTATAAAGTGTAAATTGAAATGGTTGTCATCAAGTCGACTTTACTTAAGGAAGGATCATGTTAGCTCATAAGAAACCCCATGACTCCTCCATCATCAAGTATAAATTAAGAAGTCTTGGGGCTATTATCAATACAAGTTCAACACATATTTGGAGAGTGTCTTTTCAAGTAGCTTCAGACTAGCATTAGAGAAATTTTGAGGTAAAAAATGGGCCTCCTAAGGAATATTATGAATTATTATGGAAATAATAAAATAAAATTAGATTATATCATCAAATTTTAGAGGAAAAAATAAATAAAAAATATTTTTTCAACTCGTATTTTCAACATAGGGAGTATTTTCAATATTTGAGTAAAATCGTTGGGAGATATATTGAAAATACAAGTTGAAAAAGTAGTTTTTTTTTTTTTTTACTCCAAAAAAGGTGAATCATCCTCCATGGTTGACATCATCATCTTGAATCCTATTGGTTCTTATAAAGTTGATTTTGGTTCTACATTTTTGTTTTTGGGACCATTTTCGACCTCCAAATTTCTCTAATGGGAGATTCCTAGCCGAAGTGTAGAAGAGAAGGTTTTGATGTCTCTTTCTGGTGTATAACCTTGGATGAGTTAAGTAGATGAAAGGTCGAGCCTAACAGTTTTTATGTGCTAGTCATAACATCATTACTCACGGGACCAGGCCAAGATATTGCAGGAAGACTAAGCCCTAGAATAGGTGCATATCTAAGGTAATATATCCTTAGATCAAACCTCAAACATGGGTAAATATACTTTATCAATCAACACAAGTGTTAGTAGGTTTGAAGGATGTATTTTATTCAAGTTTAGATAAAAAAAATATTTATGTTCTAGCTGTAGGTTGAATATGAATATTATAGTGTGACGTAAATAAGTTTTGGGAGGGCTGAGAGGCCTAATAAGAAGGCAGAAAAAAACCATATCATCCTTGAACTATAGCGTTGGATATCAGGAAATTTTCATAGTTTTTTGAAGATATTTGAGGCCCAAATTAGGGCTAACATAGTAACCACATGAAGCCCTAACCAACACTGAAATATATCAGATATGTGTGCACACAAATGTTGTATTAAAAGGGATAAAAAGAGTCTTCTAAACCAAGGTATGTTGTGTTTCCATGTTTGTTAGATTGTACAGTAGTTTGTATATGGTATGTATGGCTGCTAGTAAAGCCTTAACTTCAATCCCTTATAAATGTCAATGAGGATAATTAGTGGGAAGAAAGGATTTTCTATTTTAGGATATATAGAATTTATCAAGAGAACTTGTTATCAAGCCCTTGAGCATTGATTTGCAGAGAGGTCATACTTGTGATTTATAACAATATTTATGAAAATATCCATATGACTTAGTTATGTGGAAAAGACCTTGTATGGAAGTCCCTCTATGAAAAATATGTATGGATGTATGGAAGTGATGTATGTCTTGTGTGACAATGATATATGGCAGAGATACTTGTTCCTACTTGTTCCTTTATGATAGTAATGTATAACAACATGATAGTAATTTTTATAATTGTGATTATAGTGATATGATCGTGATAGAGATATATGGCAGTATGGAAGTGATACTTATGATGACTAATTAATGCTTCTTGAGATACATGCTCTCTTGTCATAGCGATATGGAGGTATATATTTCAAAGTTTTTATGGAGGGATTGTGAATGGATTCTAGATAAACTTGTCTATGAGGATATTGTATGATCCAGGGTGGGCCTAGGAGGTCTATTGTGATTATTATTGAAATTATTGTGTCTCATTATAGATGTACTTTGTATCTCAACTGAACATTGATCAATATCTAATGAAGAAGAATAATTGAGTTTTGGGTTTTCCCCCTTGTGGGTTTTTTCCCTGGTCTCCGACCAAAATCTTGTTGTCTCTATTGTGTATGTTTTTCTTTTATTGTTCCTTACTATTTTGCTGCATTTTTTATGTTATTGTTCTCTCTATATAATTTCTTATGATTATAAGAGGTGAATGTAATGTTAAAATTGTCGAAAAGTTTAACAATGCAATTATCTACAAAAAGGAATAATCTAGCCCTAAAATTAATAATTCTGATTATGAAGATTGTTGAGTTAATAATTTTGGTTTTTTATTTTTAGTTAAGGTCAACTCTTAACATAACCCACAAGGCTTTGGATTGATGGTGAATGGGTGCATTGTTAAGACACTCCTTGTGATAGGTCACTAGTTAAAATCCCCTGTGGGTCTTTATTACAAAAAAAAGGTTCAACTCTTTACATTGATGAATTATTATTTTTCACTTATATACCACTTCTTTCAAGGCATATTGATGTGTTCATGTAGTCTTCAATATCTGATCTGTTGCTCCCTAGAGAAATTTATGAGTTAAACCATCAATTTTCATTAGAGAAATTTTGAGGTAAAAAATGGGCCTACAAAAAAATGTACAACATAGATCAACTTTATAAGAACAAATAGGATTCAAAATGATGATGTCAACCATGGGGGATGACTAAGAATTTTTGGAGTAATTAGGTAATATATCTATATATATATATATATATATATATATATATATATATATATATATATATATATATATATATATATATATATATATATATTATTTTTCAACTTGTATTTTCAAATTTCCTATCTCCTACGGACTACCTCCGTCTGCGGGAGCACTCGTAGGATGCACAATTTATTTTTTCTTTCAAGGAGTACCCATGTTGGATACTTTCTATGGACCCTACTACACGGTAATTGTGAAATACATGAAAAAATGTGATTGAAATAATGTTTTTTCATGTATTTCATATTTTTCGTGTAGATGGGTCTATCAAAAGTATGAAACATGGGCAATCCTTGGATGCAAAATTAAATTATGCTTCCAACAAGTGATCTTCCTCAAAATTTGAGTAAAATTGTAGAGAGATAAGTTGAAATATGAGTTGAAAAAGTAGTTTTTTATTTTTTCCCTCCAAAACATGATGAGGTAATCTAATCTTATTTTGTTATTTACATTATTATTTTATAATATTCCTTAGGAGACCTATATTGGACCTTAAAATTTCTCTAATGTACAACTATGGTAAGTTACAAGTTTTAGCAATAACTTTATCTACAATTCTAACTTTAGCGAACCACTGATTTTGGCAAAAAATTCCAAATATACCACCAAATGGTCTAGACTAACTATTTTATACTTTTGGTCTAGATGGATGAATTAGGCTTCTTGTCTAGACGAAAGGATTAGACTTTTGATCTAAACGGACGAATTAGAATTCTGGTCTAAATGGAAAAATTAGACTTTTGGTTTAGAAAAAACGGATTACACTTTTGGTTTAGTCACGAAAATTATACTTAGACTAGTGAATTAGACTTAGACTAGTGAATTGGACTTCTAGTATAGTGGGAAGATTAGAATTAGATTGGCAAATTAGACTTATTGTCTAGTTGGATATATTAGACTTAGATTGGAGAATTAGACTTAGGCTAACAAATTATACTTTTGGTCTCGTCAAGTAGATTAGGCCTAGACTAGCAAATTAGACTTTTGGTCTAGTCAGGTAGATTAGAATTATATTGGTGAATTAGACTTCTATTATAATAAGGAATATTATACTTAGAATGGTGAATTATACTTCTACTCTAATCATGTGGATTATACTTAGACTAGTGAATTAGACTTCTAGTCTATTCAGACAGATTAGACTTATACTGGAGAATTAGAATTATACTAACGAATTAGACTTATGTTCCAGTCGAGAAGATTAGGCTTAGACTGGTGAATTAGATGTCGACTAGAAAATTAGAATTATATTCTAAATGATAAAATAAACTTCCAATATAAATGAAAAAATACACTTCCAACCTAAATTGACTTATTTTGTCCTTGACCCATGAACTTTGATTTTCTCATAACTTCTGATCCTGGGGGTATTTTCTAGAATTCCATATAGAGTTGGAAAGGATTTTTTGAGATCTATCCATTTTAGTAGTTTACAAGAACATCTGAGCTATATTTATAATTAAAAATTTGATATAAAGATAATGCTCCTTTAGACACGAATTTTAGTTTTTCACCAACCGACCTGCCACCACCTAATCCTTTCCACTCCATGACACTTCCTTTGACATAAATACCAAAATATTTCTAGCATTCTCCCTATTTGGTATTGATGGAAACACCAAAACATTGTTATCAATCATCAAGTAAAATAAAACAAAATAAAATAAAGCAATGGTCGCAAGATAAACCTTATCATGGAAACCAAGTAAACTTTTCCTCATTCAATAGTTTCCTTTATCTCCCCTTGTGATTATAAAAAGTTTCATTCACCTATCATACATAAGACATAAAGTTATGCTCAATGTTTTAGTATTCTCCCTTCTTATAAACCAACGCAATGTTTTGTACTTTCTCTCCCCCCTTAACATCAATGGATAAACAGATCCCCTTAAAATCGATCCCCCCCTGTCTTACTACATTCATGTGGACTTGGAAGCTCCCTTTGGATATGCTGAGTGTTGGATTGATTTATATAAATACCTTTCTTCTCTTTAGAGAAGAATCAATGGAGCGAGGTAAGAGGGACTGCTCCAAATATTTTCCTTAAGTACTCAAATTGATCTCTTTGGAGAGGTTTGGTGAAGATATCAACTACATGTTCTTTTATAGTTACATACTCCAATTTTACAATATGATTTGCAACATGCTCTTGAAGGTAATGGTACGTGATTGGAATATGTTTTATCTTGGACTGGAAAACAATATTCTTGGACATGTTGATTGCACTTATGTTATTACATATGATTGGTATGGGTTCTTCATATATCACTTGCACATCTTGTAATTTATTCTTCATCCATAATAGCTAAGTGCAACAAGAATTTGCTACTATATATTTTTCCTTAACAATAGAAACATAAATCAAAGAAATTATTTTCTCAACCAAGACAAAATACATCCACTAATAAATAAAGCACCACCATCAGTTCTCTTTTGGTCATCCATATCACCTACCCAATCAACCTCAATGAAAACATTTAGTGAAAAATATTTACCTCTAGGGTACCAAAGAACATAGTCCATTTTGTCTCTTAGATATTATAGAATCATATTTGATGATAAGAGATGACTTTTTCTAGGAGCTACTTTAAATATTCCAACAATACCAACTTCCTACATAATTTTGGTCTAAAGGTTGTCAAGTATAAAAGGTTTCCAATAATAGGTTTGTATAAAGTTTAATCCACCTATGGTGACTCACCAATGTTGTTGAATTGGAAACCAATGACCATTGGAGTGCTTACCAAAGAACATTCCTCTATGACCAATTTATTTAACACTTCCTTGAGGTCCTTGGCCTGTGAAATAAAAATATCTTTTGATTTTTTAGTTATATGAAAGCCAAGGAAATAAGAGAGTTTACCAAGCATTGGAATTTCAAAATCGACCTTTATTTTAGCTGCAAACTAGCAAGTTATATGATCTGCATCACTTCCGAATATTATATCATCAACATAGATGAAAACTATAAAAAAAATTCCATTATTATATTTCACATATAGATTATTATGAGTTGTGCCTCTATTAAAACCACACTTAAGAAAATAATTGTCTAGGTTAGAGTACCAAGCCCTAAGGGCTTGCTTAAGACCATTCAAGGCATTTTTTTATCCTACAAAAATAATTAGGTTAACTTACACGTGAAAATGATTAGGATACTAAATATAGACTTCTTCCTACAACTCACCATTTAAAAAGGAAGATTTGACATCCATCTGATATATTTTAAATTTATTGAAACTAGCAAAATACAACAACATTCAATTGCTTCCAATCATGCAACTAGAGAAATGGTATCATCAAATTCCAAACCTTTAATCTATGCATAACCTTTTCAAACTAGCCTTGCCTTTCTTCTTACCACTTCACCATGTTCATTCAACTTGTTCATGAAGACACACTTTGTGCTAATAACGTTCTCGTTTGTTGGTGTAATATTCCAAATTAGGAAAAGCAGTAATATTGAACACAAAAATGGAAAAATAGCAGTGAATCTCAATCCACCAAGATGTGAGATGAATGTAGAGCCATTTTATTAAAAATAGCAACACTAGTGGGCATAAAATCTTGAGGATCAAGTCACTCAAGCAATACAACACGAGCCTCCAATAATCACATAGACAAATACATGAATAGTTGTTGTTATACAAATGCCGGAAGATCAATATAGCGCAGTCCTAGTGGACATATTTGTAGTTGGTAACATACAAGGACATATGAAAACTGATATGTGCCTCAAGAGATGCCGGAAATAAAGATCAAGGCTCTAAAACACCTTTCCTAGACAACCCATAAAGGGTTTCTAGAAATACTCAAAATACAAAACGTGAACTATAGTCCTAGGTCTAAAGATTCACTACAACTGAATAGCTGGGAAGAGGTGGTTGAACTGATGTAGAAAAGAATAAATCCTCCTCCCAATAGATTATCCAAGTGAAAGGTTGATCCCTTCACGGAAATCTAACTCCCCAGATGATGCACTGAAACCTCCTTTGCAACTACTCCATAGAATAACACAGTTTGAGAGTGAAAATACGCTGTGAAGGATGGTAAGGGCTTGGTTTGGTGCCAAATGCTAAAATAATACTCAAGGACCTCCTTGCTAGCCTCCCAATGGAAATAATGCTTCCTCCACTGAAAATAAGCTCATAAAATGGCCCTATAAACCCTGCACTACTTCTACCCTACAACACAGCACAACCCTGACAAAAACTGCGCTGTAGAAGAAAGATGAAGCTTGGCTTGATGCTAGAATGTGGAAATGCATCTCAATAATGTCTCCTGAGTGGGCACTCAAAGTTCCTGGAGGATAAGGGTGGGATTCCCTCTCGATAACACCCTTGTGCTAAACAACACAACAATCTCCGCTAAATAGCTGAAGAGAGCAAGAAGTCATAACAGACCACAAACATAATAATAATCAACATGGCTTCTATGGCTACCTTCCCCTTCCTTATATGCTTTTTGAGCCTTCTCACCTTGGACCCCACTCATTAAAGCTGCTACTCTGGCATGGAGACTTCCTCCCATTCACATTGCATTGTCTCTCATTAACTATCCACTCCCTCCATACCAGCATTGTTGATTTGGTCAAACTTGACCCTATAATATTCCTAATTAGTCCTAAGCTAATTGGAATATCCACTTTTGTTTTTATTTCTTATATTAAAGATTAAATGTGTAAAGGAGGTTCATCAAACTCCTAATAAAGAATAAATCAATGCCAAATGTGAAAAAGGCTAAATCTTGGCTATGTAAACAAGCACCTTTAGGTGTGAAAGAGGCTGGACATTTTGATTGGGTCAACCTTGACCAAATCTACAATGCTATCTAGAAGGAAGAGGCCATCAATGAGGCACAACACAGTTCTAGAAGGATATGGATTGTGTGAAAGAGAAGATTTCATTGAAGGTGGTTTAGGGTTTGCAAGCTCTTAATCTATATAAGGAAGGGAATGGTAGCATGTAAAGGGTTGTTGAATATATGATATTTTGATATATTGTCTGTTTAGACCATATAGCTTTCTTTGGTCGTTTAGCCTAGATTGAAAATGTTGTTTAGCATTGGGATTTCCTGTTTAGGAATTCCACCTCTTACCATTGAGTAGCTCTTGGGAGAGTCTTGTATTGCAGAGTCCACTACCTGGCTTGAGGCCAAGCTTCTCCTTTCAACTACAACTCAGATCCTGTTGAGGGTTTGTTTGTCTTTGTAAGATACAACAAGTGGAGGCTAGATCTATTCAGATCTAGGACATTTCAGTTCCCTTTTTCAGTGGAGGAGTCTTCTGATCTATTGGGAGGAGAGTATTGAAGTGATTGGGCATCATTTCTTGATCTTGGCATGTGGCCAACTATTATCTATACCCTGCAGTGCAGTTTCTATTCCAAATCTACGTTATTCCTATAGGTGTTGTTGTAGGGAGTTTGGGTGCACCATTTGGAGAGTTGGTTTCTGAGTGTTGGGGATCTTCCCTTCACTTTGAGATCCATTGGAGTAGATCTACACATTGTATGTTTCAAATATGATCTGCATATTTCTGAATACTTCTGAATAACTAAATATTTTTTGCAGATTTTCATTCTTAGATCCCAGATCTACTTCTTATACTTGGTGTAATGTTAAAAACCCCAAGGGGATCTGAAAGAGGAGCCTTTCTTGTGCATGGATCTATTATGGATCTGATATTTTATGCACATATCTGCTCTAGATCTGACATGTAATCAACAACAGTTTGTAGCCTAATAAAATAACATTGTCAAGGTAGTTTCAGTCCATATATGTGGTTGCAACACCTCTTTTGAGGGAATTTCTTCTGTTTATGTCTTGTATTTCCAGCTATGCATCTTATGGGCCTCATTATACATCTGTATTGTTGCTGTAAATACTATTGAAGAACATTTTTATTGGCCTCTTGCTTTGCTTTAGATGAACTATGTTATTTTAATGCATGACTGTTTAGTATTGCTGCATGTTCCCATTTGGGGATATTACAGTGGTATCAGAGCATCATCTTGGCACAGCCTGTGCATTCTCAGAAGCCAATATGCCTTTTCATGGAAGGAAAAGACTGAAGAAGAAGATTGATTACATTGAAGACACTGAAAACAAGGGTAAAAACCCTTTATCTGGAAGAATAAAGAGGGCAAGACATGAAGGTCCCTCAAGAAGATCTGTACATGAAGAAATCCCTAGTTCTTCATCTTATGTGTGCAAGAACTCAGCTACACCATCAGATCCAGAACGTTATTCTATGCCCAGATTTACTGCAAGAGAGATGAAGGAAGAAGATGCACCAAAGGAGGAGACTTTGAGTGATTATCTTTAGGAGTATGACTCTAAATATTAGAAAATCAAGGAGCACTTGAGCTTCCAAGAGTTCTGCCAGCTCAAGCAGGAAAGGAGATCCATCAAGTATAATAGAAGAAGAAGAGGTAGATTCTCTCTGCCTAATTTTGATGGATCCTCCACATGCACAGCTAAATAATGGGTAGATCAGCTAGACTTACATTTGGATCTACATCAAGTTTCAGAAGAGGAAGCCCTTAAGGTAGCAATGTTGCATCTTAAAGGTAAAGCTTATGCTTGGTGGTTATTTGAATCCTTTTCATTGAAGAATGCAAATATATCTACTTATGCAAGATTCACTAAGATTTTAGTGAAAAATTTTGATGTAAATAAAACAAAAGCATCCTTGATTGGGCTAGCAAAGCATGAACAGGCAAAACCCTTGCATGAGTTGGAAGTATCTGTCATGCCAACTCCACTTCATATTTCTATTGAGGGGGGTAAAAATCTGTGTGATACTTTTCCAAGGGCAAGACCCCCATTGCATGAAAATATTTCTTCTCAAAAGGAAGTCATGGAGATTCCTCTTTCAAGGGAATACCAAGATCTGAGGTCCCTCATTGATAATGAGGTGTTTTCAAATATTGATGAGGAGAAAGAACAAGAGGGCAGTAACAACGTTGTCACTTCAGTAGAAGAACCATCACCACATTGGGATGGACATGAAGTTGTTGCTTCAAGGAAAGGAGCTTTTGCATCTTTGAAAATGGTTCCCAAGGAGCATCATGTGACAGTCTTGTTGAGAAACACAACCTTGCTCCAAGAAGAAGGAGGAAGGATGGATCAACATCCTAAGATGAGAAGCATGCATCCTTGTTTATTTCAAGGGGTTTCTATTCATGAGAAGAAGACTGATTTATGCAGACAGGATGGGGACAAATCAATCCACTCATTCATACAGTCTACTTCAGATCTTGATGTCTCTTTACATGGAGGCATTCCACCAGGGAGGCCCCCTGATTGGAAGAAGGATAAAGTGTTCTCTCAACTATGTGCAGCGGTGACATATTTGGCTAAGGAAGGAGCCTTGAGGGGAGCTACCACAACGCTGAGACCTATTGATGAATTCCAAGGAGAGCTGAGAAATTTTCTAAAATTGACTTTGCTATCTTCCTCCCATTTATCTACGCTGGCAAATGATTCAGAGGTCTATGATGTCATTAGCATGATGTCAAATGGCCACTCCATAGTCTTGGGGCAGCAAATGATATCTCTACATACAAAGAATATTTCTGAAGATAACAAGAGGGTACCAACACTCTTGTATGCATGGGCCAAACTATGGAAGTTTTGGAAGAAAGATACCTTTCAAAAAGAGGTTGACTTCCATGAACTTCAATCTTGTCTTGAGAAAGATCAGCTGCAAGAGAGGCAACAATGGTGGAGCTACAACACTCCAACATGTGACTTTGGCATTGAGCATGTCAAAGAGGAGAATAATGATGTGACAGCTACTTCATTTCAGAATTTCACAGCGTTGTCATTGTTGGGAAGCCTAGATCCATATTGGGAGTCCCAACCCTTGGTAGAATATTCCAAGAACCTCTTCACATGTAAGGTTCTTGATGGGAAAATGGAAGATAGGAGGTATAGAGTGGTTGATGGAGTCATTTACTTTCATGATCAGATCTATTTGACTAAAGAATCAAGGCTCAAAGGTAAACTACTATATGTAGCCTATGAGATTCTACTTTCTACTCCCACTGATTTCATTAGAATACACCATACTATCTCAAATGGATTCATGTGGGAAGGCTTTGAAGAAGATTTATATCAGCATTATCAAAGATGCATGTACCATATGGAGATGGAGCAACAACATAACTCTATGGAAGAGTTAATTCAGCCCTCTCTTTCTCCTTTTGAGGAAGGGGATAGACCTATGCACCACTCCATTTGTTTAAGGAGGACTATTGATGAAGAGCATACTTATGTAAATAATGTATTATTTTCTGATTGTATGCATTCTTTTACTATGTATCTGCAGGTCATAACTCCAAAGAGGAGTGTTATACCTTATAAACTTCACCGCCAACTTTGGGCCAAAACCATTTCTGATTATGGTCACTCCCTTGATGAACAAAGGGAGATTTTGCAACATGATGGGTGCTTACCCAAGGCACCAAATATATCTCCCACTTTCAGCCATGGTGATATATTATGGGCAGCAAGTAAGTTGTGGGAAAACCACTTACCACATCTAGATCTGAGACAGGCAGGAGATGCACTGCGTTGGGTCCACCTATGGGACTATGATCCACTTCTATCATTGCATTTGATTGATTTTGTATCACTAGTTTTGATCCCATATGATGATGATGATGCTCTGATCTTTGTTTGGGACATGATAGGAGGAATGACACATTGGTTGAGCGTGTCCATTGGGAATGAAACTTCCCATATTTATTCATGCTTCAAGAGGATGATAGAACATTATATGGCTGCTACACTATACCTTTTGTTTCCTTATGCAAAAGGCCATATGTATGACTTATGTCTTTGGGAGAAGTCTTTCCCATGGGAGAATTTGTGGCAAGACATGTGTTTCTTGAATGAATTTCAGCTAACACTTCTTATCCTCTACTATTTTCAAGCTTTGGAGAAGCTTATGGCAGAAACAAGGTGGTTGGGTGACCCCTTATTGTACTTTGATTTGAGGCAGCAAGAAGAAGAACAACACTGGTCTCAATGGAGGGACTATTTTCACCATCCAATATATCATATGACACTTAGTCCATGTTTCTTTTGGAGCACATATGGTGATGATACTTTATTCGCTATATGCATGGAAGATTGGGCAAGAAGGGTCCCTAGAATCAATGAAGGGAATCATGAGGTTCGAAGTCTCTTTTGGCTTCATGAGGACTATATTGTTGTAGCCTAGGATCAACAACTCCAAATATATCATAAATGGAGAGAGAGACAACATAAGTTGAACATACTTACCTCTCATTTCCAGCCATGCAGCCCCTATACATTGCATAAGGAGGGGATTGGTGATTGTTTCTATGAGCTACCAAGGATGGCTCACTTTGTTTGGATTATAGCATGGATATTGGAGTGTTTCATGGGGGTTTAATCACCCATCATTTATCATCTCTCATGCCTTCAGAAGACCAGTGGATAGCATATGATTCTTTCCATGTATCTCCCACTTCTTCATGATGACAGCTATTTCGGTTATTCACCAAAAGAAAACTTGTATTCTTGGGAGGAGACAAATCCATTGGAGATTTTGCAATGTCCTTGTAAGTTGCTTGAGGACAAGCAACATTTTGGAGGGGAGGACTGTAATATTCCTAATTAGTCCTAAGCTAATTGGAATATCCACTTTTGTTTCTATTTCTTTGCTTAAAGAATAAATGTGTAAAGGAGGTTCATCAAACTCCTAATAAAGAATAAATCAATGCCAAATGTGAAAAAGGCTAAATCTTGGCTATGTAAACAAGCACCTTTAGGTGTGAAAGAGGCTAGACATTTTGACTAGGTCAACCTTGACCAAATCTACAACGCTTTCTAGAAGGAAGAGGCCATCAATGCGGCACAACACAGTTCTAGAAGGAGATGGATTGTGTGAAAGAGAAGATTTCATTGAAGGTGTTTTAGGGTTTGCAAGCTCTTAATCTATATAAGGAAGGGGATGGCAGCATGTAAAGGGTTGTTGAAGATATGATATTTTGATATATTGTCTGTTTAGACCATATAGCTTTCTTTGGTTGTTTAGCCTAGATTGCAAATGTTGTTTAGCATTGGCATTTCCTGTTTAGGAATTCCACCTCTTCCCATTGAGTAGCTCTTGGGAGAGTCTTGTATTGCATAGTCCACTATCTAGCTTGAGGCCAAGCTTCTCCTTTCAACTACAAATTAGATCCTATTGAGGGTTTGGTTGTCTTTGCAAGCTACAACAAGTGGAGGCTAGATCTATTCAAATCTAGGACATTTCAGTGCCCTTTTTCAGTGGAGGAGTCTTCTACTCTATTGGGAGGAGAGTATTGAAGTGATTGGGCATCATTCTTGATCTTGGCATGTGGCCAAATGTTATCTATACCCTACAATGCAGTTTCTATTCCAGATTTGCATTATTCCTGTAGGTGTTGTTGCAGGGAGTTTGGGTGCACCATTTGGAGAGTTGGTTTCTGAGTGTTGGGGATCTACCCTTCACTTTGAGATCCATTGGAGGAGATATACACATTGTATATTTCATATTTGATTTTCATATTTCTGAATACTTCTGAATCATTGAATATTTCTGCAGATCTGCATTCTTAGATCTCATATCTACTGCTTATACTTGGTGTGATGCTCAAAACCCCAAGGGGATCTAAAAGAGGAGCCTTTCTAGTGCATGGATCTGTTATGGATCTGATCTTTTATGCACAGATCTGCTCTTGATCTGACATGTAATCAACATCATTTGGCAGCCTAATAAAATAACGTTTTCAAGGACGTTTCAGTCCATATATGTGGTTGCAACACCTCTTTTGAGCGAATTTCTTCTGTTTATGTCTTGTATTTCCAGCTATGCATCTTATGGACCTCATTATACATCTATATTGCTGCTGTAAATACTATTAAAGAACATTTTTATTGGCCTCCTGCTTTGCTTTAGATGAATTTTGTTATTTTAATGCATGACTGTTTAGTATTGCTTCATGTTCCCATTTGGTGATATTACAGACCCCATCCACATGCTCCAACCCCTGTTCACACATGAGGGTTCTTTATCCAGCTACTAAGATGATCTCCATTCACATTAGGAGTGATTTTATTCCTACTAAGGAGATTTATAGGTCTCCCTACCCTCTTATTCTTATATCTAAGTGGAAAAAACAAAATTTAATATTTGAACTAGCTAAAAGCTAATTTGGAATATTACAGTCCTCCCCTCCCAAATGTTTCTTGTCCTCAAGAAAATGTAAAGGTGAGTGTTGCAAAACTTCTCCTCATCCCCTTGTGACACCTCCCAAATGCTCAAGTCCACCCAAATGGCTCACCCCATAAGGAAACAAGATATCTACTGCAAGAAACATATGTTGGCTATGTTCTCCTTGAAGCAAGAGGCATAAGAAGTGTGAGGAATCTCATTCCCAGTGGGCAACTCCAATCCATGTACCATCCCTCCATTCATGCCAACAATAATGACAACAACATAATAAATATATGGGATCAAAATCAAGGATACACTTGCTTTCATATGAAATACCGGAGGAGGATCATAGTCCCTCAAGTGGAACCAGTGCAATATTACTCCTGTCTACCTCAAAAAATGGTATGATGAGTGGTTTCCCAACCACTTTCTTGCTGCCCCAATCCTCTCACATTCTTGGAGAAGGTGAATGATGTGTGGTGCCAATTGAGCACACCCTGAATGAGATATCATCTCCCCAAAATCTCCTAGGGAGTCTCCATGCCCATCACTGATTGTGGCTCCAAGTAGATCATGCATTCTAAAGAAAAGGGTGCCCCCTTTTGGAGAAATGAATTGTACATGAATGGCAAAGGAATACAAGCACTCAGTTAGTGGACCATTATGCACAAAAATACAATCCTTACCATGTACCTTGAGCAAGTCAGTGAAGTGGCTCATAGATGGGCCTCCCCTCATTCCCAATGAGAAAGGAAGTGGTTGTGATAACTCTGCCAAGGATTTATCTCTCTCCTCAATCTCCAAACAACCCATGCATCTCCTAATATGATGGTGGATCTCCTTTTTGAAGCCTTCCCAAGTGAATCCCTCCATGAGAGTATGATATGCCCTCATGAAATCAGTGTGCCTGGAGAGAAAAACATCATATGCTACATGTAGCAGCTTCTCCTTGAGATTTGAGGCTCTAGTCAAGAAGATCCTACTCTGATAATAGATGACCCCATCTCTCATTGTATATATCCCATCTGACAACTAGCCATCAAGTACCCTGCATGAGAAGAGATCCTTGGAGTATTCCACCAACAGCTAGGATCTCCAATAAGGATCTATACTCCATAATGACAACGCTGCTACTATGCAATGTAAAGCACCTGCCATGTTGTTTTCCTCTTCTTTGAAATATCCCATGCCAAAGTCATATGTCGGGATTCTGCTATCCTGCCTCTGCTACTCCTCCTGTGGCTGCTCCTACTCAAGTAAAGGTTGAAGTTTTTGGAGGTTAGCCTTCCATAGGAAGCTATCACCCATCCAAAACTTTTTGATTTTGGCCAATGTATGCATGAATGTCGATAACCATCTACCATATATAGAATATTCCTCCCTATGTGGAAGTATCTTCTAGTTCTCCAAAGCCATGGAGTGGCCCCCTTGCACCATGATGGTGCCATCATCCATCCCTGAAACATTTTCTCTCAGCGCAAGATGTTTGGTGAGAGTTGGTAATATTGATATTGGGAGAATGCCTCCCTCCTCCTTGAGCCTAACCAAGACTCTCTGCGTTGTGCCAAGTCCTCCCAAGGTCGTCACCCCTCCTGGATCTATGAGTGGTGCAACATGTTGTGAGACATCTCTCATCAACTCCTGGTCTAGTGGCCTCCTTGGTGGAATGCCTCTAAACAGTAATGTGTCATGGGCCAAAGTCAACTTCATAACTGAATGGACGGTTAGGTCCTTGATTCCACTATGCAAATCCAACTCTATTTTTTGTGTGGAATTTGTCTGAGAGGGATAAGTGTGCATGCCCCTAATCACCCGATGCTCGCCACTCTTTTTATCCGTCCATTCCATCTGTAAAGTCTCCCAATCTGTGGTGACCTTCCCCAAAGTAATCAACCACTGCACACACAATATCACATTGGTGTCAGGGATATCCACCACAAAGAAGTGATCAGTCAAGGTATATGTCCCCATGGTGACAGATAATGCTGGAACATAATGCATGCACTACATGGTTCTAGCTCCTAGGACCAAAATTGAAAATCCCTCAAATTCATCAGTAGGTATTTCCCTCCTCTGCACTAATTGGGTATCAATAAAGTTGTGAGTAAGCTCATTGTCAATCAACACTGATACCCTCTGAACCGGAATGGAACCTCAAACTCTCAAGGTCAAGTACTTGGGTACTCCCCGCAATGATGCAAGGGCCCCTCCAACTAGAGAAAATGCCCCATTCCCACTGTTACACAAATTTTTGGTCATCTAACTTGTTACTATTATATGGACCAAAGTACACCATGTAAGACCAATTTTACCCTAATAAAATTTCTTTCACTATGAAAAATAACTTAGTAATCCATAATTTATTAAGTTGTTTATGGTATAAACAAGAAACCCCATGGGGAATAATTGAATAAATCCTTATTTGCTTGATTCTCCTCAAGGGATAATTAATTAAACAACAATTTAATTAATATTCCTGGTCATATTTAACCCAAAATAGGAAAATTAATTAGATAAATCACTATTTGGCTTATTATTTTCTAGGAATAATTATTTTAAACATTATTTAAATAATATTCCTTATTAAATTTGGCTAAATCATTTATAAATATTTGAATAAATCACTATTTATTTAATTATTACTCAACCATATTCTTAAAATAATAAATAAATCATTTGTTTATTTATTATTTACAAATAAAGGGATTTGACCAAATTCAAATTCTTTTTCCCTCCAACAAAAAAATAAAATATTCCATAAAATTTGGATCTAGATTTGGTTAATAATATTTTAATTATACACCAATATCTAGACTAACTCAATATTTTGTTATAAATATAAGGGTTTTTCCATTCATTCACTACCTTTTTTTTCCTAAAGATCGCTCTGGATCTATACTTTTGCTTGTGAGCCCCCCTTGAGTTCCATTTTTGTCTGGGTTTTCTACACCATCAAGAGAGAGAGAGCTTAGATTTGAAGTGCTGAGGACATACAAGAACCCATCCCATTGAAGGGGACTGGTGACATATTTCTATGTTCCCTTCCCATGTGTCATAAATACAAAAATTCTTTAAAAATATTCTTGTCTTGTCTATTGGATGCATGGAGAAACTCTTGCTTTTATTTACTGTTTAATGTCTTTAACTACATATATCTGGATTTCTATAGCATTTATTCTGATCACTAACTGTAGATATAAGGAAATTGAAAGCCATCTTTGATGTTAGGGTTGTTTTTTACGCAAAACTAAAGTGAGCTTTTTTTGTACGCTTGCGATTAGAATTCACACTAACAACTGGTGACTCCACTGGGGTTTATAATTACGACCGTTGTAGTTTTTCATATCCCTACATGACCAGCTGCTTCAACCCCTAGGGTTTTTCTTCAGCTTCTTATTTTGCATTTATTGATGTTGTTTTTAACCTTTAAAACCCTAAAACAGTAAAAATTCTTACTTTCATGTATTTCAGAGCCTATTGCATAGGTGACAAGAATCAGCCACAGCTAAGATGACATTATTTTCCGAAACCTGCTCCCGAGATGGCCAAAAGTGCAATTCGCACTTTTTGGGCCAAAACCTACGACCTTGTTGGAAATACTGAGAGGGGGGGTGAATCAATATTTATTTCAATTAAAGCATTAGTTAATCTTCAATTATTATCAGTGTTTATACAATGATAGCAGCAAACAAGAGGAACACAAATGCACACAGTTTTTAAGGTGGAAACCCACTTCGGGACAAAAACCACCTAATGCTTTTCGTTAATTTCTTTCAATTCCAATTGAAAAATAAAAGCTCCGAACTTCCCTTAGTAACCGTAAAATCATTCTTCTCCAGCTCCCACTGGATGGACGCTCCAACGCCCAAGATTCTTCAGTAGTCAACTAAATGGATGCCCCAACACCCAATGAGATACAACTCACCCTAGCACCACCCTACCACACTATAGAAGAATAAAAGAAGAATGGACTCTCGTACTGGGGAAAATGGTCCACTTTACAATGATATAGAATGATGAAGAAGAAGAAGATATACTAGACCATAACCCAAACTTCACAACACCACCTAATGATGATCCTAGACCTCCCAACACTGCCTCTTCAACCCTTGGCAGATAGACACTAGTATAATTTGTACAATAATGTATTTACAATGACTAGGTACAATGATACCTTTACAATGATTGTATGCAGTGCTGCCCACTTGAAGACTTCATATGATGAACGTCTTGCTGCTGTTATGCACCTTGGATGCTTCTCTTGTCATGCTACCCTCTGCTGCACCTTTCTTTGCTTTTCTGCCATATAAATTCTGGTCCTTTGCAACCCTTGACAACACATGATCTAGCTTTTTTTTGCCTTCTAGGAGCTCGATATTGAATATGGTGTATCTTTGTTATTTCATATATTCAATATCTTATTTTTTGTCCTATAGTAGTCCTCTGAGTCATCTTTCCAATTCCATAGGTCTTACCCAATTTGGATTCTTCAAGAGAGATTTATACCCAATTTCTCACACTGCCCTAATTATGCACTGTTTCAGCAGAGCGCACTTGTACGGCATTCCACGTGTCACAATTTCTTCATTTTTTTCTGAAATTGATAGAGCGAAATGTACAGACTATGCACTATCCGTCACTTTTTATAGAATTCCAATCTGATACTCAGAGAGAGAGTTATGATGATTTTACCAAGGTCACTTCTTTGAGATGAATTTCAGGAGCTCAAAACCCTGATCGTCCACAACGATATCTCCAAAATATCACAACTTGCTCTCGATAGTTTTTTCTGCAGCTTCCTCAAGATTTTAGCCTTCGCCTATAAAAGCACCAGCTCGAGCCTTCGCAGAAAAAATGTTAGAGCAAGAATTCCACAATGACCGTTTCTCGTACGCTCATCCTCCTTACAAGGAGGAAATGAAGATCACAATTTACATGAATGCTGCCGAGAGGCCCACCAAGTAATCGTGTAGATGATTTTAGGAGCTTTAAAACACATACCATGTATTTTCAACGCATCCATGCCCCGAACTCACGGAAGCTTTTAGCCCACTAACTGGAGGTACAAACTTCAAACATGAATATCTCTTAAACCGTGAAGAATTACATGGCGTGCCATATATCAACGGAAACATCTCGACAAGTAGAAACCATCAAAAGCATTATTGACCCAGAATATATTAATTTGGTAGGTCAAACTTCCCATTCAATATTGGGTTAGCCCCTGGTGCTGCTTGGGTTGACATCAATGACAATCGTTGATCAACAATCTCCCCCTTTGGCATTGATGGCAACACAAGTACTCCCCCTGCGATCATGACACCTCTTCCTACAACATTCTCTCCCCCTTTGACATCAATGGCAAAGGTTTACTCCCCATGAAACACAACCATCCTGCGGACCTATACACACTTCCACTCGTTACCGATAAACAACCGTCCCGGCGACCCCACACTTCACTCCCTTATATTCTAAAAAGGAAAATCTTAATGATAGGCCCGCAGAATCCCAAGATTCGATGAAGATATTCCACGTCGTGAATATTTAATATGTGATTCTTTCGGTGTCGCTTGGAATCTTGCTACTTGTCCAACTCGTTGCATACATCTGGGCCGGGAGGGTTTGTTGACATTATGAAGACTCACTAATCACAGATCCGTACAACCTTTGGATCCGGCCATCCTTAGATGAGTCGTTCATGCTCAATTTGTCACCAAGTAAAACATCTCGAAATCACTTTACAATTTCTAGCAAAATTATTGCCTCCATTGCCTAGTAGATCATAATTCTCACTTAAACGTTGCATCATCCTCTTTAGTTGCCAGACGATGTTTGTCGCCCATCTGCACACAGGTGTTTGGAGTTTCGTACTCTGTCGTAGCCATGTACTCACACCACACGCTTTCCTGATTTCACATTTCGTGGAGTTGAATACTATTGTGTGCCCTTGATCACACATTCGTCCAACACTAAGCAGATTTTGATTCATGATTTCAACTAGTAGAACATTATTGGCTAGAGAATATTTGCTTCCGAGAGTGACAGTACCTAATCCTATAACATTTGAAGATCCATCATTTCCAAAGGACACGATTCCATCCTTTTTCTCTTTCAGAGATACAAATTTATTTCTATCTCCAGTCATATGCGTTCAACAACCACTATCAACATACCACACATCTTTGTTCTTTTGAGCCTTGAGAATGAGAGCACAATTATCATTCTTCTTCTTCTTCCATGTTCATTCATTCTGTGGCTTCGAAGATTCTTCTGGAGGGTTTTCAAGTCTGCAGTCTTTGGCTATGTGTCCAAAGTTTCGACATTTGTAACATTCAATATTATTTCTTAAATGTTCAAATCTATTGATGTTTCTTTGAGCCCTGGGAGGTTCATATTTGAAGGATCTCCTGGAATTGTATTGGTTCCTAGGGTATGTGCGACATTCTACAACTTTATGACCAAATTTTCCACATGAATAAAAATAGCCATGAAAAATATGTTGGTACTTGGATGGAAATCTTCGTCGAGGAATCGTCTTCCAAGGATGTGCTTGTGAATCTTGTCCAATGAAGTCTACATGTATGTCAGATCTCATAGGTTCATTGTATTTTTTTGTAGAAGGTCCTACTTCTTTCGTAACCGATGCCACACCTTGTCATTGAAGTATCTACGCTGTTGCCGACTTTGCAATAATGCCTCGAGCTTGTTGGCATAGTTTTTGGAGAAGCTCGAGTTGGAGCTTCCTCGACGCAGCAAGATTCATAAGGCTTCTAATTCTTTCTTGGTTGCTTTCTTCCAACTTCTTTTGAAGTGACTCTTCAATGCTTTTGTTTTCTTCAACTTCAATTTTGAGACCTTGAACTTGTTCTTCAAGAGTTTTGGAACAGATCTTCTCTGCCTTGAGATCTTTCTTGATTGCTTCCTCATAAAATTCATCTGTGGTCCATCCTTCTTCTTCGTTGTTTGATACCTCTTGCTTATTGTGCTTGGGTTCATTGTGCTTGGCCATAAAAAATACTCTCTCATTGGCTTCTTATTCACTATCATTCTCTTCATTGGATGATGAGCTATCTTCTTTAGAGAGAAAGTTCCTTTTGGATCCTTGCTTGGTCGAATTTAAAGCATTTCTTCTTTTTTGAGTTGCCATCACTTGTGTTCAGACATTTTGTAGCAAAACACCCAACCTCACCACAGCTGAAACATATCAATGGACGTTTACCTTTGAATTTTCCCTTACCAATTTTTTGTTTTCTCATAAAGTAAGCATATTCTTCATCTAAAATACCTTCTTCATCATCTCCCTCTTCTTGACACTTTCAGGTATAGGTCTTTTTCTTTGAATTTTGTTTTTCCTTATTGGTTTTCTTAGATGAAATGAACGCAGTTTCTAGATGCGAAGTACCTTCTTCTTCATCAAGTCTCATTTCATATGCTATAGAACTCCATGTAATTCCTCTTTGTTGAGTTTGTCCAGATTTGCACTGTATTATAAGACCGATACCTTTGGGTTGAATCTCCCTGGTAACGTTCTAAGAATCTTTCGTATAATAGTCTTCTCGTCAAGTGGCTCTCCCAATCCTTCTAGAGTATTGGTTATTTCATCAACGTATTGAAATTATGTAGCAATGTTGCAATCTTATTTCATTCTGAGTTGCTCAAAGTTTGCTCTATAGATTTGAAGCTTTGCTTCTTTGACATTTGAGTCACCGGCATATATATTCTCAAGCTTGTCCCATACATTTTTGGCAGTTTTACAACCCAACACCTTATGATAAGAAGATTCAATAAGTCCAATGACACTTTTGTTTTTGCATCATTTACCACCTCCTTCACTGCTCTTATCTCAGCTGATAAATCCATTTTGAACAGTGTCCCATACTTCGTAACCTTGTGCCAAGAGATAGACCTCCATTCTTCCTTTCCAAAGTGCATAATTGTTTTCATTGAATAGAGGTACACCATTCTTGGTATGCTCCATGACCTCCTTCCAACTGTTAAACTGCTATTGAAGGAACCAAGCTCTGAAACCAATTGTTGGAAATACTGAGAGGGGGGGTGAATCAATATTTCTTTCAATTAGAGCATTATTTAATCTTCAATTATTATCAGTGTTTGTACAATTATAGCAGCAAACAAGAGGAACAAAAATGCACACAGTTTTTAAGGTGGAAACCCACTTCAGGACAAAAACCACCTAATGCTTTTCTAATAATTCTTTTCAACTCCAATTGAAAAATAAAGCTCCAACTTCCTAGAATCTAGAAAACCATTCTTCTCCAGATCCCACTGGATGGATGCTCTAACGCCCGAGATTCTGCAGTAGTCAACTAAACGGATGTCCCAACACCCAATGAGCTACAACTCACCCTAGCACCACCCTAGCACCCTATAGAAGAATAAAAAATGAATGGACTCCCATACCAGGGAAAATGGTCCACTTTACAATGATATAGAATGATGTAGAAGAAGAAGATATAGTAGACCATAACCCCAACTTTGACACAAACACCTAATGATGACCCTTGACCTCCCAACGCTGCCTCTTCAACCCTTGGCAGATAGATACTAGTACAATTTGTACAATAATGTATTTACAATGACTAGGTACAATGATAACTTTACATTGATTGTATGCAGTGCTGCCCACTTGAAGACTTCATATGATGAACTTCTTGTTGTTGTTATGCACCTAGGATGCTGCTCTTGTCATGCTACCCTCTGCTACACCTTTATTTTCTTTTCTACCGTAGAAATTCTGGTCCTTTGCAACCCTTGACAACACATGATCTAGCTTTTTTTTTCCTTCTAAGATCTTGATATTGAATCTGGTGTATCTCTATTATTTCAGATCTTCAATATCTTATTTTTGGTCCTGTAGTACTCCTCTGAGAAATATTTCCAATTCCACAGGTCTTACCCAATTTGGATTCTTCCAGAGAGAGTTATACCCAATTTCTCACACTGTCCTAATTATGGACTGTTTCAACATAGCGCACTTGTACGGCATGCCACGTGTCACAGTTTCTTCATTTGTTTCTGAAATTGATAAAGCACAATTTACAGACTGTGCACTATCTTCCACTTTTTATGGAATTCCAATCCGATACTCAGAGAGAGAGTTATGACGATTTTACCAAGGTCACTTCTTTGAGATGAATTTCAGGAGCCTGCAAAAACCCTTACTTCCACAGATCATATCTCCAAAAATGTTGCGCAGCTTGCTCTGAAATTTTTACTGTAGCTTCCTCAGTATTTCAACTTCACCTCATAAAAATTTCAGCATCTGAAACTTCGTAGAAAAAACGTTAGAGCGAGAATTCCACGATTCCCTGTTTCAGATGGTTGAATCCCTTACACAAGGAGGAAATGAAGATCACAATTTATATGAATGCTTAAGTTGAGAGGGGCTTCAACAAGCGAACGTGGGAGGGATTTTAGGAGCTTAAAAAATATTAATTATCACTTTTCAATGACCCATGCCCCAACCCCATGGGGTTTTAGCCCACTAACTGGGGGTACAAACTTCAAACATGAATATCTCTCAAACCGTGAAGAATTACCTGGCGTGCCATATATCAACGGAAACATCTCGACAAGTAGAAACTATCAAAAGCATTATTGACCCAGAATATATTAATTTTATAGGTCAAACTTCCCATTAAATATTGGGTTAGCCCTTGGTGCTGCTTGGGTTGACATCAATGACAACTGCTGATCAACAGACCTCAACCTTCAGGGCACAGAAACCAACCTCAAACCTGCGACCTCTGCTAAAAATAGGTCAGAATCTGTGACCTGAACTTTTTGTGGGAATTTTCTGTGATTTTTTTGGGTTTTTCTAGGCCACTATTCATGGTTGTCTGACCTTCCTCTCCACCCTTCTTGGACATGTACTTTCTCTATTTTACTCGTCAAAGTAGGAACCAAGCCCCTTAGGGCTTCAGTACGCTTCCACCTTTTTAGGAGGATTTTAGCTGAAGCAATTCATCTGAGATTTCAATGTGTTCAGCCATTTTCCATATCTGATCCTGTATTTTTAGATCCATTTCAGATTGGTTATTCATCCATCCAAAACACCTCTTTTCAGTTTTGTTTGGTCCTCCTTTAGGGTCCCCCCCGTTTCCCTTCAGGTTTTAGCCTTTCACCACCTTATTTGCAGCACTTTTCCCTCTATTTTTTTGTTGTTTTTTGCACCTATTTCTTGCAGATCTGACCTTTATATCCTTGTCCCTCCCGAATTTAGATCAATTGGCCACTTTGTGTGTTTTGAATAGATTTCACCCACCCATAGACTAGTTGTGGGGAAGCCCTCCTCCTTGGGTTTAAATTGATGCATCTTTAACTCTTTATTTTCTGTCATATTCAGTTTCATTTACTATTATTTTCAGATTTATTTACAATTATTCAACATCTTTTTTATTTTTTCTACACACACGTCTGTGTTAAATTAAAATTAACACACTTATCACATACACGCACACCCTAAGTGAAGAGTGCCTAGTTTACATCGCTAGGCCAAGGCTATAACATTGTAATCAATTGATCTTGCACCTCCCTGCCCTTGTTTTGAAATTGTAATCAATTGATATTGCACCTCCTTGCCCTTGTTGGTCTCTCTTTCTTCTATGATCCGTGTCTGTTTTCCATCATTGTGCTCCCAAGTCATTTATCCTGGAGACTCCTTCATCCTCAGTTTTCGGTAGGAAGAATTACTCCTC
Organism: Pinus albicaulis; assembly: GCA_034641835.2. Classification (NCBI taxonomy): domain Eukaryota; kingdom Viridiplantae; phylum Streptophyta; class Pinopsida; order Pinales; family Pinaceae; genus Pinus; species Pinus albicaulis. Next base: position 859,864,196 of record CM076574.1, read on the forward strand.
TGCATAGGGTTCGAGTTCATCGTCCACTGAGTCCCCATTCTGACTGTGCTTCTAGTTCATCGGGTTCCCCTTCTAGTTCTATCCCTGGCTCTCCTCCTGTCACCTTCACCATGTCTAGTTTAGGACATAACACTGGTGGTAGCCCCGGCCCTAATGTTGGGAATACCACTAATGGGGCCCCAATAGGAACTATTATGGCTGCTCCCTTGCTCCCTTATATGGCAAGCCTAAGTCTTCCCAATTTTAACCAGTTGATAAATGACCCCATACACCATGATCATGGTTGGCATGCTATGCCAACCAAGCTCCCTTCAAACATCCCAATGTTTGAACATCTTACTGGAGAGTGTTAGGGTCCTATAATAATAGGATTCATAATTTTGAATTGACTTTGATAAGTCTTGTAATATGTACATACTTTGTTTTCTGCAAATTTTTTTCCCATATCAAAAATAAATAAATAAAATGTAAATAAGGTAAAAGTCCTAAAAGAAAAATCAAAGGACTTGAAAGAAAAAATATCAAAAAGAATATGAAAATGGACCCCAAACAAAAAGAGATAAAAATAAAACATGAAAGTTATGCTAATCCATATGCCACTACTATTCACTTTTACTAAAAAATAAACATTGTGTGTAGCTTACTAAAATGCCACAATCCATGAAGGTTAAACAGCTTAATCTTAACCTCACATGCTATAAATTTCATGTTGTTAGATAGAGAATAAAGATCTAGCCAAAAAATTTATTCTTGGCAGATCAATAGTTAGGTAGAGAATAATAAGAATCTCAACAGCTTAATCTGAGCCCTTGGAAGAAATAAGGATAGAATTAGTTAGCTTGTTGTTTCAAAAGAAAAATGAATAAGGGTTTGCAAGCTTAAATTCACCTATGTAAATGAAGAAAAAATGTTAGGGTAGCAGATGGGCAAGTACAAGCAGTTTTTACAATCATGGATAAGCAGAAAATTGGTCATTTCATTTACTAACTTCCTTCAAAAAATCATCCCCTTGTAAAATTACTTCATCCATTTCATTTTCCCCCTTATTTCACTCTTTTCCCCCTTGCAAAAAGCCCCCTTTCCTAAGTTAAAAACAAATTTTACTTAAGAAAAGTAAAAGCCCTTAACTAATTCCTCTTTTATTCAAAAAATACCCAAAAAATACTTTATCCTAAGTATAAATGCTAAAATATTATGTTGGGACCCATTATGAAGAAATTTATTTCCGACATCACATTTTACACTATACTTAGTGTATTTTGACATTCTGCAGTTACATTACATTTTTAATGCTAACCTGATGTATTAACTCCTATATATACCTTTTAGCCCGTATTAATATAATTCATTTATAATATATCCCAACCCATATTTTTATTTTAACCTATAATTCTATTTCCCCACATGTTATTAATCCTAGTCCCACTATATATAATCCCCGCCAGTTATCACACTTACCCGCATCCCATTTGTTAAATATAAATAACCTTCACCTATGATAATACACTCCCAAATATTTATTAAACCTTAGTTTAAATACATATAAACCTCCCGCGTCGTTTAAACCTCGGGCCCCACGCCATCAAACCTTACAACTCTATCGCACAATTCGAGTCGTCCGATATTCATCTGCCAGATCCGACCACCATTATTCCCTATCGCACATTCCATTACATGATAGTTAACAAACCCCAAGGCTTGCGATAAGCGCGGTTTGCGAGGATATCCTCCCTGCTACGTGTATTAATTGTATTGGATCACACCATTCAAAACAATACATCTTACCACTTTTACTCATTGCGAACACTACATGGTGGTTTTCCTCCCCCACGCCCAAACCGCTCATCCATTTGAATTGACCTCCCATTCAATTCATTCATTATTGAATGAAAATGCTTATAAACTGCCCATTTGCACTCTTTTTACTTTTTTGTTACTGTTTTCATGCAAAAGAAGCATTGTAGACTGAAACAAATGCTGACGACTCCATTTTAAATCCAAATTGAAACAAAATTTACCAATTATGCCACTACAATCATTGCAGAAGTCATCCAAGAGCTTATAAAGACCAGCAGAACTTCAAGAAACCTTCTGCAACCCCAGAAACCCTCTTGCATAGAAAAAATTTATTTTTCCTACGTATTCTTCAGAAGAACAGACCCATTCATCAATCTAAAGAAGTAATACATTCAATCGAATCATTTAGGAGCCTTTAAACCTAAAGAAAATCCTATTTCCTTCAAAAAATCATTTTTCTGCAAACCTTGAGCATCTTTTCACAGATTCTAAAGCCTTGGACTGTTTTTAAACATAGATTCTGATTAATTGAAGCCATCTACAGACCTAAAAAAGCCTTTTGTGACCTTCAATCCTTTCCTACATACCCTAGGCATCCTTTTTGCATAAGATTGATGTCTTGAGATTATTTTTTATCACAGAGAGTGCATTATAAGCCCTAGATATCATTTGCAGAAACTCTAAGGTCTTAAGATTTCCTTTTTTACAGAGATTACAATTTAATTAAATTGAGCAAGTTTATACCTTTGCAGACAAAAGATAGAACCCCTATTATATCCAAATCCTTCTGCAAACTGCCATAAAACTTTCAAAGTGCTCCTATAGGCCTAAAACAGTGTTCTAAGGTCAAAAAGTATTAAAATTGATAAATCAAGAAAATTAATTGCTTCCAAAAACATTTTAGTTGTCAATCCTCTACAACCCCCTGTTGTAGATGTAGATCACATTCCATTAGCAGATACAGACTTTAATATTATTGATACATTGACAGAATTCAACCTTCTTGAGCTCCACTGCTGGAGCAAAGAATAATCCATAGATAAAGCTGATGAAGTGTTCATCTGGGACTCTAATTTACAAAAATATGTTGTTCCTCATACTTACCAAAGCCCAAAATTAATCAGACTCTGTCAATCAAGCTACTTCCCTAATCAGAGAGCCATAGTAAACCCTGAAAAATAATTCCTATTTACTATTACAACATATTCAATCAATCAAATTCTTCATATACAACTTGGACCAGATGAATTTCCTTTGTCCATTGAAGCCTTCAATCAGTTATACTTAATTCTGGACTTTCCCAAGAGGTTCCAGATTTTCCAAACCTTCCTGCCTTCTTATGTAGAAATTCCAAATTTAAATCCTCCCTATTCTTCTGCAAAATTTTCTGAAAGGAGAAGACATATCATTTCCATGTTGTCTTTCATTCTTAGCTACTTTACAGATAAACATGTTGATTTTGCAGTGTTAGGTTTTCTATCTACTTTCACACCTGGTCAGCCTCCTACTCCCATTTTTAACTTTGCCCAATATCTTGCTGATAGTATCCATGAGCAGTTGGTCAAAATTCCTTTTGAAGGTGTTTTCAAGTACTCTTCATTCCTATTTCACATGTTCTTATACTTTCAATCTGAGAAATTCAATATAAACCTTTAGAAACTTAATGTGGAAGGAAACCCACAATCAATCATCTTTTGGACTTCCTTGATAAGGAGAGATTCCAATGCATTCACCTATATAGATTTTACAGATTCCTTCATCCATCCCATAGTAAATTTGTTGAACAACAACATACATCCAAGAGTAAGTGAAGAGATTAAAAAAAAATTACAGATGCCACAGCATAACAGGACAGGGGATTGGTACTTGTACCAAAATCACACTGAAATAAGAGTATATGGATCAAGTCTGGTTCCATATAAACTGCCTAAATACCTCCCTATGAGAGTATTTTCCCTTGAATACATAAGGCAGATTCTTAATTCAGATTCAGTTAATTTCATAATAGAAAATAAGAAAACATTGTTCAAGTTGAAGAACCAGGTTGGCCCTTTTATCTATAACAATAGAGATGCAGGCCCTGAGGCAGAAAAATGTTTACAAGAGTTCAAATTCAGCAAAATTTTCCTGTGGTATTATGATCCCCTTGGATTTATTAGTAAAATGAGAGTTAAATGCAAATTGACTCCATATGTACATGAAAAGAAGCCAAAGATTGAGAAATTCTCAAACCAATTTGAATGGTTAGAGAACACATTGGTAGAGGCAGGGAAGCAAAGTGATACTAGTCAAACTTTGCAAACTCTAGCCCAAGAAGACAGAAATATAAAGAGAATCAGAGAGGAAGGATCTTATATTGTAGAGACTACAACAAAGACTAAATTGAAATTGAGATACAATAAAAATCCAAAGCTAAATCCTGCTAATAAAGAAAAAGAAACAATAGAGGTGATTGATACAAAAATTGCAGCCAAAGACAATTCACCTCCTACAATAATTGAAGAAGAACAACAACCTACTACTTCAAAGACTCAATTAATTCAGAAGAAACATAGTATTGAAGTTTCTTCATCTAAAAAGCCAACAGAAAAGGACATGGATATAAAAGAAAGATACAAAGAAATCAAAGCCAGAAATTAAGAAATTAAGAAAAAAAAATATTCTCAGTATTTGAAACAAACTCCTAGCATCTAGAATAGGTTACTTTTAGCCTTTGACTACAAGAATAAAAAGATCTAATGTCATTTCTTCAACCTACAGTTCAGACTCCTAAGACATCCTCAAATTACAAAAAGAGAGATTTTGAAGTCCCAGTCCAGGATATTCATCCTCTAGATCAAATTGAGTTTCATAAGCGGGCAGGGGAGATTATTTATTCTACAATGACCACCAAGTCCATGAGTGCACAGAAACTGCAAAACACTCTGGTAAATGTCAAAGATCAACTTAAATTGGATAAATCATCCTCACAGGAAAAAGACACTAGAATCAAATCCTTGGAAGAGCTAGTAATTGAAGTAGGATATGATCCTCAAAATGTAAAAGTTGCAAAATAATTGATCAAGAAGTAAAATGAAGACATTTCTGCACTAAAGAAGCAACTAATGATGCCCCCTACAGAAAATCCTCAAGCCAAGGAAGTCTTACAGCATACCAATCAGAAAGATGAGATGATGAGTCTCATTTTACAGTTAACAGCTCAGATGAAGGAATTGGAAATTTAAATGGACAAGTTGTTCCAAGAGAAAGAAGCCAACAAAGAAGAGGAAGTTCCTGCCACTATCATTCATGTAGTCACAACAGTTGTACCTTCTACTTTGGCAGAATCACCAACTCCTAATGTCCTAATGGCCACAGCACTTCTAGTTACTTCATCTACAACTTCAGCCACAAAATCTTCAACAACAGTCTCACATAATTCAGATAAAGCAAGCAATTTGGTAAAATATATGCAACACATGTATATTCAGACCAATGGGATAAAAAGACTAAAAGAACAACTCAAAAGTCTTGAATATGCAAAGAAACTTGCTCAAATAAATGCTAAGAATGAAGAACAAAAATCCAACAGATTGAATGAGCAACTGAAAAAGTTAGAAATAACTAACCCTGAAGGAACCGATGGCACATATCAAGCAACAATTATGGTCCAATATCATTGAAGCAGTCAATGATATTTGGCCATCAATCCAGGTCATATATGAGCAGAAATACTTAGTCAAATCAACAAGAGAATAAATCCAAAAGAACTTGGTAAGAAACCTGAAGAAGCTCTTGAAATCATCAATTTTCTAAATTCTAAAAATAGGAAAGATCTAGAAGAGATTGGAATTAATGATAGAACAAAGACCATCCTAGAAGTTAGGAAGGTAATCTCTAAGAAAAATTTAATGATACAGTTAGAAGATAAATTCCAGAACATGGAGATTTCTATCACAAGGTTCATGATCAAATTGGATGTTCTAAGGCAAAAAGGCCTTCCCAATCCTCTAGTTATTAATGACAGATTAATGAAGCAGGATGATTATGATAAAAAGATAAGAGAGTTTTTTAGGGAACAAGTGAAAAATTTAGCCTTGCAGGGAATCCCAACAGGGAAGGTGCTCTACAAGAATTTTGCATTAGGGGAATTTTGAGGTCTAAAATGGGCCTCCTAAGGAAATTATAAAATAATAGTGGAAATAATAAAATAAGATATCATTACATCATCAAATTTTAGAGGGAAAAAAGGAAAAATTACTTTTTCAACTTGTATTTTCAACTTATCTCCTGAAATTTTTACTCAAATTTAGAGCAAGAGTACTCGTTGGATGAAAAATTTAATTCTTCATCCAAGGAGTACCCATTTTTCATACTTTTATGGATCATTCTACACGAAAAATGATATATACATGAAAAACGTGATTGAAATCACGTTTTTTCATGTATTTATCATTTTTCGTGTAGCAGGGTCCATCAAAAGTATGCAACATGGGTACTCCTTGGAGGAGAAATTAAATTTTGCATCCAATGAGTACTCGTGCTCGAAATTTGAGTAAAAACTTTAGGAGATATGTTGAAAATACGAGTTGAAAAAGTATTTTTATTATTTTATTATTTTTTAATATTTGTACCCTTTTACTTAAATAATGGTGTATCATCCCCCATGGTTGACAGCACCATCTTGAATCCTATTGGTTCTTATAAATTTTATTTTGGTTGTACATTTTTCTTAGGAGGCCCATTTTAGACCTCAAAATTCCCCTAATAGAGAATTTGTTTTACTTACAGCATGAAGTAAAACACATATTTGTGAACAAGCCAACATTCTCAAAGTACACTGAAGTTGATGAGAATTTTAGGAGGATAATGAAGATAAAACTGCCACAGGCAGAACTTTGGGAAAAAATAACTAATTTACTATGAAATCATATTGCAGTGAGCACAGAGTAGTGAAAGTCAAAACAAAGCTTGTTGTTTTTACATCAACATTTACAGTTTTGCAATGAAAGAGTATCAGTGAAAGAGTATCAAAATAAAGAGTATCAATTCCAGGTCATAGTTTAAAGTAAATCAACAAATTACAGAGCAAAGATGAAGCTGCCATCGTGAAAGACACCTAATTTTCCAACCACATCCTTCATTGAACAACAAAGAGATAAAGCAGTAACAAAATCAAGACAGCAAACCATTTATTTCAATAAAAAAGGGACAACTAGCGTTAGTTAGGAAGTTTTCACTATCTTCTTGCATGAAGATATTTATTTTCCATGAATAATTCCTAAGTTTATTCTAGGATATTTTGTATGAGTTTTTGTATAAATACTTCTCATTTATAATCATTGAGTGTAGATGAATTGTTGAACATTTATGTATTTGTACTATTATGAACCTAAGGGTTATTGTACCAATTTCAAGTCAGCAGACTGGATTAAGGAAATAAAACATCATATTACATGATTCATGTGTTGGGCTACTACAGTGAAGTATTTTCACTTGCTTCTTTGTCAATTTCTTATGTTTTTCATCAATACTTGAATGTGTTCTAAATCTAAATGATAAATCAAGAATTGTTATTTAAGAATATGTTAATAGCACTCTGTTTTGACTGATTATCATTTATATGTTTTCCATTGATATCTAGATTAGGGAACCCTTAATTTCTCCCTAGTTCGATTGATCTCTGCCTTTTTCACTCATAATACGGATTTAAGAACCCTTAATTTCTATTTTATCCCGATCAAAACCATTTTCACCATCAACCTTGAAGATCTGAAGTAACTTAGCTATCTTTCCCTGTAAACATTTCCCTTCAGAACTTGATCCTGATCTGACTACTTGACACATTGAGTCCATTAGCCCAATGGAATACATACCTACATATATCCATCTAAGTAAATGATTTCACCACCAAATCAAATCAAAATCCAAAACCAATTTACCCTGCATAACTAGCCTAAAATCAAATACAAATAACAAAGATAAATCATATAGAGAGAGCCCTCTCTGAGCATTAGGAAGGCTAGATCCTAAAACTTAAAAGTAGGTTTTTGGTTACCTCTAATACTCTTTAAACTAAAAATCTCATAACTTTAAGAATTTTTGGAGTGATAACATACTTTAAGAATTATTGGAGTTTTTTCAATGAGTAAAAGTGGTAAGTTGTATTGTTTTGAATGGTGTGATCCAATACGATTAAGACACATAGCAGGGAGGAGATCCCCACAAACCACGCTTATCGCAAGCCTTGGGGTATGTTAAATATTGTGTAATGGAATGTGCGATAGGGAATAATGGTGGTCGGATCTGGCGGATGAAGATCAGATGACTCGGATTGTGTGATAGAGTTATAAGGTTTGATAGCATGGGGCCCAGAGTTTCAACGACGCGGGAGGTTTATATGTATTTAAACTAAGGTTTAATACATAGTCAGGAGTGTATTATGATAGGTGAAGGTTATTTATATTTAACAAATGGGATGCAGGTAAGTGTGATAAGTTTATAACTGGCGGGGATTATATATAGTGGGACTGGGATTAATAACATGTGGGGAAATAGAATTATAGGTTAAAATAAAAAATATGGGTTGGGATATATTATAAATGAATTATATTAATATAGGCTAAAGGCATATATAGGAGTTAATACATTATATTAGTGTTAAAAATGTAATGTAATTGCAGAATGTCAAAATACATTAAGTATAGTGTAGAATCTGATGTCTAAAATAGATTTCTTCAAAATGGGTCCCAATAGAGAGGATCCTACCGACCATGTTTGTTATTTCCACATGTGGTGTTCGTCTAACTCCATCACCGATGACTCTGTCCATCTTCAATTGTTCCAGCATATGCTTACTGGAGAAGCTTCTAAGTGGTACGTTGACCAGGCCTCCTCCTCTAATACTACTTTTACGACCGTTTCCTGGGCTTTTCTGTCTTACTTCCAGGTTCCCCTTCGTTATGACACTGGTGTCAAACTCTTGACCTCTTTCTGTCAATCGTCTGCGACCCGCCTATCTGATCATGTCCAAGAATGGAGGAGAAGAAAGAGCCTATGTCGAGCCCCTACCTTCGAAGACTTTGTCTACATGGACTGGTTTCTTAGATCCCTTTTGCTTGCCATTGGAAAAAAATGTTGCATCTCACTTCCCTCGGACTGAGGAAGCTTCCCTCCGGATTACGTTGAAATATGACCTAATCTATGCACATACTAGTTATGTTAATACCGTCTTACCTGATCTCCCTAGACTGGTGGTGCCAACACACCAGGGGCATCCCATGCCATCGAAGGTATCGTTGAAGCCCTTTCTCATCCGTACACTCATACTCCCATGGGTTATGGTTTACCTCAGGGAGGGACCAGCTCCTCCAGTACTTTTCTCCCTCCCGGTAGCATGTATCCAGCTCCTCTAGCATTAGCACCTCAGCCTCCCTTACCTTCCCAACCCCTGCAACAACAGCCACCACCCCCCAAGGTCAGGTTTATACACAATAGGGTGTGACTAATCCTCCTACTTCCAAAAGGAAGAGGAAATAAAACCAAAACCAATCTTCCCCAAGTAATCTAGGAAATAATATCCAAGGGAATGCACCTAATGCTGCAACCTAGCAACATGGCACTCAGCCCAAGCAGGATAGGCACATTCGCACGAACAAACCTTGTTCTTGTTGTGGTGTCTATGGTCACTACACCCACAATTGTCCTCTTTTACCTTAGATGTGTCAGATGTGGGAAGCTCAAGCAGCATCCCAAGGACAACAAGCCTTCGCTTCAGTTCCTCCTAATGCTTCCCCTACCCAATCGGCTATGTTTACTAATCCTTTCCCCCAGCAAGGATTCGTGGCTACCCAACCCCCTAAAAGTCAGGTGGCCACTAAAACTCATCCATCCGGTACCTTCGATTACCAGATTCTCATTATGAACTCTGACCAACCCATTACCATTGACCTCAACCTTCAGACTTGGTCTCGTCAGTACAACAAGCCCCCCGTTGCGTCTGCCCCCAAGCCCCCTTATTTAGGTCACACAAAGCCTCTTTTGACACTCAATGGTACTTCACTGATCCCTCGGTCTAAGGCAAGGGACCATTACGTTGAAACGCTGCTTCTAGTAAAGTTTCCCATTCGTATAGTATAGTAGATCCCCTGCTGCCATGTCAATGTTGGACGTCCTCCATTCGTGCCCTTCACAAAAAAAATATCTACTAAGTACCATGGGCTCTATGGATCCTTCAGATGATCGTTTGATTGTCTTCGATGTTGACCGGTTAGAACATCCCCCCTTCCTGCCTCTGTCACCTTCCAAATCCCTGTCAAGATCTGGAATTTCAATGTCTCCCGTTGTATCATTGACGAGGGGGCATCCACCTGTGTGATTTCTACTTTAGTTTGGAAGCAACTCAAATCTCTTGAGTTTGCCCCTTCCACTATCACCCTCCAAGCATGGGATGGCCACTCTTCCCAGCCCCTTGGCATGTTCTGCAGTTGTCCTATTACTCTTGCGGGAAAGACTATTTGTTTTGATGTATAAGTCATTAATGCCCCCTTAGACTACAAAATCATATTAGGTTGTAGCTACAGTTATGCGATGTTTGTTGTCTAATCTGTGGTTCACCATAATATTTTCTTTCCTCACAACAAAAATATTATCACCATCGACCAATTGACATATTACGAATCGAAGTCTCAGACCTCCCTTGAGTTCATCATCTCTTTGGTGGAAAATAAAAAAATCGTTGAACCTCCGACCATTGTCTCACCCGGAGTCTACAAAGACTCCTCTTTTCTTGGTTCATTCCCTGGTCTTCTTCCTCCTCTCTCTGATCCTAGCTCGTCGAATGTTTGCATGATGCAATCGTCTTGGTTTGACCACAAACGGACTGGTTCGACTAGTCAGTAGCCACACCCTCCACAACCTGCTCCTAGCACCTCAAATCAACCTTCAGGACCCCCTCCTCAAGGCCCCTCATCTGCATCTAGTATCCATGAGCCTATCTACCCTCTTGGAACGGTTCCTCCTGGCCTTAACCATCTCGGAGTTGTCCTTCCTGGCCATTACCCCACTGGTTAAATACTATTTCTAGCTCCCCCTCCTAGAGTATTTTCGGTACCTATTATGGCTACCTTATCGCTTCCCAACATGAACCTAGGGATCCTAGTCTGGTACATTGATCCCCCAGCCTCTATCCCACCTGGTTAGCCCAAACCTTATACAACTTTGACCCCGATCCAACCGGTCGCCGTGATCCCTCCCTTTGCTTTTGTGCCTTAGCCACCTCAACAGGAACCTACTCCTCTTGCGAAAGCTTCAGGTGAGGGGGCAAATCCCGCAAGAAGGCACCTAAGGAAAATGCTTCCCAAACAACCCTAGCTCCTTCTCACCCTCCAAAGCATACCCCCCCCATGTGCTTTGTGTGATGTTGTCGGTCATGCTGCCCATCATTGTCCTGAATCGCCTCGCATCAAGTCCATGGTTAATGTCATGTTTCCTGAGTCTAGGGTCCCTGAAGCCACTATTTATTCCTTGACTACAACCAAGAACCCAAATATTGTTCACACCAGCCACCCTCGTTCTTTGTGTGATCTCCATGGCCATTATACCCATATTTTTCCCCACCTAAAGCATTACTGCACCTCTTTGGAAGTAGTTCAAGAGTACGAGACCAAACAGAACCAGTCCGCCTCTCCCATCCTCACCTAGTATGGTTTAGGCCATCATAAGGATACCTATGCTCCCATTGACATTCCCCCTCCCGATGTCGAGATGATGGAGTCTTTGGCCACTATCCTCTACGTGTCATCATCCATGAGATCCACGGTGGAAGATCCCTCTAGGACTTCCCCTTGTGCTTCGCTTGACCTCCCTTTAGCGATCACCCTGGGATCAACATCAATGGATCCCTTATCTGCTTTTTCTTCCCTCAATCCCCATGACGATGTGCATGTGAACCTTTCTTCTCATGATGATGAGTTAGGTAGCTTTGTCGCGTCATGTGGTTACCCTTCCACCAGTCACCCCATCTTCTACTGTGATGACGACATCATGGAAGCCTTTTCCACCCTTGAATTCATCTTTCCCACCCATAAGAGTAATGGCACCATCATATCTATGGTGACTTTCGCAACTTGAGAAGAATCTCCCCCCAAGGCAGCTCCCACACACCGCCTATCTTTTAGTGTGCAGGTGGTAAAAATCCTAACCAGAGCACTCCCTCTAGCAATGTTTGTTTGATTTCTACCTTGCGTTCGAGTTTCCATCATTGTTCATCATCCTCTCATTTTTTGTATTGTGGCACCTTTCATATGGACCCCCCATCCATACCATATATCGGTTATGCTAATGGTGCAAGTCACTACTCCCGCAATCTAGCCTCGGCAGCTTGGGCCATTTTTACCCTCTTGCATTCGCTTGTTCTCTCTAACGGCGTATGCATTGGTACTGCCACCAATAACCAGGCCGAATATGATGCAGTACAAGGTTTATTAGTTGATTCCCTTTCCCTTCGTATCCTTCACCTTCATGTTCATTTATATTCCTTGATTCTTGTCATGCAATTGAATGGTGTCTATCGTGTGCATAATCTTGTACTTTTTAGAAGATATTTACGAGTGAAGCTTTTGATGCGTGAATTTGAAATAATTACATTCATTCATGTACCTAGAGCACAAAATCACTATGTAGATAGCATTGCAAATACTATTCTAGACTGGCATTTATCAAATGAATCTCACACAAGACAATAACTATAAACCATAAAATGATGCATATCCGTTATATGTGTCATTCAAAATTTTTTAGAGTACATCAACTCTGATACATATGACATGCCCATAGCATGTTACAAAACTCAAAACTGGGGGCACCACATGCCCCTACATCTAATCACTATTTGGAGGATCCTGGGCCAATGGCTTGGCTCCAACAGCTCGTAGATTGTGCATCCCCTGTCCAGTCGTTGCCATGCATCGCATGACCCCTCGCCACTCCAAGGGTAGAAATACATGGCTCTATGTATTGGTCATCAATATCTTGCCATCCGCGCTATGAAACACCGGTCAAAAGCCTCTCACATCTACGATGGATTTCCTCCAGGAGGGAAACTACATCCTCATTTTTTGGACCCCTCGACCCACTAGGTGCTACAGCTCCTGATACTATAGGCCGCCCCATATACCCAGCTGGTTTCACCGGTGCTGTATCTGCATACCAAAAGTGAATGAATCAATACCATATACAATATTATGAAACTTTAAAATGCACATAAAATATTAGCAACTTGTCACTTAACATGGGGCCCCCATGCTCGATCTGGCAGTAGTGGCAAGTTTGGGTCCCCATGATAACTCATCCCATTGTAGGGATAGTCGTCTACATACAGTGGAATCTGATCCCAATGACATAAAAACTTGGGTTAGAACACCCGTCCAACTGCCCCACCTCCCCCTCTACACAGTAGCTTCCCCCAACGGCGCATCCTAGGCTCTCTCGGACCCCCATCCTGGATTTGTATTTGAGGCCGAAGTGTCAGGATCTTCTCAAAGAAGAGCGAGCACAACACTGTGCCATATTCACAGATATGGTTCACTTGCTGCTTGCATAGAGAAAAATGTCGTTTCACCGACAACATCATCATTTGGGCCCACCCATAGTAGGTCCCATTCAACACACTCTGCAATGTGGTGGAGTGCCTAGTTTCCCAGGATCCGCAGCACCGCTGCAGCCACAACACGAGTCTATAGCTGCTCTAGATCCCCGATCGGTATCTGTGTCCCCTTCACATGGAGACTCGGTCGACAATGGTGCTCCAAAAAATCCATAATGTTTTGCCTTCGTGGTAACACTAGCTACGTATTTCCCACCATCCCAAGTGGTGGGAGACCAGTTAGAAAATATTATCTTGGAAAGTCAACTTGATCTGGTGCTCCTGCACTATAAAGATCTCATGATCTAGATCCCAATAGATGACAATCTAGGCCAACAAGGGCTCTCCAGCTCTCATCAAAGGGTTCTCCACATACTTCAGGACCCCAAACCTGGCCAATGCAGTATGGACACCATGATCCACTCGGATCTCCGACTGTAATGTGTCTAGGTCTCTCTCTCTCTATTTGATCCTCAACTCTTCCATATATGCACAAAACCATCATATTTATTAGTGTACAGAAAGGAAATATTTCTTTCAACCATAAAAACCTAGCTCTCAGCTAAGAAATAACACCAACATTCCTATCTCTGACAGGTCGCACTTTTCAGGCCATTCCTGGGGATAGGTCGCAATTTTCTAACCAAAACCTACTACCTAGGTCATAGATATTGCCCCACAAAGTGTGACCCAGTCGTGAAGAAGGATAGGGGTATGTTCCTGAGCTCTGGGTGCCTAAATTGAACTTTTAATCCACTGAAATATAAGAGTAGGGTTAGGCCTCTTACCTGCAACTGACAGATCTTGATTCCAACGATCATTTTGTCCGCTATGATCGTCGCAAGATTTAGGTCCTTTCCTCCTCTCTACATTCACCATAGATACACTTGCAAATGAATCAAATTGGAGGGAAAATTCCTTATTAAAAGAGAAACCCCAGATTTTTCTTTCGCCGACTGCGACCAAACCATATCTCGGTTTGACAAAACTTCAGCACCATTGGAAAGCTCTCACCGAGCTCTCAAATGGGTATCCTTTATTTTTTTGTGATTTGATACTTCACCTAGAAACCTTTTTTCCAAGAAGGGTCACTTCACCACTCCTCAAAATTGAATTTCTTCACTTGTGCCACTTTTCCTTCATACTAATCCATGCTCATGTCGATTTTTTTTGTGAGTAAACATCTTGTACTCATGTTTTTATGGTCCCCACTGGGCCTGTTCTGTGTGGCAGCATCATCGAGACGCGCTTGTTTAGAACATCCGAGTTGAGTCATCATCGCATTCATGGAGTCTGTTATGAAACCAACTCCAAAAATAGAAGAGAAGAGAGATCAATGCCTGATAAATTAGCCACTTCAAGGGGGAAACCTCTAATACATTACATAAATGAACAATTTTTGGATGATACAAATTACAAAACCTCATTCTATATATAGGGGTCCATGGGATCACAATATAATCCTATCTGACCTAACAATAATAATGTAAGGGAACAATAATAACAATATGGGGGTTACAGGGGCACAACAATAACAATAAGGGGGCTACACTAATAAAATAAGGGACTACACTATTAATATGGGGACCTAACATGCCCCTCTCCTTCAAAAAAGTGTTTTCCTCAACGCTTGAGCAGCTCTGGATGCTTTTGTATAAAATTCCCATCCTCCCATGTAGAATCTTCAGTGGGTAAGTTCTTCCACTTAATGAGATACTTTGAAATTGATCGATTTCATAACTGTCAAGTTCTTGTTTCCGTGATTGTTTCAGGTTCCAGTATGATTTTTCCTTCCTCATCAAGTTCTGGAAATATTGTTTCAACTAGAATTTTGTCACCTATAACCTTCTTTAAGCATGAAACATGGAAAACTAGATGCACTCGCGAAAAAGAAGGAAGCTCCAATTTGTATGCCATAGTACCAATCTTTTGCAACACCTTGTAAGGACCATAGTGTTTTGGCGATAATTTATTATCCTTCTTAGCTTACTTGAGGGACATTTTTTTGTATGGTTGTAGGTGTAAAAATACCCAGTCTCCTACGTCAAAACTTCTCTCACTGTGATGTTGATATGCCTATTGTTTCATTCGATTTTGTGCCAAATTGAGGTTATCCTTTAAGAGTTGGAGAACTAGTTGTTGATGCTCGATGTGATCTTCCACTGCTTTCACCTTAGAATTTTCTCTTAAAGATGATGTGATGGACGGTGGATGATATCCATAAAATGCCATAAACGGGGTCATTTTTGATGTAGTATGGAAGGAAGTGTTATACCACCATTCTGCCAGAGGCAACCACTTGACCCATTGTGCTTGTTTATCAGATACAAAACAACGAAGATATCCTTCCAAACATTTTTTCACTATCTGAGTTTGACCATCAGATTGAGGATGATAAGATGGGCTATGACCTAGTTGAGTACCCAAACAAGAAAATAATTTCATCCAAAAATTTCCAATAAAAATGGGATATCTGTCGCTTACCATAATCTTTGGGTTTCCATGTAGCTTTTGAATTGTTTCCATAAATGCAGTAGCAACTGTACTTGCTTTAAATTGATGAGATAATGCACAAAAGTGTGCATACTTGGTCAGTCTATCAACTACCACCATGATGACACTCTTTCCTTCGGACTTAGGTAAACCTATGATAAAATCCATTGAAATCTCCTCCCAACATTGACTTGGAATGGATAAAGGTTGTAGAAGACTCGGGGTCTTAATTGTCTCAACTTTATTTTGCTGGAAAACCAAACATTCTACCACAAAATTTTGAATATCAGATTTAAGGCCATCCCAAAAAAAATCTTTCTTCACCCTATGGTAAGTTTTTAAAAATCTTCAGTGTCCTCCTAAAGGAGAAGTGTGAAATTCCAAAGAATCTTTTGTTTTATTTGGGAATTCTTACAAAGATATAAGCAATCTTTGTACCATAAGGAATAATTTTTCTAACTAAATGTATTATATGTGCTAGGATCTTGCTTCAAATTTTGATTGAGTGTCCACACTTCTTTGTCCTTCTTCCATTCATCTCTTGCTTCGGTGATCCAATCTCGTTGGATAATAGAAATTGCACAAAGCAATGCTTCCACCTCTTCATCCTTTCTTGAGTGCATCTACAACAACATTTAGCTTCCCTTTTTTGTATATGATTTCAAATTCATAACCCAACATCTTTGTGACCCATTTTTGTTGCTCCTCTGACGATATTCTTTGTTCCAAAAAGTGTTTAAGACTATCATGATCAGTTTTTACCTTTAAGTGCCTTCCCATTAGGTAAGGTCGCTATTTCTTTAGTGCATGTAGTATTGTCAACATTTCCTTCTCATAAATATCCTTCTATAGATACTTTCCTTTGATTGGAGGACTTTCAAAAGAAATGGGTCTTCCTTCTTGCATTAACATAGCACCAATTCCATTTCCCGAGGCATTACATTCCACAATAAAGGTTTTTGTGAAGTTTGGCATAGCTAAGACCAGTGTTAGGCACATTGCCTCTTTAAGATGTTCAAAGGCCTCAGTTGCTTTAGGAGTCGATGAAAATGCATATTTCTTCAATAATGTTGTTAGAGGTGCTGCTATTCTCCCATAATTCTTAACAAACTTGTGATAATACCTTGTTAACCTGATAAATCCTTGTAATTGCTTTATGGTTGTGGGGAATTTCCATTCCTTAATGGATTTAATTTTGTTAGGGTCTACCTTAACACCCTCATGAGATACAATATGACCCAGATATTCCACCTCTTGTACTGCAAAGAAACATTTGGATTTTTTTGCATATAATTGGTTCTTCTCCAATAGTTTGAGCACCCTGTGAACATGTTGAACATGATCCTTCCAAGACCCGCTCTAGATTAGTATGTCATCAAAAAATACTAGCACAAATTTTCTAAGGAAGGGTTTGAAAATGGAATTCATCAATCCTTGAAATGTAGAAGGTGCATTCGTAAGGCCAAAAGGCATGACCAAAAATTCATAATGACCCTCATGAGTTTGAAATGTTGTTTTCGGAATATCTTCAGTCTTCATTCTAATTTGATGATATCATGAACGAATATCCAACTTGGTAAAATAAATAGCAACATGTAATTCATCCAATAATTCATCAATCATAGGAATGGGAAATTTATCTTTAATAGTGAGCTTATTGAGCTCCCTATAATCCGAACACATGCGCCATGATCCATCCTTCTTGTGCACCAATACTATAGGGGCAAAGAAAGAACTTTGAATAGGTTGAATTATACCATCTTCTAACATTTCTGCAATCATATGTTCAATTTCGCTCTTTTGGACATAAGGATATATGTAAGGCCTGATGTTTGGAGGAACACTTCCTAAAACAAATGAATAGCATGATCATGATCACGAATAGGTGGGAGTCCTTTGGGAGTATCAAACACCTTCGAATGATTGTCCAAGACTTTTTGGAGATCTGGAGAAATAGACGATTTTGATGTTGGAACTTCTAGTGAGCATAATTGTGTAGTTACACCTCCTTGTTCTTTCTTTAGAAGCTTTGTCATGACATTAGAGCTTACTATATTTCCCGACTTCTCTTCGATACCCCGTAATTCAATTTCCTTTCCTTTCGAAAAAAATTTCAAGAAAAGTTCTTGAAAATTAAAAGTTACCATCCCCAAAGATTGTAACCATTGTACTCCTAGTACAACATCAACACCTCCCATTGGAATGGAAAGCATTGGACTATTCAATACCTATTCCCCCATGGTTAGCTTGATATTATAGCATTTTCAAGAGCAATTTATAGTTCCTCCATTTGCAACGATGACTTGACATTATGGTGCTAGGTATAGGAAATAATTCAATTCCTTGGCTACCTTACAATGAATAAAATTATGGGTGCAACCTGAATCAATCAACACTATTACCTTTTTCTTATTGATATGTCCTTCTATCTTGACGGTTTGAGGAGTGGTAATTCTAACCAATGCATTACACAATATGGTCAGACTCATTTCTTCTTCTTCTAGGGTTGGTTCCTAGTGTATATCCTCTTCCTTTGAAGTTTCTTGTTCATTTTCTTCCTCCTCTTCACAATCTATGTAAAATAATTTCTTCTAAGCTCACTTATAACCTTTAGTGTATTTGTTATCACAACTGTAGCAAAGCCCTTTTTCTCTTTTTTCTTCCAATTGTTGTGGTGTCAACCTTGTAGGTTGTGGAATTCTAGGAGTAGCAATACTTCCATCTTTATAGATGTGAGTAGTAGGCTTCCTTGTCGCCATAATTTTACATTCAATTTTTCCTACCAACCTGAATGCCTTATCCAATGAATCAGGTTCCCAAACGTGAACTTCATGTTGGATGTTATCATTTAAAGTCCCTATGAAGACATCAATCTTGTGTTCCTCTGGAATATCAGTTACCCTTATATTCAATTTTTGGAAGTCTTTAATGTGCTCCACCATTGAACCTTTTTTTTTGAGATTTATCAATTGGATAAAGAAGGTGTTGCTCTTCGTATCCTCATATTGTGCTATAATTTCCTCTGTAAAAATTGACCAAGTGAAAATATTTTTACGGGAGCAAAGCCATCAATACCATACAAATGTATTTTGTTCTAAATGTAAAGTTGCAATGCGCACCTTTTGTGTGTTTTGCACATTATTAAGATCAAAATATTGCTCCATCTGTAGTATCCATGTTATGGGATCCTTGCCATCAAACTTCCTCATATTCATTTTTGGAATATGGTGGTTCTTCCATCCATATAATATTCCAAAACGGGAAAACTCAACAATACATGCCAAAATAACACATTTTTCATAAATGTATGCAATGAAAGTTAAATGAAAACCATGGATCCATTAGATATGATATTATACCAACTAGATCTGAAAGGAAATCATAAAAAAATCACTATTGCATAGTTAAACAGGTCTCCCATGCTATAAATAGCCCAAAATCATGCAAAAGTAGGGACTGCAACCATGTATGAAAGTTGGAATACCATGACAACGTTATTTTATTACCTATGCAATAGCAGTAGGTTGTACATCAGATATAGAGAAATTATGTGGACAAAAATTTAGATCTATAGCAGATCCATGCACTATACAAGCTCTTTTATCAATCCCCCTTGGGGTTTTCAGAAAAACACCATGTACAAAGTGTAGATCTAAGATCTAAGTCTGCAGATCTATGGAAATATTCAGATCTAGAAAGTGGATCTAATATGATATAAACAAGAAAATGATCTCCTCCAACAGATCTCCAAAGTGAAGGGATGATCCCCAACACTCAGAAAATCGACTCTCCAAATGGTGCATTGAATCACCCTGCAGCAACTCCTTCAGAAATTACGCAGATCTGGACTTCTTCTGCGTTGTAGGGGACAAAATATTGTTGGCCTATAGCCAAGATATGAAAATATAGCTCTACTCTTCCAATACCGTCCTCCCAATGGAGCAGAATCCTCCTCCACTGAAAGGAAGCACTGAAATGGCCTAGATCTGAATATCTAGCCTCCACTTGTTGCATCTTACTGCAACAGACAAACCCTCAACATGATCTGCACTGTCAAAGGAAGACGAAACTTGGCCTTAAGCCAGATAGTGGACAATGTGGTGCAAGACTACTCCAAGAGGCGTCTCAAGGAAAGAGAAGGAATTCCTAAATAGGAAGACCTTGTGCTAAAAAAAACTCTATCTCAGCTAAACATCCAGAGAAAGAAATATGTCTAAACAGACCATATCATCAGAAAATCATAATCATAGGCTAACCCCATATGGCTTTCATCCTCCTCCTTATAAACAATGTGAGCCTTCTCACCTTGGGTCCCACTCATTAGGGTTTCCATCTTCATGCAATGAATCTCCCTCCAAAACTACGTTGTCCCATCATCAATACCACTCCTCCATAACAACGCTGATAGATTTGGTCAATCTTGACTGGATCTTCATGCAATGTCTTCTTCTACACTCAAGGTGGCTTTATTCCAACTATCTAAACAGATCCATATTCCCACTTAGTTATCTTCATTAATGTTCCACATCCTCCATATTAACTTTATTGACTTGGTCAAACTTGACTTTGTCCACATGCATTTAGCCTTTGTTTTCACATGAAGGTGGTTTTATCTAGTTATGAATATGATCCCTTTCCCATTAAGAGGGATTTTATTTCTGCTAAAAATATTTATGGGCCTCCCCACCCATTTATTTATCTAACTATTTTTTTGGAGAAAAATTAATATTCCAACTAGCTACATGCTAAGTTAGGAATATTACAGTCCTCCCCTCCCAATTGTTGCTTGTCCTCAAGAAACTGCAAGGATAGAACTGAACAACCTCTCCTCTTCCTCCTATAGCATCCGCAAGTGATGAGTTTCTCCAAAGAAAAAGATGCTTTCTCATCAATGTGTCCTCAAGTTGTTCCTCTGTTGTGTAACCAGCTCCAAAAATAGAAGAAAAGAGATATCAACGCCTTATAAATAAGCCACTTGGAGGGGCAAACCTCCAATACATTACATAAATGAAAATTCTTGGATGATACAATTTACAAAACCTCCTTTCTATATATAGGAGTCCATGGGGCCATAATGTAATCCTAGTGGGCCACAATGTAATCCTAGCCTACCTAACAATAATAATTTAAGGGCACAATAATAACAAAATGGGGGTTACAAGGGTACAATAATAACAATAAGGGGGTTACACTCACAACAATAAGGGACTATACTAGTAATATAGGGACCTAACATGCCCCTCTCCTTCAAAAAAGTGTTGTCCTCAACGCTTGAGTAGCTCTGGGTGCTTCTGTATAAAATTCTCATCCTCCCATGTAGAATCTTCAGTGGGTAAGTTCTTCCACTTGATGAGATACTCTGAAATTGATCGATTTCGTAGTTGTTGAGTTCTTGTTTCCGTGACCGCTTCAGGTTCCAATATGATTTTTCCTTCCTCATCAAGTTCTGGCAATATTGTTTGAACTGGAAGATTTTCACCCATAACCTTCTTTAAGCATGAAACATGGAAAACTGGATGCACTCGCGAAGAATCAGGAAGCTCCAATTTGTATGCCATTGTACCAATCTTTTGCAACACCTTGTAAGGACCATAGTACTTTGGCGATAATTTATTATCCTTCTTAGCTTGCTTGAGGGACATTTGTTTGTATGGTTGTAGCCGTAAAAATACCCAATCTCCTACATCAAAACTTTTCTCGCTGCGATGTTGATCTGCCTGTTGTTTCATTCGATTTTGTGCCAAATTCAGGTTATCCTTTAAGAGTTGGAGAACTTCTTGCTGATGCTCGATGTGATCTTCCACTGCTTGAACCTTCTAATTTTCCCTTAAATATGATGTGATCGATGGTGGATGATATCCATAAAGTGCCATAAATGGGGTCATTTTTGCTGCAGTATGGAAGGAAGTGTTATACCACCATTCAGCGAGAGGTAACCACTTGACCCATTGTGTTTGTTTATCAGACACAAAACAACGAAGATATCCTTCCAAACATTTATTTACTATCTCTGTTTGACCATCAGATTGAGGATGATAAGATGAGCTATGAGCTAATTGAGTACCCAAACAAGAAAATAACTCCGTCCAAAAATTTCCCGTAAAAATGGGATCTCCGTCGCTCACAATAACCCTTGGGCTTCCATGTAGCTTTTGAATTCTGTCCACAAATGTAGTAGCAACTGTACTTGCTTTAAATGGATGAGATAATGCACAAAAGTGTGCATACTTGGTAAGTCTATCAACTACCACCATGATGACACTCTTTCCTTCGGACTTAGGTAAACCTGTGATAAAATCCATTGAAATCTCCTACCAACGTTGACTTGGAATGGATAAAGGTTGTATAAGTCCCATATCAACGCCTTAGAAATAAGCCACTTTGAGGGGGAAACCTCCAATACATTACATAAATGAACAATTCTTGGATGATACAATTTATAAAACCTCCTTTCTATATATAGGAGTCCATGGGGCCATAATGTAATCCTAGTGGGCCACAATGTAATCCTAGCCGACCTAACAATAATAATTTAAGGGCACAATAATAACAAAATGGGGGTTACAAGGGTACAATAATAACAATAAGGGGGTTACACTAACAACAATAAGGGACTATACTAGTAATATAGGGACCTAACATCCTCCCATGTGTAAAAGTGTGCCTTTGGTGAAAAATCCAAATGGCTCTCATCATGCAAAAGTGGGATATCCATGGAAACAACTATATATGGTCTAGAGGCCTTCTTGAGGCATGGAATCAAAAATATATTGGGAATCATCATCCCCATGTGAAGCCTCCATCCCCAAGCTATCATCCATAAAAAATGAGTCACCCTCCAACATGGTAACTCTTGAAACATTTGTTCCACCTTAGGCTCCTGCAAAGAAGGTGGGCTGCATAGCTGAATATGTGGGACTAAAATGTCCATTCCACGCTGCTTCTCTCTCCACTTATGATATGTATGGGGCTGCTGCTTATCTTGGGCTGAAATATTGCAGTCTTCAAGAATGATCCAAAGTCACACCACCAATCAAAACATCCATGAAGTGCCTCTCCCAAGAACTCAAGTTCTCCAAATGGCTCCTCCCACATGAAGACAAGAGGTGTATTCTGGAAATCATGGTTTGCCCATTTTTTCTCCTTAAACATGTAACATATGAAGTATGGAGAATCATACTCTCAATGGGCACCTCCAACTCTTGTTTCATTCTCCCAACAAAGCTTCCCATAAGCACGAGAACATCATCAATACATGGATTCAGCAAAAACAGATAGAAACAAGTTGTCATATGACAACTAGGAGGTGGATCATAGTTCCATATGTGGAACCAGTGCAGTGCATCCCTTGCCTGCCTCAATACAAAGTATAAAAAGTGTCCTTTCAGCCACTTGTTTTCTGCCACAATCATCCTACAAGATGAAATTATGAAAGTAACATTTGGTGCCAATGGTGCACACCAAAAATCATGTGGTATCCCCCACTAACCACAAATAGAATGGCCAACATCAATGCTGCAAATGGCCTCAAGTACATCACAATACAATATACAATAAGTAAATACCCTCCTTGGTACAATATGTTGCTCATAAAAAATAAAGGAGTACAAGTCATAAAGCATAAATATACATCCCCTATCATGTACTTTGGTCATTGAGCTGAAATGACTCAATTGAAAGTTCTCCCTCACTCCAAATGAGTAGGGAAGTGGTTGTGACAACCTCTCCATCATCATATGAGCTATGGATCTCCCCATATGCTGATATACATCCTGTTGGATGCCCTCCCAAGTGAACTCCTCCAGTAAGGAATGATATGCATCAAGGTGCATGGAAAGAAAGCCCACAAGTGCTGCATGTAGATCTCTCTTCTTATGCTTGAAAATCCAAGTCAAGAAGATCATATCATGGTAATAGATGTCTCCATCCATTACTCCATCACTCTCATCTCCTACATCCCCATAAAGTGCATCATATGTGAAGTGATCTTGGGAACATTCCATCAAAACACCCAAGCTCCCAAGTGACAGCATTTTTGGCCTTTGTAATAAGGCTCTTGTCATCTCATAGCTCCATACTTTGACATCCCACATGTCAAATCCATCAATCACAATGTTGCTATGTGTGGGAGATTCCTCCCAAAGTGGAAGTACCTCCTCATCCTCCAAAGTTAACAAGTATCCCCTTTGCACCATGATAGTGCCATCTCCTACTCCTGCAACATCATGCAAAGTATGGGAGAAGATCAACCCATACTCTCTCAATAACAACCAAAAAAACAACAACTCTAGTTGCCTCCCCACACCATCATCATATAAATCATGGAGAAATATCATCAGAGTTGATATGAAAGATATCACATCATCCCAATACATCAAAACTCCCCTGTTTCCATATGATGTAAGTGCCATGCCAAGTTCCATTCACTAACCAAATCTTTGAAATAGAATGTGTCACATGATGAACAAACTCTTTCATGAGTAACCAATGCAGTCTTGCCTCCTACTACCCAGTATCATAAATCTGCAAGTGGTTTTCCAATCTCTTGCTCATCATCATCACCCATCCAACCCATGGTGAATGTCTATCATCATGTCCAAAAGTGGCATCCCTCCAATGGAGAGTACCATCCTCCCAAATCATATTTTTGTCTTTGCATTTCATGGGATGTTGAAATGCAATCTCTTGGAGATCTCCAAATGAAGACCACTCATCAATGACCAAGTTGACCCCATAAGGATCCAAATAGGTGGTAGGAAAAAAGCTCCCATCATGATGTGAAAGATCCATCAAGAAATATCCATCACAACCATGAAAGATGTTATCCATCATAAGATGTCCCCCTACAACTATCTGCCCATCCTTTGTCATACATATGGGAAGGTAATTGGAATTCTACAACAATGGTTTGGCCCCCAACTCATCACTGCTGCTTAATGACATCACTGTTTATCACCATGATGGTGCAACTGCTACCTCAAGATCATTTCCAATGTTGAACACAGAGTTTTTCAATGTATTGTTTAAGACAATACTCATCCCATCCTCCAATAATCTACATTCAAACCCCAAAGGTTGTGTGCAACTCAACAATGATACACTAGGATGATTGTTTGTCTCTTCCTTGAATAAATCAAGGTTGCTTAGTGTAGTGAAAGTTTTCTGCTCCAAATCAGCAATATATTTTGACCCTTGGTCATGCAATGGTACATTCCCATCATCCTCCATATGATGTATTGAAATAACAGGAAATGGAAACATATGCATACCTTGGCACAACTTGGGAACATCTTGTACTGCTACAAGGGTTCCTTCTTCTGGTGTTATGGCTTCCCCAACTATTGATGATGATGACTGCTCCTCTATGGCTTCATCAGCATTGGTACAAGTCTCCTCCTCCTCATCCATCTCCAAAATAGTGCATGGGACTCTAGATATCAAGATATCAAGGTCACTTTGCAAAGGTGCAGTGTTCTTTCTCCTGAAGCAAGTGCTCCTGCAGTAAGTGGTGGTGAAGGATTCTTCTCCCCGGACTTCTTCTTATCAAAATTCTTGATCAACCTTTGAGTAAAATTTGCATATGCAGTCACTTTTTCATGACTCAAATGGTTGAACCACCAATTGTTTGCTTCACCCTGAAGGTGCAACGCTGCAATCTCAATAGCTTCTAAGTTCTTTCTCTACTATTGGATGTAGCAGAAAAAATGCATCTAACTTCTTTCCCCAGGTATTTGCTATGCACGAGGATGACCCATCAAAGGTAGAAAATAGAAATCTATTACCCTTCATTCTTCTATTACTGCGAGGTCTCCTTTCTTCTTTGAGCTGAATGAACTGTGGAAGAGTTAGATTCTTTTTTATAGCTCTAGGTTGAGACTTATATTCTGCAAGATATTCACTTAGAATCTCATTATCTAAGTATTATTCATTTCTATGCCTCTTATCTTTCAAATAAAAGGCCATAGTATGTTTCTTTGGAGCTTTATGCAATACCGAATATTCTTTTTGCTGATAGGAAGTACATGGACCTTCCTCATCTTGAAACCCTAAGGTGGTTTCACTTCTTTCCTCCAATTTTCTTTTCTTTACCTCATGGATGAGGTCCTCCTTAGATCTGAAAAGAGATGAGATGAAACTCATTCCTCCCATCATTTTGATCTCTTTCTTCTTCTTATAGCATCTTGGCTTGAAATTCATAGGTTGAGCCAAAGATCATGCTCTGATACCACTGTAATATTCCCAAACGGGAAAAATCAGCAATACATGCCAAAATAACACATTTTCCAGAAATGTATGCAATTAAATTTAAATTCATACCATGGATCCATTAGATCTGATATTATAGCAACTAGATCTAAAAGGAAATCAGAAAAAAATCACTATTGCATAGTTAAACAGGTCTCCCATGCCATAAATAGCCCAAAATCATGCAAAAATAGGGACTGCAACCATGTATGAAAGCTAGAATACCATGACAGCATTATTTTATTACCACTGCAATAGAAGTAGGTTGTACATCATATATAGAGCAAGCATGTGGACAAAACATTAGATCTATAGCAGATCCATGCACTATACAGGCTCTTTTATCAATCCCCCTTGGGGTTTTCAGCAAAACACCATGTACAAAGTGTAGATCTAAGATCTAAGTTTGTAGATCTATGGAAATATTCAGATCTGGAAAGTGGATCTGATCTGATATAAACAAGAAAATGATCTCCTCCAACAGATCTCCAAATTGAAGGGCAGATCCCCAACACTCAAAAAATCAGCTCTCCAAATGGTGCACTGAATCACCCTGCAGCAACTCCTTTAGAAATTACACAGATCTGGACTTATTCTGCGCTGTAGGGGACAAAATACTATTGGCATAAAACCAAGATATGAAAATATAGCTCTACTCTTCCAATATTTTCCTCCCAATGGAGTAGAATCATCCTCCACTGAAAAGAAGCACTGAAATGGCCTAGATCTGAATATCTAGCCTCCACTTGTTGTAGCTTACTGCAACAGTCAAACCCTCAATAGGATCTGCGTTGTCAAAGGAAGATGAAGCTTGGCCTCAAGCCAGATAGTGGACAATATGGTGCAAGACTCCTCCAAGAGGCCTCTCAAGGAAAGATAAGGAATTCCTAAATAGGAAGACCGTGTGCTAAACAACACTCTATCTCATCTAAATAGCCAGAGAAAGAAATATGTCTAAACAGACCATATCATCAAAAAATCATAATCATAAGCTAACCCCATATGGCTTCCATCCTCCTCCTTATAAACAATGTGAGCCTTCTAACCTTGGGTCCCACTCATTAGGGTTTCCATCTTCATGATATGAATCTCCCTCCAAAACTGCGTTGTCCCATCATCAATACCACTCCTCCATAAAAACACTGATGGATTTGGTCAATATTGACTGGATCTCCATGCAATGTCTTCTTCCACACTCAAGGTGGCTTTATTCCAACTATCTAAACAGATCCATATTCCCACTGAGTTATCTTCATTAATTTTCCACATCCTCCATATTAACTTTGTTGACTTGGTCAAACTTGACTTTGTCCACATGCATTTAGCCTTTGTTTTCATATGAAGGTGGTTTTATCTAGTTATGAATATGATCCCTTTCCCATTAAGAGGGATTTTATTGCTGCTAAAAATATTTATGGGCCTCCCCACCCATTTATTTATTTATCTATGTGTTTGGAGCAAAATTAATATTCCAACTAGATGCATGCTAAGTTAGGAATATTACAATCCAACATTAGAGTTTATGAAATCATGATTAACATTTATTTTGTTCTCATCATGATTTTCCTCTACTATCTTTTCGGAATTAGGAAACATTTCTTGTCTCAACTTTGTCAAACCTTCTATGTGTGCATTTAAATCATTCTTCATGTTTTCCATGATGTCTTTCATTTCATCCATCTTAGATTCCATGCCAGCTTCCATGCCATCCATCTTAGCTTCCATGCCTTTCTTCAAATCTTCCATTTCATTTTTTGCTGCTCTTTGCGAGAGCGAAATTTGGTGCACTTGCTATTGTAATTTTGATATGTCATGTTGCAATTATTTGTCTTCATGAGTCATAGTAGAACCTTATAAAGGCTAATGGGTTCTGAATTCTTTTTAGGAGGCATTTTATAACCAAATACTGATATATATTCTACAATATTACCTTGGAATCAATTCAAACTGATTTTTCACACAAGACTTATGCAATTCGAAGAAACAAATACACACCTTTTTATTGATTTTGAGGAGCTCGATATTGAAACTAAATTATCTCTGTGATTTCATATCTTCAATATCTAAAATTATACCCTGTAGTATCCCTATGAAACTTATTTCAATTTCCATAGGTCTAACTTGATTTGGATTCTTCAAGACAAAGTAATGCCCAATCTCCCACAATGACTTAATTATGGACTCGTTCAGTAGAGCGAACATGTACGGCATGACACATGTCATTGTTTCCTCCTTCAGCTCTAAAATTGATACAAAGGAAACTACAGAATTCCAATCTGATGCTCAAAGTGAGAGTTATGATGATTTTCCCAGGGTCACCTCTTTCAGATGAAATTCGGAAACCTGAAACAACACTAACTTCCATAGATCATATCTTTGAAAATGCTGCGAATAAAGCTCTGAAATTTCTCCATGCCATTCCTCAATATTTTGGCTCCACTCTGTAACAATTTCATCTTCTAAACCTTCGTAGAAAAAAATTTATTGCGAAAATTCCACGATGACCTGTTTAGGTCAAATTCAGGAGCCTACAAAAAGCCCTAACTTCCATAGATCATATCTCCGAAAATATTTTGAACCAAGATCTGAAATTTTTCCACGATGTTCCTCAGGATTTCGGCTTCATGCTGTAAAAAATTTAGCTTCTGAAAATTCTTAGAAAAAACGTTATAGCGAAAATGCCACAATGACTTGTTTGGAGCAGTGAAACCCTAGAATCCAAATCTCCGATACCAAATGTTATGAAACTAGCTCCAAAAATAGAAGAAAAGAGAGATAAACACCTTAGAAATCAGCCACTTCGATTAGGAAAACTTCAATACATTACATAAATTAACAATTCTTGGATGATACAAAAGACAAAACCTCCTTCTATATATAGGCGTCCATGTGTAGAAATTATATGCAAGATGCATGTATATATCCAGATTCTCCTGATCTAACAATATTTTATCTTCTTGCTAAATACATAATCCTTCCACTGTTAATATTTTGCAGAAATTAAAATCAATTGCAAACACATGAAGCAATAAAAACAATCGCACATAATACAAACGAGCGAACGGGAAATCAAGCCGAAAACCCAAACTATCATATATTATGTATCATGGAGATCATGTAACAATCTCATACAAAGCTTAGTACATCAAGCTCTCAGTACAATCAATTGTCACACACTAATAAGAAGAAATCTGCAAATCCATGCACCGATTTCTTGCCACCTGCTAGCCTACCTCCACTGCGCAATCCCTGCTGAAGAATAGTTCTAAATGAATTCGAATTACCCTTGCCTTGATTGTGCAATCCTCATTGGAAACTCCAATGTGTGTGTGATGCAATCGATGTATCACTATAGTCACAATGGATATTCCATCTTGCCCTTTCACCTATCTCTCCACTGGGTCTCCACTAGAACTGACATGCACTGTAGTTAACTGTTGTATTTGTTCAGTTGATTAATGAGTTATTATTTGTGAATTTATTAACTAATTAATTCGCTCCACTCTCACTAGTCTATCATTCAAATAGACTAGATACAACTAGCTCAACTGAGTTTAACTCCATTAACTGAGTTAAACTGAATAACAACTCAATGAACTACTCTTCCAACTCTGTCATAATTTTTCCACTTCAGTTCTAATTGAGTGCTCCATGCATGAACCACCAGTAAACCCTAGGAATTGTATAATTCCTCCAGCCCACTGATTTTCCAGATCATGGGCACCTAAACTAAGTGCTCCAAGAAAATAAGTTGTTGTTTATTGCCTGATTATTATTAAGGGCTAATAATAATCGACACATCTATTTTTAGATCGACAATCTATAAATAGACTTCACCCAATCTTATAAAAATAGAATTTCATCTATTTTTCCAACTTGACCAACCATCCACAAATAGCATCCTACAACTTATGAACTATGATCACCATGTCTAAAAATAGACTTACACCTAAAAATAGCCTGCGGGCCCACTTAGTGAAGGTGACTGATTTTCACTAAGCTCATCATCTTGTTGAATCTCAACACTCCCTCTCAACAAGATAGGGATTATCCTTCACCCTGATCCTACCTTTATGGTATTCGAATTTGCTCCTGGTGAGCACCTTCGTTAGAATATATGCATCCTGATCCTCTGTAGGAATGTACTGAAGCAACATGATCTTCCGCTACACACAATCTTTGATATGATGATACCAGATATCAATATGTTTAGATCTATCATGAAACACAGGATTAACAGAGAGTTTAATGCAACTCTGATTATCGTAATGTATCACCGTAGATTCAAATGTGAACCTAACAAATCGACTAGGATCTTCCTCATCCAGATAGCCTCACATGCAGCTTGACTTGCTTCCATGTATTCCGCTTCCACTGAACTGAGTGCCAAAGATCTCTGTTTCCTATTGTACCAAGAAATAGATGTAGATCCGATACTGAAAAACCCTCCTGATGTGATCTTTCTTTCTGTTGGGCTACCTACCCAATCTACATCTGTGAAGCCATGCAACTTCACCTCATCTGTCTATTTGTACCATAAGCCATACTCAGATGTGCCCCTGAGATATCTCAGGACATGCTTTCCTGCCTTCCAAAAGAGTTTGGTAGGCTTAACCATCGCTTGAATAACCTGGTTCACTGCATACCATATGTCCAGTCTTGTATTAAATAAATACATGAGCGAACCCACCAACTATCGATAGATAGTAGCATCCACTACCTCTGTCGATGTAGCATCCTATTTCCTCCAATTTCCTACAAGAGGAGTATCCATGGGTTTGCAGTCCTCTATGTGAAACTTATCAAGTATCTCCCTTGAATACTTGCGTTGAGATACAAATATTTCACCTTCTCGCTGCCATATTTCCAATCCAAGGAAATAATGAAGGATACCCATGTCCTTCATCTCAAACTCCTTTTCAAGCTCCTCCTTGCATGAGTGTATCAGCTGCTCATCACCCGTTAGTATTAAATCATCAACATAAATAACAATGATTGGTGCCTACTCCTCCACCACAATCTGGTATAGGTTTGCATCCGCCTCACTCTTGGTGAAGCCAAGTCCAGTGAAATAACTGTCGATTCGAGTGTACCAAGCACGGGGTGTTTGTTTAAGCCTATACAACACTCTTTTGAGTTTGCACACATATGAATCACTGTTGAAGATCTAAAATCCTTCAAGCTGCTCAATGTACACTTCTGCCTTAATGATCCCATTAAGGAATGCAATCTTCACATCCATCTTATGAATGTGCCAACTGATCTGCGTTGAGAGAGCAAGGATGGTCCTTAGGGAAGAATAGGGGTAGAAATTTGGAATAATTTGCTAAATTATTCACCGAGATTCTCCCCGATCACACACTATTTTAGCTTCATGCATAATACGTAATCTCTTCTACCATTGATCATCACATGCGTGCAAATAAAATCAATTGCATGCACACATTAAAGCCATAAAAATTCACACATATTTACACAGATTTCATGGGAAAGCTTGGGAAATGAAACCCCAACTATCTCAGATATTATAAATATGTCATGGAGATCATGTAACAATCATAGTACAAAGCTCTTTGCAAGCTCTCATGCACTACCTCCCATGCTACACACTATCAAGCTAGATCTAGCAAAACTCATGCTCCAACCTTTAGCCACTTGATAGCTAACCTCAATTGCGTGTTTCAATGCTATGGGATGGTCTCTTTATATAGATAAACCACCTGGATTGAACTGTGCAATCCTCATTGATTACTCCACCTATCTATACTGTTGCAAATAGCAACAGTATAGTCACAACTGATAGTTAACCTGCTCTTTCACCTATTTATGCACTGGTCTCCACTGAAACTGTCCATGCACTGAAGTTAACCGATGTATTCTTTAGTTGATTTATGAGTTTATAATTAGTGAATTAATTAATAATTAATTCACACCTTCACTAATTGTATCTATTAGTTAACTTGGATACAAAAAGCTCAACTATGTTTAGATTAGTTAAACTCGATACCAACTCCACTAACTTCCTCAATCAACTCCACCAAACTTTCTCACATGAGTTTTAAATCAAGTCTTCATGCAATAGCTTCACTTAAACCTTAGGAAAAGCATATTTTCCGTCACCGCATGTGCTACATCCGTGCATCAAACTCGGAAGTGCTCCAAGAGAATAAGATAAATGTTTAGAGTCCAAATATTATTAAGAGCACAATATTTCGACATATTCATTTTTAGATCGTCAATCTAAAAATAGATTCCGCCCAATATGTCTAAAAATAGAAATCCATCTATTTTTCCAACTTGACCAACCATCCATAAATAACATCTCACAACTTATAGAATATGCTCCATATGTCTAAAAATAGACATAGTCTAAAAATAGACTTTGCGACAAAAATCACCTATGTGCCCCCCACCTAGTTTAGTTGATCAATTTCCAACTAGGATCAGGAATGATGTTTCAGGATGCCTCCTTCACCATTTCTTGTTGCAATCTTCAACACTCACTCTCAACAAGAAAGGATTGTCTTTGCATGCAACATGCAACTCCATGCGTTGGCCCTGCAACCTTCTCAAGTGCCATGCAACTCCATGCATGCGACATGCAACTCCATGCACCCGCCATGCACCCTTTGCATGCGCCATGCAAACTCATGCATGCACCATGCACCCATATACTAATTCTCCGCAACCTCCAAACCCAATAGGCTACAAACAACTCAATCAGTCTTGATGCATCTAGCATCTATCATCAAAGTCTTCGACTTCTGCTTGGCCAACTGCACATGTCATCAGGAACCACTGCGCTGTTGAACTCTTGCACTTGCTGTCAACTCTGATCCGCGCTCCAGTATCCGACACTGTCACTTTGATCTGCCTGCATCACTCCAACTGATCTTGCTACTGCTGCGCTGTGGGCACCTCGTAGCCAGGTTCAATTCATGAGATCCACACCAACTCATGAATCCTGCCCAGAAATCTCCACTTGGGATTACTCATGCATGTCGCCCCACCTCTCATCTGGTGGTATAGCTGCATGCACTCCCTCTGCCCATCTGGCACAAAATTTCTCTGCATGAGTGGTCTCTTCCACTCCATGATCCTCTTGTGGCTGCTCCACACCCCGAGGTTCACTATCACCTGCATGCAAAACTTGCTCCCTCTCAAGCTTCAGTTGCATGTCTTCCTTCCGCTTCCCAACAGTAGGAAGCTCCGTAGACATCCCATCTACATCAAATCTATAAAGATTCTTCTGCATCTCCAGTTGTGGCTGCTCCACAACCTTCTGAGACTATTTCTCACGCTGCATGTTGAGAGGATCCCTCTCAACCACCAAGTCACTAACCTCTTCTTTGCACCTCAAAGCTTTGCATGCATCTTGTACCTCAGTGCATGTAGATTCTTGGCTCGCGCACATTGCAATTGTCCCGCCGTCGCAAAATTTTCTAACAAAAAGAGTTGATTTTAAATCGATGATATCTCCCTCATCCGAGCTCCGATTCGACCGATTTTTTTTTTCAATTTGGGTATTTTTTCGCAAGGAATCCAAATATGTTATTTGTTTCTGAAAATATTTCACCAAAAATTTTCAGATATTCCCTACAAACTCGCGCACCCAAAAATTCTCGCTCTCATTCCATGTATAAAATTATATACAATATGCATGTACATTTCCGGCGTTCTCCATCTTTATGTTTCTTGAATTTATCCTAAAACTCAACCGCTTCAATGCTTTGCAATTGCTCCAATGATCAATATCACTCTGATACCATGTAGAAAATCTATAACACAGCTCCGATACCATGTAGAAATTTGAATAATTTGCTAAATTATTCACCGAGATTCTCCTGATCACACACTATTTTAGCTTCATGCATAATACAGAATCTCTTCTACCATTGATCATCACATGCGGAAATAAAATCAATTGCATGCACACATTAAAGCCATAAAAATTCACACATATGAACACAGTATTTCATGGGAAAGCTTAAAGCCGAAAACCCCCAACTATCTGTATATTATACATGTCATGGAGATCATGTAACAATCATAGTACAAAGCTCTTTGCAAGCTCTCATGCACTACCTCCCTTGCTACACACTATCAAGCTAGATCTAGCAAAACTCATGCTCCAACCTTTAGTCACTTGATAGCCAACCTCAATTGCGTGTTTCAATGCTATGGGATGGTCTCTTTATATAGATAAACCACCTGGATTGAACTGCGCAATCCTCATTGATTACTCCACCTATCTGTGTGTTGCAAATAGCAACAGTATAGTCACAACTGATAGTTAACCTGCTCTTTCACCTATTTATGCACTGGTCTCCACTGAAACTGTCCATGCACTGAAGTTAACCGATGTATTCTTTAGTTGATTTATGAGTTTATAATTAGTGAATTAATTAATAATTAATTCACACCACTCTCACTAATTGTATCTATTAGTTAACTTGGATACAAAAGCTCAACTATGTTTAGATTAGTTAAACTGAATACAACTCCACTAACTTCCTCAATCAACTCCACCAAACTCTGTCACATGAGTTCTAACTGAAGTCAACCATGCAATAGCTTCACTTAAACCCTAGGAAAAGCATATTTCCTTCTGTCAGCTGCATGTGCCACATCCAGGCATCAAACTGAAGTGCTCCAAGAGAATAAGATAATGTTTAGAGTCCAAATATTATTAAGAGCTAATAATATTCGACATATCTATTTTTAGACTGTCAATCTAAAAATAGATTCCGCCCAATATGTCTAAAAATAGAAATCCATCTATTTTTCCAACTTGATCAACCATCCATAAATAACATCCCGTAACTTATAGAACATGATCCATATGTCTAAAAATAGACATAGTCTAAAAATAGACTTTGCGACAAAAATCACCTGTGTGGCCCCCACCTAGTTTAGGTGATCACTTTCCAACTAGGATCAGGAAAGATGTTTCAGGATGCCTCCTTCACTGTTTCTTGTTGCAATCTTCAACAGAATACAGTGCAACAGGTGCAAAGGTTTTTTCATAATCAATCCCCTCGATCTGTGAGAAGCCCCGGGAAAAAATCTTGCCTTATACTTCTCGATGCTCCCATCAGTAGCTTGCTTTACCTTGTATATCCATCTCAATCCTACAACTGATTTTCCCACCGGCCTTGGAACAATCTCCCAAGCACTATTTCTGACAATGGAGTCATACTCCTCCACCATGGCATCTACCCATGTGGGCTCCTGCACTGCTTCTTCAAAAGAAGATGGCTCTGTCACAATACACTTGCTCATAAGAGCCATGTATCTAATAAATCGGTTAGGTGACTATCTCTGTCTGCGTTGTGATGTAGGGACTCCTACATTCTGTGCTGCATCAAGCTTCAGTATCTCAGCTTCTGTGGTCCGCTTTCTCCCTTGTTTGATGTTTGGTTCTGCATGAGTGGACTCCTCCACTCCATGAATCTCCTCCTGTGGCTGATCCACATCTAGATGCTCATCTTTGGGAACAAGAAGTTCCTCCTCTGCATGCAAGTGTAGCTCCCTCTCAAGCGACAACTTCATGTCTTTCACATCATTTAATTTTATATCCCATCGCACCACAGTCATCTGAATGTCTAGAAAATACACAAGATAATTATGGGGTGTTTCTGTGTACCCCACAAATATCCCAACTTCTGCAGTCGACTCCAGCTTCTTCATGGCGTACTTTGTCACATGAATGTAAATAGATGAGCCAAAAATCTTCAAATGAGAAATATCAGGCTTCTTACTAGTAAAAGCTTCTTCAGGTGTACTCATGCCAAGTATTCTACGAGGACAATGGTTTTGCACATAAACTACAGTGTTGCATGCTTCCGCCCACAAGTGCAACGGTAGGCCCTGGTCATGCAACATCGCTTGTGCAGCACCCACGATCGTTTTGTTCTTCCTCTTCGCAACCCCATTCTGTTATGGGTTATGATGCACTATGAGTTCTCTTTGAATTCCTTCTTTGCTACAGAAGTCTTTGAATTCCCCTGAGATTTATTCACCACCATTATCGCTCCGTAAAGCTTTCACTTGCTTCCTCGACTCCTTCTCCACCAATGCTTTAAACACATAGAACTTTGATAATGTTTCACTCTTATTTTGCATGAAGAAGATCCAGCATCTACGAGAATATTCATCAACAAATATAACATAATACCTGTGTTTTGTTGTTGAAGCAACCGAGAGCGGTCCACACACATCTGTGTGAATTCTCTCCAGGATCACCGAAGCACGGTTCTCCTTCTCATGAAAGGTGGTCTTCACAAAATTACCCATAGTAAATCCCTTTCACTGATCTGACTGCACAGAGTACCCTTGGGAATTCCAGTAGAAATCTGCTGCAAAATCTTCAAAGCGCCATGATGAAGATGGCTGAATCTCCTGTGCCATAATTCGCCCTCATCCCAGCTCACCACTTCTTCTACTTTTCCCACCATTGCAGCGCGGCCATCTACCTCCAGCTTGTAGAGATTCTTAACTTGAATCCCTATCTTCTTGGTTTGACCTGTTTTTTTATGTCGAAGGAAATCTTTTCCCTCACTGAAAACAACATCATAACCTTTG
Organism: Pinus albicaulis; assembly: GCA_034641835.2. Taxonomy (NCBI): domain Eukaryota; kingdom Viridiplantae; phylum Streptophyta; class Pinopsida; order Pinales; family Pinaceae; genus Pinus; species Pinus albicaulis. Next base: position 859,900,938 of record CM076574.1, read on the forward strand.
TCTTCCAACATTGTGACCGAGACCAAGTTCTTCTTCAGACCTGGAACATGCATAAAATCTTTCAACAAGAATGGATTACCGAACTCCCTCTCAAAAGTAATGGTCCCAATTCTGGTCACACTGTATCGACCATCGTCGCCCATCTCTATATGCATTTGAAGTTCCTTCTCCTCCAAGTCACTAAACAACTCCTTGTCTCCCGTCATATGGAAATACGCACCACTATCAAGATACCACACCAATCCCATATAGCCTGAAACCAAGCATACGATCAAAGAGAAATCAAGTTCAAATTGCGAGGCTAAGGCCTCTCTAGCTGCAGCTCCATCAGCCTTCTTGTTATTCTTCTTCTGTGGTCAGTTAGTGGCGAAATTCCCATGTTCATGACAATGAAAACACTTCACTTTGGAAAAATCCTACTTCTTGCCTTTAGCTTCGGATTTTTAAGGAAATTTCTTCCCCTTCCCTTTCCTTTATTTGGCAGCCAAAGTGAAATTCTCTTCATATTCATTCTTCGATGAAGATCCATCCCTGGTACCCCGCCTTATCTCCTCCTGCACAAGATCCTACAAAAGTCGCTCCCATCCTGGAAGTTTCTCCCGTCCATTGACAGAGTCTTCATAGCTATGCCATCTCTTCGGAAGCCCAAGGAGAGCCAAGCTCACCAAGTCTTCATAATCAGCAGTAATCCCCACACTTCCCAATTCATCTCTACAGTGGACAAACTTCGTGAGATATTTTGGAATACTGTCGCCCTTCTCCATTTTTATTTTTCTGAGCTTGTCTTTCAGCGCCAACTTCCGCTGGTCACTGCTACTTTGGAACAAATCTGTCAAAGCCTTCCACATTAAGAATGGAGTGGCTTTCCCATGAAGGCTGGACATAATATGGTCCTTCACACCTTCCAACAGAATTCTTCTTGTCTTTGCTATCTTCTTTTTCCATGTGTCAAGTAATTCAGCATCGCTAGATCTCGGCTTAGGAACATCGCTATCGATGAACTCCTTCAGTCCATTATCTTCCAACACTGCCTCCATCCTATCCTTCCAGGCTATGTAATAGAGCTCCCATCAAGGGCATACTCCAATCACAACCCATTGAAATACATTTCAATGTATACTCAACTGCCGCACTAAGAGTTTTCTGCAGCAAATTCGAATTGTCCACCAACACAAACTCAGGAATTATTCACAATTGCAATCTTCAAGAACTAACACTGCTCTGATACCATGTATAAATTATATAAAATATGCATGTATATATCCAAATTCTCCTAATCTAACAATATTTTATCTTCTTTCTAAATACAGAGTCCTTCCACTGTTAATCTTTTTCGTAAATTAAAATCAATTGCAAACACATGAAGCAATAAAAAAAATTGCACATAACACAGTTGTTTAACGGGAAATCCTGAAGCTGAAAACCCCAACTATCATATATTATGTATCATGGAGATCATGTAACAATATCATACAAATATTAGTACATGAATCTCTTAGTACAATCAATCGTTACACACTAATCAGAAGAAATCTGCAAATCCATGCACCGATTTCTTGCCACCTGCTAGCCTGCCTCCACTGCGCAATCCCTACTGAAGAATAGCTCTGAATGAATTCGAATTACCCTTTCCTTGACTGCGCAATCCTCATTTTCAACTCCAATGTGTGTGTGGTGCAATCAATGCATCACTATAGTCACAACGAATAGTCCATCTTGCCCTTTCACCTATCTCTCCACTGGTATCCACTGGAACTGACATGCACTGTATTTAGCTGTTGTATTTGTTCAGTTGATTAATGAGTTATTATTTGTGAATTAATTAAATAATTAATTCACTCCACTCTCACTAGTGTATCATTCAGTTAGACTAGATACAACTAGCTCAGCTAATTTTAACTCCATTAACTGAATTACACTGAATAGCAACTCCATGAACTACTCTTCCAACTCTGTCATAACTTTGCAGCTTCAGTTCTAACTGAGTCCTCCATGCATGAACCACTAGTAAACCCTAGGAATTGCGTAATTCCTTCAACCCACCGATTTTCCAAATATGTGCACTGAAGCTAAGTGATCCAAGAAAATAAGTTGTTGTTTATTGTCAGATTATTATTAAGAGCCAATAATAATCAACACTTCTATTTTTAGATCGACGATCTATAAATAGACTTTGCCCAATATTCTAAAAATAGAATTTCATCTATTTTTCCAACTTGACCAACCATCCACAAATATCATACTGTAACTTCTGAAATATGATCACCATGTCTAAAAATAGACATAGTCTAAAAATATACTTGCGCAAAAAATAGCCTGCAGGCCCACTTAGTGAAGGCGACTATTTTCACTAAGCTCATCATCTTGTTGAATCTCAACACCATGGGATCACAATATAATCCTAGCTTACCTAATAATAATAATGTAAGGGAACAATAATAACAATATAGGGGTTACAGGGGCACAAAAATAACAATAAGGGGGCTACACTAATAAAAATAAGGGACTACACTAGTAATATGGGGACCTAACATGAAGGGTCTCTTCACCACTAACGACCCTTTTTCCAAGAAAGGTCACTTCACCACTCCTAAAAATAAAATTTCTTCACTTGCAACACTTGTACTTGGGGCAACAATTTTCCTTCATACTTGTCCATGCTCGTGTTGATTTTCATTGTGAGTAACCATCTTGTACTCGTGTATTTATGGTCCCCACCGGGCATGTTCTGTGTGGAAGCATCATCGAGCCGCCCTTGTTTAGAGCATCCGAGTTGAGTAATCATCACATTCATGGAGTCTATCCTGATTTTCTTAGTATCCTGCTATGGTCCTCCATCATTCATTGCTTTGTTCCTCTCTCGTGTCGCATATTTTGGCCTTCAGTCATACTATCCCCTATCCCCTCTGGTGTCGAGTTAGTAACTACTAGGTCATCCATGCCCTTTATGCTCTAACAAGGGAAGTCGCTAGCTCGCTACTAAGTACCCCCCATTCCACCATTATCCCTGGTGTCAGTGTATCAGTCGCTCTACTATTATCTCGCATGCCTTAGTTGAGGATCCCTTATTGCCTTACCTATGGTGGACCTCCTTCTATCGAAATCACCTTATTCATTCTAGAAGACAGGTCTAGAGGGCGGTGTTACTTTATTCCAGCTTCCACTCTTGTTCGGTACGTTGGATCTGGAAAAGGACCCTTTATTTCCCTTTAACTTGATTTTTTCTCAGCTCCAACTCCTTATGGCATGATCAAGATTTGTATACTTGATGGTTCAGTGATGTATCAAATTGTACTGGTGATTCTCGGGTGTGTGTGAGATGTTTCAGACCTCATGAGGGGGTGGCCCTTCAGGTAGCCCCCCCACATACCCGAATGACTTCTCTATTACAACCTTGGATGCAACACCATAGATTTGATGGTTCTGACCTCAGCCGCTTACAATGCCTATTTAGTTTGCATGTATCATTCAAATTTTCAAATCCCTTTTCTATTTTACAGGGCCTCCTTGGTTGTACTTATATCTCATGTACTCATATATTATTGTATAAGTCTTGGCTGTTGTCCCAGGCATAGTATGTATGTGGGATCCATTATCATATTTTTATCTGGCCCATTTTTATGCCAACATGTACTATATATTTTAGTTCCTTGTTTACTAGACGCATTATTCTTTGTACTTTGTTATCTCGGCAGGCATAGGTATGCCTCCCCCACCTCATGTAAAACAGGTACTCACTCATAAAAGAGACTTGTCACACCTGTAAGTCTCACCTCCTCAAGGTCTTGTCCTCTAGCACTTTATTCTACGTTATATTTCTCTCTCTCTCTGACTCCCCCTTCAGTGTCTAGTGATTGAGTTCTTATAATGTACTTCGGTCATACTATTAGCTCCTAATGCTCGCATGTTGGAGTGCAATCTGTTACACCAATTTTTGGTCCTCTAACCTGTTATTATTAGATGGAACAAAGTACACCATGTAAGACCAATTTTACCCTAGTAAAATTGCTTTCACTATGAAAAATAACTTAGTAATCCATAATTTATTAAATTGTTTATGGTCTAAACAAGAAACCCCATGAGGAATAATTGAATAAATCCTTATTTTTTTATTTTGCTCAGGGGATAATTAATTAAACAACAGTTTAATTAATATTTTTAGTCATATTTAACCCAAAACAGGAATATTAATTAGATAAATCTCTATTTATCTTATTATTTTCTAGGAATAATTATTTAAAACATTATTTAAATAATATCCCTTGTTAAATTTGACTAAATCATTTATAAATAATTGAATAAGTCACTATTTATTTAATTATTACTCAACCATATTCTTAAAATAATAAATAAATCATTTATTTATTTATTATTTACAAATAAAGGGATTTGACCAAACTCAAATTCTTTTTCCCTCCAACAAAAATAATAAAATATTCCATAAAAGTTGGATCTAGATTTGGTTAATAATATTTTAATTATGCATGAATATCTAGACTAACTCAATATTTTGTTATAAATAGAAGGGTTTTTCCATTCATTCACTACCTTTTGTTTCTTAAAGATCACTCTGGATCTATAATTTTGGTCTGACTTTGATCCTCCATCATTGTCATATTTTTCTACCTTTTTTATTGTGAGCTCCCCTTGAGTTCCATTTTTTTTTGGGTTTTATACACCATCAAGAGAGAGAGATATTAGATCTGAGGTGTTGAGGACATACAAGAACCCATCCCATTGAGGGGCACTTGTAACATCTTTCTATGTTCCCTTTACATGTGCCAGAAATACAAAAATTCTTTAAAAATATTCTTGTCTTGTCTATTGGGTGCATGGAGCAACTCATTATTTTATTTGTTGTTTAATGTCTTTAACTGCATAGATCTGGATTTCTGTAGAACTTATTCTGATCACTAACTACATATCTAAGGAAAATGACAACCATATTTGATGTTAGGGTTGTTTTTTATGCACATCTAAAGTGGGATTCTTTTCGTACGCTTGCGATTAGAATTAACGCTAACACCCACATCCTAGGGGTGGTGGATCCTCTCCTGCTATCCTAGCATTGTGACCTCCTTCTGGTTCCTCTTATTTCTCCTCCTCCGCATCAGAGAATACCTCTATATAGTGTTCCTTCTCTGCTGCACATCTATGTCCGGGTGCCCATGGTTCTTGGCATGTGAAGCAAAGCTTCCTTATCCTCAAGTCTCTTTCGACATCATCACTAAGAGTAGCCTTTGAAAGAGGAGCCTTCACATATTTCCCCTTTGATGGAAAAGTGGGCTTTTGCTAAAAATTTTCCTTTGCCCTTGGCAAGGCATCTTGTAGATATCTAGCCCTTTCAATAACATCTTGAAGGGTAGTTGGCTTGGTTGATTTAAACAACCTATGTAGAGGTTCTGCTAGCCCATCAATAAACATATAGACCCTCCTAGATGCAGATAAATCATGAACCATAACATAAATTTTTAGAAATGCAGATATGTAAGTTTCTAGATTACCTGACTGTTTGAGCTTAGCTAGCTCAATGAAAGGTGCCTCTGGGTCTCTTCGATCAAACCTCTCCACCAACCTCCTGGTGAACTTTGAATATGCAGTGATATTGGCATGCCCCAATGTATAAAGACCGTGAAACCACCAATAATGTGCCTCACCCTCAAGGTGCAGCACTACTATTTTGATGGCTTCCATCTTCAGTACTTGGTTCAACTAGAAGTATATGTCTAGATTCTCTACCCAATATTTGGCTGTGAATTTGGATGACCCATAAAAATAGGGCACAAATAATCTACCCATAGTCCGGTGAAGATCTTTGTTTTGTATGAATCCTCCACCTCTATTGAGATGTTGGGGTCTCCTATTATCCTTAATCTGAAAAAAATCCTAAAAGCTCAAATGATCTTTGAATCTCTGAGATTGAGACTCATGCTCAAGAAAGTAATCTTCAAGAGTATCTTTTTCTTGAAATCCTCCATTTGCCACTGCTAATAATGTAGGCATAGTGGAGCGTTGGGAAACCTGCTGCTTCACTTTTTGATCATGCCAGTGATGTGAAACGTCGGAGCCTTCTCCATGGAGAAAACCTTTAGGGGATTCCTTATGTCTATCCATCCTCATCTCCTTGATTTCTCTTGCAATATCTTGCATGGTTTGAAGAAGAATCTTGGGAAACTCCTTCTCCTCATCTTCTCTTGATATGGGAGTTTTTCCCTTGTCTTATCTATCATCTGTATAATCATATCTCTCGTTTATTTTGAGATATCTATTCTCTCTATCTGTGAGAGGCTCTCCCTCTTCTGATGAAATATTGGCTAAAATGCACAGGTTGATGACAACATTATGCTCGGATACCACGTAATATTCCAAATTAGGAAAAGAAATAATATTGAACACAAAAATGGAAAAATAGCAGTGAATCTCAATCCACCAAGATGTGAGATGAATTTAGAGCCATTTTATTAAACATAGCAACAATAGTGGGCATAAAATCTTGAGGATCGAGTCACTCAAGCAATACAACACAAGCCTCCAATAATCACATAGACAAATACATGAATAGTTGTTTCTACACAAATGTTAGAAGATCAATACAGCATAGTCCTAGTGGACATAGCTTCATATGTGAACATACAATGATATATTACAACTGATATGTGCCTCAAGAGATGCCAGAAATAAATATCAAGTCTCTAAAACATCTTTCCTAGACAACCCAGAAATGGTTTCCAGAAATACTCAAAATACAAAAGGTAAACTACAACCCTAGGTATAAAGATTCAATACAAATGAATAGCTGGGAAGAGGTGGATGAACTGATGTAGAACATAATCAATCCTCCTCCCAATAGATTCTCTAAGCGAAGGGATGATCCCTTCACTAGAAATCTAACTCCCCGGATGATGCACTCAAACCTCCTTTGCAACTTCTTAATAGAATAACGCATTTTGAGAGTGAAACTACGTTGTGAAGGATGGTAATGGCTTCGCATGGTGCCAAATGCTAAAATAATGCTCAAGTACCTCCCTTGCTAGCCTCCCAATGGAAATAATTCTTCCTCCACTGAAAAAAAAAATCTCAGAAAATGGCCCTGTAAACCCTCCACTGCTTCTACCCTTCAACACAACACAACCCTGACATAAATTGTGTTGTAGAAGAAAGTTGAAGCTTGGCCTGATGCCAGAATGTGGAAATGCATCTCAATAACCTCTCCTAAGTGGGCACTCTAAGTCCCCCGAGGATGAGGGTGGGATTCCCGCTCAAGAACACCCTTGTGCTAAACAACACAACAATATCTGCTAAACAGTTGAAGAGAGCAAGAAGTCATAACATACCACAAACATAATAATAATCAACATGGCTTCAATGGTTGCCTTCCCCTTCCTTATATGCCTTGTGAGCCTTCCCACCTTGGGCCCCACTCATTAAAGCCACTACTCTCATGGAGACTTCCTCCCATTCACATTGCGTTCTCTCATTAACTATCCACTCCCTCCATACCAACATTGTTGATTTGGTCAAACTTGACCCCATCCACATGCTCCAACCCATGTTCACACATGAGGGTGCTTTATCCAGCTACTAAGATGATCTCCATTCACATTAGGAGTGATTTAATTCCTACTAAGGAGATTTATGTGTCTCCCTACCCTCTTATTCTTCTATCTAAGTGGAAAAACAAAATTTAATATTCCAACTAGCTAAAAGCTAATTTGGAATATTACAGTTGGTCTTGGAACTAGATCCCATGTCTAATTTTTCTCAATCTAATCAAGATCTTTGTTCATGGATTTTATCCAATCTTGGCTGGCGTGAGAAAAATCCTTAGGTTCTATCATGGAAAAAAAGGCTACATGCACTTGGGTAGTGGTATTTATTAACCTTTGTCTTGTCTAAACACCTGCATGAAATTCACCTACAATTTGATCATATGGGTGGTGTTTTTTCACATACCTTGTAGGATCTCTTGACTATGGACTGAAGGGTTCTTCAATATCTTCATCTATAGAAGTTTCATCATAGTCCTCATCATGTCTGACATGTTAATTGGTACTGATGTTTATTGGTTGTTTGTATTCAAAATCAATGTGCTCATCAACTTCAACATCAATTAAACCAACATATTTTCTTGTATTCTTATTGTAGCATATATATCCTTTTCTATTTTAGAGTACCTAAGAAAAATGCCTTCATCAACTCTTTCATCAAAGTTACCAATATTTTCATCATCATTTTTTATATAACGTTTACTCCCTAATACTCTCAAAATGCTTGACTATAGAAATTATTCCATACCATAACTCATATGGGGTTTTATTTTTGTTTGGTATAAAGTGTGTTTTATTCAAAATTACCACTATTGTGTGTATTTCTTCAGCCCAAAACCATTGTGGCATACTTGTTTATCCCATCATGGCTCTAGCCAATTGTTGGAAAAATATGTTGGCTCTCTTTGCTACACCATTATGCCATGGAGTCTCTGCTATGGTGAACTATCTTTTAATAACTTGTTATTTGAAAAAATAATCAAATTCCTTGGAGGTAAAATAACCACCATTTTCACACCTTATGCATTTAATTTTACAATTTATCTCATTCTCATCCATGGAATTCTTGAATTTTTCAAAGGCCTGTGATTTTTCTTTTAAAAATTCTACCCATATCATTTTGCTAAAATCATCAATGATAAGCATGAAATTTAGTTTACCTGAGGGTGAATTAGTTCTTGAAGGACCACTCAAGTGCACATGTACCATATGAAATGGTTTAGTTGCAAGGTTCTCCTTAGATTTGAATGGCACATGTACTTGTTTTCTAATATGACATGATTTTCATATTATGTTCTCTGGATTAAAAAGATTTGGTAGATCTTTGAAAACATTATTCTTTCTTAGTTTGAAAATTTGATCAAAGTTCATATTTCCTAGCCTTCGATGCCACAACCAACTCTCATCAATATTAATTAGAAAACATTTTTTTGACTTTTCTTTTAGAACATAGACATTATTGTTTGTCCTAATAGCTTCTGTTACTTCCTCAAATATACATACATACTTGATTTGAAAATCCTTAGATATAAACAATACATCATAGACTTGGTCGCATCTGGGAAACACTGAATAATTTATGCTTCAGGCTATCAACAAACAAAACATCCTTAACCTAACCTCTTCCATTTACCAAGCTTACACTGCCTTTTACCATTATCTTTCTTGGTGCATTTTTTTTCCAAAGATTACATTGCCTTTTTTTATTGGTTTCCATGAAAAAAGCTTGCTTTTATCTCTTGACATATGCCTACAATAGTCACTATTCATATACCACAGGCTCCAATATCAAAATTATGTTCATTTTGCATATTCTTCCATACCTTGTGCTACTGGTTTGATTGCTTGATTTCTGGAGCATCCTTTCTATCTTTGAGTTTTTAAACAACTAATTTGTGGCCAAAATTTTGACAGAAATAACATTCGACTATATTATTTAGTGAGGAAAATGAATTGCTAAATTTGGGTTTGTTTATCCTTTCTTGGAAAACTAATTTTTAGGCTGATAAATTCTTCCTTGTGATGTGATCTTCCTGAATGATAAATCCAACCTACAATTTTTAACATGATTGATATTTCTCTTTGAGCATATCATTCAAGGTTTTTTGAATTTTCTTACTATTGAAGAATGTAACTGGGTTCGATCTTCATAATTGTATAATGTAATATATTTTGTCTTAATAAATTTTATTATTAATAAAATGACTTATTAAAGCATGATAATCATGCTTGGGTCAATGTTTTCAAGGTCAAAGTTGCCATTGAGGACTTCTCGGTTTTGTCTTGAGTCATTAGAGTCATTGTCCATTTTATTAGACTAGTCTTGGGCTTTTGTATCATGTAAAAAGAATTATTTTTGAGTCAAATAGGTCATTTGACACCTCCACACCAAGCCTTTCCTGATGAAGTCAGCCTACATTATGGAAATTCAACCCATAGAAGAGGTTATAAATAGAAGAGTAGTTCAATTAATTTGCATCACTCACTCAATAAGTTTGATACACAATAAATAGAGGCATAAAAGTGCGACATTGTTAGAGAAGGAGGAATATTTCAGGAAAAGAAAACATCAAATTATTGGTATATCTGTCTCTCACACATGTGAAATTACTGGGAATTTGCAGGGGTCGAAAATATCAAGTTCACTATGGGTCAAATTATTGTTGTAGAGAAGGCCAAAATTTTGATATTACTAGGTCGAAGCTACTATTGGAAATTTATCATGTGGAGAAGAAGTAAGGACTAACTTGGTGGTTGGAGGAAGTCATTTTCTAGGTCAAGGATTCTTGGATCACCTCATATTGTCTTATGAATCTAAGGAAGGAAGAGTTCTGACTGGGTTTTCCCCTCATTGGGGTTTTGCTCTCGATGTGTGCCTACATCTTGTGTCTCTTTTTATTGTGATATTAATACACATATAATTTGGTAATTTCCTGATGAAATATAATCTAATAAATAAGTAAAAGAGGCCAACATAATTCACAATTAATTATCAAGAAAGAGGAATCAAACCATAATTCTACCAGCATTGATTTCTCAACATGGTATCAGAGCTAAAGTCAAGGAAGGTTGGAGATTAGTTTGTTCGCTTGAAAGGAAAGGTTACTCCCTCTATGATAAGTTACTTGAATATGGGATTAAATATTATAATAATTTCAAGAAGATGGATTAAAATAATCATCTACAACTTATCTAATAAGGTCAACAACAAAGCGTTCTTGGCTGCACTCACAGGTACACTTGATGATGACAACAAATGGATCATTGATAGTGGAGCATCAAGACCTATGACGGGAGAAATTAAACAACTTCAAACTCTATCAAAGGAACTATCTTCTCATGTAGTGGAGCTAGGAGACAACAACAATTATGTAGTCAAGGGTTTGGATCAAATTCATTTAATATGGAAAATGAAGCAAAGCTACATATCAACAATATACTTTATGTTATAGGTTTTAAAAAGAATTTTCTTTCAATTTCTTGTTTATAAAATAAAGGATATAGGGTTTCTTTTTTAGATGGTAAATTTTTGGTTTGGGGAAAGGATTCAAGCATTGATAAAACAAGAGTTATTGGAGTACGTGAAGGAAGGTTATATAGAGTCATAACAAAATCTCCTCAAGCCCTATTTCACATGAGATCAATCCCATAGAACTATGGCATAGAAGATATGTAAATATACATTATAAGGTCATCCCCAATATCAAATAAGATAGTGAAGGAATATGTAAGGGATGTGATTTGGGAAAGAATACAAGGAAACCCTTTACAAGCAGTGAAACAAGGTCTAAGGAAAATATTGGACCTCATTCATTCATATGTGTGTGGGCCTATATTGAAAAATAACTTGGAGGTCATATTTATTATGTGACCTTCATTGATGATCACTCTAAAAAGACATGGTTCTACCTTCTTAAGACAAAGGATGAAGTATTTGAAAATTTCAAGGAATTTAGATATGAAGTGGAGACCTTAACGGAAATAAGAATAGTACTTTGAGATCCAAAAATGGTGGGGAATACACTTTAAAATAAATAATTTTATATTGCAAAGAAGAAGGAATTAAGAAGGAGCTCATTGTTCCGTACAATCCTGAGAAAAATTGAGTTGCAGAAAGGAAAAATAGAACACTTGAAGAATGTATACGAACAATGATTTTTTATCAAGATATACTAAAATCTCTATGGGGATAATAAGAAATTACCACAATATATATACTAGAAATAATCCTTGAGAACATGAAACCTGAAGAATCATTTACAGGAAGGAATCCATGTGTGGACCAACTCTGAATATTTGGGTGTCCTGCATACATCCATGTTACAAAGGAAAAGTGAAATAAATTAGACTCTACAAGTATTAAAGGGATCTTCGTTGGCTATAGTCTTTCTTAAAAATAATATAGAATATACATCAAGGAAGGAAGACAAATTAAAGTAAGTATGGATGTTATATTTGATGAAAATCATGCCTAAAAAATATCGAAGGATATTCCTATTTGTTCTGATGATGAAGATATACCACTGTCTGAAGAAGAATAGCACCATGATAAAACTACTAAAATCCAAAAATAATAAGAAGGACCAAGTGATCCTATTAAACCTGTGATCATACCCGAAACAATGAAAATTCAAAATTGGTTAAAATATACCCTTGAAGATGTTGAAGGACATGGAGCTGCGAAAGGAACTTTTAGAGAAAGGAAAAGACCAAAAATATATTCAGGATATGCATCATATATGAAAAAAATAATATAATCTAAAGCAAATAAATTTGAAGAAGTTTCTCATCAAGAAGAATGGAAGAAGGAAATGGAGGAATAATATCAATCCATCATGAAGAATGGGGTTTGGGAAATCATTTATAGACCAATTTATAAATTGGTTGTCACTTCAAAATGGATTTACAAAATTAAACGTGCTATTGATGGAAGAATGTACAAATACAAAGCTAGATTCATTGCAAGGGGTTTCTCACAAAAGGAAGGTATAGACTATGAAGAAATCTTTGCTCCTACTGTAAGATATACTACTATAAGATCTTTGGTTTCGTTGGATGCTACAATGGGATTGAATATCCATCAAATGGACGTAAAAAAAACATTTCTGAATGTAACCATCAATGAAGAAGTATACATTAAACAAACTGAATTATTTTAAATAAATAACAAGAAAATTCATGTTTGCAGACTCAAGAAAGCCCTATATGGCTTGAAGCAATATCCTAGGGCATGGTATGCAAGAATGAATGCATATCTCTCAATAATTGGGTTCATAAAAAGTATTGCAGATCCAAACCTCTACATCAAAGTAGTGGGTAATGATCCAACCATTATTATACTATATGTGGATGATTTACTGATTGCAGGTGTGGAGCGAAGAATACAAGAATGCAAGAAAATTTTGGAACTGAATTTGAGATGAAGGATCTAGGACTTATGCATTATTACTTAGGTTTGGAAGTATGGAAAAAACTTGGGAAGATATATTTGGGACAAGGAAAATATATAACCAAATTGCTACAGAAATTTGGTTTGATGGATTCCAAGCCTATGACTACTCCCATGATCACTAATCTCAAGAAGTTAAGAAGCTCAGACTCTAGTCTCCTCGATCCTACTAGCTATCGTAATTTGGTGGGTTATATGATGTATCTGGTAAATACTAGACCCAATATATGTTTTTTTCGTAAACATCCTCAGTCAATTTTAGTTGGAGCCTTGTCATGACCATTGCATAGCTACCAAGGGTATATTAAGATATTTACATGGCACTATACATCACTTCCTAAAGTATTATAGTAAAGAATTCAAGTTAACAGATTTTACAAATTCAGGTTAGGGTGACCGTGAGACTGGTGGAAGGAGCATTATAAGTGGATGTTTTAGTTTGGGATATACCATGATTTCGCTGATGAGTAGAAAACAAGATCTTGTTGCATTAAAAAGTTTTGAAGTAGAATATGTTATTGCACGTGAAGTAGGAAAGGAAGTTGTATGGCTAAGGAATCTACTAACAAATTTGTCTGGGAAGCCTATAGATCCTACTGTGATAAATTTTGATAATCAAAGCAACATCAATATGTCTGAATATCCAGTATTCCATGAAAGAATGAAGAATATCAATAACAAGTTCCATTACATTAGAATCTTGGTACAATATGGGCTCATGAAGATACAATATATTCCGACTGACAAATAGGTAGTTGATGTGTTGACGAAGTATCTTCCAAGAAAGAAGTTTGAATATCTTAGAAGCATTCTTGGGTTGGTCAACATTATTGATTTAGTTGATAGGAAGTGTTGAAGAATCTAATGGTGGATGCTTGGGAGGAAATCTATGTGTGCTTGATGTCTAGATCTCTAAGAGGGTGGATGGCATTGGTCTTATATATATGACCTTGGCTACACACCTATAACCCTGGGCTGATGATCAGTAAGTAAGCTTGATGGTACCTAGACTGGCTGAAATATTTAGTCCATATTAATCCCACCCGAATAGATTACCCTGGTCAGGAATCTAGTCTATGGCACTGAGTGTTCCTAAACTCTTTTTATTTCATGTGTTTTGAGATCCTCCATGTTTTTGTATATATATGTAATTATGAATTCCTCCCTAGTTAAGAGGGGCTGTTGAAGAATGTAACTAGGTTTTTTCTTCGTAATTGTGTAATGTAATATATCTTGTCAAAAGAAATTTTATTACTAATAAAATGACTCATTAAAGCATTGGTTTCATTCTTGGGTCAATTTCTTCTAGGTAAAAGTCCTCATTGAGGACTTCTAGGTCCTATCTTGAGTCATTAGACTCATTTTCCATTTTACTAGAACCTTCTTGGGCTTTTTGTATCATGTAAAAGAATTATTTTTTAGTCAAATAGGTAATTTTACACCTCCAAACCAATTCATCCCTTACCTGATGAAGTCGAACTACATTAGGGAAGTTAGACCCAAAAAAGAGGCTATATATAGAAGAGCAGTTTGATTCATTTGCATCACTCACTCAACAAGTTCGATACATAAGAAAGAGAGGCAGAAAAGTGAGAAGTTGCTAGAGAAGGAATAATACTGTGGGAAAATTCAAGATCAAAGTATTGGACTATCTATCTATCAGATGATCGAAGTTACTGGGATTTTTCATTGGTCAAAAATCTGAAGTTCATTGCAGGTCGAAGTTTTGTTGTAGGGAAGGCCGAAATCATGTTGTTGCTAGGTTGAAATTCTAGATCAAAGCTAAAAATAGGAAGTTAACATGTAGATAATAAGGGTTGACTTGGTGGTAGGAGGAAGTTTGTGTCTAGGTTAAGGAGTCTTGTATAATCTAATCTTGTCTTATGAATCTACTAAAGGAAGATTTTTGACTGGTTTTTCCCCTCATTAGGGTTTTTCCTTGGTTGTGCGCCTACATCTTGTGTCTCTTGTTCTTTTGATCTTCACACACATATAATTTGGTAATTTATTAATGAAATATAATCTAATAAAGAAGTAAAATAATCCAACATAATTAAAAAGTAATTATTAATAAAGAGGAATCAAACCCTAATTATACTAGCATTGATTTTTCAACAGTTACCTCATTTGATTCACAAGATCAGAGGTTAAATTTATTCAAGTTTATCCTTGACCAAAAATTTGTTTTCTGCTTTATTTTTATTTCTTAACCTTTGGATCTCTTCAAGAGTGTTGATCAACTCACCTTCAAGGTAAGCTTCGACCTCTTCTCCATCACACTCAACAAGTTCTATTTCAAAATTTTCTATGGCAGTGAGGATAAATTATTTTGAATTTTCATGAGCCCTCTCCTCATATGAAGATTGGTTGTCATCATTTTCACGAGAGTCGGTGTCTTGGTTGTAGAAAATTTTATTTTTATACTTCCTTTTGTCCTTTTCCATTTTTCTAAACGCCTGCCTAGGGTTATATTCATTCTTCTTTTCCACACATTCATAATAATAGAGACCTACTTTTCATAGTTAAAGCACTTAAAATGTAGCTTAACTTTGTACTCACCTAAGCCTCTCTTGATATTTTTCATGAACTTGGCCCGCTCTTCATATGATTCATAACATGAGTCATTATGTTCTTCCTTGGGCTTATTGTTTTCTTTGAAGGCTGACTCCCTTGATGTAGGTTTGTAATTAGAAATCTTTATCTCATAAGTAGTAAGAGTGCCAAGTAGTTTATCTTGTGTAAGAGAATTGACATCTATAATTTCTTAAAAGGATGAAACTATGGGATTAAATATCTTAGGGAGATATCTCAATATATTTTGGACTACTACTAG
Organism: Pinus albicaulis; assembly: GCA_034641835.2. Lineage (NCBI taxonomy): Eukaryota > Viridiplantae > Streptophyta > Pinopsida > Pinales > Pinaceae > Pinus > Pinus albicaulis. The sequence continues at coordinate 859,916,767 of CM076574.1, forward strand.
CTATTTTAGTTCTTCATCAAGACCGCTTATAGCATTTACAACTCCTTCAACTCTAAGAAATTACTTTTAAATATATTCTCATCATGCATATCCAAAAAAAAAAATTTGGATTATAAAGACTTGTATTTTAGCTTTATTTATATTTCTATCACCTTCATAGAAGTTGCTTATTTTGTCCCATATTTCTTTTGTAGTAGTGCAATCCGTGATCTTGACTAGTCATGATTTAGGTAGGCCAATGAGTAGATCGTTCATAACCTTGGAATTGCATGTTAGTTCAATATTTGTATCTTTAATAATATTTGCGTGAGGATTTTTATATTGTTCTTCCACTGTGTCCCATACATCAATACCAAGATATTGAATACAAGTTTTCGTCCTTACCTTCCAAAAAACATAGCTCATTCCATTGAACATAGGTACCCTATTGGTGTATCCTCCTTCTTGGTTTTCTATTTTCCATAATCCTTCTTCTAGCTACAAACTGGTCCTCAAGTAATCATTTCTCTGTTGGACATTGGATAAACTAATTCTCCCCATGTGTTTCACGACATGGACTAACCGCCTTTCATGGATCCTTATCTCTGGAAATGCAATTGTTGACTAACACCTATAGGTTTTGGTCTAACGGCAATCGTGATTCCCAACAAGTGGTATCAGAGCGTAGGTCACGAGTTCGATACACACCCGGCTCGCGTTGGGGGGGAGATTGTTGGACATTGGATAAACCAACGCTCCCCGTCTGTTTCGCGACATGGACTAACCGCCTTTCGTGGATCCTTATCTCTAGAGATGCGATCGTTGACTAACACCTGCAGGTTTTGGTCTAACGACAATCGTGATTCCCAACATTCTCATATACCAATTCATATAAACCAAGAAAATACTAATAGGGGGGTGAATCATTATTGTGAGAATTTAAAGCTTTCTTTCACAAAGTAAATAATACTTAAAATAAGAAATACATCATATAATTATAAATCATGACATAATAATTTGATGTGGTACCCAACTGGGAAAACCACCAAAAATTTTATTATGATGCAATTTATAATCTATAACTTGTATTACATCAAACTGGTAGGCTCCAACCTACTTGAAGGCTTCAACCCTCAAATTGTTGCAAGTTCCAACTTGTTGATTCCTCAGGCTCCAACCTAAAGGAAACTACTACCCAATTTATCAACTGCTTCTAAAAGGAACTACAACCCCTGATTATTTACCAGCCATTATTAGAAGGAGATACAACCCCTGGAATGCGAGCTAAAATTTTTGGACCTTCCTAATTCACAATTCATTCCATTTTTTAAATAAAATCATTAAGGACTAATTAGGATATCATGTGTTTTTCTCAAAATTTAAAGTGCTCGAAATTGTACCGAACCTGAACAACCGGATAGGTCTTGTCTTTGTGATTCAGGTGCCATGAACGGTTCGAAAAACCGATGTCGTATGAGGAATACATTGCATTCTGATCATTTTCCTAAACAACTAAATTTTTGTGACAGGAGTTACTGGGATGTCGATTCATCATGTAGGTACAGTCAGCATGGGTGGAATATACTGGGAATATTCCCTTTTTCTCAAATCCAATCATATTTCACCATGTGGTGCATTCAGGGCCGAAGATTTGGTTTGTATGAAGTGTATGTGCACCGTTGGATGGGTGATACATGGTAAGCCCAAAGGCTGCCACGTGTCCCCAGGATCATTGGCCAAAATTTTTTTTGGAGTCCGGGGAGTTCAACCCCGTGACCTCCATGGCACCTGCGAAGACTCCGACCAACCCGAATATCATGTGTTTCTTACCCTATACCATTGTAGATATGTTTTATGTTGTAATGTTTCCGTAGTTGGTGGGGGGAGACCACCAACGGTCCCAACCCACTAGCGGCCCCAAACAGTGTTCACATGGAAAGTTAAAACCGCGACATCAAACCTGTATTTGGCGGCTATCCAAACCATACTTCGGAGGATTCATTGATGTTGTCACATGTGCGCGTTTGTTTGGGTGTTAGTGTTGACGGTTAATCTAACAGGTTCCATAACCCCTAACTGTCAGTGGAAAACTATAGTTGTCACATGTGCAGTTTTTATGGTAATGAATGTCACGGTTTTGGAACCTTGATGACTCCAGATTCTGCTTCGACTTTTTCTACGGAGTTTAAGGTGGGGGGTCGGCTTGTGACCACCCTACCCCTAACCACTAGACTTCAATGCAAATATTTAGCATTGGCGGAGGCTTTAGCGCCGACTAAAATTTCAGGTTTGTTGCTAAATTACCTACAGTTGTTGGTATTATTTTATGGCTATCTTTTTCTCCTAAAATTCCATCATTTATCCACCATTTTCTTCCATAAATCCCTTATAATTTATTGAAATTGATTAATATAGCATTATAATTGTTATTTTTACATTAAATTTAATTTATGGAATTTGTGTGTTAAAAATTGAAAATTTTCAAGAAAATTACAGGATGTGATAACTTCCTATAAATGGTTTATGTTCTGACACGTGGCATAGCAGGTAGATCAAAAATAAGGACAAGGACATGATCTAGAACGTACACACATGATGAAAAATATATCCAGCATCAGATTTGAAGTTCCTAAATAGCCAGTCAACGCTGGTCAAACCTAGCCAATCTAGCAGAAAAATCTGAAGTCATAATGAATGAGCTTGATATTTTGCCTATGATTAGGAATTCCAAACTAATTCTATCTATCTTGGAGATCAGTTAGGATTAGAAGGAACGAAAATAGCCTCTTTTGGTTGTAATTTTTGATAAATAAGTGAATGGAAGCATGTAATAGGCTAATGATGCTAGTGATATCATTGAATGTAAGAGAAGACTTGAGACTGTGTACGTACTTCAGAACTCTATTTTATTGTAACTCATTCCCACATCTTAATCAGAGACAGAATTTCATCATTTATGGTGTTTTGAGTTAGCATTCTCATCATTTGAATTTTCTCAAGTGTGCCTTCAAAGCGTGGAAGGGCCCCCATGTGAAGTCGGTTCACTTTTCTTTACATTTCTATTAGATTTAGTATTCAGATCTGATTAGTATTTTATTTCATTTTCATGCTTTTGAGTTCATCGATTTTGATTAGGAGTGCTTGTGATTTTATTCATCATTTTTATTTCATGATTCATAGTTATAATTGAAGAATTCAATTACAAAATTAATGAACAGTCCTTATAAGAGGTTTAATTGAGTATTGAATTCCAAATCATTTATGTGATCTATGTTTTAATGAATTCAATTTTTAGTATGCTTTAGTGTGTTACTTTGAAAGAGTTTTTGTGAACTATAACCTTGTAAAAGGATTGAAAAATCAGACAATTAGTAACACGCTATTTTTAGAACAATAGATTAGATTTAATTACATAAGTGTTTAAAGTGTGTGAGGAACCACATACCAATCTCTTGTAAAAGAGTGCGGGAGCTTACCACAATAAACATTTACTTAGGAAAGCAGATCCTTTTAGGTCTATAAACATTAGACACGTGCGTCTAAGATTACCTACATTGTCTGACAATAAATTGAGCCTAATCTAGAGCCCTAGATTGGTCTATATATTTTGGCGTCGTTGCCAGGGAGGTGCAATTAGAGGATTTTAAAAACAAAAACAATAGAAAACAATAGAAAAAAAACAAATAAAAACACAGATTCAGTTTTAATTCTACATTTTAGAAGTCATGATTACTTATGTCTAGACCTAGAGATGATAAAGGTAGATTCATAAAAACCCCCCATCCAAGAACTAATCCACCACTAGGAGCAGACCCTTTAGAGAGGATTGAACACACAACTCTAGCTGGGAAAGTCACTATACAAGAATTAGAGGACAAACAAAAATCAGGGCAGAGACTCACACTCATTGAAAGATAAATTTTATTGGCATACGAAGCAAAGAAGAAACATCTCCCTGAATCCTCTATAACAAGAGAGAGTAGCAAAAAAACCCAACAACCTCTCCTTGAACCTACTGATTTTGAAAAATCTCAAGAAGGAGAAAAATCACCAGAACAACCTTTCTTTGAAACAAGTGACACTGAACAAGACATTAAATCAATAGAAAAACCTATCAAAATGACTGAGGAAGGAGAAGGATCAGCAAGAGGACCCACTCCTGAACAACTTAGAGAAGATGAGAGACAACAAGAGGAAAGAAGAAGACAAAGAGAAGCTGAACAGAAACAAAGGCAAGATCAAGATCGAAATCCACCAAGAGAGGAGGAAGAGTCAACCTTCAAATTTCCTATTCAAGAACCAGGAGAAAACAATGATGAGGAAATAAAAATGAAAAACATACCTCCATCTGTGCTACCAAACTTTTATGGCATGGCTTCAGAAGACCCAGATTCATTCTTGTTTGAATTTTACATAGTATGTCGAACATATGGTTACACAGATGATGCCCATAGGCTTAGACTCTTTCCATCAACACTAAAAGCGTCAGCACTTAGGTGGTTCATGGGACTTGGTGAACATGAAATAACTGATTGGGATGGCATGAGAAAAATATTCTTAAAGAAATATCAACCTTATTATAGATCAAGAGATTCTAAAGATGATATCTTTAGAATGAATCAACAAGAGGATGAGAGCCTAGAGGAATATTTGGAACGATTTGTTTACAATCTACAAAAATCAAAACATAGAACCATGTCTCTTGATTTGATCCGAACAATATTTTTGAAGGGTATCCGAGAAGAATACTTAGATGATCTTAATTTGATGGGCAAAGGTGAAATTTCTACCTTACCTTTTGATGAGATTTCCGATTTATGTGAAAAGTATTCTAGGAGCAAAGCTAGAAACGGAAAAAGAACCATATCATCCAAAGCCACTAGATCTGCTTCAGCTAGTGTCACAAGGGCTGAAATAGGAAACTTATTAGAAGAATTCAAAACAGACCTATTAAGTACCTTAGGAAACCAAATTGACACTTTGAAAGCAAAGAAAAGACAGGAAGAGGAAGATCAATTAATGGCTGTCTTTTGCCCAAAATGTCGGAAGAAACATGCTTTGAAAGACTGCCCTTTAGAAAATGTTCAAAATGTTCAAGTTTGTGCCTTTTGCACTGAAAATCATGATATCTTTCATTGCTCTAAAATCAAGATTTTGCAGAATTGTAATTTGGAAGCCAACGCAAATATGGAGAATGTGTATTTCATGGGTGCTAAGAGACCATGGCAACCAAGACCTTCACCTCCAGGTATGTTTCCAAACCAAAATTTGCAATTTCCTGCACAAGATCAAATGTATGTTCAGAATTCTTGGAATGTTCCCATGCCGTGGAAATACCAAACTTACCCACAGCAACAATGGATATCATTTCAGCAATACCCTCAACCATACCAACCATATCCTCAACCATACCAACAATATCCTCAGCCATATCAGCAGTATCCTCAAACATATCAGCAATATCCTCAGCAGCAAGTTGTCCATCAACCTCAAAACACTCAACAAACATTGCCTGCTCCTCCACCAATAAATCCACCTCAATTACAACTTCCATCTAACCAGCCTCCTAGACCTACTCAGATTCCTGATCAACTTGTACCTAATCCAAATAATAGAGCAGATAGACCAACTTACAGTGTAGATGAGGGACCATCTTATCCCACTCTACCTTTACAAAATATCGAGCTTAGGTCTAATAGGATACTTCAAAAAGAACCTCCAGTAGCTGATAAACAAAAAGAAAACAAATATAATGAAGATGAAACTCCAATTCAAAAGAAACGAAATTATGACATCCAAAATAAACAAATGCAACCAATGCATCCACCACCTTTTCCAGATATATTGATCCAAGCAAAACTCCCCATGTCTTTACCTCAGTTTTATGTTTTAGATGAGCTAAAGAATGTCTATATAAAAATTCCACTACTTCAAGCCATAAAAGACATTTCAATATATACTAAAGCAATCAAAGAACTATGCCTCAAGAGGCCTACAAAGAAAAGACTTGACCCACAAACTATTCGTGTTATTGGACATCTAGTCGGCCTTATGACAAACACCATTTCAATGGAAAAGTATGTTGATCCTGGTATTCCCAGAGTCACTACAATCATTAACAACATACCTATTCCAAACACTTTGATTGACCTTGGGGCTACAATAAATGTGATGACCCTTGAAACAATAAAAACACTGCAGCTCACAAACTTGCAATACACACCAATTGTCCTAGAACTAGCTGATAGGTCTAAAGTGATTCCTGAAGGGATTTTGGAGGACATAATTGTTTCACTGGACTCTCGAGAGTATCCAGTTGACTTTTTAGTCCTTCATCCAAAATCTAATTTAGGAGGACACCCTATCATCCTTGGTAGACCATGGTTAGCAACTGCTGATGCATTCATAGGGTGTAGATCAAGTAATATGATTATTTCACGAGGAACTGAAAGAAAACAAGTCACTCTATACCCATCAGCATAATCACCAGCAGTAGCAAACAACTTATGGCTTGATGACAAATACAATAATAAAGAAGAATTTCAATCTTTTTTCAGCATCAATCAAATCTATGATTTTCAAGAACATAATAATGATGATTTGGTAGAATTGTTCCTTTCTCAACCTGATATTTCTGAAGAATTAAGAAATGAAAAATACAATGCTGCAGATAAAATTTTAGCACAAAGTTTTCAAGAAACATGTACCATTCATTCTTTGCAAACATTATTTGAAAATATTTTTCCCATTCAATCTATCACAAACACACAGAGTAAGACCATAGAAATTAGTCCATGAAAAACATTGAATATTGGCACACGCCTAAACTTATCTCAAGAAGAAAAATTGATTCAATTATTAAGAAAATATCAAAAGGCATTTGCTTCAGACTACACCGATATGCAGGGAATCCACCCAGAAACATGCACTCACCATATTTACACAGATAGTAATATAAGACCAGTGAGGCAACCACAGAGAAGGCTGAATCCCATCCTTTAGGATATTGTTAGAGATGAATTACAAAAACTACTGAAAGTCAATTTTATTTATCCCATCTCTGACAGTCAGTGGGTATATCCATTGGTAGTAGTGCCCAAGAAAAATGGTAAGTGGAGGATTTGTGTTGACTACAGACAATTGAACAAAGAAACCCTCAAAGATTATTTTCCACTACCATTTATTGACCAAGTTTTGGATACATTAGCTGGGAAATTATCATTTTCTTTTCTTGATGGTTTCAGTGGCTATAACTAGATCAGGATAGCCTTAGAGGACCAGGACAAAACCACTTTTACTTGTCCCTAGGGCACTTATGCCTATAATGTTTTACTATTTGGACTTTTTAATGCTCCAGCTACATTTCAGAGAGTTGTATTAGCTATTTTTGCTGATTTAGTTCATGAGTGTGTTGAAGTTTATATGGATGATTTTTCAGTGTATGGTAATTCATTTGAGCATTCATTAGAAAATCTTGAGAAAGTTTTGAAGAGATGTATTGAAGCCAATTTATCTTTGAGTAATGAAAAATGTTTTATGATGCTAAATGAAGGGGTAGTATTGGGTCATTATATTTCTTCAGAAGGCATTAAAGTAGATCCATCAAAAATCCAAATCATTGTCAATTTTCCAATTCCGAAGACTCAAAAAGAGGTAAGAATTTTTCTTGGGTATGAAAGATATTATAGAAGGTTTATTGAACATTTTAGTAAGATAGCTTTACCTCTGTTTAAGCTTCTTGCAAAAGATGCACCTTTCAACTGGAATGAAAATTGTCAACAAGCTTTTGAAACACTCAAAGAAAAGTATCAACAACACCAGTTTTAAAAGGACCTAATTGGACCCTACCCTTTCACATCTTTGCAGATGCATATGATACTGCAGTAGGTGCCTCATTAGGCCAAAAAGAAGAGTCTTTGAATTATGCCATCTATTTTATTAGTAAAAATCTGACCCCTGCAAAACTAAACTACACAGTTACTGAAAAAGAAATGATTGCAATCATACATGCTGTGAATAAATTCCGACATTATATAAATGGTTATGAGGTTATTGTATATACTGACCACTCTGCCATTAAGTATTTAATGAACAAACCAATAACTAAAGGCAGAGTTACCAGATGGTTTTTATTGCTACATGAATTTAATATTACAGTGTTAGATAGACCAAGTAAAGAGAACCAGGTGGCAGATTTTCTTTCTAGACTCCAGAATCCAGGTGAGGTTGTTCCAGTTGAAGATTCTTTTCCCAATGAAAATTTATTTTCAATTTCAGTAGTGGATCCATGTTATGCTGATTTAGCTAATTATTTGTCCATAGGAAAGACACCTCCATATTTTACTACAAAGGAGAAGAAAAGACTCATCAAGCAAAGTGCTAGATATTCATGGGTTAATGGAGATTTATTTTACACTGGTTATGATATGATTATTAGAATATGTGTAAGAAATGATGAAATAATTGATATTTTAAAATCTTATCATGATGAACCTTGTGGTGGGCATTTTGTAGCTAAAAGGACAGCATTCAAGATCCTCAGTCTTGGCTACTATTGGCCATCAATTTTTAAGGATTCCAAGAAGTATGTGAGAAGTTGTGACAGTTGCCAAAGAATGGGTAGACCGACTGCTTCAGATGAAATGCCACTTCAGCCTCAAGTACATTTAGAGCCATTTGAAAAATGGGCTCTAGATTTTGTAGGACCTATCAATCCACCTTCAAAGGGCAAAAAGTACATCTTAGTATGTACTGACTACGTGACTAAATGGGTTGAAGCAAAATCACTTGTCCAGGCAACTGAACAAAAAGTGGTAAGCTTCATTTTTGAAGAAATTTTTGTAAGGTATGGAGTACCTAGAGAGATAGTAACAGACCACGGTACTCAGTTTACTTCAAGGCTGGTTCAAGATATCACAGAAAAATATAAAATCAAGCACAATAAAAGTACACCTTACCATCCACAGGCCAATGGTCAGGTGGAATCTACAAATAAAACTTTGGAAGGAATTATCACTAAAACAGTGGCAATGAACAGAAAGAACTGGGATGAAAAGCTCAAGGATGCTCTTTGGGCTTACAGAATCACGTGGAAAAACACTACAGGATTTACACCATATCAGCTAGTGTATGGAAAAGAGGTAATGCTTCCTATTGAATTTCATATACATACTTATAAAATGGCTGCAGATTTAGGGATTGATATCAATGAAGCACAAAAAGAGAGACTTATGCAATTGAACCAGTTAGATGAAATGAGACAGCAAGCAGAAGAGAGAACACTCCTAGTGTAGAAAGAAAGGAAGCAGTGGCATGATTCACACATAAAAAAGAAAGAGTTTAAAGAAGGAGACTGGGATTTACTCTTTGACTCCAAATTCAGAGATTATAAAGCCAAATTCCCAACACATTGGATGGGCCCATATGAAATAGTTCAAGTATATGAAAATGGATCAGTCAAACTTCCTACAATTGATGGAGAAGGCAACACCTTTATTGTCAATGGACATAGGTTGAAACTCTATCATAAGCCCATCAGCAAAGAAGATTTTATTCAAACTCTATCTCAGCAAAAGGAGGTTGAGATATCACAGCCTTCAACTGTGATATCTCTACCTTAGTTATTTCAATTTCTTAAAAAAAAAAAATAATGGTTTAGAAGTGAAAACCAAAATCTGGCACACTCTAAACCCAAATTCTTACTGGAAAACCAATCATTTGGCTGGTAAGAATTCATTGTTCTACTTGTTTCTTGTTTTTCACAAATTCAATAATGACTTGAGGACAAGTCAAAGACTTAGTGAGGGAGAAGAAATAGTGGTTTTTCCCTATCTCATCTCCTCATTCTCAATTTTTCAAGGAATTTGTTTTAGTAATTCAGTATTTCAATAAAGATTTGTTTTGTTCTAATCAGTAAAAGGGACCTGTTCAAAGGCTGTGTTAATACTACAAACACCAGAAGGACCTATTCAAAGACTGCATCAAAATTACACAAAGCTACTTCAACAATTTTTCAAAGGTTGCCTATCAGAATTCTAAGCAAGGTTGCATCAACACCAAAGATGAATAGAAGCTTCACAAACATGGCTCTTCAGATTTTAAGGGACCTATTATATTCAATTTCAAAGGGACCTGTTTTAGAAGACAAGGATCAGTTACAAAGACAATCGGATCAGTCACACCTGTTACAAGAAAACCTGTTACACCTGTAGATTAGTCACACCTGTACAAGAAAATCAGTTACACCTGCAAAAAGAAAAATCAGGATTTTATCAGCCAACAAGTGTAATGTATTGAAATTTTTTTGTTTTTAGCATTTAAATTCCTAGATTATTTTAGTGTTGAATAATTAATTATGATTTCTTATTATCAATTTCATAACCTATATCAATCCATTCTAAACACTAAACCTATGAAACCATAAGCTATCCTATTTCCTAATGGTTTTATAAACCTTGTTATTCCTCATACCCATTTCTATATCACTCTACCTATTTCTATACGTTTACTTACCACTCTGCCTATTTCTATATGAACATTTCTATTTTCATATCACTCATTCTTATTCCTACCCATACCTTTTTCATACACTCATCACCCATTCATGATAGATCTCTGCCAACAAAGTACCAATGGTAGGTGGCCTTATTAGACACCCAATGTAAAGATCCGGTGCCAATGAGAAGACATATGTTAAAACGCCTATCCTCAATCGATTTTATTCATTTTGACTGCCAGAAGTGAAAAAAAAATGATCTTCTGACCCAAATCTACTTATGAGTGTATTCGCCATGATTTCATTACCAACACGATTTGCATACTATGCTACCATGATTATGCTTCTGCAAATCACTATTATTCCTCTGTATTTATGATTTGAACTCTTTGGGACACGTCTTCCGACTCTGCAAACGAGCCCACTGTCTCTGACAGTAAAACCCTATTATCTGCGCCATCATCATAGCAATTTCATCCTATGATATCAAGCAAAATCAAGGTCGGGCGCTGAGTTTTCATTTTATAAAATTATGAGTTCATAAATTCAGCTAATATTCGGGCCCTGAGTTTTAAAATAGAAAGGCCGAGATAATAGGTGTTGAAAAAGGGAGAAAATATAGTAGTCGGGGTTATCCAGAATCTTGACTTCCGCCCATAATTTGAAGAAAAGCTCAAACATTTGAAGAAGTAACCTCAGAAATTCGAGGCCAGCACAGAAAATTGAGGAAGTTAGCTCAGAATTTAAGGTCAGCTCAGTGGAACGTGGCAGGAGAGATAACAAGTTGAAAACCCTGGTTGAATTTTTGTTTCAAAAAGGGTTAGAACAGAGATTTTTAAAATGACAAATAGAGCAGAGCCTGAGAAATTTGATAGTTCAAAATACCATGAAGACTGTGTTAAAATTTTGAGGGAAAAACACTGGTTATCTTTTCTAGAGAAATTCAATGGAAATAATGAAGAAGTTACAAAACAGTTTGCATTTTCATTTAATGGAGAAAAAGCTTTTATAGGAAATGGCTCTTTCAGAATCTCAGAGGATACAATAGCTCAGTCATTAGACATCAGTCCAGAAGGAGAAAAGTATTTCAAAACCAAGCAATTTAGAGAAAAATCATGGACTCAGTTTATGTCGAGGTCAAGAGTTTCTTCCGTCAATTGGAAAATGGGTGTTCCTAGAAGTTGGTTAATCCATCCATGGGATGAAATGGTATACATTCTTCAAAAAAATTTCACATGTGAAGGGTGTTACAGCATAGTATACCTGTATCACATAAAAATCTTGTTGCACTTAAAGGGTCAATGCACTATCAGTTTGCCCTAATTTCTTTTATAGAGTTTGACTAAAATGTCAAAGACCATCCAGAAACAAAAGGTTAATGAAGATAGGAGCTTGTATCATTTTGGTTTTATTAAAATTCTAATTGAATTTGAATTGCAGAAGAGAGGAATAACATGGGAAGGATTTTTAATTGCCAATCAAATCAAAACCAAAGAAGATGAACTAGAGAAACAAGGAAGCACAGAGTTTATGGTTGATGTTGATGAGGAAACCCCTGAATTTAAGTTAAGCACTGTTTCTCAGCCCAGTAGGAGTGTGAAAACAAGGAGAATGAGGCAAGAAGATACCAAGAAAATTGCAAAAGACAAAATTTTCACTACTTACACAAGAAGATCAAGGAGGATAAAAAAGAAACAAAAAACAAGATGACCAACCAGAGCAAGATATAAATACACCAATGGAAATTCAAAGTAGTGCTAATTCATAGTCAGAACAAGATGCAGAAATGGAAATTGAATGTAACAAGGGATAAAGAAAAGAGCTAGTACCTACAAACAAGAAACAGAGAAAGCTAGAGAAAGAAATCGAAGAATTAAAAGAAGAACTTATGGAAGAAAATATGTTAGAAAAGGTCATAAAGAAAGAAAATGAAATGTTAAGAGCCCAGAGCAAGAAGATTCAACAGAAAAATGAGAAATTTAAAAGGAAAGTCAAAGAGCTCAAAACTGATCAAATTGAAATATGCAAATGGGCAACAAAATGGTACACACAGAAAAAGGCTCTCAAAGAAAAATACAAGAACATGAAGCATGAGTTTCAAGCCCAAAAGAATGTAGATGTATTTCTACAAGCAACAGAAGCAGAAGCAGAAGCAGAACATAAAGGGAGCACATCAGGTTAGCATGAGGACATGCTAAATCATTGAGTTTCGGGGAAATGTTGGTATTATTTTATGGCTATCTTTTTCTCCTAAAATTCCATCATTTATCCACCATTTTCTTCCATAAATCCCTTATAGTTTATTGAAATTTATTAATATAGCATTATAATTGTTATTTTTACATTAAAATTAATTTATGGAATTTGTGTGTTAAAAATTGAATTTTTTCAAGAAAATTATAGGATGTGATAACTTCTTGTAAATGGTTTATGTTATGACACGTGGCATAGCAGGTAGATAAAAACGAAGGACAAGGACATGATCTAGAACGTACACACATGATGAAAAATCTATCCAGCATCAAATTTGAAGTTCCTAAATAGCCGGTCAACGCTGGTCAAACCCAGCCAATCTAGCAGAAAAATCTGAAGTCATAATGAATGAGCTTGATATTTTGCCTATGATTAGGAATTCCAAACTAATTCGATCTGTCTTGGAGATCAGTTAGGATTAGAAGGAATGAAAATAGCCTCTTTTGGTTGTAATTTTTGATAAATAAGTGAATGGAAGCATGTAATAGGCTAATGATGCTAGTGATATCATTGAATGTAAGAGAAGACTTGAGACTGTGTACATACTTCAGAACTCTGTTTTGTTGTAACTCATTCCCAGATCTTAATCAAAGATAAAATTTCATCATTTATGGTGTTTTGAGTTAGCATTCTCATCATTTGAATTTTCTCAAGTGTGTCTTCAAAGCATGGAAGGGCCCCCATGTGAATTCGGTACACTTTTCTTTACATTTCTATTAGATTTAGTGTTCAGATCTGATTAGTATTTTATTTCATTTTCATGCCTTTGAGTTCATCGATTTTGATTAGGCGTGCTTGTGATTTTATTCATCATTTTTTATTTCATGATTCATAGTTATAATTGAAGAATTCAATTACAAAATTAATGAACAGTCCTTGTAAGAGGTTTAATTGAGTATTGAATTCCAAATCATTTCTGTGATCTCTGTTTTAATGAATTCAATTTTTAGTATGCTTTAATGTGTTACTTTGAAAGATTTTTGTGAACTATAACCTTTTAAAAGGATTGAAAACTCAGAAAATTAGTAACACTCTATTTTTAGAACAATAGATTATATTTAATTACATAAGTGTTTAAAGTGTGTGAGGAACCACATACCAATCTCTTGTAAAAGAGTGCTAGAGCTTACCACAATAAACATTTACTTAGGCAAGCAGATCCTTTTAGGTCTATAAAAATTAGACACATGCCTCTAAGATTACCTACCTTGGTTGACAATAAATTGAGCCTAATCTAGAGCCCTATATTGGTCTATACAGTAGTCAACTGCAGTTCTCCACAATTAGTGGAGGTTTTCTAGCTGTTATTGGGAAAAAGCTTTGGGAGGTCAATTTTCGACCAATTTGGGAAAAATAAGAGTCTATATAGACTAATTTGAGCATTATAGAGACACTGGAGCAGAGAAAACAACCATTAGAGGCTTATAAACACATCTATTTACAATTTTTATCATAATGACAAAGAGGGACATGCTATTGAGAGCTGGACAAGTAGATGTAGCCCAGGAGGGGTGAATTGCTTCATCATGCCTACTATGTAAAACTTATATGTGATGTTATTTCTTTGTTAGACACTATTGTTCAGTGTTATTTAAGCTTATTTTCGTGCTTAAAACTCACAAATTCATCTATGTTTCATGTTTAAAAAACTCATTCCTTAAGCAAACAAATGGAGACAAATTGTACATGCTTTTATTACTAAAAGGACACTTAGCACATCAAACTAATACACTCCTTTCAGATCAACTTGGTATTAAAGCTAGAGTTTAATCTCTGGCATTTTTGTGTGCAAATATTTTTTAACTATTTGCAAGTGTTCATATGCTTACGAGGCTCAAGCTTAAGAGAGGAGAAGGAAAATTGGTGGAAGAAAGAGGTTCTCAAAGTGAGCCACAACAAAGGAGGGTAAGATTTCCACATTCTCCACCACCTAGTTCACCTCCAAAAGAAGAAGAAGATTCATTAAGCATGCCTCCAAAGGAAGAAGAAATCCATGAAGAGGTGGATCCCAAAGAAGAAGAAAGAGTGTTCAGGAAAGCATTCCTTGACATGACTAAGATGGTAAGAGTCCTTTATCAAGAAAGGAATGAAATACTAGAAGGAGAAGAATCCAAAATTCACAAGGAAGGTCAGTTATCATCAGGAGGTTACAATGATGAAGATAAATCAAAGAAGGGCAATGGAGGAAATGGAGGCAGTGGAAAGTCACCATCCTCACCCTCATCATCATCATCATCCTCTACTTCATCTTTAGTACACCAGTCACAAAAGTCAAAAAACACTGGTAAAATTCCTTTTCTAAAATTTTATGTTAAATTTGAATTGCCAATGTTTGATGGTGAAGTCAATGCAGAAAATCTTGATAATTGGATTAGGCAATTGGAGGTCTATTTGAGAATTCAGAACCTTCATGGTGATGATACCAAAATCCAACTAGCTTCATTAAGAATGGAAGGTGCAACACTTTTTTGGTGGGAATCCAAGACAAAGGAGGAGATCAAGAAGCATGGTAAGGTTATCCTATCATGGACTGATTTCATTACTGCAATAAAACAACAATTTTATCCATTAGCTCATATGCAGAAAGCCATAATGAGCTAGAAAATTTTAGAAAATTCAAAGGATAGAATGTACAAGAATACACCCAAGAATTTAGGAGAAGAGCTCTCTTATTAGGGGTATATTTGCAGAGCCAAGATACTTTGCTCAAGTACATAGGAGGATTACATAGCTACCTAAAACATACTATTCTCATGTAACCCTACAAGCTTAGATGAAGTTTGTGTTCAGGCCACACATCTAGAAGCTAGAGGGAAAAAATTACTGATGAGGGTAGGAAGAAACCTTTTAAGGGGAAAAAAAAAGACAATACCTCAAAAGGTAAGGGAAAAAAGAATGCATATGCCAAGAAAGAGGAAGAGAAAGTGGTTTGTAAACGTTGTTCAAGAGAAGGCCATGAAGAGAAAAATTGTTGGAAATTACATCCTGAAAAGAGACCCAAGTATAACAATAACAAAGGGAAGTAGAAAACTGTAGCTACAACTCAACATGACTTAGGAGAGGATTCAGGTGATTAATCTAAAATTACATCCATGGGATTGAAGAACGTGAAGGGGAAATAAATTGAAATAAAACCCAATACTAGTACATCAAACTGTCACATACAAGCTCCAAATGAAGAAGAGAGAATTGAACTATTTCATGTGAGGGTCATATTTAAACATACCAAGATTGACACATTGTTTGACAGTGGGTCACAAGCAAACTTAATCTCTGAAGACTTGGTCAAGAAAATTAATCTTGATACCATTCCACATCCAAAACCATATCCACTTGGGTGGATTTGTAAGGATGAAAATTTACAGGTTTCAAAGAAGTGCATATTGTGCTTTGCAATAACTGCACATTTTTTTGACACAGTTGAATTAGATGTGGTTCCACTTGATATTATAGGTATTGTGTTGGGTAGTCCTTACTTGTATGATAAGAAAGCGATCTTCCATTTCCATGAGAACAAATACCATTTATTCAAATATGGCAAGGAGTACATTGTTAGAGCACATCGCAAGAAGACAAATATTGCAATGGTAAATGATGGATGGGTAAAGAGGTTGGTGAATTCAAGTAAGAATTTTGTTCTTCTAATGATTAAGCCTAAAGCTGATGTTAATCATGAATCATTTGAGGATTGTGATCCTAAGTTGAAATCATATTTATATGATGTAGTTGATGCACATCATGAGATGTTTTGGGAGCCAATGGGATTGCCTCCAAAAAGGGAGATTCAACATGAGATTCAGTTGAAACAAGATTTTCCTCTTCCAAACATCGGCATGTATCGCATGTCGATAATGGAGAATTCTAAAATAAAGAGGAAAATTAAGGACATGTTGGACAAGGGACTCATAAGGCCAAGAACTTCACCATGTGGTTCACCCATAGTCTTGATTTCGAAGAAAGATGGGACTTGGCGCATGTGTGTAGACTTCAGAGCTTTGAACAAGATAACGGTAAAGAACCGATACCCACTCACAAGGATATATGATTTGCTAGATCAGCTGAAAGAAGCAAAGTTTTTCACTAAGTTGGATTTATGAAGTGGATATCATCAAGTAAGAATTGCAGAAATTGATATATGGAAGACTGCATTCAAAACCAAACAAGGACTCTTTGAGTGGTTGGTTATGTCATTTGATTTGTGTAATGCACAGGGAACTTTCATGCGTGTTATGGATAATTTTTTGAGTCCATTTCTTGATGACTTTGTGATTGTGTATTTAGATGATATACTCATTTTTAGAAAAACAAGAGAAGAACATGTCTTGCATGTGAAAAGGGTGCTTGACATTTTGAAGAAAGAGAAATTATTTATTAATATGTCAAAGTGTGAATTCAGAATAACTTCTCTGGTTTATTTGGGACACATTGTAGGAGGAGAAGAGTTGAGAATTGATCTTTCTAAAGTGGAAGCCATTGTGAATTAGCGCACTCCCAAAATAGTAACCGAGGTAAGAAGTTTCTTAGGCACAACTCAGTATTGGGGAAATTTTATTGCTAACTTTTCTGCCATAGCAGCTCCTATCCATGCAGTGACAAGTGTGAAGAAAGGCTTCCAATGGGGAGGAAAACAGCAGCAAGCTTTTGAAGCTTTAAAAGACAAGATCAGTTCAGTTTCGGTCCTTGCATTACCGAAGTTTAGACAGCCATTCGAGATACAAACAGATGCTAGTGATTATGCCATGGGCTGTAATATTCCTAACTTAGCATGCAACTAGTTGGAATATTAATTTTGCTCCAAACACATAGTTAGATAAATAAATGGGTGGGGAGGCCCATAAATATTTTTAGCAGCAATAAAATCCCTCTTAATGGGAAAGGGATCATATTAATAACTGGATAAAACCACTTTCATGTGTAAACAAAGGCTAAATGCATGTGGACTAAGTCAAGTTTGACCAAGTCAACAAAGTTAATATGGAGGATGTGGAACATTAATGAAGATAACTCAGTGGGAATATGGATCTGTTTAGATAGTTAGAATAAAGCCACCTTGAGTGTGGAAGAAGAAATTGCATGGAGATCCAGTTAATATTGACCAAATCCATCAGCATTGTTATGGAGGAGTGGTATTGATGATGGGACAACGCAGTTTTGGAGGGAGATTCATTGCATGAAGATGGAAACCCTAATGAGTGGGACCAAAGGTGAGAAGGCTCACATTGTTTATAAGGAGGAGGATGGAAGCCATATGGGGTTAGCTTATGATTATGATTTTCTGATTATATGGTCTGTTTAGACATATTTCTTTCTCTGGTTTTTTAACTGAGATAGAGTGTTGTTTAGCACAGAGTGTTCTTGATCGGGAATCCCATCTCTTCCATTGAGTAGCTCTTGGAGGAGTCTTACACCATATTGCCCACTATCTGGCTTGAGGCCAAGATGCATCCTCCTTTGACAGCACAAATCCTGTTGAGGGTTTGTCTGTTGTAGTAAGCTGTAGCAAGTAGAAGCTAGATCTTCAAATCTAGTCCATTTCAATGCTTCTTTTCAGTGGAGGAGGGTTCTAATCCATTGGAAATAAATTATTGAAGGTATTGAGATATATTTTCATATCTTGGCTACAGGCCAACAATATTTTGTCCCCTACAACGCAGAAGAAGTCCAGATCTGTGTAATTTTTGAAGGAGCTGCTGCAGGGTGATTCAGTGCACCATTTGGAGAGATGATTTTCTAAGTGTTGGGGATCTACCCTTCACTTTGGAGATCTATTGGAGGAGATCATTTTATTGTTTATATCAAATCATATCCACTTTCCAGATCTGAATATTTCCGTAGTTTTGTAGTCTTAGATCTCATATCTACACTTTGTACAAGGTGTTTTTCTGAAAACCCCAAGGGGGATTGATAAAGGAGCTTGTAATTTGCATGGATATGCTATAGATCTAACTTTTTATCAACACACATTCTCTAGATCTGATGTAAAATCTACTGCTATTGCATAGGTAATAAAATAATTTTGTCATGTTATTCCAGCTTTAATACATGATTATAGTCCCTATTTTTGCATGATTTTGGGCTATTTATGGCATGGGAGACCTGTTTAAATATGCAATAGTGATTTGCTTTTTATTTCCTTTTAGATTTGGGTGCTATAATATCAGATATAATTAATCCATGAGCTTAATTTGACATTTATTACATATATTTCTGAAAACTGCGTTATTTATGCATGTATTGCTGAGTTTTTCCATTTGGGAATATTACAATCGTATCAAAGCATGATCTTTGGCTCAGCCTGTGAGTTTGAAGCCAAGATGCTATAAGAATAAGAAAGAGATCAAAATGATGGGAGGAATGAGTTTCATCTCATCTCTTTTCAGATCTAAGAAGGAACTCACCAAGGAGGTCAAGAAAATAAAATTGGAGAAAGGAAGAGAAACCACCTTAGGGTTTCAAGATGAGGAAGGTTCATGTACTTCCTATTAGCAAAAATAAGATTTGGTATTGCATAAAGCTCTAAAGAAACATACTATGGCCTTTTATTTGAAAGATAAGAGGCATAGAAATGAATAATACTTAGATCATGAGATTCTAAGTGAATATCTTGCAGAATATAAGTCTCAACCTAGAACTATCAAGAAGAATCTAACCCTTCCATAGTTCATTCAACTCAAAGAATAAAGGAGACCTTGCAGCAATAGAAGAATGAAGGGAAACAGATTTCTATTGTCTACCATTGATGGGTCATCCTCATGCATAGTAGAGGCTTGGGGAAAGAAGTGGATGCATTTTTCTGCTACATCTAGTAGTAGAGAAAGAAGATGTTGAGATTGCAGTGCTGCACCTTCAGGGTGAAGAAAACAATTGGTCGTTTAGCCATTTAAGTCATGAAAGAGTGACTGCATTTGAAAATTTTACTCAAAGGTTGATCAAGAAGTTTGATAAGAATAAGTCTGGGGAGAAGAAGCCTTCACCACCACTTACTGAAGGAGCACTTCCTTCAAGAGGAAGGACACTTGCACCTTTGCAAAGTGATCTTGATCTCTTGATATCTAGAGTCCCATGCACTATTATGGAGATGCATGAAGAGGAGGAGACTTGTACCAGCGCTAATGAAGCCATAGAAGAGTAGCCATCATCATCAATAGTTGGAGAAACCATCACACTGGAAGGAGGAACCCTTGCAGAAATACAAGATGTTCCCAAGTTTTACCAAGGTATGCACATGTTTCCATTTCCTATTATTTGAGCACATCATATGGAGGATTGTGGGAATATGCCATTGCATGACCAAGGGTCAAAACATGTTGATGATTTGGAGCAGCAAACTTTCACTGCACTAAGAAACCTTGATTTTCATCCCTGCACACAACTCTCGGGGTTGGAGTGCAGATTTTTGGAGGATGGGATGAGTATTGACCTGAACCATGCCATGCAGAACTATGTGTTTAACATAGAGTATGATTTGAAGACAACAGATGCACCATCATGGAGATTAGCAGCGCTGTCATTGAGTAGCAGTGATGAGTTAGGGGTGCAACCATTGTTGGAGCATTCCAATGACCTTCCCACATGTATGAAAAAGGATGGGCAGATAGTTGTTGGGTGACATCTTATGATGGATAACATCTCTCATGATTGTGATGGATATTTCTTGATGGATCTTTCACATCATGATGGGAGGTTTTTGCCTACCACCTATTTGGATCCTTATGGGGTCAACTTGGTCATTGATGAGTGGTCTTCATTTGTAGATCTCCAAGAGATTGCATTTCAACATCCCATGAAATGCAAAGACAGAAATATGATTTGGGAGGATGGTATTCTCCATTGGAGGAATGCCACTTTTGGACATGATGATAGACACTCACCATGGGTTAGATGGGTGATATTGATGAGCAAGAGGTTGGAAAGCCACTTGCAGATTTATGATACCGAGAAATAGGAGGCAAGACTACGTTGGTTACTCTTGAAAGAGTTTGGTCATCCTGTGACACATTCTATTTCAAAAATTTGGTTGGTGGATGGAACTTGGCATGACACTTACATCAAATGGCAGCAAGGTATTTTGATGTATTTGGATGATGTGATATTTTTCATATCAACCATTATGATATTGCTCCATGACTTAGATGATGGTGGTGTGGGGAGGAAACACGAGTTGTTGTTGCTTTGGTTGTTATGGAGAGAGTATGGGCTGATTTTCTCCCATACTTTGCATGATGTTGCAGGGGTAGGAGATAGCACTCTCATCGTGAAAAGGGGCTACTCCTTAAATTTGGAGGATGAGGAGGTACTTCCACTTTGGAAGGGATCTCCCACATATATCAGCATTATGATGGATGACTTTGGCATGAGGGATGTCAAAGGAAAAGACAACAGCATGTGGGGAGCTTCACATTTCAGATCTTCAACGCTGTCTCTTAGGAGGATTGATCCATATTGGAGGTCTCAACTCTTGGTAGATTACTCCAAGGATCTTGATGTTTGCATGATTCTTGATGATCTAGGAGGAGAAGATAGATACATGGTCGATTATGGCGTCATCTATTCTTATGGAATATTTTTCTTGACTAGATTTTCTAAGCTCAAGGAGAAGTTGTTACATGCAGCACATGTGGGCTTTATTTCCATGCACTTTGATGCATATCATTCCTTGATGGAGGAGTTCACTTGGGAGGGCATCCAGCAGGATGTATATCAGCATATGGAGATATGTATAGCCTAGATGATGATGGAGGGGTTGTCACAACCACTTCCCTACTCATTGAAAGTGAGGGAGAACTTTTAGTTGAGCCATTTTAGCTCAATGACCAGGGTACATGGTAGAGGATGTACTTTCATGCATTATGATTTGTACTCTTTTTCTTTTTGTGAGCAGCACATTGTACCAAGGAGGATCATCCCTTATTGTATATTGTATTATGAGGTACTTGAGGCCATTTTCAGCATTGATGTTGGCCAATTTATTTGTGGATTGTGGGGGATGCCACATGATTTTTGGTATGCACCATTGGTACCAAGTTTTACTTTCATGATCCCATCTTGTAGGATGATTGTGGCAGGAAACAAGTGGCTGAAAAGACACTTGTTACACTTTTTTTTGAGGCAGGCAAGGGATGCACTGCACTGGTTCCACATATGGAACTATGATCCACATCCTGGTTGTCATCTGGCAACTTGTTTTCATCTGTTTTTTCTTCCACATATTGATTATGTTCTTGTTCTTATGGGAAGCTTTGTTGGGAGGATGGCACAAAGGTTGTAGGTGCCCATTGGGAGTATGATTCTCCATACTTCATATGTTACATGTTTTAGGAGAAACAATGGGCAAACCATGATTGCCACACTACACCTCTTGTCTTCATGTGGGAGGAGCCATTTGGAGAACTTGAGTTCTTGGGAGAGGCAGTTCATGGATGTTTTGATTGGTGGGGTGACTTGGGTCATTCTTGAAGACTGTAATATTTCAGCCTAAGATCAACAGTATCCCCATACATATCATAAGTGGAGAGAGAAGCAACGTGGGATAGACATTTTAGTCCCACATATCCAGCTATGTAGCCCACCTTGTTTGCAGGAGCCTAAGGTGGAGGAGATGTTTCATGAGTTACCATGTTGGAGGGTGAATCACTTTTTATGGATGATAGCTTGGGAATGGAGGCTTCACATGGGGATGATGATTCCCAATATATTTCTGATTCCATGCCTTAAGAAGGCCTCTAGACCATATATAGTTGTTTCCATGGATATCCCTCTTTTGCATAATGAGAGCCATTTGGATTTTTCACCAAAGGCATACTTTTACACATGGGAGAAACAACTTGAGGACAAATTGATGAGAAAGCATCTTGCTCTTTCGAGAAACTCGTCACTTGAGGATGCTACAGGAGGAAGAGGAGAGGCTCTTTAGTTCTATCCTTGTATTTTCTTGAGGACAAGCAACATTTGGGAGGGGAGGACTGTAATATTGCTAACTTAGCATGCAACTAGTTGGAATATTAATTTTTCTCCAAACACATAGTTAGATAAATAAATGGGTGGGGAGGCCCATAAATCGTTTTAGCAGCAATTAAATCCTTCTTAATTGGAAAGGGATCATATTCATAACTGGATAAAACCACCTTCATGTGAAAACAAAGGATAAATGCATGTGGACAAAGTCAAGTTTGACCAAGTCAACAAAGTTAATATGGAGGATGTGGAACATTAATGAAGATAAATCAGTGGTAATATGGATCTGTTTAGATAGTTAGAGTAAAGCCACCTTGAGTGTGGAAGAAGAAATTGCATGGAGATCTAGTCAATATTGATCAAATACATCAGCGTTGTTATGGAGGAGTGGTATTGATGATGGGACAACGCAGTTTTGGAGGGAGATTCATTGCATGAAGATGGAAACCCTATGAGTAGGACCAAAGGTGAGAAGGCTCACACTGTTTATAAGGAGGAGGATGGTAGACATATGGGGTTAGATTATGATTATGATTTTCTGATTATATGGTTTGTTTAGACATATTTCTTTCTCTGGCTGTTTATCTGAGATAGAGTGTTGTTTAGCACAGGGCGTTCCAGATCGGGAATCCCACCTCTTCCATTGAGTAGCTCTTAGAGGAGTCTTGAACCATATTGTACACTATCTGGATTGAGGCCAAGCTTCATCTTACTTTGATAGAATAGATCCTATTGAGGCTTTATCTGTTGCAGTAAGCTGCAGCAAGTGGAAGCTAGATCTTTAGATCTAGTCAATTTTAGTGCTTCTTTTCAGTGGAGGAGGGTTCTAATCCATTAGAAGGATAGCATTGAAGGTATTGAGCTATATTTTCATATCTTGGCTATAGGCCAATATTATTTTTTCCCCTACAGTGCTGAAGAAGTCCAGATCTACGTAATTTCTGGAGCTGCTGCAAGGTGATTCACTGCACCATTTGGAGAGATGATTTTTTGAGTGTTGGGGATCTGCCCTTCACTTTGGAGATCTATTGGAGGAGATCATTTTATTGTTTATATGAAATCAGATCCACTTTCCAGATCTGAATATTTCCATAGATCTGCAGTCTTAGATCTCAGATCTACACTTTTTACATGGTGTTTTGTTGAAAACCCCAAGGGGGAGTGATAAAGGAGCTTGTATAGTGCATGGATCTGCTATAGATCTAACTTTTTTTCCACATACATTCTCTAGATC